>CM018682.1:34107221-34796387 GCA_009363875.1 Mikania micrantha
AAGGTCATTTTAAATAAAGTTGATGATATTTTAATAAAAGGAAATGATTTATAAGCTTAAGTAAATTAAAATAAATGATTTTTATAAATTTATATTTTAGTTAAATTAAATTAAATTTAAAACATGCTCATTTAAAGCTTGTAATGACTTAATGGGGAATAAGGGTTAGGATTGGTTATCTAAGTCAGACTAGTTAGAATACATTTTAGAAACATATTATTAACATGAGACACTTAGCTGCTGTCACACCCCCAAATTCCCACTCGTGGTGTCAGTCCACGTGGGTGTGACGTGGCCAGGATCACAGCTCATGGTCATATTGAACGACTCTATATGAGTTAACTCAATCATACAGTTTGTAAAATAAGACTAGTTTCATAAGTTAAGCAGCGGAAAAGATCATCATTTAAGCAGCGGAATTAAGTAATCAGAACTACATTGTTTAACATTGTTTGAAATGACAAAAAAAATCAAAACACAAGCCTAGGATTAGAGTCTATATGTATGCAGACTCTCTTGTACATCTCCATGTGCATCCTAGCTCGTGCTGTTCAGTTACCTGAGAATACATGCTAAAGTGTGTCAACATAAAGTTGGTGAGTTCACAGGTTTAAGTATTGGAAAACAGTAAAACAGTTATATATACTGGGTATGTTAAGTAGTTTTGTTGGATCTACGATCCGTGGAGTGTGTCATGTCATCTTACCGAAACTCGACTGTTTCCATTTGCCTCTGCGGGTCATCGCGGAACCCGACATCAACATCGATATTACACTCGTTATGACATCCTGTCAACGTTGTTGCCGAGTGGGGTTGGTCAAACCCAGTAGTACTACGTAATAACGACTCGTTTGTACACAACTAACGGTAAGGGTGGAGAGGACTTGCTGCGATAATAGTACACTCAAAATAGTTTTTCGACATACCAGTCATATATCTAAAACAGTTGCATAGCATTCTCACCCCAAAAGATTAGTAAAACAGTTAAGAGTAAGAGTGGGGCTGTAAACTCACCTGAGTCTGCTTGAGTGTGTTCTTACGAGAACGGAGTAGCTCGCTGGCTAGTAGTTACCTATATCACATAGGTGTTATGAGTTTGTGATCATATTTGTGTTGGTCTCACAGGACCGTATTCGTGTCTAAATAACTCCTGGTTGTTATGTGGGTCGCGTTGACCGTGGTTGACCTTGTTGGTCGTGTTGACCGTGTTTGACCTAACGACCCGTTGGTGAACCGTGTGTCGGTTGTGTATCGTGTAACATTCGTGTAAGTGCTCGTCGGGTGCAAAACGTGCAAGTCGCGTCAATGGAAAACTTACTATTTATAGTAAGTTTCCATTTATGGAAAGTTCACAAAGCGTAACGGTTTTAAAGTTCTAGCATGCTCGTTAGTCCTACATGATCATGTTAACACATAGCACATTATCATACGAAATCAGGGAAGCATATAGGTCACGTTTGTATACCAAAGTTTCCTAAAAAGGAAAGTCTCTAGATCTAGCATGCGCGATATCGGGAACCATCTTACTTAGAATGCAGTAATCATATTAAAACATAGTAAATCACTTAGCATGCTCAAATTGCTCATAATATTTCTACATTGGTATATCGTATCATAAAGTTACTAAAAATAGTAATCATGGCATAAACACCACAAATGATCATCCTAAACACTTCTAGTTCATTTTCATATCACATATCATCATAGTAAGTCATTAAACATCATTTAAACATGTTAATCTAAACCAATCCATCATCTAGCTACATTTCAATTTTAAAAGTTACAAAATATAGTAACTATGACTATTATCATACAAATGACCATCCTAATCAATCCTAGACCATTTTTATAACACATAATATCATATTATGCCTTTTAACATTATCTAATCTTGCTCATATAGTCAAAATCACCATTTATCAATATTTAGGCCCCAAAAGTTACTAAATATAGTAACTTGGCTAAATATGACCAAAATCAACTTTAAAATCACATTCCAAGCATCAATATCATCCTAAAATCATTCTAATAGCAAATCCTTAAACATGTATGTTCACAATATCATCCATTTCACCATTTTGTAACTAAAAAGTTACTATTAATAGAAACTTCATCAAAAATCATAGTTTTAACCATATCAACAAGATCTAATAATGCCATATACTTCCAATATCATCATGTAACACATTTGAACATTCAAAATCATCCCACATGCCATGGATCATACATGCATGTGAGGTTTTCACTTGTTTATGACCAAATCATGAAATCTCTACATACACAATATCATGGATCATCATAAATCTTCATCTAAACATCATAGATCATCATCAATCACAGAAACATCAATAAACCCAGATTCAAACTAAGAGAAATTCGTGCATGTGATGCTCATGCACTTGCATGTGTGTTTTAAGCATTGCATGTGTGCTTGTGTGTGCTTTTAAGCTATAAGGGATGTGTTCTACCTTCTAAGGCTTCAAAGGACACTGAGGTGATGCTTATTCAGCTCCTGGAACTCCTGATTCGTTGGTCTTGACAAGAACAAGAAGATGATGGTGGTGGATGGTGTTCTAGGGGTCTTCCTTCAAGGTTCCCAAGCTTCAAAATAGTCTTCAATGGCTTCCAAGGGACTGTTACAGGAGTTTTGGAGAAGAAGAGGTCGTGGAATGGGGTGCTTGGCCGAAGGAAATGATTATAAGTGATAGGGTAGGCATAATGGTCTTGGATTTATAAAGATTTGCCGTCTGACACCCGTCGCGTACCGCGACGGAAGGCCAAAAAGATGCTTCGCGATACGCGAAGGAATTCGAGATTCAAACCCCCGCGACGCCCGTCGCGTACCGCTACGGGAACTCCTGTTGGGCCATCGCGTACCGCGATGGGTTCCTAAGAAGCCCAATAAGTCTAATTTTGTTGTTTCGAACCGATTTTCACGTATTTCTCGATTACGATTATCGTTTCTCGACCTATAAACATTGTTCCCAATACTTTTGGTTCCCTAGAACCTACGTGCAGTGAGAGTGTATTGTGGTTTCACCAACGTTCGCTATTCAAGACACGTGCGTTGTGTTTTTGCGATAATTCCTTGAATTATCGGTGCGTCTGGTCTGTTGTGCCACGTGTCACACTAAATAGTAATTATTCTAGTGCCACGTATGAAATAATAATATAAATTATTATCAAAATAAAGTTAGTGCTGATCTGGAATTTACGGGGATTCACATCATCCCCCAGTTAATAGGAATTTCGTCCCGAAATTCAGTTCGTGTTGTCGGTGTTTGGCTAGTTTGTGAACAGGTGAAGATATTTCCCTTCACTTGGTCCTATCTTTTCAATGAAGAGTTTCGATTCACGTCTCGAGCTCCATCATACCTTGTCTATCGGTATAAGACTAAGTTTGAGCTTCTTGACATTTCGCTCCATAATCCCTATTGATTCCTCAACGAAGTGCGGTTGCTCATCGACTCGGATTTCCTATTGTTTCGTCGCATAAGCTCTTCTAGAGGTTAGATACATGAAGGGCTTTTGTGTACGTTACTTAGCTCATGTGGCAAGTTCAATTTTGTAGGTCACGAGGCCTATCCGTTTGGTGTTCTCCAAAGGTGTGATGTAAAGAGGATTCAGCTTCCTTTGTTTGCCAAATTTGTATAACTCCTTTCCAGGGCGAGACCTCGAGTAACACTCTGTCTCCCACCTGAAATCCCATGGTTTCACGCCTCTTGTCGCCTTGTCGGCATAGCTTTTCTGTCTGTCCCGAGCTGTTGCCATTCGTTTACGTATTTGCACGATTTTCTTGGTCGTTTCGTGCACAAGTTCGAGGCTTGTCAGTTGGCTTTCACAACTTCCACCCATCAAATGAATGATCGACACTTACGTCCCTAGAGTGCTTCGAACGTTGCAGCTTGTATGCTCGTGTGATAAGTATTGTTGTATGAGGACTTAACTAACGGTAAGCGAGTCTCCCAGCTATTGTCAAAGTCATTGACACATGCTCGAAGTGCGTTTTCCAATCTCTGTATAGTTTGTTCGCTCTGCCCATCAGTTTGCGGATGTTAACGGTTCTCATACCCAAATCTCGTGCCCAAGGTCTGATGCTAGGATTTCCAGAAATGTGACGTAAATCAGTTGTCGCGGTTAGAGATGATCAAGATTGGCACTACCCGTCGAGTGACCACTTCCTTCAGGAAAATTCGATTCAGTTTTTCTAGTTTGTCGGTCTCCTTGATGGGTACAAAGTGTGCAGGCTTCGTTGGTAGGTTAATAATTACTCAAACAGTATCGCAACCACTTGCCGTCCTTGGCAGTTTAGTTATTAAGTCCATAGGACTCTACCTCCATTTCCACATTGGTATCTTGGGTTGTTGAAACAGCCCTGATGGCTTTTGGTACTCCATCTTGACCTTTGAGCATGTTAACCACTTATCCACGTAAGTTGTTAATTCTGCCTTCACCCTCGGCCGCCGATGGGTCGTCTTTAGGTCACGGTATATTGTGTCAGGGACCGGGTGTAAAGAATGTTGGCTCCTTTGAGCTTCATCCATCACTACGCCTCTCAGTCCTCCGTAGTGTGGAATCCAGTTCCGATCCATAAGATATTAGGTTACGTCGGCCTTCACCTTCATCTGTTTATCCGTGCTACGCAGGGGTAAGTGAGTGAGGTCCTTGACCTTCAGAGCTTCCTGTTGTGTAGTTCGGATTCTGATTGGGTAACTCCGAGTGGATCATAAATTGTAGTGTTCGTACACCCTTGGTTGTTTCTTTCCGGCTCATCGCGTCGGCTACTACGTTAGTTTTTCCAGTGTGGTACTTGATAGCACAGTCACAATCGCCTATCAGCTAGTCCCATCTGAGTTGTCTCATGTTCAGTCCCTTCTGGTCGAAGGTGTGTTGTAGTCTCTTATGATTGATGAATATCGTGCATTTCGTGTCGGATAGGTAGTGTCACTAGGTCTTTTATGCGAACACTACGGCTCCCAATTCCAAGTCATGAGTCGTGTAGTTCTTTTCGTGCACTTTCAATTGTCGTGACGCATAAGCTATCACCTTCTCGCGTTGCTTCAATACACAACCGAGTCCTTGTTTTGATGCGTCGCAATAAACTACAAAGTCTTCGCACCTGTCCGGTAGTGATAGAATAGGTGCACTGCACAATTTCTGCTTCAACAAGTAGAAAGCAGCTTCTTGTTTCTCTCCCCATTCGAATTTCTTGTCTTTGTGCGTAAGAGAATTCAATGATTGTGCGATCTTCGAGGATCCCTCAATAGATCCCCTGTAGTATCCGGCCAATCCCAGAAACTATCGCACCTCAGTCGGAGTCTTTGGTGCTGTCCAGTTCTTAATGGCCTCGATCTTGGCTGGATCTACGTGTATTCCTTTTGCGTTTACTACGTGTCCAAGAAACTGGACTTCGCGAATCCAAGTATCGCATTTGGAAACTTCGCGTATTATTGTTCCCTCTTCAGTAGTTCCAAGACACGCTTTAAGTGGTCGGCATGTTCTTCTTGGGTCTTGGAGTATATCAGGATATCATCTATGAACACGATTACGAATTTGTCCAGATACGGCTTACACACCCGATTCATGAGATCAATGAATACTGCCGGTGCGTTGGTCAGTCCGAAGGGCATGACCAAACATTCGTAATGTCAATCTTGCGTCCTAAAGGTCGTCTTAGGAATGCCCTTTTCTTGTATCCTCGTTTGATGGTAATCGGATCTCAAAACGATCTTCGGGTAATAGCTTGACCCTTACAACTAGTCTAACAAATCATCCATTCGTGGTAATGGTATCGATTCCTGTTTGTTACCTTGCTTAACTCTGGTAGTCGATACACATTCGGGAAGACCTATCTTTCTTTCTCACAAGCAGGACTGGTGCTCCTCATGTTGATAATCTTGGTCTGGTTAACTCTTTGCCTAACAACTCTTGCAATTGATTAGTCAGTTTCTTGCATCTTAGTTGGACCAATTGGTATGGCGCTTTGACGGTTAGTGTGGCTCACGGTGTGAGTTCTACCTGAAACTCCACTTGTCGCTTTGGGGTAGTCCAAGTAGATCTTTGGGAAAATTACAAACAACTTCAATATCTTCCATCTTTCTTTCCTTCTACGTTTGTTTCGTGATACGAACTAATATCGTTGAGTATCCTTTCTGTAGGTACTTGCTAGCCTATGACATGGTGTTTCGCGTTATTCTCCGTCGTTCTCTCTGAATAGGGATCTGATTTCCATTTGACAACGTAACATTGATGTATCTTCTTATTGCACACACTCTCTGCTTGGTCTGTAGTTACTAGTCTGTCCCCACCACTGCATCAAAGTTTTCGGGACTTACTGAAATTAGGTCGATCTCAAATTCGTGACCCGTCAACACCAAGGCGCATCCTTTGAAAATGTGTTGTGTCTCACTCAGCTTACAGTCGGCTAACTCTTATATTCTAAGGATGTCGGGGTAATGTTAAGCATTTTACTAAATTCGCTAAGCATCAGGCTACTCTTAGCGCCAATATCACATTACATACTAGCATAGGCATTATGTAAAAGGAACGTACCGGTCACGATGATGGAATCGTCTTTTGCTTCTTTGGAGTCAATTACAAATGCATGGCCTATTGTCACGCTTTCTTTTTCCTTCAGCTGTGGGCAATCCCTGCGCCAATGCCCAAGCTTGCCACACCTATAACACCCTTTAATGATATTCTGGTTGTCTTTGCTATCAACCGGCTTGCGTCTACACTCCTTGGCCATGTGACCGTTTCTTCCGCATTTCTGACATCGATAGCGTTCACACTGGCCGTTGTGATGATAGGGGCATCTGTTGCACTTAGGGTATTTCCCCTAGTAGACATTCTTTCCCTTGGTGCTGGATTGGGTAGCAGTAGAGTCGCTAGTTGTTGCTGACTGGTTATGGAGTTGCAATTGTTGGGAAGAGGGAGTTTGGTTGTGACTAGGCTCCCACTTGCGCTTGCGATCCTGAGGCTTCAGGTGTTCACCCTTCTTGGGTAGCTTTCCCTATGCTACTGCTTGGTTAGTCAAATGGTGAGCCAGGCAAATGGTGGGTTGAAGGAGAGTGGGGTCTATCATGATAACCAAGCTTTGGATCTGTTCGGGTAATCCACTGACGTAGGCTCAATCTTTTTGTATTCCGGGGTCACCATTTCTGGGTGTTGTTTACACCATTCGTGAAATCGAGTGGTGTACTGTTCGATTTCAGATCCTTCCATTTTGTGATTCCAGAACCCCTCTAGTTTCTTGATTTCGTTCTGTGGACAGTATTCTTCCTTCAACATTTTGACGAAATTTTCCCAGGGAATTGAGTTAGCAGTCTCCAGACTCAGTGTCTGGACATGCGAATTCCACCAAGTGAGGGCTTGTCCTTCTAGAGTCCCGGTAGCAAATTTCACTTTGTCTTCTTCAGAACACTTGCACATGTGGAAGATTGATTCGGCCCTCTTAACCCATTGGAGCAGTCCTACCGCTCCTTCTGATCCCCTGTATGGTTGAGGATGGTAGCTAAGGAAAGTTTTGAAGGTGCATCCTCTTGAGCTGTTGTTGTGAGTCTCACTTCCTGTCTCACTGTTTAAGCATGCAGCCTCGTAATCCGTAATGGCTTTGTTAACCAGTTATTCTACCATGGCCTCGACAGTCGCAGAATCGATTGACGGGTTGTCAGTGCGCACATACGTTCCTTGATCATCCATTTGTTGGTATCTATATACAATAGATATTGTATTACTCACTGTTAGAGTTATTGCGTGTAAGCATGTGTAGGGAGGAAATATATCATAAGCTTAAGATATCATTTCAAAAGTAGGATCGTAGGTTTGACGAGATTACTACTACCAAAATGATTTGTATGAGCACAACTCGCTCATATCGGTTCTAACAATAGTACAATACTATATATAATAAAGAAATAAACTACTCGGTGGAAACAGCGGAGCTCGAATCTCCACTTTCAGAGGTGTACTATACAGTTTCCCAGCTGGTTGTAGCTTATCAATTGAACTTGCCTGAATTCGTATGTACCTATAAATTCACGATTACGTTGGCCACCATAATCGCCAATTTATCTTACACAGTCATTCTAGTTCATTCAATCTCAAGCTACTTAACAATCTCGGGTTAGAAGTTTTGCTTCCTGAGTGTCGATACTAAGGTTACAATCCATAAACATGCGTCATTTGACTGAGTTTACACTCAAGAAAGAGGTTGGAAAAGGCGTTCGATTTGAGTTGGATTGTGCTATAGGAGTCTTCTTCATAGCATAGAAGAGTTTCCCTTCGGTCTTGAGTTCGCCTTTTCTCTAATTCCCTTGCACAGGTCGTATGTGTAGTTGAGTGTTAACGCCCACTAAGGGTGCCTGTCACACCCCGAGCCGGCGGGATAGGATCGATTGTCCCGTCGGGCGGAAGGTTCCCGGAATGCGATATCGTGAGTGATAATCGGGTTGATCAGATTGTTTACATAGCATCAATGTTAAGAATATCTAAAGCACAATAAGGCATTAAGATAGGATTACAAAGTTAAATTACAATGTTGATGTTTGATAATTTAACCAAGTAAACCTATTCAAAAGAATCAAATGTTTCTATCTTGTATCTGTACAAGATATCAAAATGGATTCGTATTAGATACAAAAGATGTGCTCTTCAAAAGTCTGCTGGGTCCTCTATTTGGGCTACCTAGCATGCAAAATCCTGAGTCTTAGCTTATACCTGTGCGTCACCTGAGAAAGCATGTAAGAAAACAAGGTCAACACAATGGTTGGTGAGTTCATGTAGTTTTAGTATGTGAAAAATAGCTTTTTGTTTATTGATTCAAGTTTTCCAAGTCTATGTTATCAGTATGTATTAGTTTCAACGCGAGTTTAACCAGCATTTCGTTTAGTAGTTTACGAAAATCCCCCAAAAGCATTCTAGTATCCCCTAGGTAACAACCCTAATCTCGTTAACACCACCTGTATCATCCAACTCGGTATGCTTATATATAGGGAATCCTGAAAGGGTCAAGCCCAGACGCTATCCCACCACATACTAAGTCGCATAGGACATTGCTGTTAATGATAATTAGGCGTCTTACCTAACATTCCACCTGCACAAAGTAGTATATGAGCATCAAGTTTGAGAGGCACCATTATGGACAGCTTAATACCCTAGGGAATTTAGCATCCATCCATAACGGTCCTAATGATTAAATCAAGAAGATCACTGAATGACTAGTAGGGCTCGACCACTGTCAAGGCGCGTCGGTCAAACAGTCTATCTTACATGATTTTAACACCGAAGAGCACTGATGACTAGAAGGGGTTGACACCTAGGTCAACACGCGGCGGTCAACAGTCTGTCTTACGATGTACGACAAAGAGGAGCACTGATGACTAGAAGGGGTTGACACTTAAGTCAACACGCGGCGGTCAACAGTCTGCCCTGCAATGTCTGACAAAGAGGAACACTGATGACTAGTAGGGGTTGACACTTAAGTCAACACGCGTCGATCAACAGTCTGTCCTACAATGTCCCATAGTTTTAGCATACAAGTTTAACGCATCCACATAGTTTTACTGATGACTAGTAGGGCTTGACCAATGTCAAGACGCGTCGGTCAATCAGTCTGTTGTCTGAGCCTTCCCCAGTATATCAAGCATTCACATTAGTATCATCAAATAGCATATACCCTTAGCACTTGGTATTAACACATAGCTTTAGTATTAACAAGTAGCTTATGCCCTTAGCACTTGGCATAATCAAATAGTATTGAGTTTAGATTGTGTCTTATGCCTTCAGCACTTGGCATAATCTATAGCATTTAGTTTCCATAGAGTATTATGCCTTTAGCACTTGGCATAATCTATAGCATTTAGTTTTAGTTGAGTCTTATGCCTTTAGCACTTGGCATAATTAAATAGCATTTTGCTAAGTTTAAAACATGTGTTTCAAACATTCCTAGTATAGTAAGTATTTATGAGTATCGAGTCTTCAACTGTTCGAGCCTTTTAGTGTTTCAAGCATTTAAGTGTTTAAAGTATTCTAAGCATATGAGTCCTTGTGAGTTAAGTTTCCCAATTTAAGTTTAAGCAATTAAGTATAAATGACAAACTGAGTTGGCTCTTAGATTAAAAGTGTAAGACATTAACCCTTAAAATATTGATATACAATGTTAGGGTTTAGAATAAGTGTTTATAGTATTAGTTTTCGAAACGAGTGTGACAAGTGTTAGCATTTAGCATGAATGTTACAAAGCCTTAGCATTGAGTATGTTGTCTAAGTCTCACGTGTTTAGCATAACATCAAGAGTATAGATTAAGAATCTAGCCTCTAGCATATGCATTTAGTCTAAAGTTTGAGAATAAAGTGTATAGCATAATCATCAAGCGTATAGTTCAAGCACGTAGTCTCTGGCATAGTCCATTAGACTTTAGTCTATAGTTTAAGAACAAAGTTTACAGTACACTTATCCAGTGTAATGTTTAAGCCTAAAGTTTCGTAGCATAGATATCAACCATAGAGTTAAGTATACACAAGGAGACATAAATGTTAAGCATACAGTATAAGCACCAAGAATAAGTGTGAAAGCATTCATTTAAATCATTTCATTGTTTATTTAAAATGTTTAACATGCTTCTCAGTCCCGAGGTAAAACAAATATGTTTGAAAAGGGACAATGAACTCACCTTGTAGTTGTTGAGGTTTGACTTAGCCTAACAAAATGTACGCGCTCTTGATTGTGCTTGAGTGTATTTTCACGATCCTGTATTGATTTCACGATGTTTATAACTCATTAGTATGAATTATAGGGATTATGTGTGTTTGCATGTGTTAGCCATAAGTTTTGGCTAACACTTAAAGTCTTCGGTCTTTATTGGCCCATCTTTATTTGTTATTGGTCCTTGTAATCCATAGACTTTCTTTGATTTATTCTTGTCTCATCTAACTTGTGTTTAAAGTCCATTTGTAGTTTCATGAAGTCTTGTTATAAATCCCAAGACTTTGTTGCAAAAGTTGCCGTTTTGATAGTAATCCCTTGTTTATCATACTTTTTAGTGTTGAATTAAGAGTTATAATGGTTCTTTAGTCATGTGGGCCAACAATTTAAGTTGGGCCAATGATATTAGGTGTTGATTAATAAAGGCCTTGCCAAGAGTTACCAAAACTAGAGTTCAAGGGCCTTTTGGGCCTTGTCTTGGGCCAATAAGGATTTAATTGGGCCCAAGGTGGGCCTAGGCAATATTTTCTAGGCCTAGAGTCATATAGAGCTGTTGGAATCAAGAATGGGTCAGAAGCATGTTGGTGACCAAGTTAATGACAACATGGCCCCAAAAGTGAAGACAAGGACCTCAAATGGGCCTTGTTGTGGGCCTCGGGTGGATTTTGATGGGCCCCATGGATTTTGTCCCGGGCCTTTGCCAAAAGAACTCATGGGCCAAGTTGGGCCTGGGCTAGAATAGCTGAATTCAATGTGGGCCTTGAAATTGGGCTTTTGGCCAAAATGGTGGCCTTGGACCAAAGGTAGTAGGCCTTGAGTCATAAGTAGTGGGCCTTGAGCCATTCACTTCACGTTGGGCCTTCTAAGAGTAAATGGATCAAGTTTAGGAGTATTGGGCCTGAAGGGTCAAGGTGGGCCTCACTGATATTCATTTGGGCCTACTGTTGGGCCTTAATGAAATGAGTTGGCCAAATAAGGATCTTTGGTTAAGTCTCTTAGGCCAAAGAAGTAAATTGAATATGTTCCAAGCTATCAAGTTAATTAGAAACCACTGTGGCATGTTTGTTGTAAATGGGCCCGGACAAACAAATGTAGTTGGTCTTGAAACCTAAATGGGCCATCACAATGGGCCTGTTCAGTTGAACCGAAAACAACCCAAAAGGGTGGGCCAATTCATTACACTGGGCCGAAATGGTCAGTGGGCCTAAACAGTAGAGGTGGGCCCAAATCAAGGACTTAAGCAGTGAGTTAGTCTTTAGGCCACACTCTTTGGGCCTAAACCACAGTGGGCCAGAAGAACTGATGTTGGGCCAAGGAAACTTCTGTCGAGTCTGGGTTGGTATGGGTCGAATCAAAGGGTTTCTGGGCTTATGTTTCTGGGCCTGGATTAATAGTGGGCCTAAGAACTCCTTGGACTGAACGGATGGCCCAGTTGAGAAAAAGTGGTCGCATGAGGCAGCTTGGGATGTATGTGAGGCGGCCGAATGTTGTAATAGCGAAGGAACCCTGACTTAGGCCGAATGATGGTTGTTTGAACCTAGGCCGAATGAAGACATGGCCATGGCCGAATGTCTTTGATCGAATGACAGCCGGCGAAGGGCCTGGTTCGGCCGAATGAGACAAATGGCGAATAGCCATGTCCGAATGATGCTTCTAGCCGTATGAGTTGGCTGTCGAATGAACCATGGTGCGGCGAATGAAGCATGGGCGAAAAGAGGTTGGCCGGCTGGGCGCATGGCCTGTTGGTCGAAGGAGCCTGCTCGAATGGACATGGCGAATGAAGAAGGAGGGCCATTCGACCGTCCCTGGCCATTCGGCCGGCCGCCTCCCGGCTATGTTCACCCGACCAAGCGGTGGTCTCCGGTGGTGGTGTGGTGCAGAATGGGTTTTCAAGGGTATAGGGTTCGAGAAAGTGGGTCCATAACCGAGTGAGGGTGGCGGCTCACACAAAAGGGTTTGAAAACCCTCTTTTTCGCGACTTTGGTGGCTCCATACCTCGATTTGTAGTGGTTTTCAGGGCAGATCCCTTGTACTTTCGTGTAGAGGAGATCAAGGGCTACGCGTGGACACCAAGAACGCCCATTTTCGTTGAGAAACGACCAAGATATGGAGGAGAGAAGTGGTGAAAAACCCTAAAAGGGTGGTGGCCGGAAAATGGGGTAGGAGAGAGGTGGGGAAGATGAGAAATGAAGGAAAACTTTCATTTCAAGGTCTTTATACTCCACGGGTTGTTCGGGTTCGTTTTCGTTGCTCGGTTCACGGTTTCGTTACGTTTCCGGAACGTAACTCGCGTATAATTACGAAATTAAATAAAAGAATTCGTTTTAAACGTTTGATGGGTAATTATTAATAGAAATATGTTAAATATTATTATTCTTAAATGTTTTACGAAATTTATTATTTTTAACGCGTTTCCTTGATTTTTCGCGTATTTTGTTTTACGCGCTTGAAATTAAAATAGTTTTGTTTTGGTTTATTTATGATGAGTTTCAAAATTGTAAAACAGGAAATATTTTATTTCCTTAACTTTATCTTCGTTCGATTCGTTCTTCGTTTTCGTTTCGTCAGAAAACGTCACTTACGCGCGTCTTCGTACAGAGCGCTGACTGTACGAACACGATCGTACGTTTCACTTTCTGATCTTGTTTCTACTTTACAGTCATCATTTCAGATCATTAAACCTTCAGATTTATTCGTACAGATCGTCACCTATACGAATAGTTCGTCAGTTTAACATTCTGTAACAACAACTGTTATGGTTTTGTTCTGTTAATCCTCGCATACGTTTATACATAATAGCATCAAATCAAACATATGTGTACTTGTTCAGGGTTATCTGATGTGTTTCTGACTGTTAAACCCTAAGGTTTTAAATCAGATTTCAGATAATCGCATAATAGTTTAGTGTTAAGCCTCCGGTGTACATAGTATTAACATAGCCTCGTGTAGAGTGTACCTGAGTTACTGTGCACTTCACTGTGCAATTTACTGTTCCGGTGACGGTTCCGGCACAGATGTTACAGTCTCCCCTTGTTACAGAAATTTCGTCCCGAAATTTAAGTATCATTGTCGGGTACTACTTTTTCTTTGCATAGGTGGAGATGCTTTGATGTTACGTATGTCTCATGTTCTCATGTTTATGCAGATTTACATTTAGAGTTTTCCCGAGTCTATTCAATAAGTTACGGATGCGTTTTCAGTCTCTCGACTGTACGATCCGAAATGTTTATGCTCTTGAAAGAATCTTGTCGGTGTGTGACCTGGTCCTCCTTAGGGCCTAGGATTTTGTGTATAGTTATGACATGAGCAGACTTGATTTCATTGTTCTTGTCAATCCAAGAACATCAAGTCTATTGGAAGTGTAAGGTAGCTTGGCATCATGTTCCATAGCTGTTTGTATACACTCCCAAGTCAAATCTGGGTTGTGTTTGGGATCCTTATGTATGACCTCAAAGTTTCGCTAATCTTATTGTGCATCAGTGTCTTACTGCTACGACTTACTAAGTCTATGTATGATTCCAACATCTTATTGCTCAAACTAGTTGATGCTTTGAGCATCAATTGTTACACAATCTTAGTGTTAGTTATTGTCTCCTTCGTATGTTATGTGTATTAACTAGGCACTCTTCATTTTTTGTATTACAATAAAAGGATTTCTAAGTTCCATGGAATACTCATGTGTTTATACTACTAAGAATAAGATAAATTTCTTATTCATACTAGTATCAAAATGAAATAAAGTCTTGTGAGTAAGGAGATACTACATACCAGTACCCGTCTCCGGGTCTTGGTGTGCTGCAGCGGCTCCAATCATATATGCTCTCCCACGAGGCACTTGAGCTCCTTGTTGTGCCTTCTTCGGACAGTCTCTGGAGAAATGACCTAGTTCCCCACAGTTATAGCATCCCCGATTGTTGTTGTTGTAGTTTCCAGGGTTTTGTGGGGGTGGCATTGCCATGGCGGCGTTGTTTACTGCCGGTGCCGTGGTGGTTAGGCAGTGTTGAGCCAGATGACCTTTTCGGCCACAATTTGTACACAGCTTACATTGCATTGTGGCAGCATGATGGTAATGACATTGTGCACATTGAGGATGTACGCCTGAGTAGGGTTTGCGTGTAGCTTTAGCAGGCACTGTAGCAACTTGATGAAGAGTCACGGGTGTCGCGTAGTCTCGAGTGACCTTTTGTTTCTTCTTCGGTTGTTCCTCTTTAGTCTTGCCCGAGTCGTCTTTCAACTCTCCTGATTTCACCATTACTTTGGTAAGCTTGGCTGAGAGGGAGATAGCTGACTCCAGTGTAGCAGGATATGAAGCCAATACAATGCTTTGAATACAGGAAGGTAATCCTGCTACATATCGATCAATCAACTTTTCCAATGTTGGCACCATCTCTGGCACCAGGGCTACCAGTTCGTGATAGCGGTTGGTAAAAGTCATATGATCGGCTCCCTTCATCACATGGTTCGAGAGCTCAACCTCTAATTGCTGCAGTTCATGTTTCGGACAGAACTCATTCCTCAGTAGGAGTTTGAACTCTGTCCAGGGCATCGCCATTGTTTCATCTCTCCCCTTTGCTCTAATCTGAGCATTCCACCATGTCAATGCTCGCTTGCTAAATGATCCCGCTGCATAGCGAACTTTGTGGTGTTCTGGACAACCGCTTATGTCCAGTGTATTCTCCATTTTCTCTAGCCATTGGATCAGTCCAACAGCTCCTTCAGCACCGGTAAAGCTTGGTGGGTTGCATCCTACGAACGATTTGTACGAACAATCTGATTTGGTGCCGGTGTTTCCACTAGTTTCTCCTGCCGTATGACCGGGGTTGTTTCTGTAGCCTTGAAGCTTGTTGATCATCTCTGGGATGATATCCTTCATCTGATTAGTTAATTGACTGCTCAGTAATGTTGCCAAGGCAACAGTAGTAGGGTCCAGCACCAAAGCCGTATTTGGGCCTGGTGGTGGTGAATGTGGAGGTGGCGGAGGAGGTGGCGGTGGTGAATCTGCAGGTGAGGGTGTAGAAGAGTGTGGTGCAGAAGTCTGAATATTAGGCTGTTTTCTTGGCGGCATTCTGATCATAACCAAAGGAATTTGGTTAGTGCAGTGATCGAATGCAGAAAACATAATGCAAGCTTAAGTCTTAAGTTCTCTACATGAGGGTCCCTAAGTTATAGTCTAGGTCAAACCATTTATGTAATGACCTATTATTCTCTATAACCTTGAGCTCTGATACCAATCTGTCACACCCCGAGCCGGCGGGATAGGATCGATTGTCCCGTCGGGCGGAAGGTTCCCGGAATGCGATATCGTGAGTGATAATCGGGTTGATCAGATTGTTTACATAGCATCAATGTTAAGAATATCTAAAGCACAATAAGGCATTAAGATAGGATTACAAAGTTAAATTACAATGTTGATGTTTGATAATTTAACCAAGTAAACCTATTCAAAAGAATCAAATGTTTCTATGTTGTATCTGTACAAGATATCAAAATGGATTCGTATTAGATACAAAAGATGTGCTCTTCAAAAGTCTGCTGGGTCCTCTATTTGGGCTACCTAGCATGCAAAATCCTGAGTCTTAGCTTATACCTGTGCGTCACCTGAGAAAGCATGTAAGAAAACAAGGTCAACACAATGGTTGGTGAGTTCATGTAGTTTTAGTATGTGAAAAATAGCTTATTGTTTATTGATTCAAGTTTTCCAAGTCTATGTTATCAGTATGTATTAGTTTCAACGCGAGTTTAACCAGCATTTCGTTTAGTAGTTTACGAAAATCCCCCAAAAGCATTCTAGTATCCCCTAGGTAACAACCCTAATCTCGTTAACACCACCTGTATCATCCAACTCGGTATGCTTATATATAGGGAATCCTGAAAGGGTCAAGCCCAGACGCTATCCCACCACATACTAAGTCGCATAGGACATTGCTGTTAATGATAATTAGGCGTCTTACCTAACATTCCACCTGCACAAAGTAGTATATGAGCATCAAGTTTGAGAGGCACCATTATGGACAGCTTAATACCCTAGGGAATTTAGCATCCATCCATAACGGTCCTAATGATTAAATCAAGAAGATCACTGAATGACTAGTAGGGCTCGACCACTGTCAAGGCGCGTCGGTCAAACAGTCTATCTTACATGATTTTAACACCGAAGAGCACTGATGACTAGAAGGGGTTGACACCTAGGTCAACACGCGGCGGTCAACAGTCTGTCTTACGATGTACGACAAAGAGGAGCACTGATGACTAGAAGGGGTTGACACTTAAGTCAACACGCGGCGGTCAACAGTCTGCCCTGCAATGTCTGACAAAGAGGAACACTGATGACTAGTAGGGGTTGACACTTAAGTCAACACGCGTCGATCAACAGTCTGTCCTACAATGTCCCATAGTTTTAGCATACAAGTTTAACGCATCCACATAGTTTTACTGATGACTAGTAGGGCTTGACCAATGTCAAGACGCGTCGGTCAATCAGTCTGTTGTCTGAGCCTTCCCCAGTATATCAAGCATTCACATTAGTATCATCAAATAGCATATACCCTTAGCACTTGGTATTAACACATAGCTTTAGTATTAACAAGTAGCTTATGCCCTTAGCACTTGGCATAATCAAATAGTATTGAGTTTAGATTGTGTCTTATGCCTTCAGCACTTGGCATAATCTATAGCATTTAGTTTCCATAGAGTATTATGCCTTTAGCACTTGGCATAATCTATAGCATTTAGTTTTAGTTGAGTCTTATGCCTTTAGCACTTGGCATAATAAAATAGCATTTTGCTAAGTTTAAAACATGTGTTTCAAACATTCCTAGTATAGTAAGTATTTATGAGTATCGAGTCTTCAACTGTTCGAGCCTTTTAGTGTTTCAAGCATTTAAGTGTTTAAAGTATTCTAAGCATATGAGTCCTTGTGAGTTAAGTTTCCCAATTTAAGTTTAAGCAATTAAGTATAAATGACAAACTGAGTTGGCTCTTAGATTAAAAGTGTAAGACATTAACCCTTAAAATATTGATATACAATGTTAGGGTTTAGAATAAGTGTTTATAGTATTAGTTTTCGAAACGAGTGTGACAAGTGTTAGCATTTAGCATGAATGTTACAAAGCCTTAGCATTGAGTATGTTGTCTAAGTCTCACGTGTTTAGCATAACATCAAGAGTATAGATTAAGAATCTAGCCTCTAGCATATGCATTTAGTCTAAAGTTTGAGAATAAAGTGTATAGCATAATCATCAAGCGTATAGTTCAAGCACGTAGTCTCTGGCATAGTCCATTAGACTTTAGTCTATAGTTTAAGAACAAAGTTTACAGTACACTTATCCAGTGTAATGTTTAAGCCTAAAGTTTCGTAGCATAGATATCAACCATAGAGTTAAGTATACACAAGGAGACATAAATGTTAAGCATACAGTATAAGCACCAAGAATAAGTGTGAAAGCATTCATTTAAATCATTTCATTGTTTATTTAAAATGTTTAACATGCTTCTCAGTCCCGAGGTAAAACAAATATGTTTGAAAAGGGACAATGAACTCACCTTGTAGTTGTTGAGGTTTGACTTAGCCTAACAAAATGTACGCGCTCTTGATTGTGCTTGAGTGTATTTTCACGATCCTGTATTGATTTCACGATGTTTATAACTCATTAGTATGAATTATAGGGATTATGTGTGTTTGCATGTGTTAGCCATAAGTTTTGGCTAACACTTAAAGTCTTCGGTCTTTATTGGCCCATCTTTATTTGTTATTGGTCCTTGTAATCCATAGACTTTCTTTGATTTATTCTTGTCTCATCTAACTTGTGTTTAAAGTCCATTTGTAGTTTCATGAAGTCTTGTTATAAATCCCAAGACTTTGTTGCAAAAGTTGCCGTTTTGATAGTAATCCCTTGTTTATCATACTTTTTAGTGTTGAATTAAGAGTTATAATGGTTCTTTAGTCATGTGGGCCAACAATTTAAGTTGGGCCAATGATATTAGGTGTTGATTAATAAAGGCCTTGCCAAGAGTTACCAAAACTAGAGTTCAAGGGCCTTTTGGGCCTTGTCTTGGGCCAATAAGGATTTAATTGGGCCCAAGGTGGGCCTAGGCAATATTTTCTAGGCCTAGAGTCATATAGAGCTGTTGGAATCAAGAATGGGTCAGAAGCATGTTGGTGACCAAGTTAATGACAACATGGCCCCAAAAGTGAAGACAAGGACCTCAAATGGGCCTTGTTGTGGGCCTCGGGTGGATTTTGATGGGCCCCATGGATTTTGTCCCGGGCCTTTGCCAAAAGAACTCATGGGCCAAGTTGGGCCTGGGCTAGAATAGCTGAATTCAATGTGGGCCTTGAAATTGGGCTTTTGGCCAAAATGGTGGCCTTGGACCAAAGGTAGTAGGCCTTGAGTCATAAGTAGTGGGCCTTGAGCCATTCACTTCACGTTGGGCCTTCTAAGAGTAAATGGATCAAGTTTAGGAGTATTGGGCCTGAAGGGTCAAGGTGGGCCTCACTGATATTCATTTGGGCCTACTGTTGGGCCTTAATGAAATGAGTTGGCCAAATAAGGATCTTTGGTTAAGTCTCTTAGGCCAAAGAAGTAAATTGAATATGTTCCAAGCTATCAAGTTAATTAGAAACCACTGTGGCATGTTTGTTGTAAATGGGCCCGGACAAACAAATGTAGTTGGTCTTGAAACCTAAATGGGCCATCACAATGGGCCTGTTCAGTTGAACCGAAAACAACCCAAAAGGGTGGGCCAATTCATTACACTGGGCCGAAATGGTCAGTGGGCCTAAACAGTAGAGGTGGGCCCAAATCAAGGACTTAAGCAGTGAGTTAGTCTTTAGGCCACACTCTTTGGGCCTAAACCACAGTGGGCCAGAAGAACTGATGTTGGGCCAAGGAAACTTCTGTCGAGTCTGGGTTGGTATGGGTCGAATCAAAGGGTTTCTGGGCTTATGTTTCTGGGCCTGGATTAATAGTGGGCCTAAGAACTCCTTGGACTGAACGGATGGCCCAGTTGAGAAAAAGTGGTCGCATGAGGCAGCTTGGGATGTATGTGAGGCGGTCGAATGTTGTAATAGCGAAGGAACCCTGACTTAGGCCGAATGATGGTTGTTTGAACCTAGGCCGAATGAAGACATGGCCATGGCCGAATGTCTTTGATCGAATGACAGCCGGCGAAGGGCCTGGTTCGGCCGAATGAGACAAATGGCGAATAGCCATGTCCGAATGATGCTTCTAGCCGTATGAGTTGGCTGTCGAATGAACCATGGTGCGGCGAATGAAGCATGGGCGAAAAGAGGTTGGCCGGCTGGGCGCATGGCCTGTTGGTCGAAGGAGCCTGCTCGAATGGACATGGCGAATGAAGAAGGAGGGCCATTCGACCGTCCCTGGCCATTCGGCCGGCCGCCTCCCGGCTATGTTCACCCGACCAAGCGGTGGTCTCCGGTGGTGGTGTGGTGCAGAATGGGTTTTCAAGGGTATAGGGTTCGAGAAAGTGGGTCCATAACCGAGTGAGGGTGGCGGCTCACACAAAAGGGTTTGAAAACCCTCTTTTTCGCGACTTTGGTGGCTCCATACCTCGATTTGTAGTGGTTTTCAGGGCAGATCCCTTGTACTTTCGTGTAGAGGAGATCAAGGGCTACGCGTGGACACCAAGAACGCCCATTTTCGTTGAGAAACGACCAAGATATGGAGGAGAGAAGTGGTGAAAAACCCTAAAAGGGTGGTGGCCGGAAAATGGGGTAGGAGAGAGGTGGGGAAGATGAGAAATGAAGGAAAACTTTCATTTCAAGGTCTTTATACTCCACGGGTTGTTCGGGTTCGTTTTCGTTGCTCGGTTCACGGTTTCGTTACGTTTCCGGAACGTAACTCGCGTATAATTACGAAATTAAATAAAAGAATTCGTTTTAAACGTTTGATGGGTAATTATTAATAGAAATATGTTAAATATTATTATTCTTAAATGTTTTACGAAATTTATTATTTTTAACGCGTTTCCTTGATTTTTCGCGTATTTTGTTTTACGCGCTTGAAATTAAAATAGTTTTGTTTTGGTTTATTTATGATGAGTTTCAAAATTGTAAAACAGGAAATATTTTATTTCCTTAACTTTATCTTCGTTCGATTCGTTCTTCGTTTTCGTTTCGTCAGAAAACGTCACTTACGCGCGTCTTCGTACAGAGCGCTGACTGTACGAACACGATCGTACGTTTCACTTTCTGATCTTGTTTCTACTTTACAGTCATCATTTCAGATCATTAAACCTTCAGATTTATTCGTACAGATCGTCACCTATACGAATAGTTCGTCAGTTTAACATTCTGTAACAACAACTGTTATGGTTTTGTTCTGTTAATCCTCGCATACGTTTATACATAATAGCATCAAATCAAACATATGTGTACTTGTTCAGGGTTATCTGATGTGTTTCTGACTGTTAAACCCTAAGGTTTTAAATCAGATTTCAGATAATCGCATAATAGTTTAGTGTTAAGCCTCCGGTGTACATAGTATTAACATAGCCTCGTGTAGAGTGTACCTGAGTTACTGTGCACTTCACTGTGCAATTTACTGTTCCGGTGACGGTTCCGGCACAGATGTTACAGTGCCAGAGGCATGATCGTAAGAGTCAGATCAGGTCACGAAGCATATTGTTAAGTTAAGCACATAATGTGTTGTGTGAAACTAGTGTAGTGTCTATTATAGAGTTGTGGCTATAGTCTAAGTTTATTACATGCAAACCTAGTTCCCTATAACCAAAGCTCTGATACCAGTCTGTCACACCCCCAAATTCCCACTCATGGTGTCAGTCAACGTGGGTGTGACGTGGCCAGGATCACAGCTCATGGTCATATTGAACGACTCTATATGAGTTAACTCAATCATACAGTTTGTAAAATAAGACTAGTTTCATAAGTTAAGCAGCGGAAAAGATCATCATTTAAGCAGCGGAATTAAGTAATCAGAACTACATTGTTTAACATTGTTTGAAATGACAAAAAAAATCAAAACACAAGCCTAGGATTAGAGTCTATATGTATGCAGACTCTCTTGTACATCTCCATGTGCATCCTATCTCGTGTTGTTCAGTTACCTGAGAATACATGCTAAAGTGTGTCAACATAAAGTTGGTGAGTTCATAGGTTTAAGTATTGGAAAACAGTAAAACAGTTATATATACTGGGTATGTTAAGTAGTTTTGTTGGATCTACGATCCGTGGAGTGTGTCATGTCATCTTACCGAAACTCGACTGTTTCCATTTGCCTCTGCGGGTCATCGCGGAACCCGACATCAACATCGATATTACACTCGTTATGACATCCTGTCAACGTTGTTGCCGAGTGGGGTTGGTCAAACCCAGTAGTACTACGTAATAACGACTCGTTTGTACACAACTAATGGTAAGGGTGGAGAGGACTTGCTGCGATAATAGTACACTCAAAATAGTTTTTCGACATACCAGTCATATATCTAAAACAGTTGCATAGCATTCTCAACCCAAAAGATTAGTAAAACAGTTAAGAGTAAAAGTGGGGCTGTAAACTCACCTGAGTCTGCTTGAGTGCGTTCTTACGAGAACGGAGTAGCTCGCTGGCTAGTAGTTACCTATATCACATAGGTGTTATGAGTTTGTGATCATATTTGTGTTGGTCTCACAGGACCGTATTCGTGTCTAAACAACTCCTGGTTGTTATGTGGGTCGCGTTGACCGTGGTTGACCGTGTTGGTCGTGTTGACCGTGTTTGACCTAACGACCCGTTGGTGAACCGTGTGTCGGTTGTGTATCGTGTAACATTCGTGTAAGTGCTCGTCGGGTGCAAAACGTGCAAGTCGCGTCAATGGACAACTTACTATTTATAGTAAGTTTCCATTTATGGAAAGTTCACAAAGCGTAACGGTTTTAAAGTTCTAGCATGCTCGTTAGTCCTACATGATCATGTTAACACATAGCACATTATCATACGAAATCAGGGAAGCATATAGGTCACGTTTGTATACCAAAGTTTCCTAAAAAGGAAAGTCTCTAGATCTAGCATGCGCGATATCGGGAACCATCTAACTTAGAATGCAGTAATCATATTAAAACATAGTAAATCACTTAGCATGCTCAAATTGCTCATAATATTTCTACATTGGTATATCGTATCATAAAGTTACTAAAAATAGTAATCATGGCATAAACACCACAAATGATCATCCTAAACACTTCTAGTTCATTTTCATATCACATATCATCATAGTAAGTCATTAAACATCATTTAAACATGTTAATCTAAACCAATCCATCATCTAGCTACATTTCAATTTTAAAAGTTACAAAATATAGTAACTATGACTATTATCATACAAATGACCATCCTAATCAATCCTAGACCATTTTTATAACACATAATATCATATTATGCCTTTTAACATTATCTAATCTTGCTCATATAGTCAAAATCACCATTTATCAATATTTAGGCCCCAAAAGTTACTAAATATAGTAACTTGGCTAAATATGACCAAAATCAACTTTAAAATCACATTCCAAGCATCAATATCATCCTAAAATCATTCTAATAGCAAATCCTTAAACATGTATGTTCACAATATCATCCATTTCACCATTTTGTAACTAAAACGTTACTATTAATAGAAACTTCATCAAAAATCATAGTTTTAACCATATCAACAAGATCTAATAATGCCATATACTTCCAATATCATCATGTAACACATTTGAACATTCAAAATCATCCCACATGCCATGGATCATACATGCATGTGAGGTTTTCACTTGTTTATGACCAAATCATGAAATCTCTACATACACAATATCATGGATCATCATAAATCTTCATCTAAACATCATAGATCATCATCAATCACAGAAACATCAATAAACCCAGATTCAAACTAAGAGAAATTCGTGCATGTGATGCTCATGCACTTGCATGTGTGTTTTAAGCATTGCATGTGTGCTTGTGTGTGCTTTTAAGCTATAAGGGATGTGTTCTACCTTCTAAGGCTTCAAAGGACACTGAGGTGATGCTTATTCAGCTCCTGGAACTCCTGATTCGTTGGTCTTGACAAGAACAAGAAGATGATGGTGGTGGATGGTGTTCTAGGGGTCTTCCTTCAAGGTTCCCAAGCTTCAAAATAGTCTTCAATGGCTTCCAAGGGACTGTTACAGGGGTTTTGGAGAAGAAGAGGTCGTGGAATGGGGTGCTTGGCCGAAGGAAATGATTATAAGTGATAGGGTAGGCATAATGGTCTTGGATTTATAAAGATTTGCCGTCTGACACCCGTCGCGTACCGCGACGGAAGGCCAAAAAGATGCTTCGCGATACGCGAAGGAATTCGGGATTCAAACCCCCGCAACGCCTGTCGCGTACCGCTACGGGAACTCCTGTTGGGCCATCGCGTACCGCGATGGGTTCCTGAGAAGCCCAATAAGTCTAATTTTGTTGTTTCGAACCGATTTTCGCGTATTTCTCGATTACGATTATCGTTTCTCGACCTATAAACATTGTTCCCAATACTTTAGGTTCCCTAGAACCTACGTGCAGTGAGAGTGTATTGTGGTTTCACCAACGTTCGCTATTCAAGACACGTGCGTTGTGTTTTTGCGATAATTCCTTGAATTATCGGTGCGTCTGGTCTGTTGTGCCACGTGTCACACTAAATAGTAATTATTCTAGTGCCACGTATGAAATAATAATATAAATTATTATCAAAATAAAGTTAGTGCTGATCTGGAATTTACGGGGTGTCACAGCTGCACACCGAGACCAAACATTAGATATGATGATTAATACGTATACTTATCGTATTCGAACTCTTTTAAAATAACTCAGGAACTGAAGAAACCTAAGCTACAACAACGAGCACGCATTTTGTGATAGATCATTTGCACAGCAACACAGGTGAGTTCATTGCCTCTTTTCTAAACATTTTTGTTTTAAAACGCGGGGCTGAGAAACATGCGTAAACTGTTTTATTTAAATTGTTTTACGTAAATGCTTTTACTTATTATGAATTGCTTATTATATATGCTCGTTTATACTCCTAGACTCTTGTCTAGGAAATTGCTATGCAGAAAGAACCTACAAGTTAATTAATTACTCTTATGAGTAACACCTTAATTCTAAAACTCTAAACAAACCCTTAGTCCATCAAGCTCAAATTCAAGAATCTAAATTCAAAGTGGAATCAAAAGAACTAAAGTTAAAGATCAAATGCAGTGGAAACTAATCTAGTGTGGGGATCAGTAAATTAAAGGATCCTACTCATAAATCTATAATTATTGTGAAATCATGGAATTCTAAAGATCAAAATCAAGAGAATCAAGGAAATCAAGGAAATCAGAACTGTGTGTGAATCATTGAAATAATCAAATCATTAAAATCTAATGAAATCATTAATGCTTGAGTCAAGGTGGATGTCAATTGTATAGAAATCAAGACCACGTGTAACACACATAAAGTCCCGGCATAAATAGTAGACTCTTGTAGTCAAGCTATATGGGCAATAACGTGAACTATTGAACAAAATCAAGAGAATCACAGACGATCAAGAATCAAAGGATATCCGTAAAGTCCTGGCATGTACAGTAGACCAGTGGGTCAAAATGATATGGGCATCAGTAAAGTCCCGGCACACACAGGTAGACTCCTTGTGGGTCATGCCTGATATGGGCCACGTGTGAGAGGGTACAACTTGGACAACCATCACCAACTAAGTCTAATTGATTGAGTCAAATAAGGCCCAATCATCATGTCTTAGTTGTATCTAAATGCTTAGTTATTAGTTTAATTAAACATTTAATGTTATATTTCTATAATTGCTTTTGGGAAGTCATGAATACATGGTGAACTCAAGAGTTCAAAGGTAAATCTATTTGTGGAAATCAGAATCTAAATTGAAGGTGAATGGAGTGAAACGCTTAATTATCATTAACAACAATATGCTAAGCAGTCCGGTATGTGGTGGGACGGTGGCTGGGGCTTGTCCCTTACATATGCCCTATATATAAGCATACTTGATTGGATAGCATAGGTGGTTGTTAATGAGGTTAAGGTTGTCATTTCGGGGGATCAATGTAAACATTTTTAGGGTAATCAAATGCTATGACTCATATGTTATGGAATCAAAGTAGTGGAATGAAATGCTTAATTATTACCAGGAACAATATATCATGTGGTTTAGTATGTGGTGGGATGGTGGCTGGGCGGGCTGTAAGTTCGACCCTACATATGCCCTATATATAAGCATACTGAATCGGATGGTATAGGTGGTTAATGGTGAGGTTAATGTTGTCATTCAGGTTATTCAAATTCATTTTTATAAAACTACATGAACTCACCAACCATGTGTTGACTTTATTTTTGCATGACTTCTCAGGTGACTAACATGTCAACTGAAGAGTTATTTCTTTTTGGACTAGGTTACCAGATAGAGGACCTAGCTTTTTGGACCTGCATATTTTGAAGCATCAATATACCGATTATTTTGTATATCTTGTGCAGATACAAGATAGAAGATTTATGATGTGATAGTAGATTTACATTGTTAAATTATAAACTTAACTGATGTAATTTAACTTTATAATTCTATTTTATTTTAGCAGTTTCTCATTTATATATATCATGTGTAATGTAAACAATCTGATCATTCCGATTATCACTCACGATATCGCGCCCCGAGAACCTTTCGCCCGACGGGGAATCCGATCCAACCCCGCCGGCTTGGGGTGTGACAGGCTACCACCCTCCTCCGGCGAACTCTTCCTCTGGTCTCCCAGTCCCGACTCATCCTCGGCTCCGGCGACATCTAACCACGGCCACCTACATCTCCCCTCATCGTTCTAGCAGCCATAAAAACACGCACAAGTGTTTGTGTGTGTGTTCGTGAGATGAGGAGAAAAAGGCGTCGGTCGTCTCCGTTATCTGACCAGCCCCTTCTATGATCGATGATGGTCTGATCATGAGATTCTAGTGATGTAACTACACACGTGATGAAGACTGTTACATTTCACCAGATCGATGATAATGAAGATGGAGACCTCCACATCTACGGCGGCGATGGTGCTGGCCGGATTAGATAAAGTTGGCAACCACTTTGCTGATCTTGCTCACCTCCGACCAGTGTTCCAGCTTCAGATCTATTGTTCCAACGAACCTGTCATTTTCTTGGTGTTATCTCCGACCAACGCTAAGAAACCACCATCCTTAGCCTTAGATCTTTCTCGACAATATTATTATTCATAGTTAATTATTCATATCTAGCTTGGGATTTAACAAATCTGAGGTTTGAGCCATTTTATGGCTGATGCATTCTGTGTTTATTGCGATCTGTGATCACTTCTTGTTTTTCCAATAGATCTGAGTATTTAACTGGTATCTCCACCGACAGAAGTATTTCCGGCTGCTCGAGTAGGTCATTAGCAGCTTAGTGGTGGTTGTGATGAGGTTAGATATTGACGAAGAGGGATCTAATGGTATCTTTAAGTTAAATGGGTCAAGAGTCAAATCCGGTCACAACTGTTCAACCAGACAGATTCGGTCAATAGCGGGTTCAACCTGCCCGATTTTGTTCATGACGCAAAAACGAACATGTTGGTGTGCACGGATCTCTAAACGGGTTACCGGTTATCAAAACGAGTTCGCGAACGGGCCTAGAGGTATAAACGCTCATCAAACTTTTTATTGCATTTACTTTAACTCATTTGATCGGCGATTAACGTAAATGACACAACCGACGAAAAAGTTCATAAATACATTTACACAACTAATAATGAATGTGTTATTTAAACAAAGCGAGTGAGACGATTATCAAGGGACATACAATAAACACAAAAAGGATAAACCGAAAAATTACAGAATTACAAATTTTGACCATTTTTATATAGACAACCAGATAATGTAATTGTTTAACATATATAGGTAACAATCGACGAACTAACAAAAACTAAGGTATTATACACATATCATTTGCTACATTTGGGAAATTTAGATGTGTTTATGAAACGGTTAATAATAATGATTTGGACTTTATTATTATGAGAGTAGTAACTTAAATGTTCATATATACATTTGAACATGAAATCTATATAATACTTAGAAAGATTGAGTACTTTAGCATATGCTGGCTATTTTAAAACTAATGAACATTTAATAAACTTGGATATACGATAAAAAAACTTATTGTATAAAACCCGATAAATGAGTATTATGAATACGATAGAGATTTTATTGATTATACAGGCCATATATAAAATAATAATAAAATATAATAACACGTGAAATGTACATTGTTTCACATAAACAATTATTTTGTACACATAAATCATCAAGTTCATGCTTATATATATTGAGTAACAACTTGCATACAATCAATACATTTTGGGATATGGGGATATTCCATTGTTAACCCTCCCTTATAGCGTTAACCCGTTAACTTTGGCAAAAAATGTCCGAATCTTTGAATTTTTTCATGGCCTTTATTATACATAAATAGAGGGGTTTCTTTTTTGTGTTTTTGCTAATTCATCACCGTTTATAATTTAAATCAACTTTAAGTAAGTGTAAGTTCGCGTTACACTGCTTACATCAGATAGTGTAACTCAAACTTACAATTGTTTTAAATTCTAAAAGATGATGAATTAGCAAAAACACAAAAAAGAAACCCCCTATTTATATATAATAAAGGCTATGAAAAAAAAAATTCAAAGATTCGGACATTTTTTTCAAGATTAACGGGTTAACGCTATAAGGGATGGTTAACATTTGATCTTCTCCCTATGGGATATAATGAGCATTGTTACAACAGATCATTCATATATAAGTTGGGATATTTTAATATCTTTATTATAAACAGGAGTCAGTTTTTCAACAAAGTTATATATAATAGCAATAATTATCTAGTTTGATAATTAATATTGTATATACACGTTTAAACATATCAAGTATGAACGCATTCGATTAAATAAATAATCGAATATTAAAGGGGTAGGCGTGATTAATCGAAAGTAACATACGTAAACAAAAAGTCTTCGGTTAATCAAATTTAACATATGTGAGGACGCGTTAGAACACATGCGACAGTTGTGTCAAGTAGGTACGTGAAACAAGATTGTGGGTATTGATTATTGATATACATTTGATTTATAAACAGGAACTTATATTTCATTTTGTTGGGAGACATTATACTTTGTCAAACACACATAGCTGACTAGCACTGATGTGCTGACTATGTTTACTCTGACTTTGGTTATCACAACATATGGACATGAGCTCCATTGCTATACACACTATGAGTATTCGTAGCTCCTTTTACTTTTTACATATTTTGGGGGAAATACATGCTACAATACTTTGCTTTTATACTATGGTACTTAAAAGGTTTTCATTACCATGCTAAATGTGTTAATGCTGGAACATCAGTTAGCCGAATGTAGATTGCATGAGAGTTTGTTATTCTATTGCAAGTCCCTTCTTATTTATGCCTAGACACTACCATTAACTCATGGGTATGAGCCAGGGGATATATTAGATAGTACTATCTTGGTTGACAGCCCATTCACCTATCGGGTGGTCTTGCTAGCTACAGTCACCCAATGAGGCCAATACGATGGATGAATATGTCATAACTCTATTGTATACTTTGAACTCAGGATGAGTTTGGTGATCATGAGATCAAAAACAAGGGCAATCAGTCATAGGTTTGGTTGTGGACTCATGTAGATTGCATCTATTCACACTTATGGCTTAACATATTATATGATAGCATAGCATTATGGGATTGATGATTCTACTGGATTTTTATTGAAACATTTTAGGATTGATAATCTTACTGGATTTCTATTGAAACATTTTACTCGTGTATGGAATGGCCAACTCATCATGGGATTGATGATCCTACTGAGTTTTGCTTTAAACTTATTACTCGTGTCTGGATGGCAAACACTATTACTTAAACTGTTTGATTAAACATAAAACCTACGAACTCACTAACTTTTTAGTTGACACTTAATTTTGCATGTATTTCAGGTACTAATCTAAAGCTAGATATGGACCTTACACTTAAGCAGAAGGACTAGCATTCTCTCGTACTCAATGAGTTCTTGATATACAGTTTCGTCGCATCTCCCGTGTTTCCACTGATGGCGGGGGTGTGACACTAATGATCATGCAAACACCTACAAAACAATATAACATATCATTTAGAAGCGCATTCCATCATCTAACAAACTCAAACATGTTCAATAGTGCCGATTTGTAAAAATCCCCAAATCAAGTTTCCATTTATAGAAAGTTTATTACAAAACTCATTTTAATCAAATAAAAACTACTCAAATATGTTCTTAAGACCATTATCATCATCAAAAAATCTTGAAAATCATCACACATCACATGCATGTCATGTCCTTGGAACAAAAGTTTCCATATATCGAAATATATGAACAAAATCCCCATTTACCTAAATTAGATCATTCCATCGTGCACACACCCTCATCAATAATCATTAATCATCATTTGAACATTCGCAACATGTCTAAAACATCATCTACCATCATTTTACTCAAGAAAAGTTACTATTTTTATAAATAATCACCTTTACTTACAAAATCAATACCAATACATCACAAAGGCCATTTATATGGCTCAAATCAGTAAATCAAAGCTATACACACAAGTTTATAGGTACAAAATTTCGTGCATGTGTCATTGTGGGTCTTGCATGTGAGCACTTATGTTTGTGTGTGTCTTTAAATGGGTTTTTAGTGCAAAAGGATCATTAAAACAGGTCCTGGAGGTCTTTGGTGTGGTTCCTCAGCAGTTACCAGACGACGGTGATGGTGGATGACATTTTTAAGCTCCTTCTAAGCTTCAATCTTCAATAGTGATTGCAAAAGCAGGTCTTGGATGCGTTTTGTAGAGGTTAAATGAGGATTCTCATGGTGTTTTGCCCGGAGTGTAGTCGGAGAGTTCGAGAGCAATGGCAAAGAATAGAAAGGAAACAAGTGGGTTTGCTTTTCTAGAGTTTTAAGGTTCTGGGGGACTTTGTGTACCGCCAAGGACAAAAGAGTCGGGTTCTCCACCGAGACACGCCGGGTACCACCGAGCGAAAGATGATTCGTTGTCGAGTACCACGATCTGTTTCAGTTGAGTTTGAATTTGCCCGCCCAATCCTTCGCACACCACGAAGGATTTCGGCGAAGGCCGCCACGTACCACGATGGGTCTCGGGCAGACCCAATTGCCAATTTTCATGTGTTTGAGTTCATTTATTGTCTCGTTTTCAATTATTGGTCTTCGTTTGTCGACGTATGTCTTAATTTCATTATCATGTGTTTTCGTGTTAGTTAATATTGTTTGTTCAAATTCCTTGTTCAATAATTCACCAACGTTCGTGAGTTTAAGACAAGTGTGTGTTTTCGGTAATTCCTCGAATTACTGTGCGATGTGCCACACTAAATTAAACCAATCCTAGTATCACATATATAATAATAATTTAAATTATTATTTAATTATTTCGAATGCAGATCTTAATTTTGCGGGGTGTCACAAGCAAACTAATAGAGGTAATTCTTGTATCATCCCACTCGTTTTCAAGAGGGAAACAAAAGTCCTATGTTTCTTTGGCCAATCGGTTTCTTAACTAGACAAATTTGGAAGAGAAAGGAATTATGGTTCACAAGGAGAAAATGGGCTAATTCCACAAGCAGGGGTGGATCTACATAGGTTTATACGGGTTCACTGGAACCCACCGTGATTCGAAACGTTAGTAGTAAAAAATTTTTTAAAGGTTAAACAATAGGGTGAACCTATTTGTATTTTGATGGTGAATCTCAAGCATATAATTTACAAGTAGTCTAGTGTTAAGGAATCCAGATTTCATCCTGTAGGTCACATGTTTGAATCCCGTATCTGTTTTTTGTTTTCCAGATTTTTATAAGTTTGTTAAAAATAGGTATGTTTTCTTTTTCTAAATTCGTAACTACTATCGTATTTATATTATCCGACCCGGATATTTCCTTACCGTATTTTATCTAATTGAAATGTCTTAACAAAGTGAACCCACTGAAATAAATTACTGGATCTGCTATATTAACTGGGTGGATGTTTTACCATTCTGCCAAGGCAAATGGTTAGCTCGGTAAGGGACGCGAGTTCGAAGCTTCAATTCCTTGGGCCGGTTTCTACTCTGATTTTGGTATTTTAACATTTTAAAACATTATTTCACCTTAAGTGTTTACAGTAATGCCTTTTTTTTAAATAATATTATAATATTTTTTTTTTTAAGTTTTAAAAAGGATTTAACTTTTAAAAGTTTTTAAAAGCATATATATTATTACAAAACAATTGTAATGCAAAATCATCTAATTTTGCTTTTAAGGATCAAACTTATTTAAGATCAATAAACCTTATGATACTAATATATTTAAAAATATTATTTAGAAAATAATATATAATTTGAAATAATATTATCTACTTATATATAGTGATATACATTGGATTTACAAAAAAAAATACTGTTGTATACAAAATAAATTATATAAATGTATAGGATTATTTAATTAATAAAAGTAGTTTTATAAACTTTATAAAACGAAGAAACATTATCATTAATAAATAAATACCAAAACATCTCTTTAGACAAATTACTTTTGTTAAATACAATTTTAATTATATTTTAACATTTAATAAATCTGGTTTTAATTAAATAAGATTTTATTTTTGTTTAAATACTTAATAAATCCAAGTTTTAATTAACTAAAATAAGGAATAAAATTAATAATTATTTTAAATGATTGTGTAAATTATTCTAAATAGTATTTGATAAATTTTTAGATAAATATAATTAAGTAGAATATTAATAACATTTATTTTACACATAAACATTATTAATTTTAGCTTTTAATACAATAGAGATTATTCACTAAATGAACACTTTCTACTACATATCATTGATGAACAATACGAACTACAAGACTAATGAAAAATACTCGTAATTGTGTCTCTTAACATAATCTACCCTGTTTCACTAATATTTTTCTTAACAGAAAATAACCCCGGTAATGGTTGTTACTAACGGTGTTATGAGAAATAAACTGAAATACCGAAAATACCCTTACTAGGTATCTTGCTTGTTATAAACATCTTACCATAATCTACGACAGTGACAAACCCACAACACACTACACCTCAGGTGAAATCCGAAATCCGAAATCACGTTCAAATTAGACTTGGCAATCTTGACATATAATAAGATAAATTAAATGAGTAGATTTTGGTAAACAATTATTTTATTTTAGGTTGAAATAAATAACATTATGACATAGGACGGGTTGAGTGTGTAATGTCTTAGCAGAATACGGGTTAAGATGGGTAAGTTAAAACTATATGAATATAATTAATTCAAACGGTTAATAACGATTAATAATATATTTAATGAGAAAATTATTAAAAGTTATTAAAGTAACTATTTGTTTTGTTACGACTCATTTTAACTTGAACGAAAATAATGTTTTTTTTTAAAACACGAACAATTTAGACTTATAATGATTTTGCTTAAAACTCATCCAGACTCGCACTCTTTATGACCCGTTACACTATATAATGCGACCGTCTATTTTGACAGTCATAGTCTAAATGGATGGATGTTTGAGTGAAGCAAGAAACGTATGTTAGCTTTTTTTTTTTTTTTCTCTTTTCTTAAAGGTAGATTGTTTTATTTTAGTATTTACGACTTTTAATGCTACGTTGTTTTGTTGAAGTATTCATTTAGTTTGACATTTTGTTGTCAATTTAGTTTATGCATGTTTGAATTAGTTGACATTTTTTTCTCAATTAAGTTTATGCATTCTTGCAAATTGTTGACTTTTGATTAAATGTTATTGACTTTGTTGTTATTTAAATTTGTAGGACATGGAATTCACTCCGGTCTTAAACAAAATGGTTTTTGCCTATATGCAATCACGTCTTAAACATATTATTTTTGTCAAAGATACAATTTAAGTGACTACATCATAACATTAACATATGTGATCATTAGACACGTATAAACTAGTTAAAAAGAGACAACATTTTAACATATACAAAGATAAATACTTTATGTGATTATCCACTAAAATATTTGGATACCTCGATTTCTTCCTTTACATTTCAAACTAGAACCTCTTTGTAAGGGATGATTTTACGACAATTAAAGTTAAATTAGAAGTCATGAAAACACTTTGGCTTTTGCAATTTTATGGAAAAGAATCCCATACCGACCACCTAAATATATATATTATTTTTGATTTGTAGATCTCGTGAAATTGTATTATTTTATCTAGCAATATATATATATATATATATATATATGGAAGTGTTCAAATAATAATCCACTCTTAAAGCAATAACCCAGATAACTTTGCCAAGATAAAGCTAAATCTTGAAAAAAAAAATTTGAACATCATTGTAACACATTTAGAACACTATGTTCTTTTATGAGTTTGTGAAAATTCATCACTGTTTACGAGATATCATCATTGCAAGTTTTTGATTTACAGTACTATAACTGTTTTAGGCCCAAAACTTACAACGATGTAAACTCTCAAAAGGTGATGAATTTTCGCAAACTCATAAAAGAACATAGTGTTCTAAATGAGTTACAATGATGTTCAAACAAAAAATCCAAGATTTGGCTTCATCTTGGCAAAATTATCTGGATTATTGCGTTAAGAGTGTGTTATATTTGATCCCAATCCTATATATATATATATATATATATATATATGACTAGTTGGAGCCTCCACTATTTATGTATATGTGTATTCATTTGTAGTGCAAAACAAAGTGAAGCAAAAATGAAAAATACTCATGTTCTTGTAATACCTTATCCGGCACAAGGCCATGTGACATCTCTTATGGAGGCATCACGCTCCTTCAGTAGCAACGGTCTCAAGGTCACGTTTGTGAACACAGAGTTCACTCACAAACGGGTTGTTAGCGCGTGTTCAGAGATAGATGGTCTAAGTGATCTGATGCAAATGGTTTCCATCCCAGATGGGTTGGAACCATGCGATGACAGGAGTGACCTTGGAAAGTTGACAAAAACAATGTTCCAACTCATGCCAATTAAACTAGAAGAGCTGATCAATGAAATTAACAAAAAAGATGACAACAAAATTTCATGCATTATTGCTGATTCTTTCATGGGATGGGTCGTAAGAGTTGCGCAGAAGATGGGTATTCGACTAGCAATCTTTTCTCCAACGTCGGCTGCAGTTTTGGCTGTGACCATGAGCCTTCAAAAACTAGTGGACGATGAAGTTATAAACTCTAGTGGTAAGATTATATTTCAATATTAACTTATACAACTATGTGTTTATTATGAAATAAAACTTTTATTTCAGGAATACCTTTGAAGGATCAAATGGTTCAGCTGTCAGCAACCATGCCATTCATGAACCCTGCCCATTTTATATGGGCGTGTGTGGGCGACTCAGCCACAAACCAGAATATCTTCGATTTTGCAATTCTTGATGGTAAAGAAGCAGCCGAAGCCGCAGACCGCATACTATGCAATTCAACCATGGACTTGGAGCATGGGGCATTCAACTTATTTCCAAAGATGTTGCCAATTGGTCCAGTTTTGGCAACCATCAGATCCTCAAGACAAACAGGCCACTTTTGGAATGAAGACTCCACTTGCCTAACATGGCTGGATCATCAGCCAGTCAGCTCAGTCATCTACGTGGCATTTGGAAGCTTCACAATTTTTGACCAGAATGAGTTTGAAGAGCTGGCACTTGGACTCGAGTTAACCCAAAATCCGTTCTTGTGGGTTGTTCGGCCTGGAACAAGTGGCAGTATAGACTATGTCTACCCAAGTGGCTACATGGAGAGAATCGGCTCTCGTGGGAAAATAGTCAGCTGGGCACCTCAGCAGGAGGTCCTAAACCATCCGTCTGTGGCTTGCTTCATGAGCCACTGTGGTTGGAACTCTACAATGGAAGGTGTAAGCAATGGGGTTCCTTTCTTGTGCTGGCCATACTTTGCAGATCAGTTTTTTAACAAAACATATATATGTGATATCTGGAAAAATGGGGTGGGTTTAAACAAAAATGATACAGGCAATGTTACACGAGAAGAAATCAGGATTAAAGTGGACGAGCTGCTCAACGACAACGTAATCAAACAAAATGCTTTGAATTTGCAGGAAAAAGTGATGAACTGCGTGAGACCTGGAAATTCTTCCGACAAAAATCTAAAGAAATTTGTTGATTGGGTAAAGGAAGGAGATGAACATGTTGTTAATGAAACCTGCAAATGATATATAATTTTGTGGATTCCATTATTTTCATGTGCGTTTCCAGTCAATTATGTAATGTGTGTTTTATTAATTGCAAGTGTTTTCGGTTTTCATGTATTTTTTTCGTTTAAGTAAGCATGTTTAATAAATATTAAGATAATTACCATGAGTCTTATTTTATGACGGTGCTATGGCAAAGCATACTACACCTATGTCAAAATCACATTCAAATGACTCTTTGAATAGATGACATTGTCAGAGATCGAGTAGTCCATCAAGTAAAGTATATGGTTATCATTATAGTTAGTGCATATTATTAATCAAACTATGTGTAGTGTGACGTGAGCACCCGGGTGACGGGGTGTCATGCCCCTCCTACAATTATAGAGCCGACGTGAAGGGCCAGGCGTGAGAGGAAGAGAAAAGGAAAATAATGAGGGGTGATATAGTGAGAAGAGGGTGCTGGTTACACATGTATTCGAGGAGAGAGTGATAAGAATAGTTGTTTACATGACACATCACACCTACGTGGAGTGAAGATGAGGTGAAAGTTACATATAGTATTAGAGAGGCTTAAGTTTGTTAAAATAGATCTGACAAGCTTTACTCTAAAAAATATAAATAAATTGATTTTGGTGAACAATTAATCTATTTTGTGTTGAATGGTGTGGCATTATAACATATAATGAGTTATATTAGTAACACCTTAACATAATGAGGGTCGAAATGGGTAAACTAAAACATGTATGAATATAATTGATTCGAGTTATGGATTTAGTTTTCTCTCGTACATTTTTCTTGTTGATTTAAACCATATTAAACAGGGAAAATGCCAAAATGCCCATCTTGACCAAAATACTTCCAAAAATAATCATTTGACTTTCAAATACTAGTTTTGTCCATGTTCTGTACGGGCGCCGACGCCTGTGTTTATACAGGCGGGCGCATGTATGAACCACCACTTAAATATTGACATGTGTATTTTAGAGGCGTGGACACCTGTATACAAGACTCCCGCCCATAAGTTATCAACTTTTGTCACGGGCGTCTGACCTACACTGACACCCTTGTCACGGGTGGACGCCTGTAAATAATTTTTTTTCCCGGGCGTCAGTTATACAGGCCCCCTATCCTCGTACATTGGTGCCCGGACCTCCTATACCAAGCACCCAGACCTGCTTAATCGGCGTTTCCTTTTTATTTTTCAAATTTTACCTTACATGCACCCTCCTCTTTGTTACTAGCGTCTGCTCAGTTTAAAAAAAATTATAATTTTTGATTAATTTTGTTGAGCGGGATGTTTACGGACGTCGCCCGTAACTCTATTGGCGCCCGACTTTTGAAAAATCTAATATATACTATGCTATAGTTTGTCAAAATTACTTGCTATGGAGATTACTGTTGTGTTCTGCATTTTTGGAAATTGGAAAGTTAAGGATGGTAGATATGATTATCTTCATGTTGATTGTGTGCAACGTGCTCAATGTCCTCCTTATAAAATTTGTTATGCAGAACTAATAGATATAATTTATTTTCGTTTTGGTCTTCGGGAAATAAGTTGAATATCGTATAAATTTTCAACATAAATATATCCTAATAATATATGTGATGACAACTTTACGTCGGTATTTTTTAAAACAGTGACTTTATCCTAGCTAAGAAAGGTAATCGATCCCCTTTCCCAACGGGAGAGGATGGAAAAGTTCGACCAACTTCGTGATAGAAAAATTTCATGTCACACCACCAAATTACCACTTGCGGTGTTATGCCGCTGGGTGTGACGTAATAGTATTAGATATTTTGGTCATATAGAACGACTCGATATGCTTTTGAAAATACGTTGATGTATTACAAATATCCCAAAACAGTTAAAAGAGTTCTACAGCGGAACTAAAAATAACAAAGCGGAAGTTGTAAAAATATTAAATTGTCTACACAACATAGTAGTATAAATTGTTTCAAAAGTTTTAACAATGCATGCTGGACTCTTGTGCTAGAATCCTTAAGTGCAGTGCTAGCCTTAAGCTTGATGTATACCTGATAATACATGTTAAAACAAGTCAACGTAAAGTTGGTGAGTTCACATGTTTATAACAAAAGTAAGTAAGTAAATAGCTTACCATATAATGTGCTCTTTATTATGTTTGCCATGCCCGAGGACCTAAGTGTCGGTTGCGTCACTACCGAACTAGACTGTTTGTTTTTGTCTGCACCATGTCTATCGTACAAACAATGACGCGATGGGTCGAGTCTACACACGTTCTGACCTCTAGTCAGTATTGGCGCCGTGTGTGGTTTGTCAAACCCAAAAGTACTATCTAAGCTCACCTCGTTGTGTTTACATTAACGGTGTGACTGTGCGAGGACTTTATATGATATACAACACTTACGAGTTTGTTCCAATAAACCAAAAATCATATCAATATTCGTACAAAAATAATTTACATGTATTCTCCCCTAGTTTAAGCTTGAAAACAATGTAAGAGAAAAGGGGTCGTAAACTCACCCGTGCTCGTTTGCATGCTAAGGTTGCTCGTCCGTTATCTGTTACCTATATCACGTAGGATATATGAGTTCGTGTTTAAGAATATGTTCGTGTTTGTGTTCGTGTCTAGACAACTCCAAGTTGGTGTGTTTGACCATGTTTGACACATTCGATCATGTTTGTTTGAGTTTGACCAGATTTGATCGTGTTTGACCGTGTAGACTCAATGACCCGTTGGTGACTGGTTTAGTTCATTATGTTTTTTTAACGTTCATAAGTTATCATATAGAATACGTAAACACATAAAGCACGTTCAATGGGTAAGTTACTATTTATGGTAAGTTTCCATATTTAGCACGTTTCTATTTTTAGTAAGTTTATATTTTTAGCAAGTTTCTATTTTTAGAAAGTTTCTATATTTGGCAAGTTTGCATCCAAGATCATCTTTTATTATTCTAAGCATGATAGTTTCCCTATATGATCATGTTATCACATAGCACATTGTCACATAATATCATATATTCACACACTTCCTTTTTAAACAATTAAAGTTACTATATTTAGTATGTACCATTTATATCATGTTTTTATTCAAATGATCATGCAAGTACCTTATATCATCATATCATAGCAATTTCAATCATATTTCATCATCTATCTTGTTCATATATCCTATTTCATAACATTCCCCAAATCAAAGTTTCCATACATGGAAAACTTAGCTTAAAACTCGTTTTATTAAAAATCAAACCATTCAAATATGTTCCTATGGCTATAAACATTATCATATTACTCATATCATAACCAAATCTACTTGCAATGCATGTGTTTGTAGATTAAAGTTTACATTAATAGAAACTTTTGACATACTCTTTATTTCTTCAAACCCAACTTATCTAATATGTTTAATAACATCAATATTAGCCACAAATCATCATTTACAACTATGTGTCATGTTTAAAACACAACCTTGCAAATCCTTTTATATTAAAAGTTTCCGTTTATAGCAATATGCCCAAATGTTCAACAAATGACCACAACTCATTTCTATAACATTATATCTTCATAAATCAGTCATCAAGACTCAAAATGAAAGTTTACAAGTTCACAAATTCATGCATCTGCCAAGCTTAGAGTTGCATGTGGGTATTTGTGGCTGCATGTGTATATAGAAGTCTAGATAACCATTAAAACTACCTTAAAGGCTCTTGAAGGTTGAGATTGAGCTAGAACAGGGGCTGGAACACCTTGGTAGTCGTTGATGATGGTTACACAACTGATGCAAGGAGAAGATGGTTGTAACAAGACTCCTATTACCTTCCTTGAGCTCCTAAGCTTCCAAATCTTCAATGTGGTGGCGAAGCAAGTTTGGGGTATGGTTTTACTGGTGAAATAGGGTCTAGCAGGAGGTTGTGGTTGACTGAATATGTGCAAGCTCGAGTGTTGGTACAAAGAGTGAGATGTGAGGAAAAGGGTTGGTATTTATAGAGTTTTTGGGTTCTGGAAGCCTTCGCGTACTGCCAAGAGTTTTCCCTAGGATCCTTGGCGTACCGCCAAGGAAAAATTAGTCGGGTACTCCATCGGTATACGCCACACATCGCCAAGGGAACTTCATAGGTCGTCTCGTACCACGACCTATTTCGGCTGAATTCAAATTTGCCCACGCAATCCTTCGCGTACTGCGACGGGTTTTGGGCAGACCCAATTGCCCATTTTTATTTGTTCAATTCGTTTTTCATTTGGTTTTCGATTATTGACGGTCGTCTTTCCACATTCGTCATAATTTTGTTGGTTATGTGTACACATATTAGTAATGTTGTTCATTTGAATTCCTCATTCGATAATTCTCCAACGTTCGTGAGTTTGAGACATGTGTGTACGTGTCACACTAAATTAAGCTAAATTAAGTGCCACATATGATTTTTACAATTTAAAATAATAAAATGAGTTTGTTTAGGGACTTTCATAACATGGTTCTAATTCAAAAAAAAATTGTAATTCTTGATTTAAACATTTGTGTTAACAGTTTTAGTGATTTTAGTCAAGAACCTCAAGTTAACTCTGATTTAAGTAATAAAGATTTTTTAAACGATGAATCCATACTTGATTTTGAACTTGAACTTGTCAACTTGAAAGTTTCTAAACCGTCCTCATCTTTACATCCAGTTGTTCATAAAGTTTTTAAAGACAAACAATAACTAATACTAGAAATCTCAATGATGGCATCGAACGAGTGTTTTGAATTTAAAGTTCAAAAATCAAAAGATAGATTTGTTGTGATATGTTGTTTCGAAGATTGTGACTGGGTTTTATGATCCTCTAGTTACAAGGACACATTGCTTTCATGTGATTTATTTTAACAATGAGAACACATGTTCAAGGACGCAAACGTATCTTAATATAATAAATGCAAACAAAAAAGTTTGGGTTCATATCATAAAGGACCAACTTAGGGACTGTGGACGTGTTTATCGTGGAAAAGAAATTGTTAAAAACATCAATCAAAGGCTCAAGGTAAACATATCATACAAGCAAGCATGGCGAGGGAAACATTATGCAGAACACATTTTGGCTGGATCAACTAAGGAATCATTTGCTAAACTGCCAGCATATTGTCATAACCTTCAATTAGCCAATCCAGGAACAATAACTCATATTCTAAGGGACGAATTTAATTGTTTTGAAGTGGTTTTTGTTGCTATTGGTGTGGTGGCAAGTTACGTTTTATTATAAATATAATATTAATGTATTATATACTTATTAATAGTTATTTGCGGGTTCAAAGTTTTGTTAATTATGTGCGTCCTATAATGGTTATTGACGGGCCACATCATAATGGTACTTTTAAAGGCATCATGTTTTAAGTTGTTGGCATGGATGGAAATAATCAAATCTTACCAATAACATTCGGTGTCAGGAAAACAGAATCCGGGGAAGCATGGACGCGATTCTTGTCAAAACTTAAAGAGGGCATTAAGCATTCAAATCTTGCAATTATTTCAGATCGACCTGTTTATATTGATTTGGCAATAAGGACAGTATATCGACTGGCATATCATGGTCTTTGTTGCCGACATTTAAAGGTGAATTTACTTCTGAAGGGTAAAGAACAAGAAAACTTGTGGTTGGCTACTTGTAAGGCTTATACGGTTGCTGAATTTGATATCAATTTTAACGCACTTTGTAGTAATCGTTCTAGTATTCGAGACACGCTCACAAGAGTTGGCTTTCAAAAATGGGCTCAGTCACATTTCCCTATGCAGCGATTTAATATCATGTCGTGGAATAGTGAAGAGTGTATTAATGCCTTGTCCCGGAGTGCAAGAAAATTACCAATCACTCAATTAATTGACTTTTTCGTTGATTTAGTACAGAAATTGTCACACCCCCAAATTCCCACTCGTGGTGTCAGTCCACGTGGGTGTGACGTGGCCAGGATCACAGCTCATGGTCATATTGAACGACTCTATATGAGTTAACTCAATCATACAGTTTGTAAAATAAGACTAGTTTCATAAGTTTAGCAACGGAAAAGTTCATCATTAAAGCAGCGGAATTAAGTAATCAGAACTACATTGTTAACATTGTTTAAAATGATAAAAATCAAAACATAAGTCTAGGATTAGAGTCTATATGTATGCAGACTCTCTTGTGCATCTCCATGTGCCTCCTAGCTCATGCTGTTCAGTTACCTGAGAATACATGCTAAAGTGTGTCAACATAAAGTTGGTGAGTTCACAGGTTTAAGTATTGGAAAACAGTAATACAGTTATATATACTGGGTATGTTAAGTAGTTTTGTGGATCTACGATCCGTGGAGTGTGTCATGTCATCTTACCGAAACTCGACTGTTTCCATTTGCCTCTGCGGGTCATCGCGGAACCCGACATCAACATCGATATTACACTCGTTATGACATCCTGTCAACGTTGTTGCCGAGTGGGGTTGGTCAAACCCAGTAGTACTACGTAATAACGACTCGTTTGTACACAACTAACGGTAAGGGTGGAGAGGACTTGCTGCGATAATAGTACACTCAGAATAGTTTTTCAACATACCAGTCATATATCTAAAACAGTTGCATAGAATTCTCACCCCAAAAGATTAGTAAAACAGTTAAGAGTAAAAGTGGGGCTGTAAACTCACCTGAGTCTGCTTGAGTGCGTTCTTACGAGAACGGAGTAGCTCGCTGGCTAGTAGTTACCTATATCACATAGGTGTTATGAGTTTGTGATCATATTTGTGTTGGTCTCACAGGACCGTATTCGTGTCTAAACAACTCCTGGTTGTTATGTGGGTCGCGTTGACCGTGGTTGACCGTGTTGGTCGTGTTGACCGTGTTTGACCTAACGACCCGTTGGTGACGGGTTTGGATCAAGTGTTCGTGTAACGTGCGATTTAGTGTCGTGTGAAGTGTACGGATACCAAAAGTCATTCCTATGAGGAAACTTACTATTTACAGTAAGTTTCTATTTTAGGAAAGTTTTTAATTTAGGCAAGTCAAGCATAAGATCAGATTCCGATTATTCTAACATGCATATTTATCCTAAATGAGCATGTTATCACATAGCACGTAGTTACACATAACCGGTTTAGCATAGTTTGCGCGTAAAAGTTTCTATATTTAGAAAGTTTGCACAAGTAAAATATTTCCACAATTTTAACGACCAACATCATCTAGCATCATTATCTTAATCCTAAATAGTCCTTTAATCATGATCGTTACGATTAACATGTGACAATTCATCGACTTAGCAAAATAAAGTTACTATATTTAGTAACTTATGAAAATTACACAAAATCAAGTTTTTCAATAACATCAATCATTCAATAGCATCATATTATCAACAAATAAACATGTTAGACTCATAACATTATCATACCTATCAACCATTTGCAAACTTGCGATAAAAAGTTACTATTTATAGTAACGTTCACGAAATTCATACTTTGACCATTCTAATCATTCCTATTCATCAAACAATCATCATTTAACTTCTAAACATCATTTTAAACATAACCTATGGATCTAAACATGCAAATGTAGCCTTTTCATCAAGAACACCTACTTAGTAACACTAAAGTTACTATTTATGGTAACAATCACATATTTGACATTTCTTGACCATAAACAACCATTCTAATCATGTAGAACACCCTAAATATCATTTCTAACAACACCTCATCATTCAATATCAAGCCAACATACTTAGATCATCCATACATGCACTCAAAAGTGCCTATTTCATGATATAACCAACAAATCATCATCATATTCAACACAAATCATCTTAGATCATCATCAACTCACTAAATCAGTAATAACATCATCAAATAATAGATTCATAACATAGAAATTTCGTGTCTAATGTGGTGATGGTGGTGCATGTAGCCTAAATGGCTTGCATGTGAGTGTAGGTGTGCTAAAAAACCCGAATTAGTACAAGGACTACCTTAGGAGAGCTCAAGAGGGTCGAGATGGGACTGGAACAGGTGGGTAGCAGCTTGAAATCCTCTGTGAACAGCTCCTGGGTCGTCACAAGTGTTGGTGTGGTCGATGACTAGCTCCAAGCTCCTCCCCAAGCTTCCAATCCTTGATTTCGAGCTTCTAAGACCTTATCAATGGCTTCCAGAGGTACTATGATGGTGTAACAGAGTGAAAATGGTCGGAGTGGAAGTTTTCAGTCGAGAGTTGGAGTGTAAGAGTGACTAAAATGATTAACATTGGATTTATAAAGATTTCTGCGACTATAGACCTGTCGCGTACCGCGACACCGGCCAAAAAGCATTCTCGCGTACCGCGATGATTAAAATAATCATCTGGTTCCCAAAACACGTCGCGTACCGCGATGGTGGCAGATGATCGGTCGTCGCGTACCGCGATGGTTTTCGGAGAATTCAAATTCTCCCGCTCGAGCTTCGCGTACCGCGAAGGCCCAATTAGGTACCGCGATGGGTCTCGGTTGAGCCCAATAGGCCCAATTTCATTGTTTTGAACCGAATTTCTCGTATTTCTCGAATACAATCATCGTTTCTCGACACTTAAGCGTTGTTCTACTAAATTAGGTTCACCGGAACCTAATCGTGCAGTGTATGTGTACTGTGGTTCGATCCGTTCACCAACGTTCGTCATTCAAGACACGTGCAAGTTCTGTGCGATAATTTCTCGAATTATCGGTGTGTTTGGTCCGTTGTGCCACGTGTCACACTAAATACAATTATTCTAGTGTCACGTATGAAATAATAATACACATTATTATTAAAATAAAATAAATGCTGACCTGGAATTTGCGAGGTGTCACAGAAATGGCATTTTGAACGATGACAACTTGGAGGTTCGTACAAACACTTTTCATATTAATTTTCATATATTTTTTGATTTAATCATATTTATTGATTATTTAATTTTATTTTACAGGAAAAATAACCATTATCTAACTAGATGGGCTGAAAACAAAATATTTAGAAGAATTCAGAAATGTTAGACTTGGTCAGTTCTGGGTATAGATGAGTATCAATTTAATGTTGCCGACGGATGTCACCGCTGCGTTGTTGACATTTACAACAATAAACGTAGTTGTCGCAAATGACAGTTATCTGGTTTACCTTGTGATTACTGTTCCAAAATTCTTAAAACAGTCTTAATGCTATCAATGGGCGATGGATTGGTTTAGAAATGACATACATGTTGCCACTGAAGCAGAGGCTATACATCAAGTATGAGATGAATCAGAATGAGAGATCTATGAAAATGATGACACATTGGAAACACCGTATATAGATAAAAGACAAGCTCGTCATCCTCGAGAACATAAACGCATTCCCTCTCGTGGTGAGAAAACAGGTCCAGCAATATGTTCAAGATGCTATCATAAGGGACATATGCATTATTAGTGTAAAACATTTTTAGCATCTCAAGTGGGTTCATCGTCAAAATAACATGTAAAAAAACACCAACCTTTGTGGATGATGAAATTTTCGTGATTTTGTAGTGGGGTCAACCACCCAAAATGATTATTGTTATGATTTAAATGACTTTTAATGAAGCTTTTATATTTGTGTTTTTTAAATTTTGTATGTTTGGTAATAAATTAATACAACATTAAACAGAAATTAAAAAAATATATAATCTCCAAATATTACAACTTAAGTGATCTTGTTAACATAAAAAAATCGAAATAGGACAAATCGTTTCAAAGTTATCTCTATTAAAACCATAAATCTTCCTTCAAAGTCCTGTACTTTACGAATTAGCAATCTTGTTTCAAAGTCTTCTAACTTTACAAATCAGCAATCTTGTTTCAAAGTCTTCTAGCTTCATCAATAACCAATTTTGCTTCAAAATCTTCTAGTAATTATGGCAGAAAAATATAACTTTTCAATGTCTCCGAAAAATAAATATATTTCGGTCTACAAGTTTTCACGATATACAAAATAAAAAATATAAGTGATCTTAATTCAATAAGAATTAACTATTAGTGGTTTCTTGTAGTTAATTTAATATCTCTCGTACTTATCAGGGAGTACGAGGTGAGTTGTTTAACATCGTCATTGCCAAAGTTCCCTTGAAGTTGGCGTTTGATGGTGTAAACAATTAGGGGGTAAGAAGGGAGGGAGTATAATATATTTCAATTATAATACATAAAATGTTTGTTTCACCAATCATGTATAGTAAATCGATATAAATATATAACTAGTTTTAATTCAATAAGAATTAAAATTAAGTGGTTTTAATTAAATAAGAATTAATTTAATATAATATTTAAGTAGCTATATTTTTTTAAGAGCTAAAACAATAAAAATAAGAATATTACTAATACTGAACTTATAAACATTTTATAAATCATTTAAAAAATTTTAAAACACTTGTATAAAATTTACATAAAGCTTGAGATATTTAAAATCTTTTTGGAAAAGAAATTTAAAGTTATCTATAAAGAAGGATTCGATTCTATTTATATTAATTCCACACAGGTAGGCACCTTACTGATACGGGCCGACGCCTGTGTACAAATCGGGTACTGTGCTTTGTAGGTTAAGAGGCAGATGCCTGTTCCACTCACGCGGGCGCCAAGTTAAAACGGGTGGGCACTTGGTTGAAACGGGCGGGCGCCTGTGACTATTTTCGAGTCCTGGTGTCCTTTTTTTATGGTCAGACGTCTATTTCAACCAGTCGGGCGTCTGGTTCAGTCGAGCGGGCACCGGTTTGAACTTTTCGAGTTTCTGTGTGTTTTTTTAAACGGGCGGACGCGTACTTCATTCGGGCAGGCGCCTATGCATATTTCGAGTTCAAAGAATAACAACATAAGGATAAAAACAAATAAAACAATATAACAACAAAATTAAACAACTGAGCAACATACATTACCAAAATAAGTTACAAAATACATTACAAGTCAATCTCCTATCTAATTTTGTTTTCAAACATTAGTTCTACTAAACTCCATCGAAACTCATGAGCGGTTTTGCTTGGTTCTTCATTAGGGCTGCTAAATTTTTTTCTCCATTTATCAAAAGTTGTTAAAATATGCAGATGCAAACCTCACAATCTCCTGTTATTCCTGCTTGATGTGGAACATCATCCGGAGTAATTTGCTTGAACAAGGGAGGTCTGAATATACCGCCTAAATCATGATCGCTAGAAAGCAACCATTGTGGCAACATGTTGTCTAGGAAAAATAACATCTCGTTTCTTGAAGTCAAGGACACCTTCGGAAAACTATATAAGGTTTATTAAAATTTAGATTATATATACTCTACGTATTAATTTATTAAATAAAATAATTTTACCTATCATAAACCGTCATTTTGACATGTTAAGCGTAATGTAAAATTACATAAAAAACAAATGAAATTAGTATTTTTCAGAAATTAATAAAAACAAAAAAAAACTTATGTACTAACTATGTCAAGTTCCAAGATCGAGGGAAAATGCCATGTTTCGTCAAAACCTAGTCCATTAATCCATGTTCTACTAGTTGCATTGTTGACAAGAAATAAGAGGGCAAAATAGTCCAAACCGCATTTTCTGGTCTATCGAGCATTAGTTTATTAATCCAACAGTTTATTTATTATCTAAAAGGTGGACATAAATGTTATAAGATACCAATAAAATACATGCGACTAATAAGAGTATTTAACTTTTAATTTTTTTTTTGGACGTCGAAGGTCTCAATCGTGTGAACCCATTGTTTCCAGGCCATGTCACCAAGGTCTAGTTACCTGTACCTCTCATGAGCCACCACAACCACCCTAGGAGGAAACCCCACTAGGAAAACCCCTCACCCTTCTCAGACCCATATTTCGCTGCGGAAAGGATTTGAACCCAAAACCTCTCATTTGGAAAAATCTTAGGGTACCATTAAGGCAATGCCTTAGTGATATTTAACTTTTATCTAACACATGCTTTTATATAGAGTAAAGTTCCCTTTTGTTTTTTTTGTGATTTGACAATGATAATATTTTTGTTTTAAACTTTTCAAAATGTTCATTATACTTTGACTTTAATAATCTGTCTCGATCCGCTCCCTGTGGTTTGGTAGTTATAACCCTTTTGCTCCAAAAAATTGTTAAACTATAGGGACCAAAAGGGTTATAAATGTTAAACCACATGAATCGGATCGAGACAGAGTTACATAATATACATTTTGAAAAGTTTGAAGTAAAAGGGTTATAATTGTCAAACCCTAAGATGCAAAGCATATGTTAGTTTTCTATCCACTAGTACTAGCCCAAATGGAGTATTCATATAATAACTAGGGCTTGGTTATTAACATATATATAGGGAATACATAATTTAAAAACCACTTCTTAGTGCGAAAACCGTGAAAACTATGTAAAAATCATGTAAAAAAAACATATTTTTTTTTGAAATTTTTTTTACAGGTTTGTAACACTATTGGGCACATTTTTATAAAAATAAATCAAAAAAGCGCCGACCATATATTTTTAAAAAAAAATATTTTATAAAACCATGTAAAACATACGTAACTCTTCGTAAGATCTGACGAAATGTTTTTAGTTTTGTTACGTATGTTTTACATGGTTTTATAAAATATATTTTTTTAAAAATATATGGTCGTCGCTTTTTTGATTTATTTTTATAAAAATGTGCTTAACAGTGTTACAAACCTATAAAAAAATTTCAAAAAAAATACGTTTTTTTACATGATTTTTACATATATTCATGGTTTTCGCACTAAAAAGTGGTTTTCAAATTATCTATTCCCTATATATATATATATATATATCTAACTTTTATGTTTAAACTCCCTACTAAGCTACTCATTAGACAATGATTGGTCTTATTACATCTCGTATATGACCTGTACATCTATATAGGCTTATACGAGGCGTATAAAAGTCCAATCATTCATGCCAGAAATTTCTGACAAACAATGATTGATATTATATAAGTCTCCTATACATGTCTATATGAGACATATGAAGAGTGTGAAGAGAGTGAAACATATTTGTTGAGAGAATGTCAGGGGTTTACTCAGTTGTGTGGTTCCTCTTGTGATGGGATCGGGCGTACGCCATTGATCGTTAAATCCGAATGGACAGTTGAAAACTCGTCTTGGGCGTCGTTGTACCAAGCTGTTCAAATAAAGTCTAGATTTATTTGAGTAATAAAAGAGAGAAAACTGTCACGATTATCTACTAGATTCGGCATGACCCCACATAACGTGTTATATTAAAAATCATATATGAATTGATATGAATAAGTATCACGTAGGATCGTGATTCGTAAAGTCAAATTTGAATTTAACATTAGCATCTAACAACTCATTTCACAATTATACAAATCAATTATCAATTATTATGAAAACGTTATAGACCCTTTATGATTATAGCCTTTTACAAAATTATTCTCGCTATTCGTGACACCGATATTATATAAAATATTTTAAAAAGAGAAAAAATTCACTCGATAGATACATTAGGCAAAATATGCAGGTTTATATATACATAGATCGAGAAGGAGAAAGATGTGATTGCATAAATTTTATATAATAAAAATAATAAATACATAATTCTATATGAATTGAATTAGTATTTTTATTTGATATCATGGATGTGTAACATTAAATAACCATTAAATTTTATGGTTTTTCTAAAATCCATATATCAAATGGCAAAAATACAAAGTAGGAAAGAAATGGAATGATAATATGAAAGATTAAAATGAATTCACGACCTAAGAAACAAGTTATTTTGTGTGGAAACTTTACCAAGGAATATGTCTTGTATATGACCTGTACACCCATATAGGCTTATACGAGGCGTATAAAAGTCCAATTATTGATGCCGGAAATTTCTGACAAACAATGATTTATATCATACAAGTATTGTATATGTCTATATGAGACATGAAGAGAGTGAAACCTATTTGCTGAGACAATATCAGGGGTTTACTCAGTTGTCTGGTTCCTCTTGTGATGGGATCGGGCGTACGCCACAGATCATTTAATCAGAAGAGACAGTTGAAATCTCGTCTTAAGCGTCGTCGTAACAAGTCGTTCAAATAAAATGTAGATTTATTCGAGTAATAAAAGAAAGAAAACTGTCATGATTATCTACTAGATTCGGCATGACCTACATGACTTGTTATATTAAAAATCATAAATGAATTGATATGAATACGTATCACGTAGGGTCGTGATTTGTAAAGTCAAATTTGAATTTAACATTAGCATCTAACAACTCATTTTACAATTATACAAATCAATTATCAATTATTATGAAAACGTTATAAACCCTTTATGATTATAGCCTTTTACAAAATTATTCTCGCTATTCGTGACACCGATATTATATAAAATATTTTAAAAAGAGAAAAAATTCACTCGATAGTTATTTTAGGGGAGACGGAGTGGAGCTCGGGAAGAACCCGGGGTGATGTTTGCCGGATTGGGGAAGAACGGGAACACCACCCCCCGGAAGTGGGGTGGGGTGAATCGGGAGCCCCTCACCGAATCAAGCCGAATGGGGAGAGATGGGTGTCGACCGTTGGGGTAAAAATTTTGACCGTTGGGGTTTTTAAAAAAAAATCTAATTTTTTTTCCATTTAAACAACTCCAAAACAATCACAACTCACACTCTTTATCATTTTATTCTTTCATTCTACACTCAAATTTTATAAAGTTTACAACAATGGATCCGTTTACGTTTGAGCTTCCCCCATTTGAAAGTAAATCGTCAAGTTCAGAAGAAGACGGGATCAATATCAAACAACGTAACTTTCAGTTTTTCTCAACCAGCATGGCCATGAGTTTAAACGAGTCTGCATACACCGCATCCTCTTCGAGAAGGTATACACAATTTTTTTAGTATAGTTGTTTTTTTATATTTTTTTATTATGTGTTTTACAATATATATGTTACAATTTGTTTAAAAGGTATATATGTTGAGACCATCGTGCCGAATCACACAAGAGGCTTGTTGATAATTATTTTAACACCGAAACCAACCCAACATTCACCAACGAATTATTTGAAAGAACATTTCGTATGCCTAGAGATTTATTTTTGCGTATCATAGACGATATTGAAATGAATTATCAATACTTTCAAACATCGTTTGATGCAAGAGGTCATCAAAGTTTTACTGCACTTCAAAAGTGCACGTCCGCGATACGACAATTAGCTTACGGTGACGCTCCAGAAGCTCTTGATGAGTATTTACAAATGTCTGAAAGAACGTCGCGTGAAAGCCTCGACCATTTTTGTGACGGTGTTATTTGTTTGTATGCAAAATAATTTCTTCGAAAACCCACTTACAATGATGTTCAGTTGCTATACCAAGTGCATTCTGAAAGACACAAATTCCCGGGGATGTTGGGAAGTATAGATTGTACGCATTGGGTTTGGAAGAATTGTCCGATTGAATGGCGCGGACAATACACACGGGGTGATTACAAGGTTCTGACGGTGATGCTTGAAGCGGTGGTATCACAAGACACTTGGTTTTGTCATGCTTTCTTTGGACCTCCCGGCTCCAACAATGACATCAACATTCTTGATCGTTCGTATGTTTTCAGTAACATACTTGATGGATCAGCCCAAAAGTGTCCGTTTATGGTTAACGGCGTCGAATACAAGCTTGGATATTATCTTGGTGATGGGATTTACCCTAGTTGGGAAACTATAGTGAAATCGTTGCAGCATCATCCCGAAAATGATTTAAAACGTTGTCGATTCAAGAGAGCACAAGCAGCTGCACGAAAGGATGTTGAAAGAGCTTTTGGTATTTTGAAGGGAAAGTGGAATATATTGCATCGTCCCGCAAAACAAATGCATCCACGAAGTTTACGAAAAATTATGTATGCTTGTATCATTCTACACAATATGATTTTAAAATGGAATGGGTCAGCAATATCACCAGAGTACATAGATGACCCTCTTAGCGATGAACAGGCTGAAAAAGACATTCTTTATCAGCTACGATCAAGAACAACGCACGAAAATCTTCGAGCCGACCTTATCGAGCATTTGGAGCATTTATCGCAACAATATCACGCCAATAACCCGAATAATTACTATTTTCATTTAATGTAATATCTTTTTAATTTAATGTAATATCTTTTTAAATTTTAATGTAATTTTATATTTTATTTTTAATGAATCTATTTAATTATTATTATTATTTATTGTTAAAATAATTAATTAAAAATAATATTTGAAAATGGGGAAAAGTGAGTAAAACTGATGTGCCGCTGATGTGGCAACGGGGAAAAGTGGGGATAAATGAGACGACTCCTAGTCCCCTTAGGCAAAATATGCAGGTTTATATATACATAGATCGAGAAGGAGAAAGATGTGATTGCATAAATTTTATATAATAAAAATAATAAATACATAATTCTATATGAATTGAATTAGTATTTTTATTTGATATCATGGATGTGTAACATTAAATAACCATTAAATTTTATGATTTTTCTAAAATCCATATATCAAATGGCAAAAATACAAAGTAGGAAAGAAATGCAATGATAATATGAAATATTAAAATGAATTCACGACCCAAGAAACAAGATATTTTGTGTCGAAACCTTACCAAGGAATATGTCTTGTATATGACCCGTACACTCATATAGCCTTATACGAGGCGTATAAAAGTCCAATAATTGATGCCGGAAATTTCTGACAAACAATGATTGATATCATATAAGTATCGTATATGTCTATATGAGACATATGAAGAGAGTGAAACCTATTTGCTGAGACAATGACAGGGGTTTACTCAGTTTTCTGGTTCCTCTTGTGATGGGAACAGGCGTACGCCACAGATCATTTAATCCGAAGGGCCAGTTGAAATCTCGCCTTAAGTGTCGTCGTACCAAGCCGTTCAAATAAAATGTAGATTTATTTGAGTAATAAAAGAGAGAAAACTGTCACGATTATCTACTAGATTCGGCATGACCTACATGACTTGTTATATTAAAAATCATAAATGAATTGATATGAATACGTATCACGTAGGGCCGTGATTCGAAAAGTCAAATTTGAATTTAACATTAGCATCTAACAACTCATTTTACAATTATACAAATCAATTATCAATTATTATGAAAACGTTATAAACCTTTATGATTATAGCCTTTTACAAAATTATTCTTGCTATTCGTGACACCGATATTATATAAAATATTTTAAAAAGAGAAAAAATTCACTCGATAGATACATTAGGCAAAATATGCAGGTTTATATATACATAGATCGAGAAGGAGAAAGATATGATTGCATAAATTTTATATAATAAAAATAATAAATACATAATTCTATATGAATTGAATTAGTATTTTTATTTGATATCATGGATGTGTAACATTAAATAACCATTAAATTTTATGGTTTTTCTAAAATCCATATATCAAATGGCAAAAATACAAAGTAGGAAAGAAATGGAATGATAATATGAAAAATTAAAATGAATTCACGACCTAAGAAACAAGTTATTTTGTGTGGAAACCCTACCAAGGAATATGTCTTGTGTAGTATTTCATTCCAAAGCCCATATTTCCATACACCAGCTAATTAAATCACGTAACAAGACAAAATAATTATCTTCTTGAAGTATCAAATCATATATTTAACTACTAAAATCAACAAAAAAATTTTAGCCGAAAGAAATGAATGAAGCCGGAGGTGAAACTCTTGCCACATGTTCAAAGCCATGTCTATTAATAAAACTTGAGAAAATCATGAAAATACCCACTTTGACAAAAAATTTACCCAAAATGGCTATTTGACTTTTCAATCACAAGAAATGTCCATCTCTTTACGGGCGCCGGTGCTTATGTACTTACGGGTGGCTGCCTGATTGAACCCCAATCAGATTTCGTCACGCGGCGTGTATGGGCGCTCACGTCCCTTAAATCTAACAAACGCCCCTCATAAAATTAAGTTGTCACGGGCATCGGGCTCACCCTGACACCGTTGTCACGGGCGTCCGCCACTAAAAAAAATAAATAAAAAAAATAATCGATCATATAGGAGGGCGCCTGTGGCTCACAGGAGGGCGTCTGTAAGGTTTTTTTTAAAGTTTTTTTTTTTAAAAAAAAACCTTATAGGCGGACGCCTGTTTGATACAGGCGGGCACCTGTTTCAAACAGGCGGGCGCCTGTAACTAACAGGCGGGCTCCTGTAAGGTTTTTTTTTTGGTTGTGTTATTCTCACACCTCATTTTTTACAAAAACACACCTGAGACGGCCTGTACTGCCCAGTACGGTCCGTCTCAGTACTCGGTCAAATATTCCACCCTGACAACCTATGACAATGATTGGGAGCAAGACGGACCAATACGGCCCGTCTCATTCATCGTACAGACATTCCCTGAAACATAGGACAATGATTTGAATCAAGACGGGCCGTACTGACCTGTACGGGCCGTCTTGCCCAGACGACCTAGTTTTGGCCGTTTCACCCCAAAACCAGGCCGTACTAGTCAGTACCGGCCGTACTGGTCAAAATTTTATTTTATTTTAAAAAAACAAATAATTCCATTTTATTAAATTTAAATATGTCTCGCAAAATGGGCGATTGGGTAATCGGTCAAAACGAGTTCGGGTTACCCATCTTGACCCGTATTGTGTTTAAGATATATTGAATGAGTTGAAATTGTAGCACTTAACACATCTTAAGTTAAATTAAATTTATGTTTTTTAAGAACAATTCGTTTAAACCCGAACTGATTTTGCTTAAAACTCGTTCTGACTCGTACCCATCCTAACCCGAACTTGTTCTGACCCGTTACCCAACCTGACCCAACTCGTCCATTTTGCGAAACATATTTAAATGTAATAAAATTGAATTATTTGTTTTTTTTTAAAGAAATTAAAATTTTGACCGGTACGGCCAGTATTGACCAGTACGGCCTGGTTTTGGGATGAAACGGCCAAAACGAGGCCGTCTGGGCAAGACGACCCGTACTGACCATTACGGCCTGGTTTTGGGGTGAGACGGCCTGGTTTTGGGTGAGACGGGCAAAATTAAGTTCATTTTTATACGGCCAGTACTGCCCTGTACGGGCCGTATAGAGTTACTCCACACCGGTTGAGATCCAAATTGGCTTGTAAAATATAAGTCAAGACTAAGACGGCCCGTACTGACCTGTACGGCCCGTCCCAAAGAATCTTCACTGAATCCTAGACATTCCTCTGAAATATTTGTCTGTACCCTATACGGGCCGTACTGACCAGTACGGGCCGTATAAATTTAGTGGGGTGCTAAAATAAAAAAGTGGGGTGTCCAAATAAAATCCCCCCCGTTTTTTAAACGACTTTTAAAAAGAGGCGTCCGACCATAATGGGTGTCAGGGGGGCCCGACGCCCGTGACAACTTAATTTTATGAGGGGTGTTCATCAGATTTAATGGGCGTGGGCGCCCGTATACGCTACTTGACTAAATTTTATTGGCTCTCAATCAGGAGGCCGCCCGCAAATTAATGGGCGTCGGCGCCCATAAAACGATGGTCATTTCTGTAATAGAAAAGTCAAATGGTTATATTGTGCATATTTTTGGTCAAAACGATTATTTTTGTAATTTTTCTATAAAACTGAGGGAAGCAGTCAATGTAAAATGCTAGCCACAAGTCCTGCCTACAAACCCATTTCTTTAATTGAACGTCAAGTCACATCACGTCACGTCACTATCTTTCATCTCTTCTTGTCATGATCTTTAAAATAATAGAAACCCTACAAAATAGAGAAAACATTCAACATCTTGAATCATATCACGAGTTTGAAGAGATTGTTGTTTGTTGATAACCCCTTTAGAAAGCGTACCACATTCATAGGTTCGTATTTTGTAAACCGCTCTTATGTCGAGATTGTTAGAGTGACTTATAATTTTAATGGTAATTTAAATATGATATACTAAAATATGTGTGTATATGTATATTACATTAAAACATGTAAAATGATATGCTAACATATTGATGCGGTTCATATTGAAATAAATAACTAAATATAAAAACCCATATTAGTTGTTTTCTTGGACTTCTTGCACTATAATTCTATGGCCTTTTTATCTAAAGCCCTAGAGGACGAGGAGGAGCCAACTGAGAGTGGAGACTCAGTATCCACTATCTCGTCGGTGAACCACAGTTAGAGATTTTTCTTTCCGGTACCATAAACCTAGATGGGCGGGTTGTGCCGATACAACCACCTTTGAATTGTAATGTTTGAATTAAAAGTACCTTGTAATCCCTTTTGCAAGTTATTAATCAAATGTTGTGTTATGTTTCAAAATGTTTTGTTTATGTTTATATTATTTCTCTCTTGGTTTTAACATTTTGTATTACATCATTTCTTTATTATGTATAGAAAAGAGAAATGGCAAGACGAGGCCCATATGCGCGACCCAACGGCCGAGCTATTGATTCGGAAGCGATTAAAGCTATGGTGGAACAACGTGTCAGCAAGGCAATCGCTCACTATGAAGCTGCTCGCATACAAAGCGAGTCTAGCAGAAACGATAATGGTAAACGAAACCCTAATCCTTTTGCATAACGTAACGAAGGTAATACCAAACTCAAACCTAAAATCCTAAACAAAATTTAACCGTTGAACACAGGATCGTATCACCAGTCTAGGGGATGCTCATTCAAGACATTTCTCAACTGCCATCCCCACACATTTAAGGGATCGGAAGCAGCAGTGGGACTGCTCCATTGGATCGAGAAAGCTTAATCGATTTTCTGCATGTGTGAGTGTGTAGAAGAAAGCAAGGTGAATTTTGTCACCGGGACACAAGAGGGTCAAGCCCTCACATGGTGGAATTCCCATGTCCAGACACTGGGTTCGGAGGCCGTTAACTCAATCTAGTGAGAAGAGTTCACAAGAATGCTGAGGAGGAGTAATGTCCTCATAATGAGGTCAAGAAACTGGAAGAAGAATTATGGATCCATAAAATGGAAGGATCTGAGATAGAGCAATAAACCATCACGGTCCTTAAACTGTGCAAGCTGTGTCCGAGTATGGTGACCCAGGAAAAGAAGATTGAGGAGTACATGAGTGGACTGCTAGAACAAATGCAGAGCATGGTCATAGAGGCCGACCCCACACTAATCCAACTGAGCATCTGTATGGCTCATCGCCTGACAGATCAGGCGGTAGCACATGGAAAGTTGCCCAAGTTGTCACACCCCGAGCCGACGGGCTGGATTGCTTTTCCTGTCGGGCGGAATGGTCCCGGGGCGCGATATCGGGTGATAATCAAAATGATCAGATTGTTTACATGGCACTTGATATATAATGAGAAATGCTAAATTGACATTAACATAGAATTACAAAGTTAAATTACATAAGTCATGTTTATAATTTAACATCGTAAATCTACCTAAAAAGAATCATATAGTTACTATGTTGTATCTGCACAAGATGTACAAAAGTGATTCACAACATGTCATCAAAATTTATGCACACAAAGGTAGCTAGGTCCTGTATCAAGGCCTACTAGCTAGTATCCTGAATCCTGGTGACTAAACCTGTTCATCACCTGAGAAAAACATGCAAGTAAAACAAGTCAACACTAAGTTAGTGAGTTCATTAGTTTAGTATTTCCGAAATGACTGAAAATTTTATTCTCAAGTCTTATTGAAATTCCATTGTCTTAATCCCCATCAATGTTCTCTCCTTAGTTCCAAATACACATAGGATTTCACTCAGCCAAGAATGCTTATATATAGGGCATACGTACCAAAAAATACTGGAGCCGCCAACCCACCACACTTGACTGAATTCAACACCACCTGTAGTGCAACTAAGGATACCCATTTCCTTCTCACCATTTGTTATTCTCATGTGATAATCCCATGTGTCATGTTCTCATCCCACAATTGATATATATATATATATATATATATATATAATGTTTGTAGAGTATGTACTACCATATCATAAGTAATGGTAACCCTTAATGTTTTAAAGATGCAGATTTTATTAAATCTAGATCTCTTATTTGTGTTCTCATATGTATAGTTTAATGTTACGCACTTCTAAATTTGAAGTGACAGTCAACTCATTTTATGTTTTCCCCAATGGATAAAAAGAGCATAAATGGGACCATATTGTGGTCAACATCAAGTCAAACCACAATGCCTCCAATTTATCCTTATTCATTTGTAATCACTTGACTTCACAACGATCGGTCACCAGCTATTAACATGAGTGAGGTGACTCACTCAATCTTGCCAGTCTACAGAATAGATGTGGTACAATTCTTACAATTTTTGTTGATTAATATCACCTATGTGTCCGTTTACCAAACCTGACTGTTGTGGCCTTGTTACCGGTCATACGATACCGGCCAAATGTTATGTATAATATTCATAACGTACCGACCTCACTTGCCGGAAGTTTGTCAAATGATGGTACCACTACGTTACCGTCGGCTTAGCCTCTGCTACTTAATGCTAAACGATATAATAAGGGACTTAATGCTCGTGAATCTCAATGGACACATGATCATAGTGATATAATACAAGCAGTTTTACTAGTAATCAAATGTTATGTTATGTTGTCATCTCATAATTGTATGTTGTCATATCATTGTTATATGTAATTGTCTTCTCAATCTCAAATACATATCAAAAGTGTTTAATGTTATAATAAAATTATATTATCTTGATATTATCTTTGATATCTCAAAGTAAAATTCCTTGTCATCAACCATAGATAATCACCTTGTTATAAACATTAAAGTAATCACATTGTTATGAACTTTGATATAAACATGAATAGATGTAGATGTATTAGCTAAGGTATAACCATTAATACATCTTTGTTACGAATCATGTATAAATGTACTAAATCCTTTGTAAAAAGAGTTTAACATGTTTCTCAGTGCCACATTTAAAATCAAAAGATTAGAAAAGGGGTAAATGAACTCACCTTGGTGTTGTGTTTGTTGATTGTTAACAAGAAATGCACGCCTCATTGTTGTGATGTGTTATGTATTCAAAGCCTTATGATTGAAACTTAGTTTGTAATAAGATACACTAACACTTAACCATTTAGGTTAAACTTAGTATTTTGTTATATCTCTTTGATAATTATTGTGATCTTAACCTTAAACATTACTCTCAATGTATGATCGAAACGATTAAGACTTTCATTAGTTATAGCTTAGGTTCATGTTAAAATATTGTAATTTCCCAAAACCTTTGTTATGAGTTACAAACTAACTAAGCATGTTTAACTAAGTTATTTACCAATTATCATTATGTTTTAATCTATTTTGAAAATGTTTTACCAATACCATGAGTACTTTAAATAAAATGTTACACTTTTAAAGTATTCAACACTTTGTTAACACTTAATGAAAACCCTAGTCACCGTTAACCCATGCTATTCCTTTTAATCACCTTCTTGTCATTAATTGTTGTTGTTTTAGTCATAGTTTGTTAGGAAAACATATAGTTTATAAGTTATATGTGTTTAGAGGGTGTCAAGTATAGTATTGATGGTTCTCAAAGTCAGCTAACACTTCGGAGAACCAAATAAACCACCCTTAAATACTATAACTATTCAAATCAACCTCATTAACTTATACCTGATTATTATTAGGTGTTTTGTGGTTCATTTTACTTGGATTTCATAGCTGAAGTTAGTATCGATGGGTTGAGAGTGGGAAGAACTAGTATTGTTGTAGATCTTCTGAATTTGATCTTGATCGTACAACAGAATTCTATTATCAATCAAATATATGCGGAATCTATATTTGATCTATATGAATCAAAGAAGAACAAGCATTCGAATAATCATTTTCATTTCATTAATCAAACTGAAATGATTACAATCTGACACAGAGAAAATTATAGGTTTTCTAGAGTTCAAAAGTTCAAGTTATGTCAAAATCAGACAAACCTACAATATATACTCTGTCAGCCGAACCTACCATAGCCGAACCATTAGGTTCGCCAGCCAAACCTTGAGGTTCGCTGGACGAACCTAATCAGCCAAACCTAATAGGTTCGCCGAACCTGCTAAGGTTCGTGGGCCAGACGAACCTCAACCAAACCTCTCTAACTTTCTATAATTTACATGTTTTGATAAGCAACCTATTACAAATATGTACTAACAAACTCCCCCTTAATAGTTGCTATCAAAAATCTTCAATCTTCATCTTTAGTCTTCACTTTGAACCCCACAGGTTTCTCCAGAAACATTATCAACAGCACGTATAACAACAGATCTTGGGATCTTGGATAATCTTTCAGATACCAGCTTAGCATCTCTATCATCAATCTCCTTTTGCACTTTCATCAGCTCAACATACAAGTAATTGACATCATCCCAGTTGCATCCAGAATGTATACCCAGAGTATAACACATACGAGCAATGGTTTGAAACTGAACTGCCATGTCTGTATAACTAATTCCAACATCATGGTATCCTTAATCAGCAAAGATCTTAGCTACGTTCAGCAAATCAATATCTTCTTTTGAGCAGTTAACAATCCAAACAGGATCCAACATCCTAATCACCCTCCAATGTTCTTCTTGTCTCAACAGAATCACAGCTTCAGATGTCTTTTCATCATGGAACCAGAACTTGAAATAAGAATTCCAATTATGTTCTATCTTCCTCAACCTTGGTCTTTTAAAAACTTTAGGCTTTGAATATCCATGCAGTCTATCTTTTACTTGAGGAGACAACAAACTCCACCCAAATTTAGCTTCTTTCTTCAATAGCTTCTCAAATGTATCATTATGATTAGTTTGAATGGGCTTTATCATCTTTAATAGGGATAACTGCATACACTCAAAAGATGATAAGGACATCAGATCTAATGCTTTTCCAAAATATTGACACCCATCAGTCCGTTTGACTACATAACATCATTTATCCTTTATGCTTCCTGAAATGTTGTGAAAATAAACATAGCTAACAATTCTTCCTATCATCTTTGAATTAGATCCAATCTTGAATCTTGTGAATTGTTTAGCTTGGTTTTCTTGAACTTTATCTTCTATGATTTCAATCATTTGCTTAAAAATGTACAAGTGATCAACTATGTTCTTTCTTTCATCTAGGTTCTCCTTCCATAACTCCATGTAAGTCTTTTCTTTCATCTGAGCCAATGATGTTTTTGGTATACCTCCTTGAACTTCAAGATCAAAAATCTTCATCAGAGTTTGCAGATTGTACAAATTTTCATCCATTGGATCATCTTGTTCAAAATCAAATAGCTCTATTTGATTATCTTGTTCAAAATCAAACACTTGAACAGAATCCACTTCAAACATATCATAGAAATCATTTCTTGAATAACCACCAACAATCTCTCCTTCCTCCAAGTCTTTATCTTTAGATCTTTCAACAAACATTCTCTGTAAATTAATATCAGAATGTTGTTTAAACAAATCAAGTAAAGTAGGCAAAGAATAATCAATAATATTCTTTGGATATTCCATATCAGTTAAATCTTCAACATCAACATCTTTACAATCTTTAGTCTTATCAGAAGAAACAACTGAAACAGGAGTAGCATCAAGAGAAATCCCAGAAGGATTATAAACCACTATAGCACCAGTTGTTGAATTCAAGCCACCTGATTCACCCACTCCTGTCACATCATCATCATCATAATAAGCATTAAATCTTGGATGTTCATCAACATCTGAATCTTCATAGTCACTCTTCTCATCTTCTTCTTTATCATCATCAACATTTACATACACCTGCTCAGCACCAGTAGCTTCAGCTTGAGAATTCTTGACTTCAATATCATTAATCTTCATCTTCAAGTCTTGATTTTCTTTCTTCAAAATTTCAATGTCAACCCTTTGTTGATCAGTCAGAGTTTCCAAAGAAAGAATCCTATCACTTAACAACTTCTTCTCAACTATATCCTCTTCTCTCCATTTCAACAGCTGAGAAACATGGCTTTCTAGAACATCTAAATCACTTGAGTTTGAAGAAGATGGCTGTTCAGCTTCAAATGTCTCCTTTTGCATCCTATATTTGTCAGACTCTTGTGACAATATAGATATCCTTCTTCTAAGCTCAGTGTCAGCATAATCTATTGAGAAGTTTAAATCCACATTTTCTAATTCTTCAAATAAAGACTCTACTCTGGAAGTAGAAGCAGCTTGAACTGAAGCATATGTTTGAAAAGATGTAGTGACTGTTGTAGCATCCATAAACGAAGGAACAAAAGTAGCAACATTAACAAAATCAGGACTCTGGAAGAATGAATCTGAAGACATATGAATAGTAGGAGTAGAAGCAATTGCATGAACTGTTGTAGACACTGAAACAGGTTCAGAAATATGAGTAGAAGATGATGTAGAAGAAACAGCTATAGAAGATGTAACAACAATCCTTGGAGCTTTAGTCTTCCTTTTCTTAGGCATCTTAGCCATCCTCTTTTTCTTCTTTGGTCTAGAATTTTCAGGCTCTTTAGCAATAAAATCAGGATCAACTGCCTCTTCTCTTGCTTCTTTAGTTTGTTGTTGTGTAGGTCTCTTCTTCAATCTTTTAATCACACTACTACCACTTATAATAGTCTCTAATTCAGACTGTATTTCTATAGACTCTTCACTTTCATCATCACCTTCAACATTCTCAGCATCAACATGAACAGAAGAAGTATCTTCTTGTTGCCTTTGATCTCCTTATTGATCTGAAAATATAACCTGAAGAGGAACCAATGTAGAAGGAGTTACATTTGGCCCTTGAGTTTGATCTTGAATTTGTGGCTGTGATTGTGAAAACTGAGCTTGTGACTTCTTTGTTTGTTGTCTAGGAGGTGGAGGTGGTGGTTGTTGTTGGTCATTATCATTATCACTGAAAATTCACTGTCAGAATTAGAATCTTCATGCCTCCACGCATCATTCTCAGGAGCAACATAATTAGCTCTCGCACAATGGCATACTAACTCTTTAACTAAAATATCATCACTGCTCTTCTGATAGATCTTGACCTGACCATGACTAGAATTAGTCATACGCTTTAACTTGAGAAGATCAGAAGCAACTCTAGGAAGGTTCTGCTCTGGAAATCTCTCATCTATCAACATCTGGATGAACCTAGGATACATGTAGAATCTATTCTTTGCTTTGGTGATATTATCAGACATATATATGAAAATCATCGCTGAGAAATTGAACGGTTTGTTCAATATCAAAGCCACCATAGCTGACCTCATCAGATCTCTGAGCTCATCAAACGTTCCCTTCCTCGTACTCAAACAATGCAACAATACATGAGCCAACAGCTTGTACTGCAGAGGAAGTTTTCCTTTCTTGATGGAGTTTTCACTGTACACTCCAAAATACCGAATCCTCATGAAGCAACTTTTGATACATCTTTCTGGAATAAGTGTCATCCCAGCAGGTTCCCCACTGAACTGTAATACTCTTCTAATGTCTGCTTCAGTAATTCGAATTGCTTGACCAAGCACATTCGCATCAATAACATATTCTTCATTCACAGTAATTAACCTTGCTGATTCCCAGAAGCTTTGAACATGTGATCTGTAAATCTGACAGGAATTTGATATGGCATGATAAATCCTTGAACATCTCAGAAACTCAATCATAGGCCTGAAATCTTTGCCATTCTTTGTGGTTGGATCCAGATATGCACACAATTTGTGTTTATCACCAAATGTAAGATTCGCCATTTTTACAATCAGAAAGAAAACAAAATTAAAATAAAGAATTAAAAATAAAAAATTAAAAAAAAATTCTAAGTGTTGAAACCAGCGAACCCCCTGTGCCGAACCTAATTCTAGATGAACCTATTGTTCAGACAAACCTATAAACCTAACGAACCTTTAATGAACGAACCTTTAAGGAACGAACCTTCAAACCACACGAACCTTCTGGTCAAACGAACCTTGACCATCAAAGGTTCGGTACAATGAAATTCAGAGGTTCATCCCGAACCTATCAAATTCAAACTAACCTTAGAAATTCCAGCGAACCTCTGTCCAGTTAACGAACCTAAATCCATTTCAAAATAAAATTTTCAAATCTTTGAATTAGTTCAAAAAATTTATGTCTAGAGATTCGCCATTAACAGATGAACAAAATTAATGAAAACACTTTGTCCAAAACTTAGATTTTAACAGATTTTAACTCAATAAACCAGGTTCAACTAAACCTATCTTAAAATCGATCATATCTCCTAATTTAGCCGGTCAATCTTCAAGATTTTTACCTATAAATGTTCACCGGACAATTATGAATCAAACAATATATGGCAAAAAGTTTCTGGGATCCTAAATCGAAAAAATCGAAAAATCACAGTTGCAGGTTCGTGAATAGCCTCTGATGAAAGTGACGAACGTCTCAACCACGAACCTCTATTTATATACGAACCTATTGACAAACCTTTCACGAACCTTTGACCAACATGTTGACTGAACCTAACAACAAACCTCAGACGAACCTGTTCAAAACCTCTTGAACGAACCTGTTCAACAAACCTCAGACGAACCTGTCCAATGAACCTACTCACAAACCTTTTAGGCAAACCTCCAAGCAAACCTTTTGAAATTCAATTTGATTTAAAATTTCAAATAAATCAATGTTTTAATGTTTCAAAGTCAAAACAAATAATCAAAAATTATTGATTTAACATCAGATAAAAACAAAAATCTTTTTGTAATTTTTTAAATTTTAAAAACAAACAAACAAACTACAATTTTAACAACTCTAACTATAAACTATAAACTAGCAAAACAAACACATATTTTTGTTTGAGAAAGATCCAGACATGAGATCATATTGTATTACAGTTATCAACACATCTGATTGAATTAATGAATATATTTAATAGTAAATTACAATTCAAAAATGATTGTCAGTATAAAACCTCTTTAAGTTTAATTACTTATATAAAATATCAAATAACAAAACCATCAAATACTTTATGTTTTCCATTTACTTGAACACATCCCCGATTTATGAATAACTAATCAAACAATAATGTTCTTGAAACAATATATTTCAATTTTAACTAGTTTGATCATGCAAAAACAAAACATAATTTCTTTTAAAAATAACAAAATATAAAACAATTTGAATTTGTTCAAAATCATGGAATTAGAGTTGATACTTACGTATGCTCAGATGATCCAGAAAATGAACGAAACAATAATTTAAGATTAAGCTTTTAACAATCAGATCGATATGCTCATATACGTAGAGATTGTCCAAAACTTAATCAATAACCAAGAAAACAAATTTAAAACATTTAAAGCTATAAAAATCAGGTCGATACGCAAGTATACACAAAGAATGTTTCAGCTTTAAATTAAAACAAAAGAAAAACAAAATTAGTATTTCATTTGAAAATTAAACATATGATCAAAACTAGTAATTTAACTTTTGTTCAAGAAACATTTTGTAAGATTAACTACTATTTATTCATGACAAAACTAAGTACTGTATTCTAAGCATCTGTTTTTCATAAAGCATAATCAAAAGTTTATCAAATGTTATCTTAACTAAGTTATAAACCTACCAACATATCATACTAAGTAATTGTAAATGCTCTTTATGTTTATGTTATAGTATGATACAAATGTGTTTCCAGCTGCTACAATGTACTATCATTTCTCATTTGGTCGAATCAATTTCTCAGAATTTTAATTTTTTAAATGTTTTTGTGTTTTTGATTTTTCAAATGTTTTTGAATTTTTCAAAATTTTCTCCCCCTAAAAACTAAAACACAAAACAAAGAAAACAAATAAAAAATCTGATGTTAATTCAATAAAAATTGATTATGAAGGAAACTGATTTAATATTACCTCACCCATAACCCGAATGCCATTTAATTTGAGTAAATACTCAAAACGAGTTTATCAAAGGCCTTGGTGAGAAGGTCTGCTCGTTGCTCATTGGTATGTATCTTCACCACATCAATAAGTTTCTTTTCATAGCAATCACGTATGAAATGAAACCTAATATCAATGTGTTTAGATCGTGAATGATACACATAATTCTTTGTGATAGCAATAGCAGCCTCGTTGTCAACATGAATTGGGGTTGTAAGAAAATTCAAACCATAGTCACTCATTTTTTGTTGTATCCACAAAACTTGTGAATAGCAATTGGCAGCCGCTACATACTCAGCCTCACAAGTTGAAGTAGCAACAGATGTTTGCTTTTTGCACTGCCAAGAAACTAAACGCTCCCCCAAAAATTGTGCACCTCCAGTTGTGGATTTCGCATCTGTCTTACATCCTCCATAGTCAGAGTCACTGTAGGCATTGAGGAAAAGTTATCATCCTTAGGATACCACAGACCGGTGTCTGGTGTACCCTTCAGATAACGAAGAATTCTCTTGACTGCAATTAGATGTGACACTTTGGGTTTTGATTGATATCTAGCACAGATACTTGTAGCAAATACAATATCTGGTCTTGAGGCAGTTAGATACATCAAACTACCAATAATTCCACGATAAACAGTAGGATCAATGATCTCCCCCTTAATATCAGGCTCAATCCCGTGATTGGGCTGAATGGGTGTGGAAATTGGTTTTGAATCAAGCATGCTAAACCGTTTTAGCACATCTTGAATATATTTTTTCTGATGAATGAAAATACCATCATTAGTTTGATCAATTTATAGACCTAGAAAAAATTTGATGTCTGACATTGCACTCATTTCAAATTTCTCAATCATCACCTCTTTAAACTCCAAACACAGTTGTTCATCAGTAGATCCAAAGATAATATCATCTACATAGATCTGAACAAGGATAATATCCTTGCCCTTTTCCTGATAAAATAAAGTTTTGTCAATCTGACCCCTATTGAACCCGTGTTCAATAAGATGAGTTGATGATGTCTCATACCAGGCACGCGGAGCCTGATGCAGACCATACAGTGCTTTGTCCAAGAGATAAACCTGATCCCGGTGGATAGGATCCTCAAAGCCCGGTGGCTGACAAACATACACTGTTTCCTTCAAAGAACCATACAGAAATGCAGACTTGACATCCAACTGAAAAACTTTGAATTTCTTGTGAGCAGCAAAAGCAAGAAAAAGTCTAATTGCTTCTAGCCGCGCCACAGGTGCGAACACTTCATCGTATTCAATTCCATCAACTTGTTTGAAACCTTGAACCACTAAACGAGCTTTGTTACGAACAATTACTCCTCGATCATCTAGTTTGTATCTTAACACCCATCTAGTGCCAATTTTCTTCTCGCCTTTTGGCAAGTCAACTAGATGCCAAACACCCAACTTCTGAAACTGATTTAACTCTTCTTGCATAGCCTCCACCCAGGCAGGCTCACGCAACGCTTCAGTCACAGTCTTTGGCTCTATTCGTGAAATAAATGCAGAATGCATCCAGAGCTCTTGATTGCCATGAGTTCTTTCTAACTCCACATACAAACTCTCCTCATTTGTGACTTGATGGCGTGTTTGTACTCCGGCAGCTGGATTTCCCATGATCTGATCAACAGGATGATTTACATGAACTCTAGTGACAGGCACTTGCAGAACACCCACATTATGATCAAGATTTGTAATATTCTGATCAATATCTTGATCATGAGAAATAGCATCTTCAAAAACATCATCATCATCATCAGATGACCAATCATCATTAATTACTTCTGAAACACCATCCTCATGTGGATTATAATTACCATCCTCAGAATGATGAGAAATACTTTGATCTTCAGAATTCTGCAAATCATATAACATTTGTAAGGTTATTTCATCATCAGAAACATTTGAAGACAAATTAAAAGACTCAAAAAATTTATCATAATCAAAAAGCCAATCTGGTCCTTTTCCGTCTGGTATAGGTGTATGTCTTTGAACATCCACATGATACCATAATTCCACAACACCCGTACGTTTATTAAACACACGTTTGTTAGGAAGACTTTAGCCAAGAAAGAAACCCTCTTCAACTTTTGAATTGAATTTTGAATATTTCTTTAGCATGGTAGAAGGAGCCCCAAAAGGTTCCAAGTGTTCCAAATAAGGCTTTCGATTTTGAAGCAATTCATAGCATGTTTTATTATGTCTTTTAACAATCAACACTCTGTTAAGAGTAAAACAGGATGTAGCCATAGCTTCACTCCAAAATGTAATGGGGAGTTTAGAATCAACAAGCATCGTTCTTGCAGAGTCAATCAACGTTCTGTTCTTTCTTTCAGATACACCATTCATTTGGGGTTCATATGGTGCACTGAATTGCTGCTGAATGCCCTTTGAAACACAAAATTCTTGATGATTCTTAAAATTAGTCCCATTATTTGAACGTACACGCCTTACTCTCAACTTATACAATGTCTCCAACCTATTAATCAACAACACAAAATTTTCATAAGTATCAGATTTATGCTTTAAGAACATGACCCATGAAAATCTAGAAAAGTCATCAGTCACTACAAAACAATACGATTCACCACCTATACTTTTCACATTTATTGGTCCAAACAGATCCATGTGAAGAAGTTCAAGTGGTTTATCAATAGAAAACACTGTCTTTGTTTTGTGAGACTTCCCTTTTTGTTTCCCCTTTTTGCACGACACACACACATCAGGAAGTTTAAAGTGTTTAACCGGTACACCCTCAACCAAATGATTGTGTACTAGATGATTCATCTTCCTATTATGAATATGTCCCATCCTTCGATGCCAAGAACGTGTATCTTGCTCTGTTGCCTTGGACATCAAACAAGTCTCCACATTATTCACCGTCTATGCCTTCGCCATGTCAAGTACATATAAATCCTTGCTTCGATCAGCTGTCATCAGAATCCACTCCTCAGGAATCTGAAATCCTTGCTTAAGCACATAACACATGTCTTTATCAAACATCACTTTGTATCCTTTGTCACAAATCTGTGAAACAATTAGCAAATTGTTAGTTAATTCTTTGCAGAAATTAACATTATCAAAAGAAACTTTTCCTTTCGTCAAACTACCCAACCCAGTAATTTGACCTCCTTTGTCACCTGCAAAGTGCACATAACTTCCCTTTATTTGCCTGAAATCCTTCAACAAATTCAGCTCTCCAGTCATGTGTCGTGAACATCCACTATCAACAATCCAACGACTATTGATATGGCCCATGGATGCCACATGCACAATAAATTAAAATGCTATCAGTATCAAAAGGGATGAGCCCCGCCATTTCGGTGTCGAGTCTCCCTGAATGGACCCCTTCCATTCTGTTGTGATGATCTACTCGAAGACCCCTCATCACTGTTTTCATCCTCTTTCCCAGAAGTTTGATCACTTGACCTTTATTTTAATTTCCAAAATGATTTTGACTTAAAAGATGGTTTTGAAAATGATTTTGAAGATATCTTGTCAAAAGAATCATCATCAGATGATATCACAAGTTTGACAAGCTTTTTCACATTCATTTTGTTGTCAAAAACTCTTTTCTTCTAATTCTTTTCTTCTTTTACCCAAACACATTCAAGATCAAAATTCCGAAGAACTCTCATTTCTTCTTCACTAGGTTTCACTTTCCTAGGACTTCCACCAGACGCCTTCACCCAACTCTCATCATCTGAACTTTTCTTGATTCCGTTGTTTGGACAATTAGCAGAAATATGTCCTTTTCCACAACATGTAAAACACTTTCGTGTTTCTTTTGGTGAAAAAGACCTCAAACTACTACAATCAGTATAACTGATATCTAAATCACAATCAGCAATCAAATGACCAAATTTACCACAACGGTAATATTTTCTTTGCAATTGATTCTTTGGTTTTGGTTCATCATAATACTTAAATGAACCAAAAGGTTTAGAATCAATCTTTTCAGATGAGAATTTGTTTCTCAAACCAGTTGATTTTTTATCTTTGAATTAGTCTTTTTATTTTGAAAATTCTTTGATTTATTTTTATGTCCAACTCCAAACTTATCAAAGAAAACATCAACTTTGTCAACCTTTTTAGAACTCATATTATTCTTTTGAAAAATACCACTAGACTCTCCTTGATGTGTAGTAGATGACTTTACATACACAATTGGCTTGAGAGTAGTGGTTGTTTTGGTTTTCATCACTGGTTTGGAAACAAGATTTGGTTTGATCACCACTTTCTCAACTGGTTTCATCTCAGCTTTTGACTTATGAGACATCAGACTCTTTTTATCACCAGTTTTAACTTGATAGCCATTCTGTCTCAAAATGTTAGGTGAATATTTTGATTCAGTGATGTCTTCAATAATGGGAGCATCACTATCAAGAGACACTTTTTCATCAGATGATGATCCTCCAACAATTTCAATTACATGTTCAGACCGATGTTCATCCAAAGAGACAGGATGAACTTCCAAATTCAAATCAATTTCTGGTCTTGGTACGTAACTGGAAGGAGGTGGTACAGCATGAAAACCTATTCCAGTAGTATCATGCGATGATCTTTGCATGGCAGCAAAGTAATCGATGACATACTGAGAATTTTGATAATTTTCAAGCTTGCTCTTGTTCATTTAAGCTTCTGCTTTTGCACTGATTCGAGATGCACAGAAACTGCATGATTATTTTGTAAAACTTTGATTTTCAACTCTTCATTCTCTTTTCCTAAATTAATTATCTTTTTGTCAAAAGATTTTTCCCTTGAAATTAATTTCTTATTAGCTTCTGTGCACTCTACCAGTTCAGCAGTCAGCTGAGCATTCATCTCTTTCAATATATCAATGATGTCTAACACATCATCATTTACCTCATCAACCTTCTCTTTGCCTTTGCCTGTGTCTTCGTCCAAAGAAGCCATAAAAGCACCCATCAACTCATCATATTGCTTTCCCCAATCATAACCTTCATCAGCTTGACTCACTAAAGCTTTTGATGACTCTTCAGACTTTACTTTCTTCTTCTGATAAGCTTCCTTTGGTTTCAAAGGGTTTAAATTTCCTTGCTTCTTCGGATTTTTGCATTCTCTAGCAAAATGGCCTAACTTATCACAGTTGTAACATTGAGTAGTCTTTGGATTAAATCAAAACTTGCTGTTTCGATCAAAAGTGAATTTCTTCCCAGTTTTCTTTTCATATCGATTGATTCTTCTTATCACAATTGCCAGTGCTCATTGAGTGTCAATCAACTCCATCTCATCATCATCAATTTGCTCATAATCTTCAAATGTAAGATTAGAGTTTCTAATATTTCCTACAATTTGTTCATCATACGCACTGACTACACATGACAAAATTGACATATGATCCCGAACAGCCTCTACAGTTACTTTCCCCATATTTGTTGTATTCAGCTAAACAGGAGGTTTTGTTGAGTCAGACTTCTTCTCTTTCATAGAGTAAGATGAACTAGAACTTTCAGATGCAAAAGATACAGAAGTACTAGAAACAAATGCTGTCTGAATCTTTGCTAAAGATACAGGTGGTGTAACCACTGATGCTCCATATAAAGAAGGATCTTGAGTAACATTCACTATCCTTGCTTTTCTCTTATCTTTCATCTCCTGCTCTTCTAGCTTTTGAATAAATTCTACCAATGTCATTCCGGGTAGATTTTCTCTCAAGATAAGCACCAATGAATTCCACTTTTCAGGCAACGCATCTGCAAAGCAATCTATCTTTTCCTCTTCAGTGTATTCAATGCCACACTTCCTGACTTCAGTCAATAAATGCCTGTATCTTGTTATTAAGGCTTCAAGACTCTCATTGCCAATAAAGTTGAAATTCTTAAATTCTTTGCGAATATCAGTGGCTTCTATCTTCTTTAACTTGGTATTTCCCTCAATCCTTGCTTTCAAAGCGTTCCACAAACCATATGAGGTTTTGTGATCATCAAATTGATGAAGTATCTGATTAAGGATTGCTTGACTCGGCATCCGGTAAGCTTTCTTCTCAGAATCGTATTTATTTCTCTGATCAACATCTAATCTCTAAAGGGTTTGATCTAAATCTGTCCCCACAACCTTGGGTATTTCATAAGGTGATCAAATCCTTTCCCATAGATTAGTGTCAGTTCCATATAAGTGTGTTTCAAACCTTCCTTTCCAGTTCTCGTAATCTGTCAAATCAAGCAACTTTGGAACTTTGTTTGTACTTCCAACCTCAGTTTCACTAATCAGAATGCTATGTATTTTAGAATTCTGACTAGCTACAACAGCATACATCTCAGCCATGATGTTAATCTTTTATCAGCGAACCTCTGATGAAAACTTAAATTCACGAACCTTACAACCAGGCGAACCTCCAACACTCCTTGATTTAAACGAACCTCAATACACGAACCTCAAATCATGAACCTCAAGTCACGAACCTCAAGTCACGAACCTGAGACAAACGAACCTCTGTAGAAAGCCCTCAACGAACCTCTTTAAAAACCTCTAAACGAACCTCAGAAAAATTTCAATAACAGCGAACCTCTTGCTTCAGCAACTCACAGGTTCGGCTCACGAATCTGTGCAGCAAAATTTAAAAATTTGGAGGGAAATCCTTCCAAATTTGAAGAAAATATTCAAAATCCCCAATTTGCACCACAAATCTTGTAATTTTAATATTCCACATCAATTGATAATGAAATCACACTCAATTCAGCAAACAATCACAAAAAAAAACGTGAATTTCAATCCATTTCTTGATCTCTTTAGCTTCAAATACTTGTAGTTCATCAAAAATCTTGTATAGAACTCCACCAAGGCTCTGATACCACTATAGATCTACTGAATTTGATCTTGATCGTACAACAAAATTCTATTTCAATCAAATATATGCGGAATGTATATGAATCAAAGAAGAGCAAGCATTCCAATAATCATTTTCATTTCATTAATCAAACTGAAATGATTACAATCTCACACAAGAAAATCTCACACAGAGAAAACAGAGGTTTTCTAGAGTTCAAAAGTGCAAGTTATGTCAAAATCAGACAAACCTACAATATATACTCTGTCAGCCGAACCTACCATAGCCGAACCATTAGGTTCGCCAACCAAACCTTGAGGTTCGCTGGACGAACCTAATCAGCCAAACCTCTCTAACTTTCTATAATTTACATGTTTTGATAAGCAACCTATTACAAATATGTACTAACAATTGTCACCTATAGTATCGATGAACCCTTAGAGTCCTAGCCGGATCATCCGTTAATACTACCGTATCGAAATAAGGCTCTTGTCGATACTATCTTCACCTAGACTGTTACTATCGATGGCAGTTGGTCCCAAAATCCTTGGACCTCTTTGAACTTATAGTATCTACGGTCCTCTTGCCGAATCTAGCCCCCATTGAGACTAATAGTCTTGACGAAAGTGGGTAACCAACAAAGCCATCGACACAACTCATCTTGCCCAACTTATCCATCGATACTAATGAACTCCCCCTACAGATCTTCATTCCAACATTATCCAAGTGTCTTGAATCCATTTTCATGCAAGTTTTATGTGATATTATGGTTCAAAACCTATTTATAAGTTAGGTTGGTCGGTTTGGTTAAAAACCCACAAAACCACAACTTGCTCATGTTTTTTACCTCGGTTCTTGATGTTTTTAGCTCAGATATATTGTACTTTGTGTTGTAGATGTTCCATGGATCGTTTTGACACCACATTTGTAAGATTTTCTAAAAAAATGAGTGAGTTGAGTTTGAATATCTAGAGAGGGCCGAGAATGGGGAGGGGGAGAGAGAGAGAGGTAGTTGGGATCAAAAATGAAGAAGAAGAGGGAATTAATGGTTTTTATACCCCGGTTCGTTTTGGGTGTGTTTGAGTTGTTCGGTTTCACATTTACGTAACGTTTATGGAACGTAACTTTGAAAATACGTGTTTTTATACATTAGTTCATTTTAAATCTTTTTAGGTTATGATTCCTAATAAATAATTTAAATTTCTTTTCAATATTTTTATGATTTCAAAAACGTTTATTTTGACAGTTTCCTCAGATCGTATCACCTTCGTGCGTATTTGTACGAATCGTCACCTGAATGATCACGATGATGGCTTTACTTTCTGATTTGGTTTTTTTAATTTTCAAATATCATTCAGAACGTTAAACCCACAGATATATTTGTACGAATCGTCACCCAAACAAACACTGTCAGTTTAATATTCGAAAACGATATCAGATCATTGTTGGATTTGACATTCTCACTGACGAGCACAACTTGACTTACCGTTTTCCCTTTGTTCTCATTGATTTCACATTGTTCTGTCAGTCATCTGATTCCTATTATCCGTGGAATGAGATCGCAACCGAACTATTTTGTCATTTGTACTCATGATAATTTGTTATTTCACATGAAATGCTATGTGTTGAGATTCTATTTCTCATTGAAATATACACAATTATTATAAATGTCGCAAAATTTTCTATCACATAATTTGCATTCACATAAGTAATCACACACCATAGTTATGAAAGTACACATATCGTATGGTTTCCAGACGGTCACGAACTAGTTATCACACAATTGGGGCAAAAACCAGAAAACGCTTGACAACAAGCGAAAGTAGGAACCCTGTAACAACAAGACCTACACTCCACAACAATCCTCATACACTGACCTGCACCAGTCAAGGTTTTCAATGCCACACAACCAGAAGCCAAAGGAAAGAGTGTGTACAAGGGTAACTCCTCCAAATACAACTATCACACCCCCAAATTCCCACGTGCGGTGTCCGACCGCTGGGTGTGACGTGGCCAGAATAAAAGCTCTCAGTCATATAGAACGAATCTTTATGTGTTGTAAAAACACAATGTTTTGATAAACAATTCAAGTTTCATTAATTAATGCAGCGGAACTAAGTGAAGTGTTTAGCAGCAGAAAATATAGATTAAGCAGCGGAATGGAAGTTTTTCAAGACACTACATTATTATAAAATACATTCATCATAAAATGTTTTAGGTAGTAGTCTGAAGTGAGAGCCTAAATACATGCAAGACCCTCCTGCTTGGCTGATGTGCATCCTAGCCTGTACTGTTCAATTACCTGAGAATACATGCGAAAACGGGTCAACATAAAGTTGGTGAGTTCACAAGTTTAAATAGTTAAAGCAGTAACAAGATATATATTGGGTATGTTAAGTTGTAGACCTACGGTCCCGAGTGTATAAGTTCATTTTACCGAAACTAGACTATTTGTTGCCATCGTCTGGTTTATCGTGAAACCACGTCATAGATCGATATTACGCCCGCCGTGACCTCCAGTCACAGCTGTCGTCGAGCGGGCTTTGTCATACCCAGTATTACTATGTAATAACGACTAATTTGGTACACAAGTAATGGTAAGGATATGTGAGGACTTTGTTGCGATACAGGCACACTCAAAAGTTGTTTTACACATACCAGTCTTACATCTAAAAGTAGTTGCAATGTATTCTCATCCCAAAAGTTTAACAAAACAGCTAAAGTGTAAAAGTGGGGCTATAAACTCACCTGAGTTTAGCAGTTGTTGTTGTAGCATGAATGGTTAGATGTTCGCCTTTAGCGGTTACCTATATCACATAGGTGTTGTGAGTTTGTGATAACGATTATGTTTGCGTTTGTGTTTGTGTCGTGTTGGTCTCACTAGTCCTTGTTCGAGTCCAAGCAACTCTAAGTTGTTGTGTTGGTCGTATTGATCGTGTTTGACCTTGTTGACCTTGTTTGACTTAACGACCCGCTGGTGATTCATTTAGTTTAAGTTTTCGTTCAATGTGTGTTTAGTGTCGTGTGTAACGTGTAAACACATAAATTACGTTTCTTGGATAACTTACTATTTATAGTAAGTTTCCATTTTGGGAAAGTTTCCTATTTTAAGCAAGTTCACATAAAGTTACCTTTTTATTGTTCTAGCATGCTCATTATTCCTATATGATCATGTTATCACATAACACATTATTACATATTATCGAATAAGCATTCATTTCATGTTAAAGTTTCTAAATATACTAAGTTCCTATATTTAGCATGGGTTGAGTAGGTTAAGCATAAAAACATGTTACTTTAATCATAAAACATCATTTATAAGCAAAGTCTATTAATAGATTATGCTAAATGGCCATATTTTGCAAGTTACTTAAATAAAGTTACTTTTTATAGTAAGTGGGTAAAACTAGCATATTGTGACCTTCAATCTTAAGTTTATACATTCATGTTATCATATCATAATAGTTTAAATCATTATTTACTATATAACATGCTCCCTAGTCATAATTTATGAAAATCCGCATTTCAAGTTACTATTACTAGTAAGTTGTAAATAATCTTGTTTTAATAAAAATCAAGTCAATGAGTACTTCATTAATCATGACCTTAGTTACTAATAATCATTTATATACAACATTTATGTTAAAATCACTATCGTTTATCAACTTGTAACTTAAAAGTTATCAAATTTAGTAATAAGTGTGTAAATCACCCTTTATTTCAATTTTTAACTAACCAATATATCAAATTTATCATATTAATCATAATCCATCATCCTAATCGTCATGCATGTCCCTATTTCGTCAGTTATCACCATTTTGCGTCATTAAAGTTACTAAAAATAGTAATAATTCATAAATAGTCATTTTGAATCACAAATCCCCCAAAATTCATTGTAGATAACTCTTAATAGCACAATTAATCATCTATTCATAACTAAAATCATCTAAAATATCATGGATCATCCATGCATCTCATTGAAAATTTCCATTTATTAACAATATGAACAAATGCCCACCAAATTATACCAATATCATCATTAATCAATCTAGAATCACCAAATCAGTAACTTATTCATATAATCACAGAATTAAATAGATCAAAGTTCGTGCATGTGGCATCCAAGACGTTGCATGTGTGATTTAAGCCTTGCATGTGTGTGTGTGTTTGAGTGTTTTTAGACTCCGAGGACCATAGAACTACCTTCTAGAGCTTCAAGAACACTGAGATGACAATCAACCAGTAGCTATGGGGCTTGAGAATGGTTGAGTTCGAACAAAGGAAGCTGGTACAAGAGATGTGTGGAGTTATATGACTCTCCTAAGCCTCCTTGAACCTTCAAACCTTCAATGGATCTTCAAAATGGCTTCTGGATGCAAAAAAGGACCCTCCAGGGGTTGTGGCAGGTGGTCGGGAGTGTAATTAGCCAAGGGTTGGCGTCTTAACTAGAAGGTAATGAGTGGGAAGCGGCAGAGGCGTCTTTGAGTATATTTATAGAGATTTTTTGCAAAATGGCTGTGTCGCGTACCCCAAGACTTCACTTTTGGAGTCTTGGCGTACCATGGCGAATATTATAATCGGATTGCTTCCCGAGACACGCTGCGTACCGCCACGACCGGGATGATTGTCCATCGCGTATCGTGAAGGAATTCGGGGATTTCATAATCTCCCGCTCACCCCTCACGTATCGCTAAGGCCGAATCTCGGACAAGTCTTATTACCCCAATTTAGTTGTTCAAGTTAGTTTTTCGACTGTTTCACGTTTACAATCATCGTTTCTTGACGTTGTGTTAAAATTTTGCTTGGTATGAGTTCTCATAAGACTTAATTGTAGTCCACTTGAACTATTGTTTGTTTAATTCACCAACGTTCGTTAAACAAGACACGTGTGTGCGGTTTCCGATAATTCCTCGATTCATCGTTTAGTTCATGTTTAGACTATTATGCCACATGTCACACTAAATTAATATAATTCAATGCCACGTAATGTCATACCCCGAGCCGGCGGGCTGGATCGACTTTCCCGTCGGGCGGAAGGTTCCCTTGGCGCGATATCGTTTGATAATCAAAATGATCAAATTGTTTACATAGCACATGATAAATATATAAGAAATGCTAACGTGACAATGAAATAGAATTACAAAGTTAAATTACATTGTTTCCTCATAATTTAACTAAGTAAATCTAATCAAAAGAATCAATGAGTTTCTATCTTGTACTATTCATTGTTTTGTCATCCAAAAGTATGCAACACAAAATGAAGCTAGGTCTTCTAAAAGTCCACTAGCTTAGTTCTTGAATATAGGCAACTACAACTGTTCGTCACCTGAGAAAACATGCATTTAAACAAAGTCAACACTAGGTTGGTGAGTTCATAAGTTTGATATTTGAAAGCCTTGAAATGTTCACATACACAATCACAATGTCATACTTGTTGTTTGTAAGTTGTTTGATTCACCCGTTCACACAATGGCCTTTCCATAGTTATATTTACAAGTGATATCTCATCCTGTTAGCTATGCTTATATATAGGGCATATGTAGGGGAACCAAGCCCCAGCCAACATCCCAACACATATCCAATAGAACTTGATACCACTAGCAATACAACTATGGATCCCCATTTTCATTTCACCCGTCCGTTTGTATTCATCACCCATTGAATCATATGTAGAATAATATAATATGAGGTGTTTAGTTATCAAACCGAAGTATTGATAAACCCTCGATGTATTAAGGAAATTAGATTAGTTTAATCTGATCCCTGTTATTATTCTAGTACTTGTGGGGTTAAATGTTAATCACTTTTAAATATAAGAGTGTTAGTTAACCAATTGATATCTGTTCTCAACTTGAAGTGCATAGAGCCTAAAAGGAATCCATTGCAATCCTCACATAATCAGATTACAATGCATCCGATTTACCTCTACCACTTTGTATTACCATAGACCTCATTGAACTATTACTAGCAATATGACATGAGGAAAAATAAATTCCTCGGTCTATTAGTCAACAAGAAGCGATGGATTAATTACAATATCACTGTCGAATGATATCACCAAGTGTCGTTTACCAAACCTGACTGATCGTCGCCCTGTTACTGGTCATACGTTACCGGCCAATTGATGTTACGATTAACATACCGACCTCACTCACCTGAGGTTTGTCAAACCTTTGGTACCACTATGCTATCGTCGGTTTACATCCCACTAAATTAACTGGTAAACGATTCTGAGAAGGGACTTACAATGAAACTTGAATATATGGCACATGATTGACATGATATAATACAGACAGTTCAATAGCAATCAATTGTATTGTGTTCACCAATGTTGTTTGTTCTCAATGTTGTGTATTCCCATTGTTACTAATAAAGTTATATAAGATCTAGTTTTATTAAACAATATTAGTTGTTGTGTGAATGATGTTGTTATCATGAAGTTACGTTATCATGTTTATCATTCTAGTTGTTCCATATAGTCACCATGTTGACACTACAGTGTTGTAGGAACCATTCTTACAACACTTAGTTGACTCTGGTGGAGGATACTGTATGTTGTTGTCCTTGTCATCTTGTTCACCTGTGATAATCTCAATGTTTGTTCCAGTAAGAATAATTTAATGTTATAAGATAGAATCTTACAACTATATTATTCTATTGTGTTGATGATTTATGAAGTTATATTATCATATTCATCTTAGTTGTTCCTGTCATGTCATGATCATACAAGCATGCATACAATCATAAGCGATAATAAGTCAAGCAATATTATCTAAATCAAAGCATAAGTAATATGCTAAACATAAAACTTTTAAGTAAATAAAAGTTAAGCATGTTTCTCAGCCCTAAGAGTTTAAAATCAGTTAAGATTAGAAAAGGGGCGTATGAACTCACCATGATGTTGAAGTGGTTGACTTAGCTTAAACAAGAAATGCACGCGCTCTTTGTTGTACTTGAGTTTTTTTTTACGATCCTGTATTGATTTCACGTTGTGTGTAACTTATAAGTATAAGTTTTTAAGTATGTGTTTATGCGTGTGTTTGTGTTAGCCCTTAAAGTTGGCTAACACTTGTGAGTCTCGGTCTCTCTTCGGCCCTGATTCTGTTGTTATAGGTCATTAGTATTATGTGTCCTTGTATTGTGTGTTTAACTTTAACTCACTCTTGAAATCCTAACACTTTGCCATTATACTAATTAATGGTGTTTGTATGAGATTTTAGTAAACAAACCCAAAATCTATCACCTTTGTAGTAAAAATTAACTAAGACTCATGCACGGTTATCCATTAATTCTAGTTTGAAAATGTGTTGATGACTTGTATAACATGAGCCGAATTATGTGAAAATGGGCCGGTTAAATCGCATGGGCCGAATGTTAAAGGTTTGGGCCGGCTAACTTTGCTTGGGTCACATGGGTTGTGGGCCTAACATGGGCCAAGTAATTGGGTTTATCCCGATCAAAGTTTGAGGTTCCCATTTCTAGCAAACCTTGGGTTTGTGTGAGGTAAAGGCTCGGCAGCCACCCTTCATCAACATGAGGGTTCGCCTATTAAAGGTTCGGTGGATGCGGATGCTCAGTTCCAAGGTTCGTAGCATGTTGTAGATTCGTTCCCCTTGGTTCGTGACAACCTATAGGTTCGCATGAATGGAGAGGTTCGGCTCCAAGATAGTTCGGTAGTGCTAGGTTCGGTGGTATCAAATGGTTCGGATGGTGGTCAGAGGTTCGTCTGTTGTTGCAAGGTTCGGCTGGTCCAGCTTGACCAGCAGGGTTCGTAGCCACATAATGCTAGGTTCGGCCAACATGGGTTCGTGAGTAGAAGGTTCGGCCATGCAAACTTCGTCCCTTTCAGCCGAGGTTCGCGTAACCTGGATCCCCCACGAACCTGAACCTGCAACATCATCATCTTCATCGAATCTAGGCTGCTCCAGGTCGTTCCCATGGTAATGGTATGCTCTAACAAGTTCCCACGAGTGTAGGGTGCGTGGGAAGTGGGTTAGAACCTGGTAGGGTCGATAGGTTGAACTAAGGTCGAGAAAACCCTATTTTTCGTGGGTTTCAAGCATCATTACCTCAGATTTAGCTGAATAAAACTTCAGATCAGTTGTACTTCTAGGTAGAGGACGTTTGTAGCTACGTGTGGACACCAAGAACGTTCGATTTCGTCAAGAAACGACCAAGATATGAGGATTTGAAGCTTGTTTTTCAAAGAGAGAGAGAGGAAAACGGGAGTGTGATTGTAGAGAGAGAGTCGGATAATAGAAATGAGGTTGAAAGCCTCATTTAGGCTTTAAATACCCCGAGAGTATTCGGGTTCGTTTCGTTTGCTCGGTTTTCGTCTCCGTTGCGTTTCCGGATCGTTACACGCGTTATTTACGTGTTTAAATAAAAGAGTTTCTTTGATTAATTTTTGATGAGTTTCAAAACTGTAAAACGTAAAATATTAAATTTTCTTAAATTATTCTTGTTCATTTCTTTTCGTCAGAACGCGTCACCATCGCGCGTATTCGTTCGAATCGTCACTCGAAAGAACACGACGACAGTTTTGCTTTCTGATGTTAGTTTTCTACTTTCCAGTCATCATTTCATAACATTAAACTCACAGATATGTTTGTGTGAATCGTCACCCACGCAAACACACTGTCAGTTCACTATTCTGAAATAACCCTGCAATTATGTTTGAATTGTGTTTCCTCACTGACGGACTCAACTAAACCTCCTGTTTTCACATTGTTTTCGTACTGATTTATCGGCCATCTGATTCCTGTCATCTATGGATATCAGATCGCAACCGACATGTTCTTGTGGTTTACTTGTACACTATTGTTTCTCTTGATTCATTGTATTAACTGTACTTAGGTTTTCACCTAAATACAAACAACAATTGTTTATCGTGAGTTGTTGTACTTACGGTATTTAAGTTTTCACATAAATACGTACAACTGTTTCTTGTATTTTCTGAATTATGTTATATCAAACACTGTTCATGAATTTGTATTTACACACAGTAAAAGTGAAAGTACACATACCGTACGGACTTGCCGAACAATCAGGTACTGGATGTCACACGTAAGTAATAATAACATAAATTATTATCAAAATAAATGTAATGCTGACCTGGAAAATACGAGATGTCACAACAACCGATGCTTCCACCACTACTTCAGAAAATGTAACATAATTAAATGCGCCAAATGTGGTGGAATCGGTCACATGACAAAGGACTGCAGGGCAACCCAAATGGCAATGCCCCGGACACAAAACGGGGATGCTACACATCCGATTTATTTGATACTGGTGCCGATAGGAGTTTCATGTCTAACAAATTTAACCAATGGCTTAACGTAACCCCAACATAGCTAGACATTAAGTACACTGTAGAGTTAGCCGATAGCAAACTTATGGAAACAAAGCACATATTCCAAGGATGCATTTTGGAACTGGCAAATCACGAATTCAGTATCAAATTAATGCCAGTAACTCTAGGAAGCTTTGACGTGGTGGATGGAATGGATTGGCTGACTACAAATTAGGGGCAGATCGTATGTCCAGAAAAGGTTGTTCACATCCAATCGGCTAACGTAGAACGAATAATTATTCAAGTGAATGGAAAGACATGCACTTTAACATTATAATTTGCATGAAAGCTCACAAGTGTCTGCGAAAGGAACAATTGACAATACTAGCACTCGTCACCGAGAAACCGAAGAAGGAGAGGAAGATCGAGGATATCCCTGTTGCCTGTGATTACCCTGATGTATTTCCCGAAGATCTACTTGGACTCCCACCAAAACGACAATTTGAGTTCCAGATAGGCCTCGCACCAGGATTCACACCGATTGGGAAAGTGCCTTATAAGCTAGCACCTACCGAAATGCAAGAACTGTGTAACCAGCTTCAAGAGTTGTTAGACAAAGACTTTATGAGACCAAGTTTCTCAAGTCTTATTCGTTAAGAAGAAAGATGGGATATTTCGGACGTGCATTGACTATCGTCAGATGAACAATGTGACGATCAAGAATCAATAAGCACTCCCACGAATAGATGATTTGTTTGACCAAAAGCAAGGGCCAAGCTGCTATTCGAAAATCAATTTGAAATCTTGTTATCACCGACTGAGGATACAGGAAGACGACATTCCTAAGATAGCTTTCCAAACACGTTATGGGCACTAGGAATTCTTGATAATGCCTTTTGGGCTGACCAGCACATCGGCGGTATTCATGGACCTCATAAACCGTGTATGCTGGCCATACCTCGACTACTTCGTGATAGTGTTTATAGACGATATCCTGATCTACTCCAAGACTCCGGAAAAATATGCTGAACACCTAAGGCTTATCTTGGAATTGTTGAAAGCCGAACAACTCCATGCAAAATTTTCAAAATGTGACTTTTGGATTCGTGAAGTCCAGTTCCTATGACACATGGTTAACGAGAAAGAAATTCATGTAAACCCATCTAAGATAGAAGCCATCAAGAAATGGGAAGCATCAAAGACTTCAACTGAAGATCGACTATTCCTAGGTCTAGCAGGATACTACCGATGATATATCGAAGGATTCTCGAAGATCGTGCAAGCACTCACTTCACTAACCCACAAGGACAATAATTTTGAGTGAGGAGACAAACAAGAAACCGCATTCAACTTACTAAAATAGAAACTTTGCAGCGCACCAATTCTATCTTTGTCAGAGGGTAGTGACGACTTCGTGGTGTATTGTAACGCTTTGAAACAAGGACTCGGTTGCGTATTGATGCAAAGCGAGAAGGTCATCGCATATGCATCACGAAAGTTAAAGGTGCATGAGAAAAACTATACCACTCATGATTTAGAGTTGGGAGCAGCGATGTTCACACTGAAGATTTGGCAACACTATTTGTAAGGCACGAAATGCACTATGTTTAGTATTCATAAGAGACTTCAACACATGTTAGACCAAAATGAGCTGAACATGAGAAAACGAAGATAGGTCGAACTTATAGGAGATTATGATTGTGCAATCAAATATCACCCTCGAAAGACAAACCTAGCAACCGACGCCTTGAGCAAAAAAGAGACAACGAAACGTGTACGGTCAGTTCAACTCACCATACATTCTGGGTTACCCAACAAGATACGTGATGCCCAATAGGAGGCACTGAAAACGCAAAACCTAACCCAAGAATCCTTGCGTTGCACGGTGTCACACCCTAAGCCGGCGGGAACGGATCGTGTTTTCCCGTCGGGCGGAAGGTTCCCAGGGTGCGATATCTTTGGGTGATAATCAAATGATCAGATTGTTTACAACACACATGAGATATAAATGAGAAATGCTAACATGACATGAAATAGAATTACAAAGTTAAATTACATTTTTCCATCATAATTTAACTAAGTAAATCTAATCAAAAAGAATCAATGAGTTTATATCTTGTATATGTACAAGATATACAAAAGTGATTCACTGTTTTGTCATCCAAAAGTACGCAATCAAAAGTAAGCTAGGTCTTCTAAAAGTCCTCTAGCTTAGTACTTGCATATATGTATCTACACCTGTTCGTCACCTGAGAAAACATGCATTTAAACAAAGTCAACACTAGGTAGGTTGGTGATATTATATGTTAATGTAAAACCTTGATTTATTCACATGCACATTCACAATGATAATATGTTACTTGTATGATTGTCTGTTTCACTTGTTCACCCAATGGCTCCTCAATAGTTATAGTCACAAGTACTATATCATCCTAGTAGTGTTGCTTATATATAGGGCATATGTAAGGGAACTAAGCCCTAGCCAACATCCCACCACAACATCACTAGAACTCCACACTACTTATAATACAACTATTGATTTCCACTCCCAATTCACATGTTTATCTCTTCCTTGATCACCTATGTTCTCATGTATAGAATAATATAATGATAACGTTGTAGTTATCAACCGAAGTGTTGATAACCAATATATGTGTTAAGGATATTAGATTTATCAAATCTATTCCTTGAATTATTCTATTGTTTGTGGGGTTAGCTGTTGTTTCACTTTTAAATATTAAAAGTGTTAGTTAACTGTTTGCAATGTAATCTCAATGCAACGTATAGAGCCCAAATGAAACCCATTGTAATCCTCACGTAATCATATTACAATGCATTCCATTCACCTCTATTCCGCCGTGTGATCCCAAAGCCTCCATGTGGGATTGTTCTCATGTGATTAACAAAGTTGAATAAGAACTTGTCTTATTACATCATTTTAACTATGTGTAAATGATAAGAATCCTCATGAAGTTACGTTATCATGATCATCATTTACTGTAATCCATATGATCCCAAAGCCTCAATGTGGGATTGTTCTCGTATGATTAACAAAGTCGAATAAGAACTTGTCTTATTACATCATGTTAATCATGTGTGAATGATAAGAATCCTCATGAAGTTACATTATCATGATCATCATTCACTTGAAATCCATATGTTCACCATGTAATCCTTAAGCCGTAGTAACAACATGTCTTAGTACCCTTAAGTGACGCAGGTGGTGGATACCCAATGCGATCATACTATCACATAGTATGTTTTTAAGGTGTAGATTAAGTGTTATAAGTGATTTACTTATCACACTTCATCAATTATAATGTGAAATGATATTAAGAAGATATTTTATCTTCGAATCATTTATATGTTGTGAAGTGTCACCATGTTCCACTGTAGTAGTTCTCATTGTTTGTTTGTATATGAATTGTCTCACTGTTTACTCATGTAGAATAACTAAGTATTATAAGGTATAATCTTACAACTATGTTATTCTAATGTATTGTTGATTATGAAATTACTTTATCATAATCATCTGAGTTTCCCTGTTATCTCATGATCATACAAGCATGCATACAATGATAATCGATAATAACAGTTTAATATTATCTAAATCAAAGTATAAATAACATGTTAAGCAAAACTTTTAAATAAATAAAAGCAAACATGTTTCTCAGCCTCGAGAGTTAAAATCAGTAAAGATTAAAGTAAAAGGGGCATATGAACTCACCTTGTAGTAGTTGTGGTTGACTTAGCCTAAATGAGAATGCACGCGCTCTTTGTTGTTCTTGAGTTTATTTCACAATCCTGTATTGAATTCACATTGTATGTAACTTATAAGTGTCGAGTGTACTTGTTTATTGTGCGCGTATGCGTGTTAGCCTTAACTTGGCTAAGACTCGTGAGTCTCGGTTGTCTTCATTCGGCCCTGTTTATTTGTTATGATTTTACTTGCTCATTTGTTTACTTACCTTAACTCTTGAAAGTAATTGTGAGCGTATCCCAACTAATTGGTTTAGGATTTATGAATTAAATTCCAAAACCTTGTCATCCTTGTAACCGTTTAGTTGGGTAATTACGAGCATGTGTCATAATTTAATCCAACTTAATGTGTTAAACTTTCTCATTAAACGTGTGACCGAATGTGGACTTATCGTGGGCCGAATGATGGGTGGGCTGGCTTTCGGTTGGGTTTGGGCCGAATGTCATTGGGCCAAACTAAGGTCTCATGGCCCAATTTGAGTTCTATTTAACCGGTCCAAATGTCGTGGGCTCATGTCATCACATGGGCCGAATAACTAATATGTTTAAACTATTAGAATTACTATTGGGCCTAATTAGTGAACCTTAGGCCCAATTGATTCCATGATGAATGACGTGGGCTTTTGGGCCGAAGCAAAGCAAATTAACAAAAGATTGATTGGGCCGGTTATGATCTGGGCCGAGGAAATGGACTGAATCAAATTATTTGGACCAACAGCTCATGGGCCGAACAAGCTTTGGGCCCAGACCAATTGGGCTTGATTCAAACGAAGGTCTGTCTTGGCTGTCTAACCAGCATGGTCTCGACTGAAGGGTGCTAGGCCGGTTGTTTTTGGCCAACTGGGCTTGTTCAGCTACTGTTGTTGGCCGAAGGTAGAGTGGCGACCAATGTGTTCGACCAACTAGGATCCACGAATGAAGGTGGCTCATTTGGTGAAGATGACCGAATGATGGAATGGTTCAGGCAAATGTCAACTGGTCGAATGAAGCTGATGGTCGTCTGGTTAACTGGCGAATGAAGCTGATGGTCGACTGGTTAACTGGCGAATGAGACTCATTCTGGGTTTGGTGGCCGAATGGTGATGTGGTTAGCCGAAGGTGGAGGTGGTGAATGGTGGGGTGGCCGGCGAATGGGACCAGCCTAGCGTATGAAGGTGGCGAATAGCAGCAGCGGCGAATGAGGTGGCGCATGAAGCCATTCGTTGGGCTGAAGGGTGTCATTCGACACTTGGGTTTTTCTCATTCGGCCACCCAGTTAAACTCATAACCGCCCCCCCCCTCTCTTGACCCAAAGGTGATTTCGAAGATGGTGTAACTAGGGATGGTTCACAAGAGTGTAGGGTTCAAGGGGAATGGTCCTTGACCGTTGAAGGTGGTGTTTGAACAAAGGGTTCGAAACCCTAATTTCATGACTTTTTGAAGCCTCATACCTCGATTTTCAGTGGTGTTTGTCTCTGATCTTTGTACTTTCGTGTAGAGGGTGATGAGAGCTTCGTGTAGGTCCAAGATGGAAGGATTTGGTGAAGAAAATGAGGAGATATGGAAGAGAGAAGGTGAAAAATGGAGGTGGGTTTTCAAATCCGGAAATAGGGTTTTTGAGGAAGAAGATGAAGTGAAAAAATGAGAAAAATGGACTCATTCATGGTATTTATACCACGAGTGAGTTCGGTTCGTTTTTGTTGCTCGGTTCGCATTTTCGTTACGTTTCCGGAACGTAACGCGCGTTTTTACGATTTTAAATAAATAGTTTAATTTATTTAATTATGATGAGTTTCAAAAATTGTAAACATTAAAATGTTTTTATTTTCTTAAATTATTGTCGTTCGTGCCGTTTTTCGTTTTCGTTTCGTCAGAACGCGTCACCTTCGCGCGTATTCGTTCGAATCGTCACCCGAACGAACACGACAACAGTTTTGCTTCCTGACTTTGGTTTTCTACTTTTCAGTCATTATTCAGAACTCTAAACTCACAGATATATTTGTGTGAATCGTCACCCCCCACGCAAACGCACTGTCAGTTCGTTATTCTGAAATAATACTGCATTTGCGTTTGAATTTTGTTTCCTCACTGACGGACTCAACTCACTTACTTCCTGTTTTCACATTGTTCTTGTACTGACTTGTCGGCCATCTGATTCCTGTCATTTGTGGACATCAGATCGCAACCGATATGTTTTCGTTGTTTACTTGTGCACTGCTGTTTTCCGTGATTCGTTGTGTGTTAACTGTATTTAAGTTTTCACTTAACACACACAACCATTGTCTCAATGTATGTTGTACTTACTGTATTTTAAGGTTACACTAAAATACGTACAACTGTGTATTGTATTTTGAATTCTGTTAATGCAAACACTGTTCACGTATACGTATTTACACATAGTAAATAATGAAAGTACACGTACCGTACGGACTTGCCGGACGATCTGGTACTTTGTTACAGTCTCCCTTGTTAAGAAATTTCGTCCGAAATTTAAGCATCAAGGTCGGGCTTCAATTCTTGAAACAGATGAGGATACTTTGTTTTCATGTTGTCCTCGCGCTCCAGGTAAATTCTGGTCCACGCTTGGAGTTCCATCGAACCTTTACAATAGGGATACGGCTTCGTTTTAGTCTCTTGACTTCACGTTCCATAATCTCTACAGGTTCTTCAATGAAATGTAATTTTTCATCAACTTGTATTTCTTCCAATGGTATGATCAATGATTCGTGAGCTAGACACCTCTTGAGATTTGATACATGAAAGACATCGTGTACTCCGCTGAGTTCATCAGGAGTCTGAGTCTGTATGCCACAGGACCTATGCATTGAGTGATCTCAAACGGTCCGACATACCGAGGTGCTAGTTTGCCCTTAGCCCCAAAACGAACTACGCCTTTCCATGGGGACACTTTCAACATAACTCGGTCACCCACATCAAATTCCAAAGGCTTGCGCCGTTTGTCTGCGTAACTCTTTTGGCGGCTACGTGTTGCTTGTAATCTCTGTTGTATCTGGGCAATCTTATCAGTAGTTTCCTGAATAAGTTCAGGCCCAGTGATTCTGTTGTCTCCTACTTCGGTCCAACAAATTGGAGACCGACATTTTCTACCATAAAGTGCTTCAAATGGAGCACATCCGATGCTGCTGTGGTAGCTATTGTTGTAGGAGAACTCAATGAGTGGTAAATGACTATCCCAGCTTCCACCGAAATCTAGGATGCATGTCCTCAACATATCCTCCAGGGTCTGAATGGTGCGCTCGCTTTGTCCATCCGTTTGCGGATGATAAGCGGTGCTCAAGTTAACACTTGTCCCTAAGGATTGTTGCAATGATTGCCAGAACCGCGAAGTGAATCGACTGTCCCGGCCTGAAATAATAGACAGTGGCAACCCGTGCCTCACTACTATATCATCAATGTATAGTCTTGCTAGTTTCTCCATCTTGTACGTTTCTCTGATCGACAAGAAATGAGTGGAATTGGTCAATCGATCAACGATGACCCAAATCGAATCGTGTCCGCTGGAAGTGCGGGGTAGCTTGGTAATGAAATCCATAGCTATTTGTTCCCACTTCCATTGTGGTATCTCCGGTTGTTCCAGCAAACCCGAAGGTTTCTCGTGTTCTGCTTTGACTTTGGGCACATGTGATACATTTGCCAACATAAGTGGCAATGTCTTTCTTCATACCCGCCACCAATAAAATAACCTAAGATCTTATACATCTTATCGGCCACCAGGATGAACTGAATAACGTGTCTTGTGTGAAGTTACGTTATCATGATCATCATTTACTGTAATCCATATGATCCCAAAGCCTCAATGTGGGATTGTTCTCTTATGATTAACAAAGTCGAATAAGAACTTGTCTTATTACATCATGTTAATCATGTGTGAATGATAAGAATCCTCATGAAGTTACGTTATCATGATCATCATTCACTTGAAATCCATATGTTCACCATGTAATCCTTAAGCCGTAGTAAGAACATGTCTTAGTACCCTTAAGTGACGCAGGTGGTGGATACCCAATGCGATCATACTATCACATAGTATGTTTTTAAGGTGTAGATTAAGTGTTATAAGTGATTTACTTATCACACTTCATCAATTATAATGTGAAATGATATTAAGAAGATATTTTATCTTCGAATCATTTATATGTTGTGAAGTGTCACCATGTTCCACTGTAGTAGTTCTCATTGTTTGTTTGTATATGAATTGTCTCACTGTTTACTCATGTAGAATAACTAAGTATTATAAGGTATAATCTTACAACTATGTTATTCTAATGTATTGTTGATTATGAAATTACTTTATCATAATCATCTGAGTTTCCCTGTTATCTCATGATCATACAAGCATGCATACAATGATAATCGATAATAACAGTTTAATATTATCTAAATCAAAGTATAAATAACATGTTAAGCAAAACTTTTAAATATAAAAGCAAACATGTTTCTCAGCCCGAGAGTTAAAATCAGTAAAGATTAAAGTAAAAGGGGCATATGAACTCACCTTGTAGTAGTTGTGGTTGACTTAGCCTAAATGAGAATGCACGCGCTCTTTGTTGTTCTTGAGTTTATTTCACAATCCTGTATTGAATTCACATTGTATGTAACTTATAAGTGTCGAGTGTACTTGTTTATTGTGCGCGTATGCGTGTTAGCCTTAACTTGGCTAAGACTCGTGAGTCTCGGTTGTCTTCATTCGGCCCTGTTTATTTGTTATGATTTTACTTGCTCATTTGTTTACTTGCCTTAACTCTTGAAAGTAATTGTGAGCGTATCCCAACTAATTGGTTTTAGGATTTATGAATTAAATTCCAAAACCTTGTCATCCTTGTAACCGTTTAGTTGGGTAATTACGAGCATGTGTCATAATTTAATCCAACTTAATGTGTTAAACTTTCTCATTAAACGTGTGACCGAATGTGGGACTTATCGTGGGCCGAATGATGGGTGGGCTTTCGGTTGGGTTGGGCCGAATGTCATTGGGCCAAACTAAGGTCTCATGGCCCAATTTGAGTTCTATTTAACCGGTCCAAATGTCGTGGGCTCATGTCATCACATGGGCCGAATAACTAATATGTTTAAACTATTAGAATTACTATTGGGCCTAATTAGTGAACCTTAGGCCCAATTGATTCCATGATGAATGACGTGGGCTTTGGGCCGAAGCAAAGCAAATTAACAAAAATGAGATTGGGCCGGTTATGATCTGGGCCGAGGAAATGGACTGAATCAAATTATTTGGACCCAACAGCTCATGGGCCGAACAAGCTTTGGGCCCAGACCAATTGGGCTTGATTCAAACGAAGGTCTGTCTTGGCTGTCTAACCAGCATGGTCTCGACTGAAGGTGGTGCTAGGCCGGTGTGTTTTCGGCCAACTGGGCTTGTTCAGCTACTGTTGTTGGCCGAAGGTAGAGTGGCGACCAATGTGTTCGACCAACTAGGATCCACGAATGAAGGTGGCTCATTTGGTGAAGATGGCCGAATGATGGAATGGTTCAGGCAAATGTCAACTGGTCGAATGAAGCTGATGGTCGTCTGGTTAACTGGCGAATGAAGCTGATGGTCGACTGGTTAACTGGCAAATGAGACTCATTCTGGGTTTGGTGGCCGAATGGTGATGTGGTTAGCCGAAGGTGGAGGTGGCGAATGGTGGGGTGGCCGGCGAATGGGACCAGCCTAGCGTATGAAGGTGGCGAATAGCAGCAGCGGCGAATGAGGTGGCGCATGAAGCCATTCGTTGGGCTGAAGGGTGTCATTCGACACTTGGGTTTTTCTCATTCGGCCACCCAGTTAAACTCATAACCGCCCCCCCCCCCTCTCTTGACCCGAAGGTGATTTCGAAGATGGTGTAAACTAGGGATGGTTCACAAGAGTGTAGGGTTCAAGGGGAATGGTCCTTGACCGGTTGAAGGTGGTGTTTGAACAAAGGGTTCGAAAACCCTAATTTCATGACTTTTTGAAGCCTCATACCTCGATTTTCAGTGGTGTTTGTCTCTGATCTGTTGTACTTTCGTGTAGAGGGTGATGAGAGCTTCGTGTAGGTCCAAAGATGGAAGGATTTGGTGAAGAAATGAGGGAGATATGGAAGAGAGAAGGTGAAAAATGGAGGTGGGTTTTCAAATCCGGAAATAGGGTTTTTGAGGAAGAAGATGAAGTGAAAAAATGAGAAAAATGGACTCATTCATGGTATTTATACCACGAGTGAGTTCGGGTTCGTTTTTGTTGCTCGGTTCGCATTTTCGTTACGTTTCCGGAACGTAACGCGCGTTTTTACGATTTTAAATAAAATAGTTTAATTTATTTATTATGATGAGTTTCAAAATTGTAAAACATTAAAATGTTTTATTTTCTTAAATTATTGTCGTTCGTGCCGTTTTCGTTTTCGTTTCGTCAGAACGCGTCACCTTCGCGCGTATTCGTTCGAATCGTCACCCGAACGAACACGACAACAGTTTTGCTTCCTGACTTTGGTTTTCTACTTTTCAGTCATTATTTCAGAACTCTAAACTCACAGATATATTTGTGTGAATCGTCACCCACGCAAACGCACTGTCAGTTCGTTATTCTGAAATAATACTGCATTTGCGTTTGAATTTTGTTTCCTCACTGACGGACTCAACTAACTTCCTGTTTTCACATTGTTCTTGTACTGACTTGTCGGCCATCTGATTCCTGTCATTTGTGGACATCAGATCGCAACCGATATGTTTTCGTTGTTTACTTGTGCACTGCTGTTTTCCGTGATTCGTTGTGTTAACTGTATTTAAGTTTTCACTTAAACACACACAACCATTGTCTCAATGTATGTTGTACTTACTGTATTTAAGTTTACACTAAAATACGTACAACTGTGTATTGTATTTTGAATTCTGTTAATGCAAACACTGTTCACGTATACGTATTTACACATAGTAAATAATGAAAGTACACGTACCGTACGGACTTGCCGGACGATCTGGTACTTGGTGTTACAGTCTCCCCTTGTTAAAGAAATTTCGTCCCGAAATTTAAGCATCAAGGTCGGGCTTCAATTCTTGAACAGATGAGGATACTTTGTTTTCATGTTGTCCTCGCGCTCCCAGGTAAATTCTGGTCCACGCTTGGAGTTCCATCGAACCTTTACAATAGGGATACGGCTTCGTTTTAGTCTCTTGACTCCACGTTCCATAATCTCTACAGGTTCTTCAATGAAATGTAATTGTTCATCAACTTGTATTTCTTCCAATGGTATGATCAATGATTCGTGAGCTAGACACCTCTTGAGATTTGATACATGAAAGACATCGTGTACTCCGCTGAGTTCATCAGGAAGTCTGAGTCTGTATGCCACAGGACCTATGCATTGAGTGATCTCAAACGGTCCGACATACCGAGGTGCTAGTTTGCCCTTAGCCCCAAAACGAACTACGCCTTTCCATGGGGACACTTTCAACATAACTCGGTCACCCACATCGAATTCCAAAGGCTTGCGCCGTTTGTCTGCGTAACTCTTTTGGCGGCTACGTGTTGCTTGTAATCTCTGTTGTATCTGGGCAATCTTATCAGTAGTTTCCTGAATAAGTTCAGGCCCAGTGATTCTGTTGTCTCCTACTTCGTCCAACAAATTGGAGACCGACATTTTCTACCATAAAGTGCTTCAAATGGAGCACATCCGATGCTGCTGTGGTAGCTATTGTTGTAGGAGAACTCAATGAGTGGTAAATGAGTATCCCAGCTTCCACCGAAATCTAGGATGCATGTCCTCAACATATCCTCCAGGGTCTGAATGGTGCGCTCGCTTTGTCCATCCGTTTGCGGATGATAAGCGGTGCTCAAGTTAACACTTGTCCCTAAGGATTGTTGCAATGATTGCCAGAACCGCGAAGTGAATCGACTGTCCCGGTCTGAAATAATAGACAGTGGCACCCCGTGCCTCACTACTATATCATCAATGTATAGTCTTGCTAGTTTCTCCATCTTGTACGTTTCTCTGATCGACAAGAAATGAGTGGAATTGGTCAATCGATCAACGATGACCCAAATCGAATCGTGTCCGCTGGAAGTGCGGGGTAGCTTGGTAATGAAATCCATAGCTATTTGTTCCCACTTCCATTGTGGTATCTCCGGTTGTTCCAGCAAACCCGAAGGTTTCTCGTGTTCTGCTTTGACTTTGGCACATGTGATACATTTGCCAACATAAGTGGCAATGTCTTTCTTCATACCCGGCCACCAATAAAATAACCTAAGATCTTGATACATCTTATCGGCACCAGGATGAACTGAATAACGTGTCTTGTGTGCCTCGTCAAGTATGAGTGTTCGAAGTTCATCTACTGCTGGAATCCAAACACGATCCATATAATAGATAACTCCGTCTTGTTTTTGTCTTGAAATGTTTCTCAGCTCCACAGTCGAGCTCGCGTTTCAGATTGTCTCTTGCCACTGCTTCTTGTTGTGCTTGTAGAATTTGATCTCTTAGATTTGTTTGCACAGTCATTCCCATCGCGCGAACGCGTAAGGGTTTGACACTTTCCTTCCGGCTCAAGGCATCTGCTACTACATTTGCTTTGCCCGGATGGTATTTGATCACACAATCTTAATCGTTCAGGAGCTCAACCCAACGTCTCTGTCTCATGTTAAGCTCCTTCTGATCAAATATGTGTTGTAAGCTCTTGTGATCTGTGAAGATAGTGCATTTGGTACCATAAAGGTAGTGTCTCCAAATCTTTAAAGCAAAGACAATAGCTCCCAGCTCTAAGTCATGTGTTGTGTAATTCTTCTCGTGTATCTTCAGCTGTCTTGAGGCATAAGCAATGACTTTGTCTCGTTGCATCAAAACACATCCGAGTCCCTGATGGGAAGCATCACAGTAAACCACAAAGTCATCATTGCCTTCTGGGAGTGTTAAGATAGGAGCATTGCACAATCTTTGTTTTAGTGTCTGGAATGCCTCCTCTTGTTTCTGAGTCCACACAAAAGGTTCAGACTTCTGTGTGAGCTTGGTGAGAGGCAAGGCTATCTTAGAAAAATTCAAAATGAATCTCCTGTAATAACCTGCCAATCCCAAGAATGATCGGATCTCTGTCGGCGTTATAGGCACATCCCAGTTCTTGATTGCTTCAATCCTGGCAGGATCCACATGAATACCATTACTGTTGATCACGTGACCCAAGAATTGAACTTCTCTTAACCAGAATTCACACTTGGAGAATTTGGCATAGAGTCGTTCCTCCTTTAGAAGTTCCAAGACTGTCTTGAGGTGTTGCTCATGTTCCTTCTCGCTCTTTGAATATAGCAGTATATCATCGATCAAGACGATAACAAACTGATCTAAATACGGCTTGTACACCCGGTTCATGAAATCCATGAACACAGCCGGTGCGTTCGTCAATCCGAATGGCATCACCATAAACTCGTAGTGACCATATCGGGTACGAAAATCCGTCTTTGGTATGTCTTCTTCTCGTATCCGGAGCTGATGATATCCTGAACGCAGGTCTATCTTGGAAAAGAATTGTGCTCCTTGTAACTGATCAAACAAATCATCAATCCTCGGTAACGGGTACCGATTCTTAATGGTGAGTTTGTTGAGCTCTCTATAATCAATGCACATCCTGAAGGTTCCATCCTTCTTTTTCACAAAAAGAACCGGAGCTCCCCACGGGGAAAAGCTCGGTCTGATGAATCCTTTATAAAGTAGCTCTTGTAATTGATTGGACAACTCCTGCATTTCTGTTGGTGCCAGTCTGTAAGGAGACTTAGCCACAGGAGTCGCTCCCGAAATCAAATTGATTCTGAACTGCACCGATCTCTCAGGTGGCAGTCCCGGTAAATCATCCGGAAACACGTCCGCATAGTCTTTCACAACTGGTACATCTTGAATCTTGATTGCTTTCTTGTCTTTCTCTACCACGTGAGCTAGGAATGCGACACATTGTTTTCTGAAGTATTTGCGAGCCTTCATGCACGATATTATCTTGACACTGCGTTTCGCTTGATCTCCATGAATTTCCAAGACCTGATTGTTTTCCACTGGAATACGTAGTAGCTTTTCAGAACAAATGAACTCTACTATGTTAAGAGATAGCCAATCCATTCTGATGATGATGTTGAAACTGCCCAGTTCCATCGGTATCAAATCGATAGAAAACGTGTGATCTCCGAGTGTTAGTGGGCAATTCCTAAATATTATGTCTACCGTGATTTGTTTGCCGTTTGTAATCTGAATAGTATAAGGGGAGTCTAACAATTCCTTATCATAATTAAGATGGCATGCAAAGTCGGATGAGATGAAACTCTGATCCGCACCAGTGTCAAATAATATGGATGCATAGAAGTCAGATAAGAGGAATGTACCCGTGATTACGTTCGGGTCCTGTCGTGCATCAGTAGCTCCTATCTGGAAAGCTCGTCCCCTTGCTGCTTGAGCCCTTGGTTGAGCTTTCTTGGGACAATCCCGAGAGAAATATCCTGGTTCGCCACAGTTGTAGCAAGACCTAGGATCTGCAGTAGCAGCAGCAGTAGCTGCATTGTTGTTTCTGTTCTGAGTCCTCGGACTCCTGCAGTAATTTGTTGTGTGACCAAATCTCCCACAGTTGGTGCAGTGTGTGCACGGAACATTGGGTAGATGATGAAACTGGCATGAGTTGCACAGAGGTGGAGTGCCAGTGTATGGCTTCCTGATCTCCAATGGTTGTGGTTGGTTGCGCATTGGAGTTTGAGTAGTGGTAGCAAAGTTTCTGGCCACCTTTTGTTTCTTAGCCGGACGTTTATCCGACTTCTTGGAAGTTCCAGCCTTGGTTGAGTCAGCCTCCTTCTTGAAGTGACCAGAAGCAACCATCATACCTGTCAGGGATATTGACAGTGTCACAGCTAACTCCATGGTGGTAGGGTGAGCAGAAATAACATGACCTCGGATACTGTGCGGTAATCCACCAACATACTGTTCTATCCTCTTCTCAAGTGTTGGAACCACATCAGGTGCCAGAGTAGCTAACTCATGAAATCTGGTGGTGTAGGCCAGATGCCCAGCACCAATCATCTCTAGGTTGAGTAGTTCAGTCTCAACCTTCTTTAGTTCATTTCTTGGGCAAAACTCTGCCCGCAGCATGGCCTTGAATTCACTCCACGGCATAGCCTGAGCCTCATCCCGACCTCTGACTGAAACCTGAGCATTCCACCAGGTTAACGCTCGCTTGCTAAATGATCCCGCAGCATACTTAACTCTGTTTTGTTCAGGACAGCCACTGATGTCGAGGGTAGCCTCCATCTTCTCGATCCATTGGATCAATCCGACTGCACCCTAACTTCCACTGAAACTGGGTGGCTTGCAACCTACAAAGTTCTTGTAGGCGTAGTCCTGACTCTGTCTGGTGTTACCGCTGCCTTCTCCAGATGAGTTAGCAACGTTGTTGCTATTGTTGTTGTTGATACGGTTCATCATCTCAGGAATCACCTCCCTCAGTTGGCTAGTAAGAAGAGTGGCCAATGCCACAGTAGCAGGGTCCAACTGATAAGCTGGTGGTGGCGGAGGAGGAGGTGGTTGTGTCAGAGAGTCAGGCGGTGTCGGCGTAGATGAGTGCGGAGCTGAACCTTGAGTCAATGGTAATAGAGGTGGTTGTCTTCTTGGCGGCATTCTGATCATAACCGAAAGAAATCGGTTAGTGTAGTGATCAGAAGTAGAAGACATATGCAAATTGAATCCTAAGTCACATGATCTCTATATGAGGGTCCCTAGGTTATAGTCTAGGCCAAACCGTTAAACTAATATGACCTATATTTCTCTATAACCATGGCTCTGATACCAATCTGTCACACCCCAGGCCGGCGGGAACGGATCGTGTTTTCCCGTCGGGCGGAAGGTTCCCAGGGTGCGATATCTTTGGGTGATAATCAAATGATCAGATTGTTTACAACACACATGAGATATAAATGAGAAATGCTAACATGACATGAAATAGAATTACAAAGTTAAATTACATTGTTCCATCATAATTTAACTAAGTAAATCTAATAAAAAAGAATCAATGAGTTTATATCTTGTATCTGTACAAGATATACAAAAGTGATTCACCGTTTTGTCATCCAAAAGTACGCAATCAAAAGTAAGCTAGGTCTTCTAAAAGTCCTCTAGCTTAGTACTTGCATATATGTATCTACACCTGTTCGTCACCTGAGAAAACATGCATTTAAACAAAGTCAACACTAGGTTGGTGAGTTCATATGTAAGTTAATGTAAAACCTTGATTTATTCACATGCACATTCACAATGATAATATGTTACTTGTATGATTGTCTGTTTCACTTGTTCACCCAATGGCTCCTCAATAGTTATAGTCACAAGTACTATATCATCCTAGTAGTGTTGCTTATATATAGGGCATATGTAAGGGAACTAAGCCCTAGCCAACATCCCACCACAACACCACTAGAACTCCACACTACTTATAATACAACTATTGATTTCCACTCTCAATTCACATGTTTATCTCTTCCTTGATCACCTATGTTCTCATGTATAGAATAATATAATGATAACGTTGTAGTTATCAAACCGAAGTGTTGATAACCAATATATGTGTTAAGGATATTAGATTTATCAAATCTGTTCCTTGAATTATTCTATAGTTTGTGGGGTTAACTGTTGTTTCACTTTTAAATATTAAAAGTGTTAGTTAACTGTTTGCAATGTAATCTCAATGCAACGTATAGAGCCCAAATGAAATCCATTGTAATCCTCACGTAATCAGATTACAATGCATTCCATTCACCTATATTCCGCCGTGTGATCCCAAAGCCTCCATGTGGGATTGTTCTCATGTGATTAACAAAGTTGAATAAGAACTTGTCTTATTACATCATGTTAACTATGTGTAAATGATAAGAATCCTCATGAAGTTACGTTATCATGATCATCATTTACTGTAATCCATATGATCCCAAAGCCTCAATGTGGGATTGTTCTCTTATGATTAACAAAGTCGAATAAGAACTTGTCTTATTACATCATGTTAATCATGTGTGAATGATAAGAATCCTCATGAAGTTACGTTATCATGATCATCATTCACTTGAAATCCATATGTTCACCATGTAATCCTTAAGCCGTAGTAAGAACATGTCTTAGTACCCTTAAGTGACGCAGGTGGTGGATACCCAATGCGATCATACTATCACATAGTATGTTTTTAAGGTGTAGATTAAGTGTTATAAGTGATTTACTTATCACACTTCATCAATTATAATGTGAAATGATATTAAGAAGATATTTTATCTTCGAATCATTTATATGTTGTGAAGTGTCACCATGTTCCACTGTAGTAGTTCTCATTGTTTGTTTGTATATGAATTGTCTCACTGTTTACTCATGTAGAATAACTAAGTATTATAAGGTATAATCTTACAACTATGTTATTCTAATGTATTGTTGATTATGAAATTACTTTATCATAATCATCTGAGTTTCCCTGTTATCTCATGATCATACAAGCATGCATACAATGATAATCGATAATAACAGTTTAATATTATCTAAATCAAAGTATAAATAACATGTTAAGCAAAACTTTTAAATAAATAAAAGCAAACATGTTTCTCAGCCCCGAGAGTTAAAATCAGTAAAGATTAAAGTAAAAGGGGCATATGAACTCACCTTGTAGTAGTTGTGGTTGACTTAGCCTAAATGAGAATGCACGCGCTCTTTGTTGTTCTTGAGTTTATTTCACAATCCTGTATTGAATTCACATTGTATGTAACTTATAAGTGTCGAGTGTACTTGTTTATTGTGCGCGTATGCGTGTTAGCCTTAACTTGGCTAAGACTCGTGAGTCTCGGTTGTCTTCATTCGGCCCTGTTTATTTGTTATGATTTTACTTGCTCATTTGTTTACTTGCCTTAACTCTTGAAAGTAATTGTGAGCGTATCCCAACTAATTGGTTTTAGGATTTATGAATTAAATTCCAAAACCTTGTCATCCTTGTAACCGTTTAGTTGGGTAATTACGAGCATGTGTCATAATTTAATCCAACTTAATGTGTTAAACTTTCTCATTAAACGTGTGACCGAATGTGGGACTTATCGTGGGCCGAATGATGGGTGGGCTTTCGGTTGGGTTTGGGCCGAATGTCATTGGGCCAAACTAAGGTCTCATGGCCCAATTTGAGTTCTATTTAACCGGTCCAAATGTCGTGGGCTCATGTCATCACATGGGCCGAATAACTAATATGTTTAAACTATTAGAATTACTATTGGGCCTAATTAGTGAACCTTAGGCCCAATTGATTCCATGATGAATGACGTGGGCTTTGGGCCGAAGCAAAGCAAATTAACAAAAATGAGATTGGGCCGGTTATGATCTGGGCCGAGGAAATGGACTGAATCAAATTATTTGGACCCAACAGCTCATGGGCCGAACAAGCTTTGGGCCCAGACCAATTGGGCTTGATTCAAACGAAGGTCTGTCTTGGCTGTCTAACCAGCATGGTCTCGACTGAAGGTGGTGCTAGGCCGGTTGTTTTTGGCCAACTGGGCTTGTTCAGCTACTGTTGTTGGCCGAAGGTAGAGTGGCGACCAATGTGTTCGACCAACTAGGATCCACGAATGAAGGTGGCTCATTTGGTGAAGATGGCCGAATGATGGAATGGTTCAGGCAAATGTCAACTGGTCGAATGAAGCTGATGGTCGTCTGGTTAACCGGCGAATGAAGCTGATGGTCGACTGGTTAACTGGCAAATGAGACTCATTCTGGGTTTGGTGGCCGAATGGTGATGTGGTTAGCCGAAGGTGGAGGTGGCGAATGGTGGGGTGGCCGGCGAATGGGACCAGCCTAGCGTATGAAGGTGGCGAATAGCAGCAGCGGCGAATGAGGTGGCGCATGAAGCCATTCGTTGGGCTGAAGGGTGTCATTCGACACTTGGGTTTTTCTCATTCGGCCACCCAGTTAAACTCATAACCGCCCCCCTCCTCTCTTGACCCAAAGGTGATTTCGAAGATGGTGTAAACTAGGGATGGTTCACAAGAGTGTAGGGTTCAAGGGGAATGGTCCTTGACCGGTTGAAGGTGGTGTTTGAACAAAGGGTTCGAAAACCCTAATTTCATGACTTTTTGAAGCCTCATACCTCGATTTTCAGTGGTGTTTGTCTCTGATCTGTTGTACTTTCGTGTAGAGGGTGATGAGAGCTTCGTGTAGGTCCAAAGATGGAAGGATTTGGTGAAGAAATGAGGGAGATATGGAAGAGAGAAGGTGAAAAATGGAGGTGGGTTTTCAAATCCGGAAATAGGGTTTTTGAGGAAGAAGATGAAGTGAAAAAATGAGAAAAATGGACTCATTCATGGTATTTATACCACGAGTGAGTTCGGGTTCGTTTTTGTTGCTCGGTTCGCATTTTCGTTACGTTTCCGGAACGTAACGCGCGTTTTTACGATTTTAAATAAAATAGTTTAATTTATTTAATTATGATGAGTTTCAAAATTGTAAAACATTAAAATGTTTTATTTTCTTAAATTATTGTCGTTCGTGCCGTTTTCGTTTTCGTTTCGTCAGAACGCGTCACCTTCGCGCGTATTCGTTCGAATCGTCACCCGAACGAACACGACAACAGTTTTGCTTCCTGACTTTGGTTTTCTACTTTTCAGTCATTATTTCAGAACTCTAAACTCACAGATATATTTGTGTGAATCGTCACCCACGCAAACGCACTGTCAGTTCGTTATTCTGAAATAATACTGCATTTGCGTTTGAATTTTGTTTCCTCACTGACGGACTCAACTAACTTCCTGTTTTCACATTGTTCTTGTACTGACTTGTCGGCCATCTGATTCCTGTCATTTGTGGACATCAGATCGCAACCGATATGTTTTCGTTGTTTACTTGTGCACTGCTGTTTTCCGTGATTCGTTGTGTTAACTGTATTTAAGTTTTCACTTAAACACACACAACCATTGTCTCAATGTATGTTGTACTTACTGTATTTAAGTTTACACTAAAATACGTACAACTGTGTATTGTATTTTGAATTCTGTTAATGCAAACACTGTTCACGTATACGTATTTACACATAGTAAATAATGAAAGTACACGTACCGTACGGACTTGCCGGACGATCTGGTACTTGATGTTACAGTCTCCCCTTGTTAAAGAAATTTCGTCCCGAAATTTAAGCATCAAGGTCGGGCTTCAATTCTTGAACAGATGAGGATACTTTGTTTTCATGTTGTCCTCGCGCTCCCAGGTAAATTCTGGTCCACGCTTGGAGTTCCATCGAACCTTTACAATAGGGATACGGCTTCGTTTTAGTCTCTTGACTTCACGTTCCATAATCTCTACAGGTTCTTCAATGAAATGTAATTGTTCATCAACTTGTATTTCTTCCAATGGTATGATCAATGATTCGTGAGCTAGACACCTCTTGAGATTTGATACATGAAAGACATCGTGTACTCCGCTGAGTTCATCAGGAAGTCTGAGTCTGTATGCCACAGGACCTATGCATTGAGTGATCTCAAACGGTCCGACATACCGAGGTGCTAGTTTGCCCTTAGCCCCAAAACGAACTACGCCTTTCCATGGGGACACTTTCAACATAACTCGGTCACCCACATCAAATTCCAAAGGCTTGCGCCGTTTGTCTGCGTAACTCTTTTGGCGGCTACGTGTTGCTTGTAATCTCTGTTGTATCTGGGCAATCTTATCAGTAGTTTCCTGAATAAGTTCAGGCCCAGTGATTCTGTTGTCTCCTACTTCGGTCCAACAAATTGGAGACCGACATTTTCTACCATAAAGTGCTTCAAATGGAGCACATCCGATGCTGCTGTGGTAGCTATTGTTGTAGGAGAACTCAATGAGTGGTAAATGACTATCCCAGCTTCCACCGAAATCTAGGATGCATGTCCTCAACATATCCTCCAGGGTCTGAATGGTGCGCTCGCTTTGTCCATCCGTTTGCGGATGATAAGCGGTGCTCAAGTTAACACTTGTCCCAAAGGATTGTTGCAATGATTGCCAGAACCGCGAAGTGAATCGACTGTCCCGGTCTGAATAATAGACAGTGGCACCCCGTGCCTCACTACTATATCATCAATGTATAGTCTTGCTAGTTTCTCCATCTTGTACGTTTCTCTGATCGACAAGAAATGAGTGGAATTGGTCAATCGATCAACGATGACCCAAATCGAATCGTGTCCGCTGGAAGTGCGGGGTAGCTTGGTAATGAAATCCATAGCTATTTGTTCCCACTTCCATTGTGGTATCTCCGGTTGTTCCAGCAAACCCGAAGGTTTCTCGTGTTCTGCTTTGACTTTGGCACATGTGATACATTTGCCAACATAAGTGGCAATGTCTTTCTTCATACCCGGCCACCAATAAAATAACCTAAGATCTTGATACATCTTATCGGCACCAGGATGAACTGAATAACGTGTCTTGTGTGCCTCGTCAAGTATGAGTGTTCGAAGTTCATCTACTGCTGGAATCCAAACACGATCCATATAATAGATAACTCCGTCTTGTTTTTGTCTTGAAATGTTTCTCGGCTCCACAGTCGAGCTCGCGTTTCAGATTGTCTCTTGCCACTGCTTCTTGTTGTGCTTGTAGAATGTGATCTCTTAGATTTGTTTGCACAGTCATTCCCATCGCGCGAACGTGTAAGGGTTTGACACTTTCCTTCCGGCTCAAGGCATCTGCAACTACATTTGCTTTGCCCGGATGGTATTTGATCACACAATCTTAATCGTTCAGGAGCTCAACCCAACGTCTCTGTCTCATGTTAAGCTCCTTCTGATCAAATATGTGTTGTAAGCTCTTGTGATCTGTGAAGATAGTGCATTTGGTACCATAAACGTAGTGTCTCCAAATCTTTAAAGCAAAGACAATAGCTCCCAGCTCTAAGTCATGTGTTGTGTAATTCTTCTCGTGTATCTTCAGCTGTCTTGAGGCATAAGCAATGACTTTGTCTCGTTGCATCAAAAAACACCCGAGTCCCTGATGGGAAGCATCACAGTAAACCACAAAGTCATCATTGCCTTCTGGGAGTGTTAAGATAGGAGCATTGCACAATCTTTGTTTTAGTGTCTGGAATGCCTCCTCTTGTTTCTGAGTCCACACAAAAGGTTCAGACTTCTGTGTGAGCTTGGTGAGAGGCAAGGCTATCTTAGAAAAATTCAAAATGAATCTCCTGTAATAACCTGCCAATCCCAAGAATGATCGGATCTCTGTCGGCGTTATAGGCACATCCCAGTTCTTGATTGCTTCAATCCTGGCAGGATCCACATGAATACCATTACTGTTGATCACGTGACCCAAGAATTGAACTTCTCTTAACCAGAATTCACACTTGGAGAATTTGGCATAGAGTCGTTCCTCCTTTAGAAGTTCCAAGACTGTCTTGAGGTGTTGCTCATGTTCCTTCTCGCTCTTTGAATATAGCAGTATATCATCGATCAAGACGATAACAAACTGATCTAAATACGGCTTGTACACCCGGTTCATGAAATCCATGAACACAGCCGGTGCGTTCGTCAATCCGAATGGCATCACCATAAACTCGTAGTGACCATATCGGGTACGAAAATCCGTCTTTGGTATGTCTTCTTCTCGTATCCGGAGCTGATGATATCCTGAACGCAGGTCTATCTTGGAAAAGAATTGTGCTCCTTGTAACTGATCAAACAAATCATCAATCCTCGGTAACGGGTACCGATTCTTAATGGTGAGTTTGTTGAGCTCTCTATAATCAATGCACATCCTGAAGGTTCCATCCTTCTTTTTCACAAAAAGAACCGGAGCTCCCCACGGGGAAAAGCTCGGTCTGATGAATCCTTTATAAAGTAGCTCTTGTAATTGATTGGACAACTCCTGCATTTCTGTTGGTGCCAGTCTGTAAGGAGACTTAGCCACAGGAGTCGCTCCCGAAATCAAATTGATTCTGAACTGCACCGATCTCTCAGGTGGCAGTCCCGGTAAATCATCCGGAAACACGTCCGCATAGTCTTTCACAACTGGTACATCTTGAATCTTGATTGCTTTCTTGTCTTTCTCTACCACGTGAGCTAGGAATGCGACACATTGTTTTCTGAAGTATTTGCGAGCCTTCATGCACGATATTATCTTGACACTGCGTTTCGCTTGATCTCCATGAATTTCCAAGACCTGATTGTTTTCCACTGGAATACGTAGTAGCTTTTCAGAACAAATGAACTCTACTATGTTAAGAGATAGCCAATCCATTCTGATGATGATGTTGAAACTGCCCAGTTCCATCGGTATCAAATCGATAGAAAACGTGTGATCTCCGAGTGTTAGTGGGCAATTCCTAAATATTATGTCTACCGTGATTTGTTTGCCGTTTGTAATCTGAATAGTATAAGGGGAGTCTAACAATTCCTTATCATAATTAAGATGGCATGCAAAGTCGGATGAGATGAAACTCTGATCCGCACCAGTGTCAAATAATATGGATGCATAGAAGTCAGATAAGAGGAATGTACCCGTGATTACGTTCGGGTCCTGTCGTGCATCAGTAGCTCCTATCTGGAAAGCTCGTCCCCTTGCTGCTTGAGCCCTTGGTTGAGCTTTCTTGGGACAATCCCGAGAGAAATATCCTGGTTCGCCACAGTTGTAGCAAGACCTAGGATCTGCAGTAGCAGCAGCAGTAGCTGCATTGTTGTTTCTGTTCTGAGTCCTCGGACTCCTGCAGTAATTTGTTGTGTGACCAAATCTCCCACAGTTGGTGCAGTGTCTGCACGGAACATTGGGTAGATGATGAAACTGGCATGAGTTGCACAGAGGTGGAGTGCCAGTGTATGGCTTCCTGATCTCCAATGGTTGTGGTTGGTTGCGCATTGGAGTTTGAGTAGTGGTAGCAAAGTTTCTGGCCACCTTTTGTTTCTTAGCCGGACGTTTATCCGACTTCTTGGAAGTTCCAGCCTTGGTTGAGTCAGCCTCCTTCTTGAAGTGACCAGAAGCAACCATCATACCTGTCAGGGATATTGACAGTGTCACAGCTAACTCCATGGTGGTAGGGTGAGCAGAAATAACATGACCTCGGATACTGTGCGGTAATCCACCAACATACTGTTCTATCCTCTTCTCAAGTGTTGGAACCACATCAGGTGCCAGAGTAGCTAACTCATGAAATCTGGTGGTGTAGGCCAGATGCCCAGCACCAATCATCTCTAGGTTGAGTAGTTCAGTCTCAACCTTCTTTAGTTCATTTCTTGGGCAAAACTCTGCCCGCAGCATGGCCTTGAATTCACTCCACGGCATAGCCTGAGCCTCATCCCGACCTCTGACTGAAACCTGAGCATTCCACCAGGTTAACGCTCGCTTGCTAAATGATCCCGCAGCATACTTAACTCTGTTTTGTTCAGGACAGCCACTGATGTCGAGGGTAGCCTCCATCTTCTCGATCCATTGGATCAATCCGACTGCACCCTAACTTCCACTGAAACTGGGTGGCTTGCAACCTACAAAGTTCTTGTAGGCGTAGTCCTGACTCTGTCTGGTGTTACCGCTGCCTTCTCCAGATGAGTTAGCAACGTTGTTGCTATTGTTGTTGTTGATACGGTTCATCATCTCAGGAATCACCTCCCTCAGTTGGCTAGTAAGAAGAGTGGCCAATGCCACAGTAGCAGGGTCCAACTGATAAGCTGGTGGTGGCGGAGGAGGAGGTGGTTGTGTCAGAGAGTCAGGCGGTGTCGGCGTAGATGAGTGCGGAGCTGAACCTTGAGTCAATGGTAATAGAGGTGGTTGTCTTCTTGGCGGCATTCTGATCATAACCGAAAGAAATCGGTTAGTGTAGTGATCAGAAGTAGAAGACATATGCAAATTGAATCCTAAGTCACATGATCTCTATATGAGGGTCCCTAGGTTATAGTCTAGGCCAAACCGTTAAACTAATATGACCTATATTTCTCTATAACCATGGCTCTGATACCAATCTGTCACACCCCAGGCCGGCGGGAACGGATCGTGTTTTCCCGTCGGGCGGAAGGTTCCCAGGGTGCGATATCTTTGGGTGATAATCAAATGATCAGATTGTTTACAACACACATGTGATATAAATGAGAAATGCTAACATGACATGAAATAGAATTACAAAGTTAAATTACATTGTTCCATCATAATTTAACTAAGTAAATCTAATAAAAAAGAATCAATGAGTTTATATCTTGTATCTGTACAAGATATACAAAAGTGATTCACCGTTTTGTCATCCAAAAGTACGCAATCAAAAGTAAGCTAGGTCTTCTAAAAGTCCTCTAGCTTAGTACTTGCATATATGTATCTACACCTGTTCGTCACCTGAGAAAACATGCATTTAAACAAAGTCAACACTAGGTTGGTGAGTTCATATGTAAGTTAATGTAAAACCTTGATTTATTCACATGCACATTCACAATGATAATATGTTACTTGTATGATTGTCTGTTTCACTTGTTCACCCAATGGCTCCTCAATAGTTATAGTCACAAGTACTATATCATCCTAGTAGTGTTGCTTATATATAGGGCATATGTAAGGGAACTAAGCCCTAGCCAACATCCCACCACAACACCACTAGAACTCCACACTACTTATAATACAACTATTGATTTCCACTCTCAATTCACATGTTCATCTCTTCCTTGATCACCTATGTTCTCATGTATAGAATAATATAATGATAACGTTGTAGTTATCAAACCGAAGTGTTGATAACCAATATATGTGTTAAGGATATTAGATTTATCAAATCTGTTCCTTGAATTATTCTATAGTTTGTGGGGTTAACTGTTGTTTCACTTTTAAATATTAAAAGTGTTAGTTAACTGTTTGCAATGTAATCTCAATGCAACGTATAGAGCCCAAATGAAATCCATTGTAATCCTCACGTAATCAGATTACAATGCATTCCATTCACCTATATTCCGCCGTGTGATCCCAAAGCCTCCATGTGGGATTGTTCTCATGTGATTAACAAAGTTGAATAAGAACTTGTCTTATTACATCATGTTAACTATGTGTAAATGATAAGAATCCTCATGAAGTTACGTTATCATGATCATCATTTACTGTAATCCATATGATCCCAAAGCCTCAATGTGGGATTGTTCTCTTATGATTAACAAAGTCGAATAAGAACTTGTCTTATTACATCATGTTAATCATGTGTGAATGATAAGAATCCTCATGAAGTTACGTTATCATGATCATCATTCACTTGAAATCCATATGTTCACCATGTAATCCTTAAGCCGTAGTAAGAACATGTCTTAGTACCCTTAAGTGACGCAGGTGGTGGATACCCAATGCGATCATACTATCACATAGTATGTTTTTAAGGTGTAGATTAAGTGTTATAAGTGATTTACTTATCACACTTCATCAATTATAATGTGAAATGATATTAAGAAGATATTTTATCTTCGAATCATTTATATGTTGTGAAGTGTCACCATGTTCCACTGTAGTAGTTCTCATTGTTTGTTTGTATATGAATTGTCTCACTGTTTACTCATGTAGAATAACTAAGTATTATAAGGTATAATCTTACAACTATGTTATTCTAATGTATTGTTGATTATGAAATTACTTTATCATAATCATCTGAGTTTCCCTGTTATCTCATGATCATACAAGCATGCATACAATGATAATCGATAATAACAGTTTAATATTATCTAAATCAAAGTATAAATAACATGTTAAGCAAAACTTTTAAATAAATAAAAGCAAACATGTTTCTCAGCCCCGAGAGTTAAAATCAGTAAAGATTAAAGTAAAAGGGGCATATGAACTCACCTTGTAGTAGTTGTGGTTGACTTAGCCTAAATGAGAATGCACGCGCTCTTTGTTGTTCTTGAGTTTATTTCACAATCCTGTATTGAATTCACATTGTATGTAACTTATAAGTGTCGAGTGTACTTGTTTATTGTGCGCGTATGCGTGTTAGCCTTAACTTGGCTAACACTCGTGAGTCTCGGTTGTCTTCATTCGGCCCTGTTTATTTGTTATGATTTTACTTGCTCCTTTGTTTACTTGCCTTAACTCTTGAAAGTAATTGTGAGCGTATCCCAACTAATTGGTTTTAGGATTTATGAATTAAATTCCAAAACCTTGTCATCCTTGTAACCGTTTAGTTGGGTAATTACGAGCATGTGTCATAATTTAATCCAACTTAATGTGTTAAACTTTCTCATTAAACGTGTGACCGAATGTGGGACTTATCGTGGGCCGAATGATGGGTGGGCTTTCGGTTGGGTTTGGGCTGAATGTCATTGGGCCAAACTAAGGTCTCATGGCCCAATTTGAGTTCTATTTAACCGGTCCAAATGTCGTGGGCTCATGTCATCACATGGGCCGAATAACTAATATGTTTAAACTGTTAGAATTACTATTGGGCCTAATTAGTGAACCTTAGGCCCAATTAATTCCATGATGAATGACGTGGGCTTTGGGCCGAAGCAAAGCAAATTAACAAAAATGAGATTGGGCCGGTTATGATCTGGGCCGAGGAAATGGACTGAATCAAATTATTTGGACCCAACAGCTCATGGGCCGAACAAGCTTTGGGCCCAGACCAATTGGGCTTGATTCAAATGAAGGTCTGTCTTGGCTGTCTAACCAGCATGGTCTCGACTGAAGGTGGTGCTAGGCCGGTTGTTTTTGGCCAACTGGGCTTGTTCAGCTACTGTTGTTGGCCGAAGGTAGAGTGGCGACCAATGTGTTCGACCAACTAGGATCCACGAATGAAGGTGGCTCATTTGGTGAAGATGGCCGAATGATGGAATGGTTCAGGCAAATGTCAACTGGTCGAATGAAGCTGATGGTCGTCTGGTTAACTGGCGAATGAAGCTGATGGTCGACTGGATAACTGGCGAATGAGACTCATTCTGGGTTTGGTGGCCGAATGGTGATGTGGTTAGCCGAAGGTGGAGGTGGCGAATGGTGGGGTGGCCGGCGAATGGGACCAGCCTAGCGTATGAAGGTGGCGAATAGCAGCAGCGGCGAATGAGGTGGCGCATGAAGCCATTCGTTGGGCTGAAGGGTGTCATTCGACACTTGGGATTTTCTCATTCGGCCACCCAGTTAAACTCATAACCGCGCCCCCCCCCCTCTCTTGACCCAAAGGTGATTTCGAAGATGGTGTAAACTAGGGATGGTTCACAAGAGTGTAGGGTTCAAGGGGAATGGTCCTTGACCAGTTGAAGGTGGTGTTTGAGCAAAGGGTTCGAAAACCCTAATTTCATGACTTTTTGAAGCCTCATACCTCGATTTTCAGTGGTGTTTGTCTCTGATCTGTTGTACTTTCGTGTAGAGGGTGATGAGAGCTTCCTGTAGGTCCAAAGATGGAAGGATTTGGTGAAGAAATGAGGGAGATATGGAAGAGAGAAGGTGAAAAATGGAGGTGGGTTTTCAAATCCGGAAATAGGGTTTTTGAGGAAGAAGATGAAGTGAAAAATGAGAAAAATGGACTCATTCATGGTATTTATACCACGAGTGAGTTCGGGTTCGTTTTTGTTGCTCGGTTCGCGTTTTCGTTACGTTTCCGGAACGTAACGCGCGTTTTTACGATTTTAAATAAAATAGTTTAATTTATTTAATTCTGATGAGTTTCAAAATTGTAAAACATTAAAATGTTTTATTTTCTTAAATTATTGTCGTTCGTGCCGTTTTCGTTTTCGTTTCGTCAGAACGCGTCACCTTCGCGCGTATTCGTTCGAATCGTCACCCGAACGAACACGACAATAGTTTTGCTTCCTGACTTTGGTTTTCTACTTTTCAGTCATTATTTCAGAACTCTAAACTCACAGATATATTTGTGTGAATCGTCACCCACGCAAACACACTGTCAGTTCGTTATTCTGAAATAATACTGCATTTGCGTTTGAATTTTGTTTCCTCACTGACGGACTCAATTAACTTCCTGTTTTCACATTGTTCTTGTACTGACTTGTCGGCCATCTGATTCTTGTCATTTGTGGACATCAGATCGCAACCGATATGTTTTCGTTGTTTACTTGTGCACTGCTGTTTTCCGTGATTCGTTGTGTTAACTGTATTTAAGTTTTCACTTAAACACACACAACCATTGTCTCAATGTATGTTGTACTTACTGTATTTAAGTTTACACTAAAATACGTACAACTGTGTATTTTATTTTGAATTCTGTTAATGCAAACACTGTTCACGTATACGTATTTACAAATAGTAAATAATGAAAGTACACGTACCGTACGGACTTGCCGGACGATCTGGTACTTGATGTTACATACGGATAAACATTTATTAGTGAAAAAAGACGGGATCCATTACTTAATGGACCGAATTTGGGTACCACACTATCGAGGACTAAGAAACATAGTGATGGACAAAGCTCATAAGAGCAGGTACTCAGTACATCCTGTATTTGATAAGATGCATCACGATCTTAGAATCCTCTATTGGTGGCTAAATATGAAATCCGATATCGCGACTTATGTCAGCAACTGCCTAACTTGTTCAAAGGTGAAAATCGAGTACCTGAAGCCATCAGGACTGCTTCAACAACCTGAAATAGCGGTATGGAAATGGGAACAGATTTCCATAGAGTTCATCACAAAACTACCCAAAACCACGAGTGGTTGCGATACTATTTGGGTAATTGTAGACTGACTCACTAAGTCCGCATATTTCTTTCCCAAATAGGAGACTGAAAAATTAGATAAGTTGACATGAGTTTATCTAAAGTAAGTAGTCACTTGGCACGGAGTGCTAATCTCGATAATCTCCAACCGTGACAGTTGATTCACGTTACAATTTTGGAAATCCTTACACAAGGCAATGGATACGAGATTGGTATGAGCACTGCATATCGTCCGCAAACTGATAGGAAAAGCGAAAGGACGATAAAAACACTAGAGGACATGCTGAGGGCATGTGTAATTGATTTCAGGAGTAGTTGGGAGACCCACTTACCATTGGTAGAGTTCTCCTACAACAATAGTTATCACTCCGGCATAATGGCTGCACTGTTTGAGGACCTTTACGGATGTAAATGACGATCAACCATCTGCTGGGTAGAAGTAGGCAAAAGCCAACTAACTCGGCATGAGTTTGTGCATAAGACGACTGAGAAGATCGTGCAGATACGAAATCGAATGACAGCGGCTCAAGACATGAAAAAGAGCTATGCCGAAAATGCGTAAGCCTTTGGAATTCAAAGTAGGAGACAATGTTCCTCTCAAATTCTCACCTTGTAAAGGAGTCATAGGATTCAGGAAACAAGGGAAGATGATTCCTCGTTACATGGGACCCTTTGAGATCACCAAACGAATAGGCCCCGTGGCCTACGAACTGAACTTGCCTTAGGAGTTGACTAGTGTTCACAACGTTTTTCACGTATCAAACCTTAAGAAGTGCCTATCGGATGAAACACTTGAAATTCCTCTTAAGGAGATTCAGATCGATGAACAATTACATTTCGTTGAAGAACCAGTCGAGATAATAGACCGCGAAATCAAGAAGCTCAAACTTAGTCGCACTCCTATAGTAAAAGTTTGATGGAACTCGAAACGTGGATCGGAATTTACATGGGAACGCGAAGAGCAAATGAAGAAGAAATACCCACACCTATTTTGTGGCGCAACAAAGTAACAAACACTAACGACGCGATCTGAATTTCAGGACGAAATTATTTTCAATGAGGGGATGATGTGACACCTTGTAAACACCGGTCAGCAATTACACTCGTAATTAATATTATTTAAATTTTTAATCATACGTGCATTTAATTTAAATTAAATTACGTGGCACAATAGTCCAAACAAAGACAATTCGAACAATAATTCGAGGAATTTCCAGAAACGTACACAGTAGTCTTGAACTCATGAACGTTGGTGAAATAATGAACAAAAAAATCAAATATGTAACAACGACTAATACGCAAGAACATGACAAACAAAATTAAGACGTATGTCGAAAACGATAAACAATAAACGAAAACTGAACGAGAAACAAACCAAACAATTGAAATTGGGCAAGTGGGTCAGCCCAAGACCCGTCGTGATACGCGACCAACCCAGAAAAAACCTTCGCGATATGTGATGGGTTAGGCAGGAGAATTTAAACTCAGTCGAAACACCTCGCGGTACGCCACAACCGATCAAATTCCACTTGGCGGTACGCACGAACCCAGGACCTGGGTTCGACTATTTTGTCCTTGGCGGTACGCCAATATACCCGGGGAACCCCTTGGTGGTACGCGAAGGCCCCCACTCCTTCGCATTGTGTTCCTTACTCCACTACTCAAACCCACACACACACTATTTCGGCTAGAAGCATTTGCAAGACACCAAACAAGTCTTAGAACTTCAATCCAAGTGGAGTTTGAAGCATTGATGCTTGAAGGAAGCTTTGGAGAAGCTCATCACCATCACCACACTCTTACAAAGCTGTGGAGCCATCATCCTTCATCTCTAGAACTATTTTGACCACTGTTCTAGTGACTCCAAGCTCCTAAAAGAACCTTGAGGTAATTTTAATGATTAATCTTACATCTAAACACACATGCAAACAGTTAAACTCACATGCAACTCCAAAGTTGACACATGCACGAATTTGTTTATTTGTAAACTTGTATTTTAATGTCTTAATGACTGATTTATGATTAAATGTTGATTTGAGATTGAGTTAATATGGGATGAGTATTTTCAAGAGTTACCATAAAAGGAAACTATTATATGTGAAAAGTTTGTTAGATGATGTATTAGGTATGTTAGATACTTACAAATGGTGAGTTATATCTAACAATGAATGTATTAACATGCTAGTAATGATAGATTTGTAAAAATAAAGCTTTTGTTCATACATTACTTAAAATGGGAACTTTTGATTGGAAAACATACATTGCATGTTGATTTCTACAATGTTAGGGTATTTTGATTATGATTGAGGGTCATGGTAATATGTTAGAATGATTTGGTTAATGTCAAAAATGAGTTTTATGCTAAACTTTCCATTTATGGGTTTAATTGGGCATTTCATAAAATAACGGTGTAGAAGCATGCTTAGGGATGATGAATGATGGAATATACTATATTATGACGTTATGAGAGTATTTGTATGATCAGTTGTATGAAAACATGATAAGAATGGAAACTTACCAGATATAGTAACTTTGATGTCTAAAAATGGAATGTGTGCTTAATTTATGAAACATAACAATGTGCTACGTACTAACATGAACATATAAGAAAACTTGCATGCTTAGAATAATAAAAGTTGATCTTTGCTGCAAACTTGCCAAATATAGGAACTTACTAAAAATAGAAACTTACCAAAAATAAAACATACAGAAAATAGAAACTTATTAAAATAGAAATCTGCTAATTACAGAAACTTACTATAAATAATAAGTTGCTCATTGAACGTGCTCTAAGTGTTTAGGTGTACTTTGTGATAACTTATGAACACTGAACTAACAATAATGAACTAAACGAGTCACCAACGGGTCGTCGAGTCAACATGGTCTAACATTGTAAGACACAACAACTAGGAGTTGTTGGGACACGAACATGGTACAGTCAGACCAACACGAATACGAACACAAATTCATAATTACCTATGTGATATAGGTGACAATTAAGGAAAAACAGATTACCCAGGCAAACCAAACTCAAGCAGGTGAGTTTACGACCTCGTTTTCTTATCTTAAACTATTTATATTAAACTGAGGGAGAATACATTGGAAACACTTTTTGATGTATGACGGGCATGTTGTACAAACATTTTTGAGTGTGCTTATATCGTAACCAAGTCCTCACAAAGCCATACCGTTAGTTGAACGAAAACGAGGCGTTATTGGATAGTACAATTGGGTCTAACAAACCCCGCTTGACGACAACTCTGACCGGCAGCCAGGACGAGCATAATATCGACCTATTGCCATTATTTTAATGATAGACATGGAGGAGGTATCTAACAGTCTAGTTTCAATAGTGATACAACACCTACACTCGGGATAATGGTCTCCAACTTTTAACATGCCCAGTATATATCTCGCAAACTGATTTATTGCTTACTTATTAAACCTGTGAACTTACCAACTTTTTGTTGACACGTTTTAGCACATATTTCTCAGGTAATCGAAATGCTTAAGGCTAATGCACTAAAGGAGTCACTAGAAGGGGTCTTGTAAGCATTTAGGCCTAGATACATTTGAAAATTGTTATGAATCTAATGTTTTAAACATTTTACTCCCGCAGCTACACTTTTTATATTTCCAATGTAAAACTACATAATCTATTTGGGATGTTTGATAATATATCCACATGTTTTAAATTGCATATAGAGTCGTTCTATATGGCCGATGTACCTGATCCAGTCATGTCACACCCAGTGGCCTAACATCGCTAGTTGTAATTTGAGGGTGTGACAACTAAATTACCTAAAATTGTAAGTGAAACCTAAAATGAAAATTTTAACATAGTCTATAAAATTATGCGAAATTGATTGAACTTGATCATGAAAACTAGGGGTATTCAAAAAAATCCGTATCCAAATCCGAAAAAATCGGATATCCGAACTTTCAGATATCCGATTTTTTCGGATTCGGATTCGGATACCTGTTTTGAAAATTTTCGGATAGTTCGGATATCCAATATCCGAAATGGTTTTTTATTTCGGATATTTTTTCGGATATTCGGATATTTTTTTTGGATAATTTTTCGGATATCCGAATATTTTTCAGATATTTTTTCGGATATCCGGATAATTTTCGGATATCCAAATAGTTTTCGGATATTTGGATATCCAAAATATATATTTTAAAAAAAAAATTATGATTTTGGATATCCGAATCCGAAATTTTCGGATATTTGAAACTTCGGATATTCGAAAATGAACACCCCTTATGAAAACAATTGAAAATTTTTTGATATGTAGCTCAAAAGTTAAACGAATACACCTGGATTATTGTTTAGTAAGGAATTAGCTACTCTTGTGTTTTGATCCATTAAGAAATTATATACAACCTATTTAGAATTCACATTGATCGATAATTAAAACATATATTTTCAAAATTTTAAATTAATTGATCTAAACCAACCCAAATACAATTACCAATTAGGGTTATTAATCTAACTGGTATTCAATGTTTAATTGTATGAAACTGGTAAAAGATGAATATACAATTGAACTAGTTAACACAAATCATATAGCCAACTACAAAATCAATTAAAAAATCATAAGCAGATATAAAAATCCATCAATGTTCGAATATAATCACACACGAAACGACAAGAGAACATAACCCTAAACTATCCATTAACCTAGGTATGATTACCGGTGATTTAGCCTTGAATATGTATTCTGAACTGAGCTAATCTAGCATACTAAGTCTATGAACTCCACCAAAATCATAAAAAGTCATCCCAAAGGTTAATCCCTTGAAACCCTTGGTTTTGGGACTTAAATAGGTGGCAAAAATGGAAAAAATTACAACTCAACACAAAGCATGTCGTATGGTACACAACTTTCTATTTGTACATTAATTTGGCTCTGTAATATGCCACTGACATAAGTATGCCAGATTGATACGCTACTTCTAAAAAGATTCGATTCCTTCCATTTTGAGCTTTCGGGCATCCTTTTTCATGTGTCTTGCAATCCTTGGAGTCTCGAATCATGTAAACTTCATCAAAAAAAGCCTGAAATCTATTTCATGCAACTTGTCACGCCCTGCTAAAGCGGAACATAGTGTTGTGACGCAAATTGTAAGGACATAACACATGGATTAATGAGATATGTAAAACATAACATTACATGTTCATCATCTGTCTTACATACTAATTTCCTAACATTCGAAAATAACTTAAGCATAAAATCCTAAACACACATAACAAGACATCAAATTACGCATCTTTTATTAAACATAACTGTCAATGCCAAAGCTTAAATAGGATAGTTGTACTTATTTCACTGATTAGCACATGAAAAACAAGTTTATATCGGACAATTACAGAAGTAATTGGTGAGCTCGTAGGTTTGAAGACACAATAAAAATATTTTTATTGAAATACACATAGTGATATATTACAATTTGATATGTTACAACCAAACCTTTAACATATATAAATTTTCCCATGAAGAAGACTTATAGAAGACCTTTAGATATATGCATTCATTGGGTCACATCTTGCCATGAATTGGTTGTCAACCAGTAGTGCTACCCTGTAACGACCCGATTTAAATCTTTACTTAAATAATTGAACAAGTATCGCATTTTAAATGGGGTTACGGGGGATCCTCAAGTTAATACACAGGTTCCCGTTTTTGGTTCTTATTTGAAGACCTAACGGGGGATCCTCAAGTTAATACGCAGGTTCCTACTTTTGGTTCTTATTTGAAGTCCTAACGGGGGATCCTCAAGTTAATACACAGGTTCCCGCTTTTGGTTCATGTACAACACCATATGGGGGATCCTAGCCCCATGTAACGACCCGATTTAACTCTTTACTAAGATAATCGATATGTAATTTAATTTTAAGTTAAATTGTGGTTTACTGTGTGTTGAATTAGTAGACTGATTAAATAATTATTCATTTTAAATGTTAAAATGGGGTAATTAGAAAGGTGAGGGGTTAAAAATATCAAAAGTTGAAAGATAACTTAAAAAGGGACATATATATGGTCAACAAGGTCAAAATCAGAAATTTTGGTCTGGGATTAGAAGGGGTGACGACCCAGGGAGAAGAACAATCAAGAAAACTAATTTTTGATCAAATTCAGCACTTAGAATTGCTAAGATCATTAATTCAATCTTGGATTTGAATTCCTCTTCAAATTTATCAACTCTAGGTATATGATTTCATATATGTGGATGAATTTTCGTGGGTCTTCATTTAAGGATGGTTAGATGATGATGAAACACAAATTTGGGTTGTTTTTGTAATCCAAATCATGAGATGATGTTAGTAATGATAGAAAACAACTAAATAACCATCTTTTATGTTATGATAGATTGAAAAACACAGAGTTGGGGTTTTGGGGATTTCATGGGTTATGGATTCTTTGACATCACAAAGTCAATAAATAATGATTATGAATAAGTGTTGTGTGATAGTAGAGGTGCAGTTATTTTTGATGAAAAATCATAAATAAGAGTTTCATGGTTTAAATGATTTGAATGAGAATGTTGGCATTGTTAAATGTTGATGTTATGGGTGTCATAAAACTTTGCACATAAGGTGTTTGAGGAAATGCCTCAAACAACCTTATTACTCAAATGATTTGAGGTTTTAATGAACTTGGGGGAAATGCTTCATAAACTTAACTAAAAGATTGAATAGTGGTGTATAACTTAATTTCAAATGTTGAATGCAATTAGAATGTGAATTGTTGAAATAGGAGAGTTTGACTATCATAAAGTCAAATATGTTGATAATTGGTCAAGGAGTTGTATGCTTGCTTCTTGTGTGTTATTCCTAGATTGAATGTGTACGTATGATATATGATCTAGGAAGTGGAAATACAAACCAACGACCCGGTAAGGAGTAGGTTGAACCAAGTGAAACAAAGGATCAATGTGAGTAAACCTAACCATGGATATGCAACCATAAGTCATACTCATGTTTGTTGATTTTGTTGAATTGGATGAACGATTTGATATAGTGTTTTTGTGGAGATTGTTGTATGTTATGTGATGTATGCATAACTTAAATTGGTGTCAACACATTAAAGTATAGTTAGAACATTACTTGGTTGATGATCCACATTAGTGTGGAATGTGATGTAAGATCACAATTGGGTGACAAATGGGTGATATCCACATTCGCGTGGAAGTAGGCATAAGTCCATACTCTTATGAAAAAAGGGGATGATCCACATGCGTGTGGAAGTTAATTCAAGGCCACCTTGGAGTGGCATTAGTGATGATCCGCATTCGTGCGGAAGGATATTGACAAAGATTGGAAATTATTTGGGTAAAATCTAGACAAATTCTGTCAGTGGAATATGGAACGCCACTGGGCGCACCCAGGACGCCACTTCCTGCAGGAATGGTTTTGAATGGAGAGTTTAAGGGGTTAACTCACTTAGTCCTTTTGGACTAACACTTGATTGTTTGTGGTTGTTTCAGGTCAAAAGTAGATTCGGCTACGAAAGTGATGATCGGATACGACGGATCGAACCGAGCTTGTAGTACTAAGCTAATATTTTGGATAAACTAATTTTTGTGTATCACTGTAAATGGGATAAGGGTGATAAATATTAGCAAACACTTATGATGTGGAAGTTTGAATGTTTAAATATGAACTAGTTGGGCTATGTAACCAACATAACTTGAAAAAAAATCTGGGACCTCTTTTGTAAATTCCGTAAATTTGTTAAATGTTTTGTTATGAGAATTGGGGTGTAACATACCCATAATCCTCGACATAAAGTTAATGGTTGTATGTTTTTAATTGTGGAGACTTTTAGCAATAAACAAATCTCATGTAATAATATCAATGTAAAAACAACAACAAATGCATTTTAGTTTAATAAAAACATGTTTTTCACCTCAAATATAAAACAAGTAAAAGTGGGGCTATGAGAACTCACACTAAAGTTGATCTAAGGGTGTAGACTTTTTCTTCTTTTTTAATTAATATGAAAAACTGAATATTAGTTTGAGGCCCACATTGAAAAAGAAAAAACCTACACCATTAGATCAGCTTTAATGTGGTCCCCAAACTAAATAAGACATGGTTATTCGGTCACCACATTACGATAAGATTAACAATTGAATTATTCCTAATATATATGTGTGTGGGTCTGGGTGTGTGTTACGACACACACACACTCATACACACCCACATTATATCGTTTATAATAAGGCTCATTAGTTTATAATATTAGTTTGAGGCCCACATTGAAAAAGAAAAAACCTACACCATTAGATCAACTTTAATGTGGTCTCCAAACTAATTAAGATGTGGTTATTCGGTCACCGCATTACGATAAGATCAACAATTGAATTCTTCCCTATATATATGTGTGTGTGTGTGTGTGTGTGTGTGGGTGTGGGTGTGTGTTACAACACACACTCATACACACCCACATTATATCGTTTATAGTAAGGCTCATTAGTATTTAAAGTTCAAACTTTTGGTGAATAACTTTGAATAAACACATTATGTGAATAGAGTTACGTTAATAACGCTAGGAATGAGATGTTTTCATGATCAAAACTCTTCCAAAATTCCAAGAATCATCCAAAAACTCTTTAGACTACAAGGAGTTGGAGCATGAAAATTTTGAAAATGGAGATGTATAGAGAGAGAGGAGGTTCGATGGTTGGAGGGGATGAAGGAGAGAGAGAAGAGTTGAAGATGTTGTTTGGGTTTAGTGAGGTGATGATGGTGATCTTCAAAAATCCTCTCAAATATCATAATTTGATTTTCTTATGGAAATATGTCCATCCACGTGTCATTCTCTTGAATTATTGGGGTTGAAACAAATTATCTGAGTCATACTGTGTGTAAATTTTGTTCTAGAAATTTTATTTTAATGATATTTTTATTCTAAAATTAATATAATATTTAATCTTATTAAAATAATTATATTTTAGTTAAAAAATAACAACTTTAGATGTCATTTGGTTAATTACATTCATTTTATCAAGATAAAATACAAATAAAGTCAGTTGTCTGAAAAAATAACTGTTAAAATTAAAATTTACGGTATTTCATCGTTAACCCAATTTATTCATTATGCTTTATCGTTGTTAATCCAAGCATATACACTAAATTCGTTATCCGAGTCATCATCTACGTTCGTTTCGAATAGTGTACTGCCAAACAGTGTTATAATGAAAATATCAAATGCAAACCATGCATTTAAAATAAAATACTCTTTGCTAACTTTTATTAGCTTTAATTAAACATACAAACAAACAAACTTACCCGGTATATTCTCACTTTTCAATAGGGTCTGTGGGAAGAATTGACACAAATCTTACCTCTATTTCAGTTAAGATAGAGAGGCTGCTACGAAAGAGCCCCCAGCTCATGGTTATCATTTGAAGTTAATTATCATCCTAACACTTTTAATGTTATTTTCACATAATAAGTAAAATAACGTTAAAATTAGTGCAATTTTACTTTGACCCCTTGAAGACCCACACATGTATACATTATATGTGTGCACAACAAATCGGGGAGTATTTTAATAGCTTTAATTGTATACACATCCTAGGTTAGTACCCCGTGTATTACACGGATTAAATAAAGAAATATAACGAATAATTATTAATGAAAATTTAGAAAAAAATATAAAAGATGATTTTTAATACGATTACAATTTCATATGATTTAATATTTTAAGTATAAAAATAATAATATTATTATTGTAAACACTAACTTTTTTTTATATATTTTGTTTTTCTTTAAACATTGTATTTCAAATAATTGTTTTTGAAAATTTTATAATATATAAAAAAAGATTAAAAAAATGTGTTTTTAATATTAACATAATTTAATGTATTAAAATAATCTTTTTTATTTTAAAAATGTATAAAAAGTATTTAATATTTAAAATTATTATTTAATATTAGATGCATTTAATAGGAGAAAGAAGCGGGAAATGAAGCTTGAGATGCTCTATAAAAATGACATTTAGCACTAAAAACCTTTATTTATTAGTATAGATAGATTAAATTTATTAACTCGTTAATCAATCGAGTTTAGTATACTAATCATACCGGATTAATTCGTCAAACTCATGGATGTCACAAAATAATTGAACAAAAACACGCAATTACATAAATAAAACATATGAAAATACCCAAACCATCACCCGGTTTACTCGAAGTGGCATTATCGTGTTGTTGTATGTCCAATATTGATGCAATGAGAAACCTCGTATACAATTAGCAAAGTTTGTTATTGCCTTTTTTTTTTTCGATTTTTCTTAATTACGCACAACTTCTTTGTAATTAATTAATTTTTTTAGTTATTAATTTTATTTATTTATTTATTATTTTTTAATATTTTTATTACATTATAGTCTTTTATAATGCGTTTTCTTTTTCTTTTTCTAATTTTACTTATTTAGGCTGATGTCTTGTAAATTAATTAAAATTTTATTTTAATTTTAATTTTGTCACACCCCGAACCGGCGGATTGGATCGACTTCCCTGTCGGGCGGAAGGTTCCCGGGGCGCGATATCGTGAGTGATAATCGGAATGATCAGATTGTTTACATTGCACATGATATATAAATGAGAAACTGCTGAATGAAAATAGAATTACAAAGGTAAATTACATCAGTTTAGTTCATAATTTAACAATGTAAACCTACTATTAACATCATATATCTTAAATCTTGTGTAACATCCCAAATTTTCTAAGATACAAGTTATTTGAATTCTACGTACGTATAACGGATAGGTAACTTGTGGGAAAATAGACGAAAATAACTAAGATGGGGCTTAGAAATCGTGTACTCGAAATATGGAGATTTCGAGTACACCATATTTCGAGTACTCCCTATTTCGTGTACTCAGGTGTTCGAGTACGGGCACCTTGTCTATAAATAGTCGTGCATTGGGAAATGTGACAACCTTTGGTTGGAAGCACAGTCCCTCTCGAGTACACGAAGTTTAAGTCCAAGAATTTCAAGAATCAAACTTTGATCGACCAAACGAAGTAGGAAACGCACGGGATTCTACCAGGAGGATCAGCTACTTTCAAGTAAGTGATTCATGTATAGAAAGCTGGATTTTTATACAAAAGTTAGGATGGTTAAACAAAGGGTGAACTTATGCATAAAGCTCACACCTTTATGCATAAAGTTCATAACTTTGAGGTTCCAATACGTTGGTAACAACATAAGGAACCTAGAACTAGCTCCCCAAGGTCTTAGATGAATCTCTGAGATGTTTAATGACAAAATGATGAGTACACGAAGCTATGCACTAAGGGTACTCGAAATCATACTTAGAATTTCGTGTACATGAGTATTTCGAGTACATGGGTATTTCGAATACAATGGCTATTTCGTGTACATGGAATTTCGTGTACAGGGGTATTTCGAGTACAATGGCTATTTCGTGTACATGGAATTTCGTGTACAGGGCATTTCGTGAACAAGGGATGTTTCGAGTACATGGCAATTCGTGTACATGAGAACTTAACGAATTTCAAGGGTTGCGAACACTTAGCTAAGTTTCGAGAACTTGGATTCAGAAAGGGGGACTAGTAGGCTATGAGGACTTAGAATAATTTCTAAGTCTAAGTATGTGATGTGATGGTATGTGACGATATGATGTAACTGATATAGGTCCTTAAGGCCCTAGCTAAGGAGTTCGGCTAAGGTTAACAAGAGTCTACTGTCAGGTGAGTTCTAGACGCCCTATTTCATGTTAACTGTTTGGGCTGGCATACATGCTTATGGTTATGTTATGATGTTATGTGCTTATGATGATGAATGAATGATGGTATGCCCTGTCTATGTATGCATGCGTATGTGTTAGTATGATCTATGCATGAAAGTATGTTAAGTATGATGAATGCATGAGAAATGAATTATGATAATGAATAACATGACACGAAAATGATGCTAGCATTTGATATGATGATGACTTTATGATAACATGCTTCTTGATGATAACTATGAGAATAGTTATAGGAGTATGACAAGGTCCTAGGTTGCTAGGATGGAAGTATGATATGTAGGCATGATGACATGATATTATGATATGCTGATGATGCTAGTATGTTATAATGAACTGTGCATGATGACAGTATGCTATGATGGTATGATGAGACGATGCTAGTATAACATGTCTAAGATGCCATGATGACTGCTATGAACGATGTTATAATGCTAGCAGTAAATGTTATGATGATTATGGTAAAAGATGATATAATGCTAGTATATCATGTATGACGAACGAACGATGTTCCTATACGTGTTATAGGATAAGTATGAAAGATGTACCAGCTCTCGTGCTGGGTAGGTATGATAGTCAACCACGACTATAACTGGGTATGATAGTCAACCACGACTATAACTGGGTATGATAGTCAACCACGACTATAACTGGGTATGATAGTCAACCACGACTATAACTGGGTATGATAGTCAACCACGACTATAACTGGGTATGATAGTCAACCACGACTATAACTGGGTATGATAGTCAACCACGACTATAACTGGGTATGATAGTCAACCACGACTATAAATGGGTATGATAGTCAACCACGACTATAACTGGGTATGATAGTCAACCACGACTATAACTGGGTATGATAGTCAACCACGACTATAACTGGGTATGATAGTCAACCACGACTATAACTGGGTATGATAGTCAACCACGACTATAACTGGGTATGGAGTCTGGTGCCGGCATAAGCCCCCTGTTCGTATTGTAATAGTGGAACGTATGATGATGATGATGTAAGGGTGTTATGTGCTAAGGTTATGGACTATGTGTATGAAATGATGTGTATGTTAAGTATGCTTAATGTTGTTTTATAAAAAACTAGAACTCACCAGCGTAAGCTGACTTGATTTAGCATGTACGTCAGGTTGAAGGTACGATAAGAGAAGGCATGGAGCTCGGGCATCAAGTTAGACGATCCATTGGTTTTGGCAAATCCGATATGTTTTTGATACAGACACTTTATTGATTTCTGTTTATCAAACTATGTTTACATTTCCGCTGCATGATTATGAAAGTTTTTAGTTTAAGAGCTATGTGTTATGATGAAAACCAACCTCTGTGAGGTGCCCGGTTTCGGGGCCTCTCAAGTTGGTATCAGAGCCATAGTTTGAGAGATCTTGGCATCCCAAATGCCAAGACTTAAACTGAGAATGGGATTAATGGATGCGGATTGCCAACCACGGATGACGGATGCCACGAGTTGAATGTTTATGTATGAGTTAAGGGTTAGATGTAATGTTATGAAAGTAGTTAGTGTCATGCACATTGAAGAGATGGGATGGGAAACGTTTAGAACCTATGAGTTGGGTAAATGGTTAATAACACTTGATCAATGTCGTTAACGATTTACAAAACTTATTCCGTGCTAAACTGATTCCTATGCTGACTCATCAATTGTTGCATTATGTAGAAAGTTAAGATGGCCGGACAAAAGGGTAGACCGCGAAAGAAACCACAGGTAGCTGAAGAACCACATGTCGAGGCTGAAGAACCCGTCAACGAAGACGACCACGAGCACCACGAGCAACCTGAGAATGAAGACGAGTTCACTCTAGAGCCTATCGTGGTGAAGGCTATTTCTGATGAGGTCTGCAAGATCATGGATGAAAAGATGCCGGCAATGATTGCTAAGGCACTGAAGGATGCTCTAAAAGACAAGTCTGAAGGAACTAAGGAGAGCACCAAAGAAGATGAGGTGGTGATCATCGAGACGAAGAGCGGCGACTCTATGACTGGGAAACTGAAGGGCTGTGACTACAAGTCCTTCAAGGGATGCAACCCACCGACCTTCGATGGTAAGAAGGATGCTGTGGCCACCTGCCACTGGGTATCCGCGATGGAGGCTGTTATCTCCATCAGTGAATGCCGAGTCGATCAAGCTGTTAAGTTTGCAGCTCACTCTTTTGTCGAGGAGGCACTTCACTGGTGGAACACCATTAAGCAGTCCAAGGCTGCAGCTGATGTAGAGAAGATGACTTGGGATGATTTAAAGGAACTGGTCACTAAGCAGTTTTGTCCCAAGAATGAGCTGGATAAGGTTGAAAGGGAGTTTCTGGTGCTGAAGGCGGGAAGCCTGAATCATAGGCAGTACACTTCACGATTTAATGAGATGGCAAGACTTGTTCCTCATCTGGTTTCTACCGAGGAACGCAGGGTGAAGTTGTACATGGAGGGTTTGCCTCCCAAGGTTCGGATTCATGTGAAGGCGAATGCTCCCAAGACTTATGATTCCACTATGGAGCTTAGTGGCATAGTTTGGGATGATGTTATGTCAGCCGAGCCAGTCAAAGAAGAAGCAAAGGTGAAAGAGTCCTCCGGGACTAAGAGGGGTCGAACAGACCAACGAAAGTTTTCAGGCAAGAAGATGAAGCGTGAGGATGCGAACCGATGCAACAAGTGTGGTAAAATTCACACCGGACAGTGCTTGGTGGGCACTAACTTATGTTTTCGATGCGGAAAGACGGGACATTTCTCCAGCAATTGTCCGAGTGCCACCAGATGCTACAACTGCAACGGGTTTGGACATCTGTCCAAGGATTGCAGACAACCACGGGCCGATGCTTCGGGCTCGGGTAAGAAAGAGGAGAAAGGAAAGGAGAAGCAGAAGGCTAAAGCACGAGCCTTTACGATGACGAAGGATGATGCGATTGTGGACCCGGACGTGGTCACAGGTACCTTTTCTATCAACAATATTCCTGCTTCTGTATTGTTTGATTCTGGTGCCAGTATGAGTTTTGTGTCTTCTACTTTCTGTGATGGGTTATCTGGGAAGGTTAAGAAGATAGATCGGGTATTTGATGTAGAGACGGCTATTGGTAAGATGACCAGGGTGACTGAGGCTATTGATGACTGTTATGTTGAGATAGAAGGTCATAGGTTCCCTGTCCGATTGTTTCTTATTACCTTAGGGGGATTCGATGTGGTTTTGGGTATGGACTGGTTAGCCAAATATGAGGCTAACATAGTATGTCGACGAAAGATGATATGTTTACGTGCGATGGATGGGAGCTCCGTGACGGTTTATGGTGATAAAGCGATGTATGCGCCAAAGATCATTTCGATGATCAAGGTTGATGTTATGATGCGGCGAGGGTGTGTAGCCTACTTGGTCTACGCGATTGAGGAACGTACGGTTACGAGGACGATTGATGATGTTCCCGTGGTGTGTAACTTCCCCGATGTATTCCCTGAGGAATTGCCTGGATTACCACCCGAACGGGAAATTGAGTTCCAGATCGACTTAGTGCCGGGGGCACAACCCGTTGCCAAAGCACCTTACCGTTTAGCTCCAACCGAGATGAAGGAAATGATGACCCAGCTACAAGAACTCCTTGATAAAGGTTTTATACGACCGAGTGTCTCTCCGTGGGGAGCACCGGTGCTGTTCGTTAAGAAGAAGGATGGAAGTATGCGTATGTGTATTGACTACAGGGAACTGAATAAGTTGACCGTAAAGAACAGGTATCCTCTACCCAGAATTGACGATTTGTTCGATCAATTGCAAGGTGCAAGCTGGTTCTCTAAGATTGATCTCCGATCCGGTTACCATCAGTTGAAAGTTCGAGAGCAGGATATTTCAAAGACTGCTTTCCGTACGCGTTATGGACATTACGAGTTTCTCGTTATGTCGTTTGGATTGACGAATGCTCCTGCAGCATTTATGGATTTGATGAACAGAGTATGTCGACCGATGCTGGACCGATCGGTGATAGTGTTTATTGATGATATTTTGATTTATTCAAAGAACGAGGGAGACCATGCTTGCCACGTACGTGAGGTATTGGAGATCCTGAGGAAAGAGAAACTTTATGCTAAGTTCTCCAAATGCGCTTTCTGGCTACGAGAGGTACAGTTTCTGGGTCACGTGGTGAACCCAGAAGGCATTATGGTAGATCCAGCTAAAGTTGAAACGATTATGAAATGGAGTCCTCCAAAGTCACCGACAGAAGTACGCAGTTTTCTTGGTTTGGCCGGTTACTATCGGAGATTCATTCAGGACTTCTCCAAGATAGCGGCGCCACTGAAGAAGCTCACTAAGAAAGACGTAAAGTACGAATGGGGTCCAAACCAAGAACAAGCGTTTTCAGTGCTGAAGGAGAAACTTACCCAAGCTCCTGTTCTAGCACTGCCGGATGGGAATGATGATCTTGTTGTGTATGCCGATGCGTCACGACAAGGGTTGGGATGTGTACTAATGCAAAGGGGAAGGGTGATAGCTTATGCTTCGCGCCAGCTAAAGATTCATGAGGCTAACTACCCGACCCACGATCTTGAACTCGCTGCAGTGGTGTTTGCATTGAAAATATGGAGGCACTATTTGTATGGAGTAAGGAGTACCATCTATACTGACCACAAGAGCTTGAAGTATTTCTTCGAGCAAAAGGATTTGAATATGAGGCAGAGACGATGGCTTGAGCTGTTAAAGGATTATGACTGTGATATTCTATATCACCCGGGAAAGGCCAATGTGGTGGCAGATGCTCTGAGTCGCAAGACTGATCATCCTGCCATACGAGTAAAATCGTATAGTTTGGTGATAACGCCAGACTTTCTGAACGAGCTCAAACAGGCGCAACAGGAGGGATTGAAAGAAGAGAATGTGGGTTTGAACGTGTCTTCGGACAAGTCAAGAACTTGGAAGACAATGACCATGGGATAAAGCTACGATTCGGTCGAATGTGGGTGCCCAGAAATGGGGACATTCTAGCGAGGATTTTAGATGAAGCCCACAAGTCACGATACTCGGTACACCCCGGTGCGACGAAGATGTATCAAGATCTTCGACAGGATTATTGGTGGCCGGGCATGAAGTTTAATGTGATGCAGTATGTGAACAGGTGTCTTACTTGTGCGCAAGTGAAGGCTGAACATCAGAAACCCTACGGATATGTGCAACCTCTAGAGGTACCAGAATGGAAATGGGAACACATCACCATGGATTTCATTACCAAGCTACCAAAGACAGCTAAGCGACATGATACCATTTGGGTGATTGTGGACCGACTGACGAAGAGTGCACACTTTCTCCCTATCAGGGAAACATATACGTCCGAAAGGTTGTCTGAATTGTTCGTAAAGGAGATTGTGGCCAGACATGGAGTTCCTGTCTCCATTGTGTCAGATCGAGATACGAGGTTTACTTCCAGATTCTGGAAGCAGTTTCATGATGCTATGGGAACGAGGTTAAATATCAGTACCGCCTATCACCCTCAGACTGATGGACAGTCAGAAAGGACTATCCAAACGTTGGAGGATATGCTTAGGGCGTGCATTATCGATTTTGGAGGAAGCTGGGATGACCACTTGCCCTTGGTGGAGTTTTCATATAACAACAGCTATCACTCTAGTATCGGAATGCCCCCATATGAGGCGTTGTACGGACGACGATGTAGAACCCCGGTATGCTGGGGTGAAGTTGGACAGAAAGAAATGGGAAACAAGGCTGCTGTGATTGATATGGCAGAAAAACTACGGGTGATAAAAGCACGTATGAAAGCTGCACAAGATCGCCAAAAGTCCTACGCTGACAAGCGCCGGAGACCGATCGAGTTTGATGTTGGCGATCGAGTGTTGCTGAAAGTATCACCATGGAAAGGAATCATTCGATTCAGAAAGCGAGGCAAGTTGAGTCCGAGGTACATTGGACCATTTTCGATAAAGGCAAGGGTAGGGAAGGTCGCGTATCGACTAGACCTACCAGAGGAGCTGAACGGGATTCATCCTACCTTTCACGTGTCGCATCTTAGGAAGTGCTTGGCAGACGAGCAGGCGCATGTTCCTTTAGATGACATTGAGGTAGATAATCGACTGAACTACATTGAAGAACCAGTCGCCATTGTGGATACAAAGGAAAAGCAGTTAAGGAATAAAACGGTTCGTCAAGTAAGGGTTCAGTGGAAGCATCGGAAAGGTTCAGACACGACGTGGGAATTGGAAGACGAGATGAGGGAGTTGTATCCTCATTTGTTCGATGTGTAACAAGGCAGGTTTCGGGACGAAACCTATTGTAAGGAGGGGAGACTTGTAACATCCCAAATTTTCTAAGATACAAGTTATTTGAATTCTACGTACGTATAACGGATAGGTAACTTGTGGGAAAATAGACGAAAATAACTAAGATGGGGCTTAGAAATCGTGTACTCGAAATATGGAGATTTCGAGTACACCATATTTCGAGTACTCCCTATTTCGTGTACTCAGGTGTTCGAGTACGGGCACCTTGTCTATAAATAGTCGTGCCTTGGGAAATGTGACAACCTTTGGTTGGAAGCACAGTCCCTCTCGAGTACACGAAGTTTAAGTCCAAGAATTTCAAGAATCAAACTTTGATCGACCAAACGAAGTAGGAAACGCACGGGATTCTACCAGGAGGATCAGCTACCTTCAAGTAAGTGATTCATGTATAGAAAGCTGGATTTTTATACAAAAGTTAGGATGGTTAAACAAAGGGTGAACTTATGCATAAAGCTCACACCTTTATGCATAAAGTTCATAACTTTGAGGTTCCAATACGTTGGTAACAACATAAGGAACCTAGAACTAGCTCCCCAAGGTCTTAGATGAATCTCTGAGATGTTTAATGACAAAATGATGAGTACACGAAGCTATGCACTAAGGGTACTCGAAATCATACTTAGAATTTCGTGTACATGAGTATTTCGAGTACATGGGTATTTCGAATACAATGGCTATTTCGTGTACATGGAATTTCGTGTACAGGGGTATTTCGAGTACAATGGCTATTTCGTGTACATGGAATTTCGTGTACAGGGCATTTCGTGAACAAGGGATGTTTCGAGTACATGGCAATTCGTGTACATGAGAACTTAACGAATTTCAAGGGTTGCGAACACTTAGCTAAGTTTCGAGAACTTGGATTCAGAAAGGGGGACTAGTAGGCTATGAGGACTTAGAATAATTTCTAAGTCTAAGTATGTGATGTGATGGTATGTGACGATATGATGTAACTGATATAGGTCCTTAAGGCCCTAGCTAAGGAGTTCGGCTAAGGTTAACAAGAGTCTACTGTCAGGTGAGTTCTAGACGCCCTATTTCATGTTAACTGTTTGGGCTGGCATACATGCTTATGGTTATGTTATGATGTTATGTGCTTATGATGATGAATGAATGATGGTATGCCCTGTCTATGTATGCATGCGTATGTGTTAGTATGATCTATGCATGAAAGTATGTTAAGTATGATGAATGCATGAGAAATGAATTATGATAATGAATAACATGACACGAAAATGATGCTAGCATTTGATATGATGATGACTTTATGATAACATGCTTCTTGATGATAACTATGAGAATAGTTATAGGAGTATGACAAGGTCCTAGGTTGCTAGGATGGAAGTATGATATGTAGGCATGATGACATGATATTATGATATGCTGATGATGCTAGTATGTTATAATGAACTGTGCATGATGACAGTATGCTATGATGGTATGATGAGACGATGCTAGTATAACATGTCTAAGATGCCATGATGACTGCTATGAACGATGTTATAATGCTAGCAGTAAATGTTATGATGATTATGGTAAAAGATGATATAATGCTAGTATATCATGTATGACGAACGAACGATGTTCCTATACGTGTTATAGGATAAGTATGAAAGATGTACCAGCTCTCGTGCTGGGTAGGTATGATAGTCAACCACGACTATAACTGGGTATGATAGTCAACCACGACTATAACTGGGTATGATAGTCAACCACGACTATAACTGGGTATGATAGTCAACCACGACTATAACTGGGTATGATAGTCAACCACGACTATAACTGGGTATGATAGTCAACCACGACTATAACTGGGTATGATAGTCAACCACGACTATAACTGGGTATGATAGTCAACCACGACTATAACTGGGTATGATAGTCAACCACGACTATAACTGGGTATGATAGTCAACCACGACTATAACTGGGTATGATAGTCAACCACGACTATAACTGGGTATGATAGTCAACCACGACTATAACTGGGTATGATAGTCAACCACGACTATAACTGGGTATGGAGTCTGGTGCCGGCATAAGCCCCCTGTTCGTATTGTAACAGTGGAACGTATGATGATGATGATGTAAGGGTGTTATGTGCTAAGGTTATGGACTATGTGTATGAAATGATGTGTATGTTAAGTATGCTTAATGTTGTTTTATAAAAAACTAGAACTCACCAGCGTAAGCTGACTTGATTTAGCATGTACGTCAGGTTGAAGGTACGATAAGAGAAGGCATGGAGCTCGGGCATCAAGTTAGACGATCCATTGGTTTTGGCAAATCCGATATGTTTTTGATACAGACACTTTATTGATTTCTGTTTATCAAACTATGTTTACATTTCCGCTGCATGATTATGAAAGTTTTTAGTTTAAGAGCTATGTGTTATGATGAAAACCAACCTCTGTGAGGTGCCCGGTTTCGGGGCCTCTCATCTTGTATCTGCACAAGATATACAAAATAATCTATAAAATGATGTTTCAAAATATGCAGGTCCAAAAAGTTAGGTCCTCTAACTGGTATCCTAGTCCAAAAATAATAACTCCTTAGTTGACATGTTCGTCACCTGAGATATCATGCAAAAAGATCAAGTCAACACATGGTTGGTGAGTTCATGTAGTTTTATAAAAATGAGTTGAATAACCTGAATGACAACCTTAACCTCACCATTAACCACCTATATCATCCAATTCAGTATGCTTATATATAGGGTATATGTAGGGTCGAACTTACCGCCCGCCCGGCCACCGTCCCACCACATACCAAACCACATGATATATTGTTCCTGGTGATAATTAAGCGTTTCATCTCACTTCTTTGATTCCATAACCTTTGATTCTTAGCATTTGATTACCCTGAAAACGTTTACCTTGATCCCCAGAAATAACAACCTTAACCTCACCAACAACCACCTATGATATCCAATCAAATATGCTTATATATAGGGCATATGTAGGGTCGAACTTACCGCCCGCCCAGCCACCGTCCCACCACATACCGGACTGCTTAGCATATTGTTGTTAATGATAATTAAGCGTTTCATTCCATTCACCTTCATTTTAGATTCTGATTTCCACAAATAGATTTAACTCTGATCTATTGAGTTCACGATGTATTCATGATTACCCCCAAAGCACTTGTAGAAATATAATATTAAATGTTTAATTAAATAAATAATAAAGCATTTAAATACAAGTAAGACATGATGATTGGACCTTATTTGACTCAATCAATTAGACTTAGTTGTTGGTGGTTGTCCAAGCTGTACCCTCTCACACGTGGCCCATATCAGGCATGACCCACAAGGAGTCTACCTGTATGTGTCGGGACTTTAATGATGCCCATATCAGCTTGACCCACTGGTCTACTGCACATGCTGGGACCTTATGGATATCCTTTGATTCTTGATCTTCTTTTATTCTCCTGATTTTGATTTGTTTATTAGTTTCCGTTATTGCCCATATAGCTTGACTACAAGAGTCTACTATTTATGCCGGGACTTTCCGTGTGCTACACGTGGTCTTGATTTACATACAACTGACATCCACCTTAGATTAAACAATTAATGATTTCATTAGATTTTAATGATTTCATTATTTCCATGATTCACGCACGGTTATGATTCCCATGATTCACTTGATTCTCTTGATTTTGATCTTTTGATTTCCATGATTCCACAATGATTATAGGTTCTTGATTAGGATCCTTAGTTTACTGATCCCATACTGGATTAGATTTCCATTGCATTCGATCTTTAACTTTAGTTCTCAGCCCCACGTTTGAAAACAAAAATGTTTAGATAAGGGGCAATGAACTCACCTGTGTTGCTCTGTTATTGAATTACCACAAAATGCGCGCTCGTTGTTGTATACTAGGTTTCTCCGGTTACTAAGTTATTTTAAAAGAATTCGAATACGATAAGTAAGTATAATAGTCGTCGTATCTAGGGTTTGGTCTTGGTGTGCAACTAAGTGTCCTAGGTTACTAATGTGCTTATAAGATTCTATCTATTAGTCTTAACTAATCACCCATTAGTAATCCGTATCCCACAATTAATCATAACAAGTCTTTAATTAAAAAGTTTCTAATTTAATTTACTTTAGATTAAATATTTAGTCAAAGTCATTTATTTTAATTCAATAAAATTTATAAATCATTTTCTTTTATTAAAACATAATTAACTTAAATGAAAAGACATTTAACATATGATGGGCTTTAGTTAAGCCCATTGGGCCCACTTCGGCCCATTGCTAGTCTTTGATTGCCAAATGATTATTAATTACCATCTTTGAACAACCCAACATACATAATTCAATTAAACTCTCTATGTTAGTTACACATCTTATGAAATATCCCGAAGGTCTAAGTGTTAATAGTTAAACCAACACTCCAACCGTTAGGCTTTTGTTTTAATCCACTTGATTTCCCACTATGTTGAACTCAAAGTGATGTCTAAACCCATGTTTAAACAATATTCAGGTTTAAGAACCTCTTATTATTCTAGACTTATTCTTTTCTTGGTGTTCTATGTTTGATCCTCAACTTCCCAAAGTTAATTTCATGAAACGAAAACCCTAATTCACATTCCATGCACACACACAAGATTATCCCATGCATGCACATGTACATGAGTTCTCATGCACTTAACAGCCCTAGAACCACCGTTTTTGCGTTAATAACTAAGTTTAACGTGCATGGAATCAGCGAACCTATGGATAACAAGAGTAGGTTCGGCTAGATCAAGGCTCGCAGCCCAAACTACTAGGTTCGCTGCTATCCCAAAAGTTTTAAGGGTTCTAAGGTTCGGCTAGATACACAGTCACACACACAGCACTTAGGTTCGTCCACTCTAGGTTCGGGATTCCTAAAGGCTCGGCTGCTATGAGGTTCGCTTGGCACCATGGTTTGGCCACCATAGGTTCGTTGGCAGCTCAGGTTCACCCAGACTAGTGGAGGTTCGGCCAAGTAAAAGGGTTCGGCTAGGTCAAGGGTTCGGTGATGGCCTCAGATTTGCAGGGTGCAAGACTCGTGTCACATGAAAGGTTTGCGTGGCATAGGTTCGGCCATGCATGCAGGTGCGGCCAGGTCTGGGATTCATGGCTCAGGGTTCGCCCAGAGAAGCCCTAGGTTCGCGCATCTGGGTTTCCTTTCGAAAGAGGTTCGGCCGACTGTTTCCCATCACGATCCCTGCTCCATCTTCTTCATCATCAACCCTAATCTGTTGCAGGTTAGTTTCTAAAACTTTCTAGTTGTTTACAAGAGTTTATCTAAGTGTTTATAGGTGTTTAGACAGGTTAAAACAACAAAAGGTCATAGAATTCGTAGTTCACACCAAAAACCGAAAATAAACTAGAGATTTATCTCAAAATCGATGGATGAAAGCTTAGATCTCTAGTACTTTCATGATCTACGTGATGTGGTGGTTGTTTTGGCACCAAGAACTCTTGAAATGGTTGAGATTTGGATGACATCTTGTAGAGAGAAGGTAGAGAGAGATTCTAGAGAGAAAGAGAACAAAATTGTGAATGAAAATGGGTTGGTAGTGGTTGGTGTAGTCTTTATGACCACATTAAATGAATTGAAACTACCCGACTTCGTTCGGGTTCGTTCGGTTTTGCTAGGTTACGCGTAAAATAACGGTTTTTTGTTGTTTTCGTAACGGAACGACTCGGTTTTAAAATAAGATTTACAAAATCAATTTAGGTTGTGATTCCTAATAAATTAACTAAATATATTCTTTTTATTTTAATATTTACGAAAATATTTAAAGTTACAGTTTAAAATCTAATCGCACAGTAGTCGCGCGTATTCGTTCGGATCGTCACTCGTACGAACACGACGATAACTATGATTTTCAATATTGTTTTCTAATTATCGGATATCATTCAGAACGTTAAATTTTCAGATATATTTGTACAGATCATCACCTATACGAATAATTCGTCGATTTAGCATTCACGTAACGACATCCGTTGCTGTTTTATTATATAAATCCTCACATACGTTTATACATAATAAAATCCTAACAAATAATCATATGATGGTTCTGTATGGCCAGATAATTATCTGACTGATAAACCATAGTTCTGAACTTTGTTTCTCTAAAATGATTCTGAAATTGCTCTTTGATAACACGAACTGATAAGGATATATGATATGAACATGACATAAAATGAAACACGTATAGTTTGTACCTGATCACTGTTCATAGTACTGTTGAGATCACTAATCTGGTACGGTTCCGGCACTGATGGTACAAATTTCTTCCTAGTTTTTTTTTCTCACTTTTTTATTAACATATATTTTATTTTGTTTTCTCCCTTTACTAAAACTTTTACGGTTCATTTCTTATCCACACACGTTTTTAACATATATACTTTAAGGTTTTACGTTAAAGTGACAATAATTACGAGACATTGATCTTTTTATATCTGAGTATTGAATACAAGATCGTGTATGTATTCTGATATACAGAGTCATGGTGAAATTTCTAATGCAAACATTTACGATTACTACACTTTAGAGTTTTACGTTGAAGTGACGAATACTGCGAAGTATGTTTCTTTACTACATTTTTGTCCTTTGTCTTTCTTTTTCTATTTATTATTTTTTCAACTTTTCCTTATTTTTGATTTGGTCCAGAAAATTTCTTAAAATTTTCTTATAGTTCTCGATCTTTCTTACTTTGTTTTATTTTAAGTTTTTAATATTTTCTTAATTACTCTTGTTAGCAGGATAACTTTCACAAAATCCTTATTCATCTAAAATATAAAGCCTTTAGTAGTTCCATGGCTGAGGTAAATATAAACATAAACAAAAACCCGACAGGAAAAACCATTAGCTAAGTACGCTAGAGATATTTGAATCAATGGATTTACGTGTGAGTTATTATCAATTACAACAAACCAAAAGGTGACAAAATATTTTCAATAAGCTAGAAATGTTACATGTCACTTGTTAGCCGTCAAGTATTAATTACTTTATATTAATTTAGTGACGGACCATGGAATTCTTTAACATGGGATCATTTTTTTTCCTAACGCTTTTATTTTTATTAACATGATCTTACAATTTTTAGATTGTGTCCCGCTCAGGAGGCCAGGTTAGGGCATATCGGATAAAATAATAACAATGTTTACATGTTTGAAATATATAATCGTCTAAAAAGAAAACAATAGGAACATGTATTAAATGATTGATTCCTATATAATATACATATAAATCATTATGGTTTATGCATGCATGCATAAAATTTATTAAATTGATATACAATGCATGCATAAAATTTATTAAATTGATATACAATACAAATTACTTCTTGGTGATTCTTGGTAAGTGGCAAAGCTTGAAAAATATGTCCGAGGGGGGCCGAAAGTCATGGGGAAAATTTGTTTCCCTGTCGCTATGTTTTAGGCAAAAAATTCGGCTTGGCACATGATAATTCGGGTCGGGTCAAACAATTTAAAGCTTAAAATATCAAATATTTTTGTTTCACTCAAAAAAATATATACATTTGTATAACACAAGACATAAAATGTTTAAGATGAAAAATTGAGTACCCGGAAAAAAAATCACAATTTAGTGCGACGACCTTTAAGCTCTTTGAACTCATTGATTATACACTCCAAATTAAATGTCTTATCAATTTCCTTTGTGAAGACTATTTTTGAAATAGGTTATGTTCAATAGTTAAGGACCATTTAAATTTTTATAGCCCAAAACAAGCTTTAAACTCAAGATCAGCTAATGAATAAGATAACAAACAATACTGTAAATCCTTAAAGATAATGTTAAAACTAACAATATTAGTTCAATTTTATTATTTTTAAAATCCAAGTGGGCCCAAGGAATTTTATGAAGAAAACCCGAAGGGCCGGGTTCAATACCTATAATTTTTTTCTACCGATAACTATTATATCGTGACTTCTTACCAAAAAACCGGCAGGGGCGGTCTCACACGCCAGGCCAGTGAGCTGGATCGACTTCCTCGTTGGGTAGGATGCTCCCAGGGCGCGATTGCATCGGTTTGATGAGATAGTATTCATAGCACAATATATAAATGAGGAAACTAAAGCATACATTCAATATGAATTACAAAGCTAAATTACATCAGTATGAGTTCAATATTTTAATTATGTAATCTACCAAAAGACATATGATTTACTAAACAATGCACAAAACTGCTAGGTCCTCCTACTAGTCCCGCTAGCTAATATCATGCTTCCAGTGACTAAACATGTTCGTTACCTAAGAAGAACATGCGAAAAACAAGTGAACATTTGTGACACCCAAACTTATCACACGTTTACACGTGTCAAATTTTGGTCCCAGTTTAAACTTTAACGCAAAATCATATTCGGAAGCGTGAAACTACCATATAAAAGTTAAACACACTTATTTACAAACACTTTTACATCAATGATTATTAAAAACTAGTGTGTTTAATTTTAATACCACCAAAGATTTACATAACGCTTGATTTCCGCTTCAAAACGTGCCATATCTGATCGCCCGATGCATATCTATCTTTGATCTGTAACATCACATATAAGGTCACAATTAGTTCATATGAACTAAGTAAGTAACCCCTTCCAAAGTTCCCAAAACTCATTTTAACACATCCACATACATATCATATGGATGTTTATCATGTTTAGATAATAATATATCATATTCAAACATCAAATTGCACACAACACACATTGTGCATTTATTTCCCTTAATGGGCCATTTTTTTTACAAATATGATTATATTATCTAATCCAACTTTATCGCCAGCACCTCTGGCTAATTTAAAACACCATAATCACCTTATATATATTTTATTGGCTCAACCAATTACTCTCACACCCGTGGTTTAATTTTCAATGTAATAATACTATATTATCACTTATCAACTATTGTATTACAATAGTTTAATCATAATCACACTATGGTATTCACATTCATGTTCTTCCACCATAGTTATTTGTCAGCACCTCTGACTATCCACATATCTATGGTTACATACATATTTTGAGTCTTAAGATGTTCACCCACCGGTCCTTCCATCTATGACACGTGCTAACACCTCTAGCTATCCACACATTTGTGGTTCACATATATATTAAGTCTTAAGATGTTCACCCACCTGCCCTTCCATCTAAGACATTTGCTAGCATCTCTAGCTATCTACATATTTGTGGTTCACATATATGTTAAGTCTTAAGATGTTCACCCACCGGTCCTTCCATCTAAGACATTTGCTAGCATCTATAGCTATCCACACATTTGTGGTTCACATATATATTAAGTCTTAATATGTTCACCCACCGGTCCTTTCATCTAAGACATTTGCTGGCATCTCTAGCTATCCACACGTTTGTGTTTCACATATATATTAAGTCTTAAGATGTTCACCCACCGGTCCTTCCATCTAAGACATTTGCTAGCACCTCTAGCTATCCACACATTTGTGGTTCAATTAATCAATTTCACCGGCCTATCCGGCTAATTTATACGCCATTTATATTACGTATACAACATAAAGCATAACATTCATTTTGAAACTAATAATACCTTCTCATAGGTCTTTAAACTCCATTAGTTTCATTAGTTACGTTATGCACAATAATTATATAAACATCAAAATCATATTAATCAATCACCGGCTCATCCGGTTGCATATATGATTCCTTTTGAAACTTAACAAACACAATCTAATGGATTTCTCATCCAATAGTTTGAATCACATATTTAAACATCATTCACATATTTCAAGCACGCAGGTAGACTCTTTCTACTACTTATACGTAATGTTACAGTAAGTTGGGTAACTTACCTTGTTCAAATAGTTGGTCACTTCCTACAATCTCTTTTCCACTTCTGTGACTTGTCTCATGACTTCCACCACCAACACCTAGTTGTAATTCATATATATACAACTAGTTTCAATACACACAACACCTATGCATATTGATTCAAACTCATTTGAATCTCATTATTTATTAGATGGTGTTCATAAGTCAAGTTGACATTCTACTCATTATATTTATGTCAAATTCATTGACTTTCAATTCTCAATCATTTAATCTAATACTTTATGTGCACCCAATAATTTAACTAATCTTGGTGAGATGTTTAAACACCAATCACCCTCCTTTTAAACTCTAAATTCACCAATTCATTACTTTTATACAAGATTAGTTAAAATTGATGCATATCTCATTCAAAACCATGATTTGATAATCTTACTAGTTATCAAACACAATGATATGGATTTCATGATAACTGGACATTATAACGGCTCAAAACCAAGATTTCAACATTAAAATATTGAGTTCTTCGTTTCTAATTATTCCTAGCCGTCATCTAGGCAATAGTCAACACCCATAACTATTATAATACCAGATCTAATCCATATACTATCAAATCAGTAAGAGATATAGAATCGTTACTAGTTTGAATGGATTTTTTGGATGAAAACGATGATCAGGAGTTGTAGAAACGATCCCTAGCTCGATCCGTATGTTTGGATGGCTTCAAAACACTGATTAGATGGTAGAAAATCACCCTAAATCGCCTGGAAATCGAGTATATTTGACCCAGAATGAGTTCTGATCGAGCATATCAGATTTTTATGTCATCTGGGTCCGCCGTGTACCGCCGAGGCTGGCAAAAGGATCCTTGGCGTACCTCCACCGCCATAGTCACATTCCGATTTTGTTTTCGCGATTCCGGGAGCATACGAATTCCGTTTTACGCGCCGTTTTCGCCTATGTTCACGATTTTTTGAGCTCTTTCCAATGGTTATAATTTCAATACCTGAAGAGTTCAAAATATTGGATCTCTTATTTAACGTTATATTCGACTCAGTGTATCTTGAAATCGGAGCCTCATTTCGTGATACAAAAAAAATGGTTGTGACCGTCTAAAACCGGTCGTTACAACACTCTGTTGATGAGTTCATTTGTTTTTTACAGTTTGAAAATGAATTAGGAAAACATTTATCCTAGTTAAAATATGTCAAAGTTCGCAACTTAGTCATCATCTCAGACATCATCCCATTTAAAAATAATCTCACAGTTTTAGCCTTTCATAAAAGTTGTCATGGTTAAGAAACTGAGTTATTAAAATAATAATTAGTTCAACCATGATGTTGGAATATTTTGAAATTACCACCCATTCTCAATTTGATAAGGATTTGGAATTTGTTTTCAAAGAATTTGACACCCAATGCATCAATTTCCACCTTAGACCTCACTACTGACACCATCCCGTCTTGCCAAAAAACGCTTATATATAGGGCATACATAGGTCAAGCCTAGCCGCCAGCCCGCCACGCCCTTGACAAGATACGATCATGTCCTTAATGGAAACTAAGGCTTCCACTCTTCACATACATCCTCAATTCACAACACCTGTCTTTTCTCAAGAAATTTAGATATATACCAATTAACTACTATTTGTAACTAAGCAACACCATGGTTGACCTGAAACCTAACTCGACCTTTTCCAGTTGCCCAAAGAGTACAAGATTAACAACTATTTGTAACTGAGCAACACCATGGTTGGCCCGAAGGCCAACTCGATTTTTGCTAGTCTCCCAAATAGAAGTTATAGAGTTATTGACATAATTAACAACTATTTGTAATTAAGAAACACCATGGTTGGCCCGAAGGCCAACTCAACCTTTGCTAGTCTGCCAAATAGAAGTTATAGAGGTATTGACCTAATTAAAAACTATTTGTAACTGAGTAACACCATGGTAGGTCCGAAGCCCAACTCAACTTTTTCTAGACTCCCAAATAGATTTTATAAGTTTATTATTATACTCTGTCTTATTATTATCACCCATGCACCGGACAATATAGTCTCCTAAAATACGCATAACGTACTGACCTCACTCACTAGAAGTTTGTCAAACTTATGGTACCACTACGTTACCATCGGCTTGACCTCTGCCACTTAATGGTAAACGAACTAAAAGGGACTTAACGCAGCTGAATTCACATTTGAGCACATGATCACACTGATATAAATTAGATAGTATCCTACCAATCCATAGCAATCTCATTATCTAATAGTCTTACAGTTTTACTTTCACCAATTTTGACATTTAAAAGTATTTGGCATCCAAAAGATTTTGGCATTTAAAAGGTTTTCTCATAAAACTTTGCCATTCTGTTATTAACCCATACACCCATTTAAAATGTTAAAAATAAGTCTTACATAAGTTATAGAAACTCCAAGTTTACAATCCCTGAAATCGAATATAGTTATAACCACCGTATGAAAAGTTTAAACGTAAGCATACAATTTATAATCATAAGAGAATGATAAGTATGCATGCTTCTCAGCCCCTCGAATATAAATCAAAATGATTAGAAAAGGGGCAATGAACTCACCTATGTGTGTCTTATGGTTGACTTATTTATAGTTACGTGCGATCGTTAGTAGTTTAATTGTGTTCAAAACCTGTTTTTTATTGGGTTGTGTTCAACATTGTTAGTAGTTGTATGTGTTCAAGGTCGTGTTTAGAGTTTGGTGGTCAAATAAGTGATCTATCCCAACTTGTGTGGGTTAGTCTTTCCTATATGATTTATGTTGCATCTAAGTTATAAGACTCTCAATCCTAATTTAGTAAAGTTTGGAAATCTTACTAAAGAAAACAGAATGTTGAATTCTTTGTGAAAACATGTTGAACCCCAACTCCTACATAACTCTTATAAAAAGAATGGTGTACGTTATTTATAAAAAAATTTTGTTATTTAATATCAACTTCCAATGTATTCTTTTTAACTTTTATTATACTAAACACATGATAACACTAAGGTATTTTAGTAAAATTTATATTTAGGTTAAGAAAATATCAAGTTTTAAACACTTGAAATCGAGTTACCCAATACTGAACCTAATCTGAACCCTTTGCCATTTATGCTTTGATTGATCCTTGGTTGTAATTGTTTCTATTCTTTAGGTGTTTAAGAACACTTGAGTTGAAATGCATAACTAGTATCAATAGGCTGGAGTTAGTGTCAACACTAATAGTGTCGACACAAAACTTGGTTACACTTTGGCACCCCTTCAAGATTGTTAGTATCGACATCTTGTTGGCACCGATACTATAATCTTCGAGAATACTGATATCGATGGGGACTCACCTCATATTCCTTGGACATCATTGAAGTAATAGTATCGACAAAGTCCTTGGGGTTATAGAGACTATAGTATCGATGATAGGCTTCAATTATTCAAGGGAAGGGATGTCAAACTCATTAGGATCGACGGCTTGTTTGATTCAACACCAATCCACCGAACTTGTTAATAGTACTTGGTCTAGGTAACTTGGACTTCTTCGAACTTAGTACTATCAACAAGGACATAGTCCATAATGATCTCCATCGATTCTATTTCATCGATCCTCGTCCAGCCACTTTGCATGACATCGATACTACTAGTATCGATGTTTCATGCATCGATACTAATCCTTCGACCCACCTGGGTTCAAACTCAGGTTCCAGGTGATCCATTTGCTTAATCCAAGTGTTTCTTAACATCTTTGAAGGTTCATTTTGAAGGTATGAAATTAAGTGTGTAAAATTGGTTTTGGATCGAGTGTGTCGGGTAAGGAGAAAATCCTAAGAAACCAAACCTTCTTACTTTAATGCCGATCATCTGAGGTTGTTTAAGAGCAGATCCTTTGTACTTTCATATTCTAGATGTTGAGAGGCGTTTTGACATCAAGAACTCTAAATTAGGTGAAGATTTACCTAGGTTGAGTTTGGGTATTGTGTAGAGAGAGAAAGCAGCGAGAGAGGCAGCCGTTTGGGAGGAGAGGGGAGGAAAAATGGGTGTCAAGATGAGAGGGAAAAAAGAAGGGAAGGCTTTTATAGTCCGTGCCTTCGTTCGCGTGTCCCGTTCATTCAGTTTTTCGAAAACGTGTCGTTTTTAATATGAACTTCTAAATTATTAAATTTCATTTAATAAAAAATAGGTTTATTTATACATATTAGATGGTAATTCCTAATAAATATTGCTATATTATTTTTATTATTTTTATAATTCAAAAACGTTTATTTTTCTCGTTTCGTCATAATGCGCAAACTTACATGCGTATTCGTACATAACGCTAACTATCCGAATACGACGTTTGTTTCACTTTCTGACTAGGTTATCAAGTTTACGGATATCATATAGAATATTAAACTAAACAAATATATTTGTGTGAATCGTCACCCACGCGACTACGCTGTCTATCTAATATTTGCATAATGGTATCAGATTATTATTTGATAATGATATCCTCACAGTCGTTTATAAATTTTGTTATGATGACACTTATTCATTTTTCTTTTCTCATTGGCTTATTAGTCGTCTGACCCTCGTTATAGGTGAATATGGGCTACAACTGTTGTGTTTGTCTTTCGCAGCTATTGTCATTTTGTTGTTTCAGCACATCTTTGTTTGTGATATCACAGTTGTTTACTTGATTTACACATTGTTTCACAGCTTGACGTATAAATACAATTAAGTGTCGATATTTATAATTTGTAATTGATGTACTACTATACATTCTTCTGACGATTTCGTACCGGTTGTCACAGCCGGGGTACTCCCGGGCCCCATAAAACCTCCGCCACTGTTCTTGGTGCTTCTCAAAACCCGAATATTGTGTTGTTTCATGTGGTTATTAAAATAAAGATTGGAATAATTGGTATTAGGATTGAAGTTTGAGAGTAGTTTTGTAATTAAACCACATAATAGTTTGGAATTTTAAAAAGACTCCTGTAATTAGATTCAAACATTGAACATATTTTATAAGAAAAAGTCATAATTGCATTTGATAATTTGTACTTAATTATGACATAATTTAGGATGTCCTAATGTTGTTAATCCTGCACTGCAAATTGAAAAAAAATAGGTCAATTAAAACATAATCAGCACTCACTTAGGAAAGTCAAGCACACGTGTTATATGAAAGTAAAAAATTTTAAATAAAAGAAACCCTTTAATTAAAAAAATATATATATTCAACCAAGCCATGTGACCTCTTAAATAAAAAACCATTTTAACCCCGCTCACCAAACCATCTCAACCCATGTTGCATATAAAATCATAAATCTATCAGAAAACTAAAAGTCATTGATGTCCGTATATGATATAATTATATACTAGAAAAAGTTACATGTCCGTTATCACTGATGATACGATTAAATCTCGTGTTGTAATATGGTGGTTTGATTAAAAAAATGTATGAAGTTGCACCTTATCAGTTATGAATATTAAATAGACAATATTATTATGACATGTTCATTGCAACATATGAATTTCAAAAAGAATTAAAACGTAAATATATAACACTATTGTGGTACCCAGCTAACTTACTATTATAAGATCAACACAAATCTTTAAGGGTTTTTTTTTAATAATTTTTATTATACATGTATAAGAGTATATTTATATGCATGTGCTAATTTATAAACGTTTAGGATTTAAAACAAAAGTAAGTTTGTGTTACACGGTATATTGTAATGTTATGAATAAAGTACATCGAAAAGCTAAAAAAAACTGAAATGTAGCTAAAATATCATGTCTTGTAAATATTAAAATTACGAAACCCGAAAGCATATTTATAAAGGAAAAATATATCGTATGTAGCACGACCGGAAATATAGACGAAATCGGTTTTTATTAAGATTTACGATGAAACACATAAAGTTAAAAGTTTATCAGATTTAACCCAATCAAAAACATAGACATACTCGATTTTAATTAACATTTAAATGGAAAATTTGTAATCTAATGGTAACCTCTTAACTTATTTATAAGAGATCTTAGGTTTGAATTCGGACAAATGCATATTGCTGTTGGTTCAGGCCCCTTCAATCTCACACACAACACACACTCAAAGCTCACTGTATCTATATGTGTATATGAAATATAACAAAATGGTTACTGGACTTGCAAAAGAAGAGTTACTTTATTCAACAAAACAAATGGCTTTTATATAGCCTCCACAACCATACGTAAAAAAAAACAATAAACTCCTATTTCCTAGCTAAAGATCCGGTAGAAACATGCATCACTACTCACCCTATTAACCGGTCAAAGAAGCTACCACTACCTAATCAAAATATTAAATAAACAATAAAATATTAAACTAACATGCAATTCCCATGCATATCTCTTGAGCCAGTAAAACCGATAAAATCCGTATGACCCGTATCTGTCAACCGGTACGCCTTTAACCCGCTTTCACCAAAACTTAACCCAAACCAATAACCCGATCAAGATTATTTCCAACATTCACCCCCTTAATCTTGATCTCGGTCCTATTTCTTGCTTCTCTATTCGAACCGTTCTTGCTTGCGTCGAATCTTCTTGCTCTTGCTACATACCTTCACTTGCTAAACTTGCTCCTTTCTTGTTCTTGCTATATGAATCACAAAGATTCAATCTTGCTACTTGCTCTTGCTTAAACCAACCACAAAAAAAATCGGTTTTCTTGCTACAAGTCTCACATGACGCGATCTTGCTACTTGCCAACTTCTTGCTTCTTCAATTGAACCACACAGGTTCATTTCTTACTCGATCGGTTCACACAATTCGATTCACCTCTTGGTCTAAAAATCTGTGCAGCACAAATACATATGAAAGCAGGACCCTTCCAGATGTGATTTCCAGCCTTGTTTGGCGTGCCAAATTATACAAACCAGGCTTCTTTTTTTTTTTTTTTTTTTTTTACGCTTCTTGTGAATATCCGGTTAAACAACACTGTTCAACTGTTCTAGAAATGAGTATCCCCTTCTTTCGGTCTTGTCCTTCGGCAATTTACGATCAGAGCTTTCTTCCAGTAATCTTGCCATCTTGGTCTTTCTTTCCGGCAGGTCAATCTCGGTCTAGATTTTTTCAGCCGTCGGTCTCTTTCTCTTCGTCGGTCTCTTCACGGTCTCCGGCGAGCAATCGGTCTTCTTTCGCCGGTATTCGGTCTCAGTCTTCTTTCTTACACTGGAATCAAACTTCCGGTCGGCCTCTTTCGATCTCTCTGTTTCACATAAACAGTCGGTCATCAAGTTTCTTGGTCTTTCGGTTGAAACTTCGGTCTTTCTTCTTTAGATGAGCCTTCGGTCACCTTTGTCGGTCTAGGGTTAACCGCTGCAAGTAATAGCAGCTAAACGGTCTTCTTTTCCAGTCTAATCTGCTGTAGCAGCCGGTCTTTACCTTTCTTCCTGCGATTCACATGAAATCGCCTTTTCTTCCTTCATCTTCCTTGCTTACGGTGACATCAGCCAAACTGTCGTCTTCCTTCTTTGATGATTTTTCGACTCTCAAAACGGCCACTCTTGAATCTTTGCGCTCTGATACCAATTGTTGGTTCAGACCCCTTCAATCTCACACACAACACACACTCAAAGCTCACTGTATCTATATGTGTATATGAAATATAACAAAATGGTTACTGGACTTGCAAAAGAAGAGTTACTTTATTCAACAAAACAAATGGCTTTTATATAGCCTCCACAACCATACGTAAAAAAAAAACAATAAACTCCTATTTCCTAGCTAAAGATCCGGTAGAAACATGCATCACTACTCACCCTATTAACCGGTCAAAGAAGCTACCACTACCTAATCAAAATATTAAATAAACAATAAAATATTAAACTAACATGCAATTCCCATGCATATCTCTTGAGCCAGTAAAACCGATAAAATCCGTATGACCCGTATCTGTCAACCGGTACGCCTTTAACCCGCTTTCACCAAAACTTAACCCAAACCAATAACCCGATCAAGATTATTTCCAACAATTGCTAGGCAAGTTTAGGAGGTCCTATGGTGGGTCGGGCGTACACCCCACATAGTCAAATCCGGTAATTGGAATATCAAAGTACGACAAAACATACAACAAGGTAAAATAAACCACCATGAACTAAATCTACAATGGAAGGTGTCAGCAATAGGGTTTCTTTCTTGTGTTGGTCATACTTCACTAAGGTGTATTTTAACAAAACATACATATGTGATATTCACAAAACCTATAATTGTGTATATACGTTCTATTATTTATGTTTTTCCATTCCCTTGTTTTCATGTATTTTAATTCGTTTAATAAAGTTGCTATCCGACAAGTCCACACTCACCCCCACCTATGTACGAATCACTTTCAAGTTTCAATTACTCAAATGTTTGTGGACCACTCTTATTAACAACCCAAAACCTTTTATTAAAAAACTAATTTCTCTCTTATTAATCTATACAACCCAACTTTTATCTTATATTTGCTCTCCTTCACAACCCAAAATTTTACAATTTTTTATAAACTAAATATCATTTTGATTATTTTTATTTTATAAAAAATAACCGTTTTTTAAATTTAATTTATTATTTTTATTTAAAATAATACTTTATATTTTTTAGATTCATTAAATTACTTAATAAAATGGATAAAACAACTTAAAATTAAAATATTAAATGCGAACTTACAATTACAGGAGATAAATACTACATAATTATTCATTATGGGAGAACTTTTGCCAGACATGCACAATACTCAAAACTAAAATTAAAATATTTAATGAATATGTGATTCAACCTTTGTGCAGAATACTCAAAACTACCGAAAAAAGCCATAAGAAAATAAATTAACACAAAGAAGAGACGAATTATTAGATAATGGGTTGAGAAATTTAACAATTCTTTGCATTCTACAGTGTACGTTTCAAACTGGAACCTCTTTGTCAGAGACCATGTTTACGGCAACTAAAATTATAAATTATAAGTTATGGAAACTCTTTTGGGTTTTGTTATTTTCAGAAAAGGAATCTCATACCTACCACCTACCTACAAGTATCTCGTGTGTTTATTTTGGATCTAATGAAACACGCATAATATTGTATTATTTTAGGAACCTCTTAGAATCACACCTAATTCTCAAATTTAACACCCACTATACGCTCTTGTATCTCGTATAGAACTGCGAGACTAATAAGAAGCCAATCATTACTTTGACATCATTTCTTAATGATAACGATTAAACTCGTATACACATATTATTGGCGTACATGAGAAGTATTAAAAGTCATTATTATTTGTTAGATTTTTGCAATGTTAATAATTGATCTCGTGTAGACCTATATGAGATATATAGGTCCAATAAAAGACATAAACAAGACCAATCATTACCGAAACTGTGTATCAGAAGAGTCATACGTCTTGTATATTGTATAGGCATATACGAGATGTATAGTGCCGGTAATATGTTAAATTAAAATGGGGATGTGTAGATAACCGGATCCTTATTTTGTCTAGCTAGATGACTAGTTTGGACCTTCCATTTATATAAGTAGTCCTTTGATGTGCAAGACATAAATCACTCCAAGTGAAGCAGAAATGAAAAAAACTCATGTCCTTTTAATACCTTATCCTGCACAAGGCCATGTGACACCACTTATGGAAGCAGCACGGTGCTTAACAAGCAATGGTCTCAAGGTCACGTTTGTGAACACAGATTTCACTCACAAACGGGTGAGTGCGTGTTCAGAGATACATGGTCTCAGTGATATGATGCAAATGGTTTCGATACCAGATGGGATGGAAGCATGTGACGACAGGAGTGACCTTGGAAAGTTGACAAAAGCAATGTTCCAACTCATGCCCATTAAACTAGAAGAGCTAATAAATGAAATTAACAAAAAAGATGACGAGAAAATTGCGTGCATTGTTGCCGATTGTTACATGGGATGGGCCGTAAGAGTTGCGCGGAAGATGGGCATTAGACTTGCAATGTTTTGTCCCAGCTCGGCTGCAGTTTTGGCTGTGATTATGAGCCTTCAGAAACTGATGGATGATGAAGTTATAAACTGCAATGGTGAGTATATATTTCATTGACTTGCATAACTATGTATTTATCCTTATGAAATGAAACTTTTATCTCAGGAATACCTTTGAAGGATCAAAAGATTCAACTGTCAACAACCATGCCATTCATGAACCCTACACATTTTATATGGGCATGTATAGGTGACTCAGTCACGGCGCAGCTTTTGTTCGATTTCGCAATTATTGATGGAAAGGAAGCAGCCGAAGCAGCCGACCATATAATATGCAATTCAACCATGGACTTGGAGCCTGGGGCATTCACTCTATTTCCAAAGATGTTGCCAATCGGTCCACTTTTGGCAACCATCAAATCCACAAGACAAGTTGGCCACTTTTGGAACGAAGACTCCACTTGCCTAACATGGCTAGATCATCAGCCGGTCCGTTCAGTCATCTACGTGGCATTTGGGAGCTTCACAATTTTTGACCAGACTCAGTTTGAAGAGCTGGCGCTAGGACTCGAGTTAACCCAAAATCCGTTCTTGTGGGTTGTTCGGCCTGGTACAAGCGACAATATTGACTATGTCTACCCAAGTGGCTACATTGAGAGAATCGGCAATCGTGGGAAAATGGTCAGCTGGGCACCTCAGCAGGAGGTCCTTAACCATCCGTCCTTGGCTTGCTTCATGAGCCATTGTGGTTGGAACTCTACAATGGAAGGTGTAAGCAATGGGGTTCCTTTCTTATGCTGGCCATACTTTGCAGATCAGTTTTTTAACAAAACATACATATGTGATATCTGGAAAAATGGAGTGAGTTTAAACAAAGATGATACAGGTATTGTTAGACGTGAAGAAATCAAGAGTAAAGTTGAGCAATTGCTCAGCAGCAACAACGTAGTAAAAGAAAATGCCTTGAATTTGCAGGAAAAAGTGATGGATTGCGTGAGACCTGGAAATTCTTCCAACAAAAATCTAAAGAAATTTGTTGATTGGGTAAAGGAAGGAGATGAACATGTTCTTCCAAATGAAACCCGCAAATGATAATTTTGTGGATTCCATTATTTTCATGTGTGTTTCCAGTCAATTATGGATGTACGTTTTAATGTTTATGTTTTCTGTTTTCAATGTACTTTATTTTGTTTGAAAAAGCATGTAAAAATTATGTAAAAAAACGTTTTTTTTTAATTTTTTTACAGGTTTGTAGCAATATTGGCACATTTTTATTAAAAAAAAATCAAAAAAGCGCCGACCATGTATTTTTTTAAAAAACATATTTTATAAAACCATGTAAAACATATGTATCGTCGCGTCAAATCTGACGAAATTTTTTTACGTTTTGTTACGTATGTTTTACATGGTTTTATAAAATATTTTTTTTAAAATACATGGTCAGCGTTTTTTTGATTTTTTTATAAAAATGTGCCTAATAGTGTTAAAAACCTGTAAAAAAATTTCAAAAAAAAAATTTTTTTTTACACGATTTTTACATGGTTTTCACGGTTTTCGCACTAAGCAGGGGTTTTCAAATTATCTATTCCCTATATATATATATATATATATATATAGGGTAGGGATATTCTACAAAGAATGAAAACCATAAAAAGTGTAAGAAGCAACAAAAAACAGACATGTGTACATTAGGTTAAAGGGTATATATGTCAAAATAAAAAGGAGGGTGCACATGCAAGTCACATGCAACTTTAACCATTTTTTTAAACGATTGTAACTATTTTACACGTTAACATTTTTTTAAAAAAATTACACCATAAAATTAAGTGTTTTTTTTACCTTTTTAACGAGTATAATATTGATATACAAAAAAGTTAACAAAAGTAGGTGTTCATGAAACTTGCGTTTTTATGTCGTTTTTAAACATTACTAGCAAAACATAAAACACCAGAGGGCATTTTATGGTGTTTTTGAATCCAAAAAACACCACAAACACTTAAGTTTAAACCTGGTGTTTTTTAAACTTAGTTTTATGGTATTATCGAATAACATATATTGAAAATCACCATAAAACACGTTTATGCTTGATTTTATGATTTTATAGTGTTTTTGCTTTATGGTGTTTTTGCGGAATTTATGTGACTAAATGTTTTATGGTGTTTTTGAGCACTAAACAAGATAATAAACGCTTAATTTTGCACTTGGTGTTTTTAAACTACATAATTACATAGGAGCATTTGATGGCGTTTTTTTATGTATATTTGCTGAGTAAAAACATATCATGTATTTTCAAGATAAAAGACCAAAAAAATTGTTATTCGAAGAAAATTGTGAACATAAGAAAATACAAATAGAAAAACACAATAAAGCATCGTTTTTCTTTTTGTTTATTCATTAAAAAACACTATAAAACAAGTAATTTTATGAACATAAAAAAAACCATAAAATGTTTATTTTTCATGCACTTACGATAAAACACCAAATTTCACAAAACACCATGTTAATTTACAAAATAAAACGAATGTATGTATTCAACAACATGTACATTTGCTGAATGAAAACACCATATGTATCTCCAAGATAAAAACACCATAAAATATTGTTATCTGAGAAAAATCATGAACATTAGAAGAAACATAAAAAAACACCATAAGACATTTGCTATCCTTTTTGTTTATTTAGTGAAAAACATCATAAAACACTTAGTTTTATGAACATTCAAAAATACACCATAAAACGCTAAGTTTCATTAACCTACGAAAAAATATCATAAACAAGCAGTTTCTTAAAACATATTAAAAAATTCCATAAAAACACACAGTTGAATACGACACCTAATTAATTGTTTTTTAATGTATCAATATTATACTCGTTGGAAAGATAAAAATATTCTTCATATTATGGTGTAATTTTTTTATAAAATAATTACATATGAAAAAGTTATGAGCTTTTGAAAAAAAAAAGAGAAGTTATAAAAAGTCAACAATGGTTGCAATACCTATTATACCCTTCCACTCATTTTAATTTCCTTTTAAAATCTCATTTTGATGTATCACATTCACAGCCCTTCAAATCCAAGATCAATGATTGAAATTCATTCCTACACTTTTTAGAGTTTTACTCCTTTTTAGCCTAACCACAATCTATATATATATATATATATATATATATATATATATAAAGATAATTACCATGAGTCTTATTTAATAATGGTGCTATCGCAAAGCGTACAACACATATGTCAAAATCACATTCAAATGACTCTTTGAATGGATGAAATTGTTAAGGGTCTGTTTGGTACGAAGGAATGGAATGGACGGGGGAATGGAATGGACGGGGGAATGGAATGGACAAGGGAATGAAATGGATCATTACCTTTCCATTGTCTTGTTTGGTTACCTATGTTAATGAAATGATTCATTACTTTATGTTGTTTGTTAGATATGAGAAGATGAGTGGAATACAATTTATGGGTCGATTTGTGGTTCTAATCATTGTTCGAATCATGGGTTGGGTCGTGGGTCGGTTCATGTGTCATGGGTCGAAACATGGTTCGGACCGTCAGTCGATTCATTGGTTGGTTCTTGTTTTGTCCATGGTTCGATCATGGGTCGTGCCACGGGGCAATTCATGGATCGGGTCATGGTTTGGGTCATGCGACGGATCATAGCTCAAATCATGGTTTGGGTCATGGGTCGGGTCATGGTTTGGTTCATACGACGGATCATAGTTCAGATCATGGTTTGGGTCATGGGTCAGGTCATGGTATGGTTCATGGGTCGGGTCATTGTTTGAGTCATGGGTCGGGTATTGTTTGAGCCATGGATCAGATCATGGTTCAGGTTATCTTTCGAGTCATGGTTTGGGTCATGGGTCTGGTTACGGGTCGGGTCATAGTTCGCTTTATGGTTCAGTTCATGGGTCAAGTCATGGTTTGAATCATGGTTCGCGTCATGGTTCAAGTCATGGTTCGGGTCATGGGTCAGGTCAAGGGTCGGGTTGGGGTTCTAGTCATGGGTCGGGTCATAGTTTTGGACATGGGTCGGGTAATGTTTTGGACATAGGTCGAGTCATTGGTCGGATCATTCCTTCAAGAGAAGGAATGAATAAAAAACACATCTACTCCATGGAATGAAAATCATCAAAACTGAAGGAATCACATTCCTTATGGAATAGTACATTCCATTCCTATGTGGTAACCAAACACGTTTCTTTTCATTCCGACGTAATGACTCATTCCATTCCACCATTCATTCATGCATACCAAACGCTACCTAAGAGAGTAGTTCATCAAGTTAACACTACAAATAAAATGTCATTTAGTGACACACGTTTTTTGTGTCATTTATCTTTTGTGCCACTAATATAAGGTTTAGTGGCACTTTGTGTGTGCCACATTTACTTAACTCATAGCTATAGTGACACTTATAATTTATGTCTTTAAATTAACACTTTAGTGACACTTTAAATATGCCACACTTAATAAATATATATTTTATGGCGTTTAATTTATGCCACTAAATCATTCTAGTATTTTCATTAGAATTTTATCATTTAAATAAAAAAAAATTCCTACCAAAATTTTATAATTTTACAAAGTTCCCTCCTAAAAATTTATTCCCTCACAATTTGTTTAACCCTAAACATTCCCCCTTAATCCTTTCTCACAATTCTAATCTATTTCTACTGTTGAATGAAGACGATGAGTTCGACTTGATTTCTGTTGTTGAATGAAGACACCAGCCCACGAGTTCTACTTGATTTTCTGCTGTTGAATGAAGACACCAGCCCACCACGAGTTCTAGTCGATTTCTACTTTACCAATTCTCACGATCGATCGTCTGAGTGACTTTAAACCCTAGGTAATTAATTTCTACCCCATCGTTATTCTGTTAATACAAATGGTTTGTTAATCTTGCATTGTCATGGTGACGACAACAGGCCTTCCACGATTTCTGCTTCACAAGTTCTCACGGTTTTAACATACTGGTGATTGATCGTGATTGTGTTCGTGAGTTAAAGCCTCAGGTAATTAATTTCTGCCCCATTGTTCAATTCGCTATTACAAATGCTTGATTGAAGTGAAATGGCAACAAATCGTTTTCGTCTGGGTTTTTTGTCTGCCACTAAGCAGGTAATTGCAAAGAAATTGTTGTTATTTTACAAAATTCTCTTAACCTATATGCATGCCAAATGTTTGATGAAAGTCCCCAATGAATAGCCTCAATCATTCTAAAGGTTTTTGTATTACAATTTCTGCACTTATTCTCCTTAATTTATACTAAACAGTTTGATTGATATTGTATTTGTGATATGAATTCCGATCATAAGAAAAAAGTAAATTTCGCTTAGGTTTTTGTATTACGAGTTCTAGTCGATTTCGGGACCGCCACCAGGGGCTCTGCCCCTTGGACCCCGCAAAGGGGCGCAGCCCCCTTGACCCCTGCGCTTATTTGTGTCGTATTGTATGCGCATTGGTATGAACTGTACAAGTGAGGTTATGAGGGCTTATTTGTGTATAATGATACCTCATTGTTTGTAGGTTTATTGCTAGACATATTTTTACAAAACAGAGAGAATATGCAACATTCTTTAATTTGTTTTGTTTGATGATCACAGAGACAGCTCTATATATCTGATGTAACGAATTTGTGTTGTATCTTGGTACTATAAATATTTGTTTATGCGTGAATGTTATAAAAAACATGGATTATAATATTTTTTAATTAATAACACTTTAAATCTAATGTGTTGTATGCGCATTGCTATGAAGTGGCATAGTTTATCATTTGTAGGTTTATTATTGGAAATATTTTATCAAACAGATAATAGATGCCTCATTCCTTGATTTGTTTTGTTTGATGGTCACATAAATAGCACTATCTCATATATTGAGTTTGTATTGTATCTTGTTGCTATATGTATTTGTTTATGCGTGAATGTTGTTAGATTATATTATTCTTAAGATAACATCACTTTAGATTATATTTAAAATAGCAGTTGCTAAATAGTATGAGAATATGCACATTTTAGTGTTCCTACCTAGAAAAAAGACTTGTTTAATGTTGTTGATCAATTAACCTTGCTTCTGCATTTAACCTTAGGATTTATAAAAATGATTTGGAGATGAAGAAGCTTTGTAAAATGTTATTCTAAGTCGAACCTAACACCAAAATATTGAATACCCACTTTAGTAGCTCGGTATTTAACGGTTTTTAATTAAGGATTGGTACCAAGACCAGAATAAGAAAGTGTACTTTCTGTCATAAAGTTTAGGATAGTATCTCTCATTTGTTTTTAAAATCTAATGTCAAGTTCTGCAATATGGTTTGCTTTTGGTTAGCTCAGATTTGGCTCATGATATAGGCAATGATAGCATTTGCAAGGATCATGATATATGTAAAGGATTATACAACGGTACCCATTGGAAGGGTGGGGGGTGTAACTCTCTAATTCTGGTTGTTTTTTTTGTTGACCCATTATATTAATTTGTTTCTTGGCAAAAGTTAGGATATCATCACTATTTCGTTGACTTTTACAGTTAATCTAAACCTAAATTGTGAAGTCATGGATAGATCGTGGATGTATCATGCACCAAGATCAAGTCAAATTTTTGTTGACGGTGTTCAAAACTTCTTGAATTTTGCGTTTGAAAGAAAATGCAGCAATGGGGGGATGATAAAGTGCCCATGTACAAATTGCCTAAATATGCTATATCAAAATAAACAAAATGTTCTAGATCATCTCATATGTTCAGGGTTTCGGCCGGAATACTTGAAATGGGTATATCATGGTGAGGGCACAACGTTTGCATCGACTAGCACAACCCTTGATGAAGAAGAAGAGATACCTCACCACGAAATGCATGACTTGTTGAATGATGCTTTTGAAGCAGAAAATGCAGATGTGTGACACCCCGTAATTTCCAGGTCAACTTTTATTTTATTTAAATGTTTATTTAAATACTATTTGTACACGTGGCACTAGAATTAGTTAATTTAGTGTGACACGTGGCACGACAGTACGAGCACTGACACACAACAGGATAATTCGATGAATTATCGGCAAACGACACACATGTGTCAAAACACACGAACGTTGGTGAACGTCTAGCACATTGTGTAGCACAACACTCGAAACCTCACGAAACACACACACATTGAACTTGGAAATTCAAACAAGGCCAAACGATAGTTCGTAAACGTGAAAACGATCACTAACGGATCAAATCCATTAAAATAGGCTTATTGGGCTCCTCAGGGGGCCATCGCGGTACGCGATGGCCAAACAAGAGGAATTTTCGCGGTGCGCGACATGCATCGCGGGGGTTTGACTCCCGAAATCCGCCGCGGTACGCGGAGAAGATTTGAAAGCCCCATCGCGGTACGCGACGGGTGTCAGACGGCAAATCTTTATAAAACCAAGACACCATCATCACTAGCCACCCTACAACTTCATTTCTCGAGTTCTGATCGACATTATCACCCCCTACCACCATCATCAGCCTTTGGAACCTCCATTAACCACCATTGAAGCTCAAGTTTGAAGCTTGGAAGCTCAAGACTTGGAGATTTGGAGTCCCTCACCCACAAGAAGGCTTGGAACCACCACCACCACTCTTCTTTCTGTCGAACCCAGCAAGCTCAGGGGGTTTAGGAGCTGCTTATCCATCATTTTTGGTGTTCAAGGAGCTCTAGAAGGTAGTTCTATGCCCAAAACTCACTTTCACACCTAATACACACACATGCAAGGCATTATACCCACATGCAAGCACTTTGGTGTCATATGCACGAATTTTATTTCTGGGTTTATTGATTTAGATGAGTTTCATGATGATCTATGATGTTTAGGTTAATATTTATGGAGATCTATGATGATGCGTTTGTGTAAATACCATGATTTGGTCATAACTTGATGAATTAGTTACATGCATGTATGATCTAAGGCGTTCTAGATGATTTTGTTGATGTTGAGATGATTCTTGATAATGTATAAGTGTTATTGCAAGATTAGATTGTGAGTTTGTTGATTAAAATGTGATTTTTATAAACCTTTCTATTTATAGTAACGTTTTATTCACAAATGGGTATTATGGACGAAATGGTGAGCATGCATGTATGTGGAAATGCTATTTGGATTATATTATGATGATTAGGATACTTAGAATGTGATTGTGATATTGATTATGGTCATTTTTGACATAGTTTCTATATTTAGTAACTTTTAACGATGAAATGTTGTTAAGTGATGATTTAGACCATGTTAGTATGTGTAAATGATGTTAAATGGGTTAGCTTGATGATTTGTGTCATAAAAATGGATTAGAAAAGTTAGAATGGTCATTTTTATGCAAAAAAACTACAAAGTTACTATTTATAGTAACTTTATTTTTAGAAAAACCAATTTATAAACATTTTGTATGATTTGAGCATGCTAAATGGCTTATTATGTTGTAATATGATGATTAGATGCTAAGTTAGATGGTTTCCGATATCACGTATGCTATAAATGGAAACTTTCCATTTTAGGAAACTTTTATGTGCAATCATGATGAAAATGACTTATGTGACTTCGTATGATGATGTGTTATGTGTTAACATGATCACGTAGGACTAATGAGCATGCTAGAACTCTAAAACCGTTATGCTTTGTGAAACTTTCCATAAATGGAAACTTACTATAAATAGTAAGTTGTTCATAAACGCGATTTGCGCGTTTTGCACACGACGAGCACTTACACGTTTGCTACACGATTCACAACCGTCACACGGTTCACCAACGGGTCGTTGACTTGACACGGTCAACTTTGGTCAAACACGGTCATTGTGGACCAACACGAACAAACACAGTCATTGTGGACCGACACAGACAAACATGAACAACGAAGGGTTGTTGGACACAAACACGAGCACTAACACGAACACTAGCACGGTCACTTACACAAACTCACGTACGGTATACGATATAGGTTGCCGGTGACCGACGCGCAGTCTACGCAGGAGCTTATGCTATTACTCTCATATTTGCACTAAGGTGAGTTTACGGCCCCTCTTTACTCTTTTCAAATGCTTTTAAATAGGGGGAGAATACTAGTTGCATCGAGTCAAACAATTATGCTATTACAAACATTTTTGTGTATGCTGGTTTATTAGACAAACATTAAGTGTTGAACTCGTAACAAGCCCTCACAAAGTCTTACCGTTAATGTACGAACAACGTGGTAGGTTTGAATGGATCCGTTTGGGTGTGACTAACCCCGCGTGGCACAATATTGACCGGATGTCATAACACGTGAAACTTTGACCTAATTTACTGTGTGTACGAGACACAGTGGAGGCAAGGACAAACAAGTCTAGTTCGGTAGTGACGCACTGACACTTGGAGCCTAAGGCTCGGTACTAACATATGATAAACAGGATGACACACTTGTATTACTATATGTATATCAAAACTTGTGAACTCACCAACCATTGTGTTGACACTTTTTCTAACTTGTATTCTCAGGTAACTAGCGTGGCTAGCATGAGGACAGGAATGCACATTTAAGGGACGAGCATTAGGATCTTCATGCATTTCTGTTTCTGTTTATCTTTGGAAAACAATTTCATTTGGATTTGTATTTGTATTTGTATTAAACAATGTTTCGGTCTGACATTTATTTTCCGCTGCAATACTTAAACTTATTACTTTTCCGCTGCATGTAAAACAATTATATTTTCCGCTGCTTTGATTTATTATTCCGCTGCAAACTATTTTGTTAAGTGTATGTGTCAAACATTAGATCTGTAAACGCATATAAAAGTGTTATATATGACCTTAAGCTGTGATTCTGGCCACGTCACACCCACGTGGACTGACACCACGAGTGGGAATTTGGGGGTGTGACAGACTGGTATCAGAGCATTAGTTATAGAGAACTAGGTTTGCATGTAGTAAACTTAGACTATAGCCATTGCTAAAATTTAGACACTACACATAGAACTTGCACATTGATGATGTTATTACTTATGTTAAACTGTTGCTTACTAACTTGAAGTTGATGCGCGATCGATACTGGGGATGGTACCCTACCACTATACAGGAGTGGATCGTTGGAGAGAGAGTACCTCCGTATCGATATCCCGGCGACATGTCTACGGGCCATCGACTGCGTCACTTGGAGTGCTGACGGAACAGGCCTTCGCGGCTCATGTGGCCTGCACATGACGAGAGATTTGGAGGAACGGCGAATTATCGGACGAGGTCCGCGTCCTTCGTGAGAAGAACGATCGCCTTGAGAGGCGTAATGACAGATTAGAGGAGCAGGTGGAGACCTTACGTCTCCAGGTGGCCTAGCTGATGAGTCAGCACGGGCAAATGGTTGATGTCATGCAGGAGCATGACGGGCGCATAACGGAGAACAGGGTCGCCAATGAGGAGATTCATGCGATGGTTCTGGCTAGCGACGCCATGCTTAACGCTTGGGCAGAGCAGTTTATATTGGAGCCGCCACTTGATGATGGTCCCCAGTTCGAGGTCAATGACCTCGAGGAGGGAGACTTTGACGAGGATCCCAACAAAGATCCTGAGGAGGCAGAGGACGATGACGGAGCGGATAGTGACATTTCACATGTCACTGTAACATCACTGTACTTCCGGTCTTCCGTACATCCGTACATCCGTACGATTGTACTGTTACGATCTGAGATTTATTATTATTAATGATAATGAATTAATTGCTGATATTATTAATGATTATCACTGTTACTGGTATACGTGTTTATAACATATTATACGCGTAAACCATGGGAAGTTTAGTTGTAACTCAACTAAACAGAACCAGAGAGTTTATCGCAGTCATATTGTTGATGATTATGGAATTGGGTTGGAATGGAAAGAAACTGGGAGTTTGTTTTGGTATGGTTGCTAAACGCAGTCAAGGACACATGGTCATGGTTTATCGAAATAGCGGTGGGACGGTGTAGGGGAGGTTGCGATCTACGTCTGCATATGCCCTATATATATGCATATTTCGGTCTATCATGGATGTGTTAGTGACTTGGTTTAGTGGGTTTTGGTTTGGGAATATAATATCTAAGTTAATAAAATGATAAAAGTTTAATTGGAAATTAATTACGCGAAGTGAGGTTACGAACATTACTTAACCGCGAATGTTGATTCAGAAATATTAACTTAATAATGTATTCGCGTGAGTGACGATTCACACGAATATAATTATTAAGAATAATATTCTGAAATGATATTCCATAAATAGTAAATCGAATCGAAATACGATACGAGCGTTGGATTCGCAAAGGTGACGATCTTTACGAATACTTTTGCGAGTAACGCGTTTCGACGAGATAACTAAATAATATTTAGCGATATTAAATTAATAAATGAAAACTTAAAACGTTCATTAGGAATCACAACCTAAAATGAATTCGAATAAATTAATTTATCAAATAATCGATTTAGCGAAAATAAACGGAACTATTTTTACGAAATAGTTTATTTGAAACTATTTTCTTTACAACTATCTTTATAAAAATGAAATTTAATTATTTAAACGAGTTATATTTTTAAATATGTTTTACGTTTAAAAACCGCGCATTTCATAATATATCGCGATAAAAACGAGACCAGACGCGGTGTAATGATACGCGTTATAAGGAAGAAGGGCACCTCCTTCTTCCTCATTTCTACAACACCCATTCTCTCTCTAAAACACACACTCACATTTCGCTCTACCTTCTCTCTAACTTATCTCGCTCGTTACCCGACGGATTCAAGTGATCTTTGGCTCTAAACGACCGCGTGAACGAGAGCTACAAGGAGATACGAAGAAATCCTATATTTGCTCAACATCTCGAGGTAAATATGAGATTTTAATCACGGTTTTGTTGTAGATTTCGAATTTTATAACTTGTGATACGTTAACCGAACTAAACCTATAGAATCACCTAGTTAAACGTTAGTAGAACTTGTGAAATATTGAGGACAGATCTATGGCTACCTTGGAGTTGATGGTGTGGTAAGAAAACAGCAAGGTTCGGTCGTAGTGCTGCTCGAAATATAGGTTCGCCGGGGATTTAGTTGTGGAACCCTTGAGGCCTACGAACCTTGGACGTTGAGCGAACCTTTATGAGTCAGACGAACCAGGATCCATGTTGTCATCACCGAACCCCATGCAGCTACTCACGAACCCTACACGAACCTATGTGGTCGAGGGTTAGCCGGCCGAACCTTCTTAGCCGCAAACCTTGTCCTGAAAACCCTAGTAGCCGAACCCAGCGGTGGACGAACCTTGTCTGGGATGCGAACCTAGGCTGGCCGAACCTTGGCCAGCCGAAGCTTGTCATTTTCCGAACCCTGGACAACCTCGCGAACCTATCTCTTAGGAAACGAACCCTCGCATGTCAAACTAAAGGGGCGAACCTTGTCAAACCTTTCTCGTTTAATCTAGCCGAACCTAAATCAAATGGGCTGAACCTATCATCTTCATGAATAGGTTCGCTGCCCCTTGGGATATCAACGTTTAATTGTTGAACAACGAGTTAGTCGAGCTTAAGGACTAGGGACAACCATTGCATACATAAAGGTTATCAAGCCACCACCTTTTCTCTCTCTAGAATATAATTATTATAATTAAAATAAAAGTAAATGGGGGATAGATTTTATATAAATAATTGAAGTATCAAAGTTTTAAACACAAATGTTGATTTTAATTAAAGGAAATGCAAGGTGGTTAAGATAACCGTTTTGGCATGCATGTTTAAGTGTGTGTGCATGATTAAAAATATCATCTTTATCGTGTATACATCCATGAGTTGTACATAGGGCCTTAAGACCTGGTTACCTTCGTTTAATAGATAAAGTCTAACAAGAGGTAACTAAGTAGGATAAACGATTAATTACAAAACCTTGAAGTATTTTACTTTAATTTAAGTGTTACAATTTAAGTTAGAATGGATACATTAAGTTAATGATAGGACACTTAGTATAATAATAGGAACTTTATAAATGTTATGAGTTTAATAACAGATAGGAGAGAAATGTAGTTCCTATATGTAATCCTAACTGTTTAAATGAACTCAATTGACCATTGTTTGTTTGACTTACGTTGTAAACGGTAGTAACATGTTTCTAATTTCTCAAAAACATGCCGCCGCGCCGTCACAACGAAGATGACTCGAACAGTGGGGATGCTAACAACGGTAATGCCAACTCCGGCATCCAAGAGTTAGCAACACTGATCACTGGATTGGTGAATCAACTGACACAAGCCAACCAGTCACTCACTCAGAACAGAGGTGGTGCAAACCCACCAACTTGCACATTCAAACACTTCAACTCCTATAATCCACTGAAGTTTACGGGTCTGAGACTGCCACTGGGCTACTGCAGTGGTTTGAGAGCATGGAGAATACCTTCATCAACAGTGACTGCCCCGATAACCTGAAAGTTCGCTATGCCACCAATGTTTTCCAGAAGAGAGCACTAACTTGGTGGAATGGGGAGAAGCGAACTAGGGGAGTTGATGTTGCCCTAGCACTGACTTGGACTGAGGTCAAGACTTTGATGACCACTAAATTCTGTCCTCGCAGTGAGATGAGGAAACTGGAGACTGAGTTCTGGGAACTCAAGCAGGATAGCGGAGAGAATGTTATCTACAATACTCAGTTTCATGAGTATAGCCTGCTGGTGCCTCATCTGGTGACACCTTTGGAGAGGGCGATTGAAAAGTATATCGGCGGATTGCCGATGCAGATTCAGGACACAGTCTACGGGAGCAATCCCAAAACACTTGAAGAATGGAACTCTTACTGACAATCATGTGAAGAATGGAACACTAACAAGGAAGGGAACCAAGAAGACGGAGGTGAAGAATACCACAAAAGAAGCAAAGACTGAGATCAAGACTGAAGCTGCTAGTTCATCGAAGAGCAGCAACAAAAAGAGGAAGACCAGAAGCTTCATGGTCACTGCTCCTGCTGCTAAATCCGTGCAGCAATCATCAAACAACTCCACTGCAAGGAACTACACTGGGAATACTCCCCAATGTAATACTTGCAGATATCATCACATGCCAAACTTGCCGTGTCGCATCTGCAACAACTGTGACAATCCGACTTTTCGGATTAACCTTGTTAACTGAAGATGGTGAGATCACAGACCAACAAGACATATAAGGCCCAGTAAGGCCAAGGAAGGCCCAGTAAGGTTAAGGTAAGTCCAATGAGTCAAGGTAGGCCCAACAAGGCAAATGTGGGCCCAATAAGGCAAGGGTAGGTCCATTGAGATCTAGGGAGGCCCAATTACAAATTCAAGGCTCAAGATAGGCCCAATTATATTCTGTGAGGCCAAGTGGACAGAAGGTAGGCCCAATGAGACTAATGTAGGCCCAATTGGCCCAAATGGGTAAACTTAGGCCAATAATAGTTCAATTAGTCCAATTAATGGTAATTCGGGATCTTTGGTTCAATTTTATTAATCGAAGTGATATGTTATTGATCCAGAATAATTTATAGGAGTTAAGGTTAAGCAAAAATCAAGTCCTAAGTGTTTTAATTTAAAGGATTAGTCTACAAATTGGGATAATAGTCGATTTTGACTTCTAAAAGTCAAAATTCGAATAAGTATCAAATGGTGATTGAAATTCACGACACTTGAGGTTTTGTAACTAAAATTGCCAATCAATAATCATTATATTGATGATTACCAACGGCCACGAGGAGTTATTAGATCATAAAATGATGAATTAAGTCGATTAACATTCATTATAACAAAAACCGTTACTAGAATATACAAGCCCATATAATTCGACAGAAACTCACACAATTGAGTTTCCAGAACTTCTAATCGGCATCTTTAGAGTTTTCCTCACACAACAATTCGATCTCAAGAGTTCCAGAGAGGTGAATTCAATCGTGGAGTGGCCGAACTCAACTTAAAAGTAGAATCACTTCAATTGGTCATCAAGCAAGGTAATAATCTATTCCTATAGTACCTAAAAGGTCCGACTAAGGATAACCATCTGTTAATTTCAGTTTATAACAGCGGATTAATCGATTTCAATAGTTAGGGTTCAAATAAGAAACGGTTTTGGGGGTTGTTGATCAAACAAGTTTAAGAATCAAATTAATCGATGCTGAGAGCTTCTAAACCATCAATGTAATGAAAACCACATGATCGTTCTAGCAAACAACTACGAATTGAATGAGTTCAATTCTAAGGTTCTTAGGGTAAAACGACTTTGGGAATTTCGATTTTAATGGATTCAAAAATCAAATTAATATGCATGGGTATTTTCAGAAACCTTCGATCAAGCTAAGACATATTCCAATTTCATGTAACGATCACGAATCGATTGAGTTATAGTTCTAGGTTTTTTTTTCGGGTTAAACGGTTTGGGGGTTTTGATAGAAACAAGTTTTAAAATCGAATTAATTGGCATGAATGGGTTCGAGGAACTATGTTGAAGAAGATCTGATGATTTCATGATTTGAGGTAAACGAATTCGATGAAATCGAATAATGGGTTTTAGAAATTGAGTTCGAATCGGTATACTTCCAATTAAATGGGTTATACTGTGTTGTTTTCGAATTAAAATCGTATATAGACTAGGTTGAATACCCAGAAGCGAAGCCCTATGGTTTTAAGGGCTAATGAATTCGAATTCGTGGTCAATTGGATAAAATTTGCTTCGGCTATGGGTGGGTATAAGATAACTAGGCCGATTGGAATTATAAGAATTAAGAACCATAGTTGTTAACAAAAGTTGGAATAGAGGAGATGGTATGAGCGTGGGAATGTGGGTTAGAGGTCACAGGTTCGAAACCCGGCCCCAACCATTTTTGGGCTTTTAACATTATTTTAATGTTTTAATCATATCTCACTCGTTTTAACTCCGATTCGACCCATTCGAATTGCGTTAGAACCAGAATTCAATTCCGGATGTATTAGAATAATAAAATTCATATTTTAGATCGAAAACGAAACCGCGTATAATTACGTTTATTTAAATAAAATCTTATGTGATTTTATTTAAACGATTTCAAAGTCACGCGTATTTACGTATGCACATTTCTAACACTTTAACATACGTGTGTTGACACGTATGTGATTTCAAGTACAAAACGACTATTCGAATAACACTAAGTTATTGTCTAAACACAGATTCGTTGTAGAGGATTTTCTACGCAAGTTCACGAGTGTTTGATCATTCTACAACTATCAAAGGTGCGTACACGGGCCCTTTCTTATTTTAAACTGTTTTGGGGGAGAAAACATGTGCAACAAACTCTTTTTAGATACATATCACTTGCATGAGTTAGCTGTTTACATTATGTGACAACATAGCAATTGAAAGTCCTTACACACCTCGAACCGTTTAGTTTGCCGTAGCGCAAAGCGTGGTAGTTGGAAATAGATCTATTAGGTTTGACAAACCTCACCTGGTAGATGGGATCTACGTAGGTGTTTGACTGACCAAACACAATTTTACTATTTTTGTGCTAGACAATAGTGGCAAGGCAAAAACATGCTATAGCATGGCAACTCGTCAGCTTCGGTGTCGACCACTTATGTAAATAGTTTATATGACTAGCTATCATGATTATGCATGTGTGATTATGTTATCTGCAAACTTGATATTCAAACTGCTGTTTTGAATATTGTGAATACTTAAAACCTGTGTTATGCACCAACCTTTGTGTTGACTTGATTTACATGTTTTCTCAGGACGCTAAGGTGCGCAACAAAGCTGGCATGGACTAGGAGATAGAGTCACATGCATGTTTTACAATTATATTGTTTAAGTTACACATTTGGGAATTTTGTTTTGTAATTTACATGTTACAACTGTTACTTTGGTTATTGTTTTAAAACGCTTCCGCAACTTTTAAAAACTTTGATGTTTTAGACCAAAGTATTTTTTGAAATTCATATAGAGGTCTTCGTTATGTCTAATGATCTGAGATCCTGGTTTGTCATACTCCTAAACGGTATGATTCCGTTAGTTGGAAATTGGGAATGTGACAGATTGGTATCAGAGACATTGGTTATAGCGAACTAGGTTTGCATTTGTAGACTTAGACTATGACTGTTAGACATTAGACACATATGTTTACACATACTACTTAGAAATTACATATGACATTATGTAATTGACTTTTTTACACATTCCATGGCACTGCACTTACATATGGTATTATGTAACAGGCATGGCATCATCATCAGTACCGTACATCTATATTGATGATTCTGAGGAGGAGGAACCGATAGTTCCAGCACCACCGTCATCACCAGCACCACCTATTCCATCTCCTCCACCATATGAGAGGGATGACTCAGATCCGGAGGAGGATCCGGAGGAGGATCCAGACGAGGACCCGGAGGAGGATCCGGAGGAGGACCCAGACGAGGATCCAGAGGAGGATCCAGAGGAGGATCCAGATGAGGACCCGGATGAGGATCCGGAGGAGGAGCCAGTGGAGGGCACTCAGCAGATCCCTGCTGAGGGACCTTCTACACATCCACCACCAGTATTGGATGCTCCTGAGCCTAAGAGGCAAAGGACGGACGCTGAGGAGATCGCCAAACTGCGCGAGGATTTGTACGAGGCAGAAGACAGGATCGCACAAAACTCTCAGGAACTATGGGATGCTAATGAGAGGCAAGAGGAACTTGCCCATCTGGTTCATGATATGCGGGATGGGATGATTAATTTGATTGGTCGTCTTGAAGCTTCAGAGAACCGAGCTGAGATCTTGGAGGGCAGAATAGAAGCCTTAGAGGATTTAGTAGCCTCAGACAATGAAGAGGAGGATGAGGAGAATGGAGAGGAAGAAGGGGAGGAACCAGCACCAGTTGTTGATTCTGATCCTGAATCCACTGTTGAGGATGATTGATTTTTTTTCTTGTTTTGTTTAAACTTATTAGGAACGGGTTGTGTTCCTACATTAGTAGTTTGAAAACTTATGTTTGATTTCAAAAGTATTGTACTCAAAGCAAATTTCTATCTATTGAAAAACTATTATTTATTTCCGACAGTTATGTTGATTTATATTACATGTTGTGTTTGTTGTTTACTTACACATGTCACATTGGATTTTGATAACGCGCTAACATTTCTTGTAAATAGGAAGATAATGGCTGAGGGGAACGTTCACATGACAGTCGCTGAGCTCAATGAGCTAATTAACAACAGAGTTGCAGAGGCAATCGCACAATATGCTCAGACACACAACACAGGGCCACAGGGTCCAGCGGTGGGACTGGTTAATCCACAAGTATGCACATTCAAGATGTTCTTGGACTGTAAACCACACAACTTCAAAGGGTCGGAGGGGGCCATAGGACTCCTTCGATGGATTGAAAAGGCGGAATCTGTGTTTGAGATGTGCAACTGTCCTGACGAAAGCAAGGTGAAGTTTGCTACGGGAACATTGGAGGGTCCAGCATTAACTTGGTGGAACTCAAATGTTCAGACTTTGGGGTTGGGAGAGGCTAATGCCTTGACATGGAACGGCTTCAAAACTTTACTGCAAGAGGAGTATTGTCCTCGCAGTGAAATGCAGAAGTTGGAGGAGGAATATTGGCACCTCAAGATGGAGGGGTCAAATATTGAAGAGTACACGACCCGGTCACATGAATTGGCCAGACTTCTACCACACATGGCTACTCCAGCCAGCAAGTGGATTGAAAGATACATTGGAGGACTAGTGCCTCAGATCCAGGGATTGGTTACTTCAGCAAATCCCACCACCATTCAACAAGCTGTTCGTTTAGCGCATCAGCTTACTGATCAGGCAGTATTACAGGGGAATCTGCCTAAACGAACATCGGCTACCAAGGTGGGAGATCATAAAAGGAAGTGGGAAGGTAACAATCCCAAGGGTCACAACCAACAATCGTATCAACAAAATCGGAAGCAAGACTCAAACAAGTCTTACCAAAATTCAAACAGTGGTCAGCAATCGTCATCATCGGGGGGTTATATTGGCAAACACCCCAAGTGCAACAGGTGTGGGTATCATTATGCAGGTAATCAGTGTGATAGAGCTAAGTGCCAAGGGTGTGGCAAGATTGGACATGCGGCTAAGGATTGTCGCGGGGAGCTACAGAACAACCACAACAACCAGAATAACAATCAGAACCACGCACAGAAGGGTTGTTTTGAGTGTGGCCAGATGGGGCATTTTAAGAAAGATTGCCCACAACTCAAGAAAGGCGGGGAGAATAATAATGCAAATGGCAATGGCAACGGCAATGGTAATGGTAATGGCACTAACAACAACAATAACAACAACAACAACAATGGTGCTAGGGGCAGGGCGTTTGTGATTGGAGGGCGTCAAGCGCGGGAGGATCCCAACATTGTTACGGGTACGTTCCTCTTAAATAATCACTATGCCTCTATGTTATTTGACACTGGTGCCGATCGGAGTTTTGTATCTAGTTCACTTGCTAAGTTGCTAAATGTTAGTCCCACTGCCTTAGATAGCCCATACACTGTGGAATTAGCTGATGGTAAGTTAATAGTAGTGGAAAATATTTTTAAGGGATGTATCCTTGATTTGATGGGTCAAACATTAGAAATTGATCTTATGCCTATTGCCTTAGGCAGTTTTGATGTAGTTATTGGCATGGATTGGTTGTCCAAAAACCAGGCTGAAATCGTATGCCATGAAAAGATCGTTCGCATACCTCTTCCGCATGGAGAGACATTGTATGTACAAGGCGAGAAGAGCAGTATGCCACTGCGTCTCATATCTTGTATGAAAGCACACAAATGTCTGCGTAAAGGTCATACGGCAGTTATAGCACTTATAACTGAAAAGCCAGTAGCTGAAAAGAAGATTGAAGATATACCAGTAGTTTGTGAATTTCCGGAGGTATTTCCAGAAGACTTGCCGGGATTACCGCCTATCAGACAGGTGGAATTCCGAATCGACCTTACACCAGATGCAGCACCGATAGCTAGGGCGCCTTATCGACTTGCACCGTCAGAGATGCAAGAGTTATCCACACAATTGCAAGAGTTGTTGGATAAGGGTTTCATACGACCTAGTTTTTCACCGTGGGGAGCTCCAGTTTTGTTTGTTAAGAAGAAGGACGGGACTTTCCGTATGTGTATCGATTACCGGGAATTGAACAAGGTTACTATCAAGAACCGGTATCCGTTACCCAGAATTGACGATCTGTTCGATCAGTTGCAAGGTTCGAGTTACTACTCGAAGATTGATCTCAGATCGGGTTATCACCAACTAAGAGTCCAGGAGGAGGATATTCCAAAGACAGCATTCAGGACGCGCTATGGCCATTATGAGTTCTTGGTCATGCCATTTGGGTTGACAAACGCTCCAGCTGTATTCATGGATCTCATGAATCGTGTTTGTAAACCTTATCTGGATAAATTTGTCATTGTTTTCATTGATGACATTCTCATCTATTCACAATCTGAGGAGGAACACGCTGAACATCTTCGATTATTATTGGAATTACTGAAACAGGAACAATTGTACGCTAAGTTCTCGAAATGTGATTTCTGGATGCGAGAAGTTCAATTCTTGGGACATATACTTAATGAAAAGGGTATACATGTTGATCCAGCGAAGATTGAAGCGATTAAGAATTGGGAAGCGCCAAAGACCCCTACCGAGGTGCGACAGTTCCTTGGTTTGGCGGGTTATTATCGACGATTCATTGAGGGTTTCTCAAAGATCGCTCAACCACTTACAGCTCTTACGCACAAGGGAACGAAGTATAACTGGACAGATAAACAGGAAGCTGCATTCCAGTTATTGAAACAGAAACTCAGTAGTGCACCGATTCTGTCTTTACCGGAAGGGACGGAAGACTTTGTGGTGTATTGTGATGCATCTGCACAAGGTTTGGGATGTGTATTGATGCAACGTGATAAAGTGATTGCGTATGCTTCCAGACAACTACGAACACACGAAAAGAATTACACTACTCATGACTTGGAGTTAGGAGCAGTGGTTTTTGCTTTGAAGATTTGGAGGCATTACTTGTATGGAATTAAGTGTACTATTTACACTGATCATAAGAGTTTGCAACATATCTTTGATCAGAAAGAGCTTAATATGAGGCAACGACGATGGGTTGAGTTGTTGAACGATTATGAGTGTGCGATTAAGTATCACCCGGGAAAAGCTAATGTGGTAGCTGATGCTTTAAGCAGAAAGGATACTTCAACAAGACGGGTTCGTGCACTTATGATGACAATACATACTGACTTACCTGACAAGGTACGCAGTGCTCAGCTCGAGGCTTTGAAAACGGAAAACTTAGTACAGGAATCTTTACGAGGAATGGAAACACAGTTGGATGTTAAGTCTGATGAAATTCGTTATTTCATTGATCGATTGTGGATACCTTTGTATGGAGGTTTAAGGGAACTCGTGATGGATGAAGCACACAAGTCCAGGTATTCAGTCCATCCAGGATCAGACAAGATGTATCATGATTTGAAGGCACTGTATTGGTGGCCTCATATGAAAGCTGACATTGCTAGGTACGTTAGCAAACGTTTGACTTGTTCAAAAGTCAAAGTTGAATATCAGAAGCCATCTGGTTTACTGCAACAACCAGAGATACCGATGTGGAAATGGGAACAGATTTCGATGGACTTCATTACTAAGTTACCCCGTACACCGAGTGGTTGTGATACGATATGGGTAATTGTCGATCGATTAACAAAATCTGCACACTTCTTAACAATCAAAGAAACTTATAAGATGGAGAAACTGACTCGTATTTACATTAAGGAAGTGGTAGCACGGCATGGCGTGCCAATCTCTATCATATCAGATCGGGATGCCCGATTTACTTCCAATTTTTGGAAATCACTTCATAAGTCATTGGGGACTCGCTTGGATATGAGTACCGCCTATCATCCACAGACTGACGGTCAAAGTGAACGTACGATTCAAACGCTCGAGGATATGCTACGAGCTTGTGTAATTGACTTTGGTGATAGTTGGGAGAATCATTTACCGTTAGTGGAATTCTCTTACAATAATAGTTATCATACAAGCATTCAAGCAGCACCGTTTGAAGCTTTGTATGGTCGCAAATGTCGTTCACCAGCTTGTTGGGCTGAGATTGGTGACAGTCAGATTACAGGTCCTGAACTAGTGCACGAGACGACTGAGAAAATTGTACAAATCCGGAACCGTATGGCAGCGGCCCGGGATCGACAAAAGAGTTATGCAGACAAACGTCATAAACCATTGGAATTCCAAGTAGGAGACCGAGTTCTTCTAAAGGTATTACCTTGGAAAGGTGTGATACGATTCGGCAAGCGCGGTAAGCTTAGTCCACGTTACGTAGGACCTTTTGAGATCCTGAAAAGGATTGGTCCGGTTGCGTATCAACTCAAACTACCGGATGAACTCAGTGGGGTTCATGATGTTTTTCACGTATCGAACTTAAAGAAATGTCTTTCTGATGAGACATTGGTTGTACCGTTGGAAGAAATACAAGTAGATGAACAGTTACGATTCATTGAAGAACCAGCAGAAATCATGGACCGAGAGGTCAAACAACTTAAGCAAAGCAGGATTCCGATAGTCAAAGTCCGATGGAATTCACGATGTGGTCCTGAATTCACATGGGAACGGGAAGATCAAATGATGAAGAAATATCCTCATCTATTCAAGACAACTACAAACACTGAGAGCGCACGTTAAATTTCGGGACGAAATTTCCTTCAACAAGGGGATGACGTGATGCTTCACACATCAACACTGCAAATTTCAAACTGTAAGCACAAACATTTTATTTATTCAATTGATTTTGTTACAAACATTTGTGTTACATTACATTCTATATATTTTATGTGCTACATTTCATATGTTACATGTTATGGTAGTACATACATGATTGGTTACACACATTTTGCTATGTGCGGGGTTACATAGTACAAACAGTTATAGGCACTCACTATGTGTGAGGTTACACAACACAGTATGATCAAACACAAACAGTCACAGTTAGGGGAACTAACTAGTGTACACGCAAACAGTCATATTGAAAGATCACAAGTAGTTGTGATGTTGCAAGCATTAGATTGTGTGTGTGAGTACACACAAGCACACAGAATGATCAAATCACACTAACACATGCGATTTAAACTCGTAAGTAGTTTCCTAACTACTTCTAACACTTACTAATTTTCGGGACGAAAATTCCTTCAACAAGGGGATGATGTGACAATCCGACTTTTCGGATTAACCTTGTTAACTGAAGATGGTGAGATCACAGACCAACAAGACATATAAGGCCCAGTAAGGCCAAGGAAGGCCCAGTAAGGTTAAGGTAAGTCCAATGAGTCAAGGTAGGCCCAACAAGGCAAATGTGGGCCCAATAAGGCAAGGGTAGGTCCATTGAGATCTAGGGAGGCCCAATTACAAATTCAAGGCTCAAGATAGGCCCAATTATATTCTGTGAGGCCAAGTGGACAGAAGGTAGGCCCAATGAGACTAATGTAGGCCCAATTGGCCCAAATGGGTAAACTTAGGCCAATAATAGTTCAATTAGTCCAATTAATGGTAATTCGGGATCTTTGGTTCAATTTTATTAATCGAAGTGATATGTTATTGATCCAGAATAATTTATAGGAGTTAAGGTTAAGCAAAAATCAAGTCCTAAGTGTTTTAATTTAAAGGATTAGTCTACAAATTGGGATAATAGTCGATTTTGACTTCTAAAAGTCAAAATTCGAATAAGTATCAAATGGTGATTGAAATTCACGACACTTGAGGTTTTGTAACTGAAATTGCCAATCAATAATCATTATATTGATGATTACCAACGGCCACGAGGAGTTATTAGATCATAAAATGATGAATTAAGTCGATTAACATTCATTATAACAAAAACCGTTACTAGAATATACAAGCCCATATAATTCGACAGAAACTCACACAATTGAGTTTCCAGAACTTCTAATCGGCATCTTTAGAGTTTTCCTCACACAACAATTCGATCTCAAGAGTTCCAGAGAGGTGAATTCAATCATGGAGTGGCCGAACTCAACTTAAAAGTCGAATCACTTCAATTGGTCATCAAGCAAGGTAATAATCTATTCCTATAGTACCTAAAAGGTCCGACTAAGGATAACCATCTGTTAATTTCAGTTTATAACAGCGGATTAATCGATTTCAATAGTTAGGGTTCAAATAAGAAATGGTTTTGGGGTTGTTGATCAAACAAGTTTAAGAATCAAATTAATTCGATCTCAAGAGTTCCGATAGGAGTTTTGTTTCATATGATTTTGAATGCTTGCTTGGTAGAACACGTACATACTTAGATAAACCGTTTAACGTGGAGGTGGCTGATGGAAACACCATTGATATTGACACTATTATTATTGGATGTACGTTGAACTTAAGTGATCACGTTTTCCCAATTGATCTCATACCTATGCATCTTGGTAGCTTTGATGTTATCATAGGCATGGATTGGTTAGCCACCCACAAAGCGGAGATAGTTTGCCATGAGAAATACATACGTATTCCATTGCCTTCTGGTGAAACTTTAAGAGTATTTGGAGAAACTTCTAGCAAAGGTCTTAAGCTTATGTCATGCACTAAAGCACACAAGTACCTTAGGAAGAAATGTATCGCATTTTTAGCTCATATTGTGGAGAAAAAGGATAAAGGAAAGAGAGTTGAAGATGTTCCTGTGATCAGAGATTTTCCAGAAGTATTTCCAGATGATCTGCCGGGTCTTCCACCAGAACGTCAAGTAGAGTTTCGAATTCACTTAGTACCTGGTGCAAATCCAGTTGTTAAAGCTCCCTACAGACTTGCGCCTTCGGAGTTGCAAGAATTGGCAAGCCAGTTGCAAGAACTTACTGATAAAGGATTCATTTGCCCGAGCCATTCGCCATGGGGTGCACCGGTCCTGTTTGTTAAGAAGAAGGACGGGTCATTCCGGATGTGCATCGACTACCGCGAATTGAACAAGCTTACAATCAAGAATCGATATCCGTTACCACGCATTGATGATCTCTTCGATCAGCTTCAAGGCTCGGCATGGTTTTCAAAGATCGATCTTAGGTCCGGATATCATCAGCTTCGCGTACAAGAAGATGATATTCCCAAGACAGCTTTCAGGACAAGATATGGCCATTATGAATTTCTGGTGATGCCTTTCGGCCTTACCAATGCACCTGCGGTTTTCATGGATCTCATGAACCGTGTATGCAGGCCATACTTGGATAAATTTGTGATTGTATTCATTGATGATATTCTGATTTATTCAAAGACTAAGGAAGAACATGAGAAACACCTTAAGTTGGTTTTAGAGATCCTAAGAAAAGAGCGACTGTATGCCAAATTCTCTAAATGTGAATTTTGGCTTAAGGAAGTTCAATTCTTGGGACACATAGTCAACGAATATGGTGTTCACGTGGATCCAGCAAAGATTGATGCGGTGAAGAATTGGAGTACACCGAAGACACCCACGGAGATTCGATCATTTCTCGGACTTGCCGGTTACTATCGGCGGTTCATCTCGAATTTCTCCAGAATTGCTGTCCCTCTCACTTCTTTGACACAGAAGAATAAGCCATATGAGTGGGGACCAAAGCAGGAAGAGGCGTTTCAGACTTTGAAGCAGAAACTTTGTGATGCCCCTGTCTTGACACTGCCTGATGGAAATGATGATTTTGTGGTCTATTGTGATGCATCCAACCTAGGTCTCGGTTGCGTTCTCATGCAACGGGGAAAGGTTGTGGCCTATGCATCAAGACAGCTGAAAATTCATGAGAAGAACTACACCACCCACGACTTGGAACTTGGTGCAGTCGTGTTTGCTTTGAAGATATGGAGACATTATCTTTATGGCACTAAGTGTGTAGTGTTCACGGATCATAAAAGTTTGCAACATATTCTCAATCAAAAGGAGCTGAATATAAGACAACGGAGATGGGTTGAACTTTTGAATGATTATGACTGTGAAATTCGCTACCATCCTGGTAAAGCGAATGTAGTAGCAGATGCGCTTAGTCGCAATAGTCAAGTTCAGATCCATAGTGTCCGAGTGCACTAGTCTCCATGATGATGTTCTCACAGCTCAACAACACTCATTAGCTCAAGATGACTTGAAAAATGAGATGTCATGCGGGGCTGAAATTTTATTGGAAACTAGGGATGATGGCTTGATGTACTATTTGAATCGGTTGTGGATACCGAACAGGGGTGATCTTAGAATGATGATTATGGATGAAGCTCATAAGTCTCGTTACTCAATCCATCCAGGTTCTGATAAGATGTATCAAGACCTTAGGGGCTTGTACTGGTGGCCTGGAATGAAGAAGGATATTGCTGAGTATGTGTCTAAGTGCCTTAACTGTGCTAAAGTCAAGGCAGAACATCAGCGACCTTCTGGAATGTTAATACAACCTGAGATACCGATGTGGAAGTGGGAGAACATCTCTATGGATATCATTACCAAACTACCACGGACCACTAACGGTAAAGATAGCATTTGGGTAATCATTGATAGATTGACCAAGTCGGCTCATTTCTTACCGATACGCGAAACTTACCCTGTGCGGAAGTTAGCTCGTATCTACATTGATGAGATCATTAGCCGACATGGTATTCCCTTAAGCATAATATCGGATCGTGATGCTCTCTTCACGGCACGATTCTGGGTATCACTTCATGAAGCATTTGGAACAAGACTGGATCTTAGAACTGCTTATCATCCTCAAACGGATGGTCAAACGGAGCGAACGATTCAGACATTGGAAGACATGTTAAGAGCTTGTGTCATCGATTTCGGTGGCAATTGGGATAGCCATTTACCATTGGTTGAGTTCTCGTATAACAACAGTTATCACGCGAGCATTGGTATGGCACCGTTTGAAGCTCTTTATGGCAGGAAATGTCGGTCACCTGTTTGTTGGACCGAAGTCGGCGATTTGCAGATTACTGGTCCTGAGATTATTCAGGAAACGACTGACAAGATCCGCCAGATCCGTGACAATCTGTTAGCTGCTCGCAGTCGACAGAAGAGCTACGCGGATAAACGAAGAAAACCTTTAGAGTTTGATGTGGGAGATATAGTATTACTCAAAGTGTCGCCTTGGAAGGGCGTTGTTCGATTCGGAAAGAAAGGGAAGCTTGCTCCACGTTATGTTGGCCCTTTTAAGATCCTTGAACGGATCGGGAAGGTTGCTTACAAGTTAGAACTTCCTCCTGAACTTAGTAATGTGCACCCAACGTTTCACGTGTCCAATCTAAGAAAGTGCTTAGCTGATCAGAATCTTCAGGTACCACTCGATGACATTCGCGTCGATGATACCATGCATTTTGTTGAAAAACCGGTGGAGATAATGGATCGTGAGGTTAAAAAGCTCAAACGTAGTAGAATTCCAATTGTCAAGGTACGTTGGGAATCGAAGCGGGGTCCAGAATTCACCTGGGAGCGGGAAGATCAAATGAAGCATAAGTACCCACATTTATTTGCTACGGTCACTCCAAGTTGAATTTCGGGACGAAATTCCCTTAACTAGGGGAGACTGTAACATCACTGTACTTCCGGTCGTCCGCACATCCGTACGATTGTACTGTTACGATCTGAGATTTATTATTATTAATGATAATGAATTAATTGCTGATATTATTAATGATTATCACTGTTACTGGTATACGTGTTTATAACATATTATACGCGTAAACCATGGGAAGTTTAGTTGTAACTCAACTAAACAGAACCAGAGAGTTTATCGCAGTCATATTGTTGATGATTATGGAATTGGGTTGGAATGGAAAGAAACTGGGAGTTTGTTTTGGTATGGTTGCTAAACGTAGTCAAGGACACATGGTCATGGTTTATCGAAATAGCGGTGGGACGGTGTAGGGGAGGTTGCGATCTACCTCTGCATATGCCCTATATATATATGCATATTTCGGTCTATCATGGATGTCAGTGACTTGGTTTAGTGGGTTTTGGTTTGGGAATATAATATCTAAGTTAATAAAATGATAAAAGTTTAATTGGAAATTAATTACGCGAAGTGAGGTTACGAACATTACATAACCGCGAATGTTGATTCAGAAATATTAACTTAATAATGTATTCGCGTGAGTGACGATTCACACGAATATAATTATTAAGAATAATATTCTGAAATGATATTCCATAAATAGTAAATCGAATCGAAATACGATACGAGCGTTGGATTCGCAAAGATGACGATCTTTACGAATACGTATGCGAGTAACGCGTTTCGACGAGATAACTAAATAATATTTAACGATATTAAATTAATAAATGAAAACTTAAAACGTTTATTAGGAATCACAACCTAAAATGAATTCAAATAAATTAATTTATCAAATAATTGATTTAGCGAAAATAAACGGAACTATTTTTACGAAATAGTTTATTTGAAACTATTTTCTTTAAAACTATCTTTATAAAAATGAAATTTAATTATTTAAACGAGTTATATTTTTAAATATGTTTTACGTTTAAAAACCGCGCATTTCATAATATATCGCGATAAAAACGAGACCAGACGCGGTGTAATGATACGCGTTATAAGGAAGAAGGGCACCTCCTTCTTCCTCATTTCTACAACACCCATTCTCTCTCTAAAACACACACTCACATTTCGCTCTACCTTCTCTCTAACTTATCTCGCTCGTTACCCGACGGATTCAAGTGATCTTTGGCTCTAAACGACCGCGTGAACGAGAGCTACAAGGAGATACGAAGAAATCCTATATTTGCTCAACATCTCGAGGTAAATCTGAGATTTTAATCACGGTTTTGTTGTAGATTTCGAATTTTATAACTTGTGATACGTTAACCGAACTAAACCTTTAGAATCACCTAGTTAAACGTTAGTAGAACTTGTGAAATATTGAGGACAGATCTATGGCTACCTTGGAGTTGATGGTGTGGTAAGAAAACAGCAAGGTTCGGTCGTAGTGCTGCTCGAAATACAGGTTCGCCGGGGATTTAGTTGCGGAACCCTTGAGGCCTACGAACCTTGGACGTTGAGCGAACCTTTATGAGTCAGACGAACCAAGATCCATGTTGTCATCACCGAACCCCATGCAGCTACTCACGAACCCTACACGAACCTATGTGGTCGAGGGTTAGCCGGCCGAACCTTTTAGCCGCAAACCTTGTCCTGAAAACCCTAGTAGCCGAACCCAGCGGTGGACGAACCTTGTCTGGGATGAGAACCTAGGCTGGCCGAACCTAGGCCAGCCGAAGCTTGTCATTTGCCGAACCCTGGACAACCTCGCGAACCTATCTCTTAGGTAACGAACCCTCGCATGTCAAACTAAAGGGGCGAACCTTGTCAAACCTTTCTCGTTTAATCTAGCCGAACCTAAATCAAATGGGCCGAACCTATCATCTTCATGAATAGGTTCGCTGCCCCTTGGGATATCAGCGTTTAATTGTTGAACAACGAGTTAGTCGAGCTTAAGGACTAGGGACAACCATTGCATACATAAAGGTTATCAAGCCACCACCTTTTCTCTCTCTAGAATATAATTATTATAATTAAAATAAAAGTAAATGGGGGATAGATTTTATATAAATAATTTAAGTATCAAAGTTTTAAACACAAATGTTGATTTTAATTAAAGGAAATGCAAGGTGGTTAAGATAACCGTTTTGACATGCATGTTTAAGTGTGTGCATGATTAAAAATATCATCTTTATCGTGTATACATCCATCAGTTGTACATAGGCCCTTAAGACCTGGTTACCTTCGTTTAATAGATAAAGTCTAACAAGAGGTAACTAAGTAGGATAAACGATTAATTACAAAACCTTGAAGTATTTTACTTTAATTTAAGTGTTACAATTTAAGTTAGAATGGATACATTAAGTTAATGAAGGATTTAATGAATTAAAGCTAAACACCTATGGATGTTTAATAGAAAGGAAGCGCGTATACTTATGATATGAAACATACTATAATCACAGATCTTTGAATTGAGTTGAGTTATATACGCGAGCGCGCATTACCAGAGAACACTGATTCTAAGGACTTCAGGTGAGTTCTCATAACCTCCTTTTCTTTAAACTGTTTTGTTTTAAAACTCGGAGGTGAAACATGTATACCAAATTAAATATTGTTTTGATAAAACAAGGTTAATACCTGTTTATCAATATGATATTCATAATTATAAATTATCATTATTATTGGATTGTCTCTTATAATTATATATCCGTGTAAACATTGTTGTTGACTTCGGTCAATGACAACGATTACATGTATTGCCACAAACTCCGTGAATCATTGCTTTTAACTTCGGTTAATTGTTTTGATATCATGTATTGTCACGTGGATGTTGTCCACTCCGTGAATTCTCGCCTTTAACTCCGGTTAATTGCTTGAATTCATGTATAGCCACGTGGTTAGCTACCACTCCATGGATCATGTTTTTAACTTATGTTAATTACATAATGATCATGTATAGTCACAAACATTATTTGAGAATATTGATGTTGAGATTGGTTGATTGGTTTGTGCTTTGATTATCTATGATTGACTATGATTGATTGGATATGTGTTTATGTGTTTGTGTATGTGTTTGATTGTTGAGTTTGGAGTTTGGGTGGATTATCTCTTACAGGTATTATTATTGTGGATTTTCTCAGGAAATCATAAGCATTTATACTCATTTTATCTAAACCTTTTATAAATCTATTTTTAAACTTAAACTCTTAAATCCATTTTATAAAACCTTTTTAAGTATAAAAACTTATGATTACTCACCAACTACCTTGTAGTTGACACTTGATTTCTTACATGTTTCAGATGATGGAGACAAGTAGGATGAAGAGGGTGATCTCTTCTATTTTGGACATCATCATATAGGATCTTGGACTTAGCTAAATAACTAAATATCTGGCGATTAGAATTTAGTTAGATAGCTAAATCTCTTTTGTAATTGTTGTAACTATTTCATGATGAACATGATTTTTGTGTAATTAATTTGGTAGATTGATTGATATATGATGATTGGATTTGGATGCCCACGAGCTTTTGAACAATCTACACATCCCTCGTGGCATCCTGACGTTTCCGCCATCGGTCGGGGTGTTACAGTCACCATGGACTCCGATTAGCCGAGTTACTTTCATTTATGTTTCTTTTTATATTTGCCTAAACGAGCAGGATGTGCTCGTACAAACTTATGTTGTTATCATCTTTTGGAAATCATTGTACTTCAAGTTTATTATTAATGAGAATTATGCTTTGTCTTATTTATTGTACCACTATAGTTGTTTGCTAACATAACATCTGACTTGACATCTAACATGATATCTGACTTAACATCTGACATAACATCCACTGACACACTGAATGACTAACATTCTATCCCTTCCGTATAGAAACCATCTATGGCGGGAAGAGGACCGTACGCGCGTGCCACTAAGCGAACACTGGATGCAGCCGTCATCAAGATGATGGTCGACCGACGGGTCAACAAGGCGATCGCTGAATATGAAGCGAATCGCCAGAACAGTGAGACCAGTGGAACAAACAACGATACTAACACTCGCCTAACATGACTAATATAGTGTAGCTAACATGATACTAACCCACGACATTGGTTTCTGACAAACATGATCGCACGGCAACAATAGCAAAGGATGTTCTTTTAAATCCTTCCTGAACTGCCATCCACACAAATTCAAGGGAACTGAAGGAGCAGTCGGAATGCTCCGCTGGGTGGAGAAGGTGGAATCTGTATTCGCCATGTGCGAATGTGCTGACGAAAACAGGGTTAAGTATGCAACCGGTACACTGGAAGGACCGGCCCTCACATGGTGGAACACCCATGTGCAAACCCTGGGGTTGGACGGTGCCAACTCTATGTCATGGACTGACTTCACCAGATTGCTGCAGGAGGAATACTGTCCTCGGGATGAGATTCGGAAACTGGAAGCCGAATTTTGGGTACTTAAGATGGTTGGGTCTGAGATCGAGCAATACTGCACTCGATTTCACGAGCTGTGTAAGCTATGCCCGGCAATGGTGACGCCGGAATACAAGAAGATCGAGCAGTTCATCAGTGGGCTGCCCGAACAAATTCAAAGCATGGTGACTACGTCTGACCTCACCACCATCCAACCGTTGATCCGATTAGCCCACAAACTGGCTGACCAAGCTATCATAATTTGATTTTCTAATGGAAAGTGTCCATCCACGTGTCATTCTCTTAAAATTATTGGGGTTGAAACAAATAAAAGCATGTATAATCTGAGTCATACTGTGTGTAAATTTTGTTCCAGAAATTTTATTTTAACGATTTTTTTATTCTAAAATTATTATAATATTTAATCTTACTAAAATAATCACATTTTAGTTAAAAAAATAACAACTTTAGATGTCATTTGATTAATTACATTCATTTTATCAAGATAAACACAAAATAAAGTCAGCTGTCTGAAAAAATAACAGTTAACATTAAAATTTACGGTTTTCATCGTTAACTCAATTTATTCATTATGCTTTATCGTTGGTAATCCAAGCATATCCACTAAATTCGTTAACCAAGTCACCGTCTACGTTCGTTTCGAATAGCGTACTGCCAAACGGTGTTATAATGAAAATCATCAAATGCAAACCTTGCATTTAAAATAAAATACTCTTTGCTAACTTTCATTAGCTTTAATTAAACATACAAACAAACAAATTTACCCGGTATATTCTCATTTTTCGGTATGGTCAGGGGAAGAATGAACACAAACCTTATCTCTATCTCAGTTAACATAGAGAGGCTGCTACGAAAGAGTCCTCGGCTCATGGTTATCATTTGAAGTTAATCATCATAACACTTTTAATGTTATTTTCATATAATAAGTAAAATAACGTTAAAATTAGTGCAATTTTACTTTGGCCTTTTGATGACCCACACATATATACATTATATGTGTGCACCGCAAATAGGGGCGTATTTTAATAGCTTTAATTGTATACACATATTAAATTTATTAACTCGTTAATCAATCGAGTTTAGTATACTAATCATACCGGATTAATTCGTCAAAACTCATGGATGTCACAAAATTATTGAACAAAAACACGCAATTACGTAAATAAAACACATGAAAATACCCAAACCATCACCCGGTTTACTCAAAGTGGCATTATCGTGTTGTTGTATGTCCAATATTGATGATGCATGAGAGACCTCGTATACAATTGACAAAGTTTGTTATTGCCTTTTTTTTTTTTTTTTTTTTTTGTTAACTACTACGCACAACTTCTTTGTAATTAATTAATTTTTTTAGTTATTAATATTATTTATTTATTATTTTTTAATTTTTTTTATTACATTATAGTCTTTTATCATTCGTTTTCTTTTTCTTTTTCTAATTTTTACTTATTTAGGCTGATGTCTTGTAAATTAATTAAAATTTTCTTTTAATTTTAATCTCCTCCTAGTTTTTTTTTTTCTAACTTTTTTATTAATATATATTTTATGTTGTTTTCTCCCTCTACTAAAACTTTTATGGTTCATTTCTTATCCACACATGTTTTTAACATATATACTTTAAGGTTTTACGTTAAAGTGACAGTAATTACGAGACATTGATCTTTTTATATCTGAGTATTGAATACAAGATCGTGTATGTATTCTGATATACGAAATCATGGTGAAATTTCTCATGCAAACATTTACGATTACTACTCCTTTGATTTTTACGTTGAAGTGGCAAATACTGTGAAGTATGTTTCTTTACTACATTTTTGTCCTTCGTCTTTCTTTTTCTATTTATTTTTTTTTCAACTTTTCCTTATTTTTGATTAGGTCTAGATAATTTCTTAATATTTTCTTTTAATTCTCAATCTTTCTTACTGCGTTTTATTCTAAGTTTTTAGTATTTTCTTAATTACTCTTGTTAGCAGGATAACTTTCACCAAATCCTTATTCATCTAAAATATAAAGCCTTTAGTAGTTCCATGATTGAGGTAAATATAAACAGAAACAAAAACCCGAGGGAAAAACCATTAGCTAGGTACGCTAGAGCTATTTGAATCAATGGATTTACGTGTGAGCTATTATCAATTACAACAAACAAAAAGGTGACAAAATATTTTCAATAAGATAGATATGTTACATGTCACTTGTTAGCTGCATGTCAAGTATTACTTTATATTAATTTAGTGACGGACCATGGAATTCTTTAATATGGGATCATTTTTTTCCTAACGATTTTATTTTTATTAACATGATCTTACAATTTTTAGATTGTGTCCGGGTCACGAGGCCAGGTCAGGACATATCGGATAAAATAATAACATATGTAGACATGTTTGAAATATATAATCGTCAAAAAAGAAAACAATAGGAACATTTATTAAATGCTTGATTCCTAAATAATATACATATAAATCATTATGATTTATGCATGCATGCATGCATAAAATTTATTAAATTGATATACAATGCAAATTACTTCTTGGTGCTTCTTGGTCAGTGGCAGAGCTTGAAAAATTTGTCCCCAGGGGGCCGAAAGTCATGGGGAAATTTTTTTCTTTATCGCTATGCTTCAGGCTAAAAATTCGGCTCTGCACATGATAATTCGGGTCGGGTCAACGATTTAAAGCTTAAAAAATCAAATATTTTTGTTTCACTCAAAAAAAATATATATGTTTGTATAAAACAAGACATAAAATGTTTAAGATGAAAAGGTGAGTACCTGGGAGAAGAATCACAATTCAGCGCGACGATCTTTAAGGTCTTTGAACTCATTGATTATACACTTCGTATCAAACTTCCTCACAATTTCCTTTTCTCAACAATTTCCTTTGTGAAGACGATTTTTGAAATAGGTAATGTTCAATAGTTAAGGCCCATTTAAATTTTTATAGCCCAAAACAAGCTTTAAACTCAAGATCAGCTAATGAATAAGATAACAAACAACACTGTGAACCCTTAAAGGTAATGTTTAAACTAACAATATTAGTTCAATTTTATTATTTTTAAAATCCAAGGGGGCCCAAGGAATTTTATGAAAAAAACCGAAGGGGCCGGGCTCAATACCTATATAATTCTTTTTCGACCGAAAACTATTATATCGTGACTTATGACCAAAACACCGAAAGGAGCCGGTCTCACACGCCAGGCCAGCGGGCTGGATCGACTTTCCCGTTGAGCGGAGTGGTCCCAGGGCGTGATCGCATCGATTTGATGAGATAGTATTCATAGCACATGATATATAAATGAGGAAACTAAAGCATACATTCAATACGAATTACAAAGATAAATTACATAAGTTTGAGTTCAATAATTTAACTCTGTAATCTACCAAAAGACATATGAATTACTAAACAATGCACAAAACTGCTAGGTCCTCCTACTAGTCCCGCTAGCTAATATCCTGCTTCCGGTGACTAAACATGTTCGTCAGCTGAGAAGAACATGTGAAAAACAAGTTGTAACAACCGAATAATTAGCACATTTGATTGTGTATAAAATCTATGATGAATTGACGATGGTAATTACTATAGATTGATAGTACACGAGAATGATGAATGTAGGCGAAAACCGTGCGCAAAACGGAGTTACGGATTGTCCGGAATCGCGAAACGAAGAAAACTTTCAAAGTATTGAACTTCTGGACTCGTCGCGGTACGCGACGGAGATTTGAGGATCCTTCGCGGTACGCGACGGACCTAAAATATCTAAAATCCTCCGGATTTCTTCGCGGTACGCGAAACCCTTTATTGGCTTCCCGTCGCGGTACGCGACGAGTGAGGCGGTGGAGTAAGTTGAACTTCTTCATCAGTTTCACGCAGAAAGTTTAATTTTTATACATCTCGAACAAGAACACCCCAGACGAATACCAGACGAAAATTCATCATCAAAACACTATTTTGAAGCCACTAGAAGTCACCGATCATACCAGGGATCGTATCTACAAGTTCTGATCGTTGTTTTGCAGTCAAAACTCCGTCAGATTAGGTAACGATTCGTTTTAATTTACTAGTGTGATTTTGATTGATTAGATCTTGATTTTGAACTTAATGATATAGTTAGGATTGTTGATTATTGCCTAGATGATGGCTAGGATTGATTAGAAATGAAGAACACGATGTTCTAACGGTTAAATCCTTGTTTTGATCCGTTGTAATGCCCGGTTTGCATGAAATCACAACTATGGTTATAATGGTTTAATCCATTTGATTATGACAATGTAGATGGTTAGTTTGATTAATCTTTGAAATGCAAAGGTTAAATCTAAGTGTTTCAAACTAATCACAATCATTAACATACTTATTGAACGATTATCTGATGTTTATGATAACAGTCAGATTAGTATGTTAAACATGGTTATTAAACCTATTCTAAGATTACATTGTGATATTTCATGATATCTGGGTAACCAATTATAAGGATTTATCATTTCTAAGCCATTAATCTGTTTAAGAACTGTTTTAGCATTATAATCAACAACATTAACTACTTGATGACTTTTAAGGCAATGTCTTTGACATTGAACGTTCAGAAAGATCTAATCAGTAGGTTAACACATAAATGACTTATTAAGTGTAAACGAATGCAGAAATTCACCATTAGTACCAGTTTGTGAGTGATCTTGCTACAGTAAGACATCAGGTGAGTTCTATGAGCCCTCTTTTACTATTTTAACATTTTAGGGCTGATATGCATGTTATAAAGTTATTTTAGGTAAATGATTGTTTTATCTGGCTACGGTCAGATAAGAGAATATGCTAAAGTAAAGAATGTTTCAAGTTGTAAAGTTAATGTATGAAAGTGACACTAACCTGATTAAGGTCAGGTAAAGAATGTTTTCAAGTAAAGAACGTTTTAAAGTAAATAATGCTTTAAGTCTCAACTACAGTTGAAAAGTAAATGATTTTAAGAACCTCAGCTGAGATGTCAAGGATGTTTTAAAGACTCAACTACGGTTGAGAAATGAATGATTTTAAAAGTCTCGGCCGAGGTTAATTAGAAAATGCGATTTTGAAGTCCCGGCTGCGGTTGGGCAAATGTTGAGCACTGCGGTGCGGATAATGATTTATGATTATGATGGTTTAAATGATTTAAACCATGTTATGTATGAATGATGTATGTCAAAATTCCTGTGAAAGAACAGGCATAAGTCCTGTGAAAGAACAGGCACAAGTCCTGTGAAAGAACAGGCACAAGTCCTGTGAAAGAACAGGCACAAGTCCTGTGAAAGAACAGGCATAAGTCCTGTGAAAGAACAGGCCTGCCGACTGTGTGTCGCCAGTGGAGGAAATCTTATGCATGCATAACGTGTTGACTTCGGTCAACAGAACAGGCTACATTTATGCACTGTTTGATTGATGTTATGATGTTATGAATGTTATGTATATGAAATGTTTTATGTTTAGTATGATTGAGACTGTTGACTTCGGTCGACTGTGAAGGCTATTGTTTTATGTATATTAAAGATTTTATTTTTATGAAAAGTTAACTTAGAACTCACCAGCGAAAGCTGACTTGTTTTAGCATGCATGTCAGGTTGAATGGTATTGAGGAAGAATGACAGTAAGGCTCATGGCATACTTTGAAGACTACCCCTGGCTTAGACTGGCTGTGTTATATTACTGTTAGAAGAGTGGGTTATGTTTAATATGTAAAAGTTTGTTTAGATCTGTAAGATATTTTATATTTTCACTCGACATTCCGCTGCTATGATAATGTAATTATGGTTTAAGTATTATGGGTATGATGTTTGCCAACTGAGGGGTTTGGGGCCTCTCAAGTTGGTATCAGAGCCATAGTTTGAGAGATCCGGTTATCCCTAATGACTGGACTTAAACTGAAAATGGGACTGAATGATAAGAATGCCAGTCAAGGGTAGTTTGATGCCATGAGCTGAATGTTATGTACGAGTTAAGACGTAGGTGTAAGGTTAGGAAGGGAGTTAGAGTCATGCAAGTTGGGGTGACGGAATGGGAAACGTTTAGAGCCTATGAGTTGGGTAAATGGTTAATAACACCTGATCAACGTCATTAACAATTTACAAAGCTTATTTCGTGCTAAACTAAACCTGTACTGACTCTCCAATTGTTGCATCCTGTAGGTAATTAAATGGCTGGACAAAGGGGTAGACCACGTAAGCAACCACAGGAACCTGAAGAACCACATATCGAGAATGAAGAACCCGTCAATGAAGACGACTATGAGCACAACGAGCAACCAGAAGATGAAAACGAGTTTACTCTAGAGCCTATCGTAGTGAAGGCTATTTCTGATGAGGTCTGTAAAGTTTTGGATGATAAGCTACCAGCTTTGGTTACAAAAATACTGAAGGATACTTTGAAAGACAAGTCTGAAGAAACTAAGGAGAGCACCAAAGAAGAGGAAGTTGTGATCACCGGAACTAAGAACGGTGATTCTACGTCAGAGAAACGGAAGGGTTGTGATTACAAGGCCTTCAAAGGATGCAGTCCACCATCCTTTGATGGTAAGAAGGATGCCGTGGCCACCTGTCACTGGGTTTCGGCCATGGAGGCAGTGATCGCTATCAGTGAATGCCGGGAAGACCAAGCTGTAAAATTTGCAGCTCATTCATTTACTGAAGAAGCTCTACATTGGTGGAACACCATCAAGCAGTCAAAGACCACTAATGATGTGGAGGGTTTAAAATGGGAGGAATTGAAAGAATTAGTTATGAAACACTTTTGTCCGAAGAATGAAGTTGATAAAATCGAGCGGGAATTTCTGACTTTGAAAGCTGGACGTATGAACCATCGGCAATATACGTCAAAATTTAATGAAATGTCAAGACTGGTTCCTCATTTGGTAAACACGGAGGAACGCAGATTGAAGTTATATGTGGAAGGGTTACCACCTAAAGTCCGAACACATGTGAAGGCGCATGCTCCTAGAACTTTTGAATCAGCCGTAGAAAATAGCGGCATTGTCTGGGATGATGTTGTTGAAGCTGAACCAACAAAGGAGGAACCGAAGCAAAAGTGGTCACCTAAATTTAAAAGGAATCGAAATGACAAATCCTGACCCCCTATGAAAAGGTTTAGAATGGAAGAAATTGAAAAGTGCCCTAAGTGTGGAAAGAGACATAGGGGAGAGTGTCTTACGGGGACTACTTTGTGCTACCGTTGTGGAAAGACTGGACATATCTCTTATGATTGTCCGAATATGCCAAAGTGTTACAATTGTGGTGGAATCGGTCACGTGAGCAGGAATTGTTTTAAACCAAAGATAATGCCTACTGAAGCCATCAAACCTGAAAGTAGCAAGGGAGGGGAGAAGCAAAAGGCAAAAGCTCGTGCCTTTACTATGACTAAAGATCAGGCAGCCAAAGACCCTGATGTGGTGACAGGTACATTCTTGATTAATGATATCCCTGCTTCAGTGTTATTTGATTCTGGTGCAAGTATGAGCTTTGTGGCTATTACTTTTTGTGATAAACTGCATGCTAAGGTTAAAAAGATAGAACACGTCTTTACTATTGAAACTGCTCTTGGTAAATCTACTAAAGTAACGGAGGCCATTGATGATGATTGTTACATTGATATAGAAGGTCATAGATTCCCTGTTAAGTTGTTTGTGATTACGTTAGGAGGTTTTGATGTAGTCTTGGGAATGGATTGGTTGGCCAAATATGAGGCTAACATTGTCTGTCGACGAAATATGATTTTCTTAACGGCTCTTAATGGGAGTTCAGTAACGGTTTATGGGGATAAAATGTTTAATGCGCCTAAAGTCATTTCAATGATTAAGGCGAGTGAATTTATGAGGCGAGGGTGTGGGGCTTATCTGGCTTATGTTATTGATAAAGAAATTAAAGTAAAAGAATTGGAAGACGTACCCGTGGTGTGTAACTTTCCTGATGTATTTCCTGAGGATTTGCCAGGAATTCCACCTGATCGGGAAATCGAATTCCAAATTGATGTTGTGTCAGGAGCTCAACCTGTCGCCAAGGCACCGTATCGTCTGGCTCCAACGGAAATGAAAGAATTAATGACCCAACTACAGGACCTTCTAGATAAAGGTTTTATACGACCAAGTGTGTCACCCTGGGGTGCACCAGTGTTGTTTGTCAAGAAAAAGGACGGGAGTATGAGAATGTGTATTGATTATAGGGAATTGAATAAGCTCACGATAAAGAACAAGTATCCGCTACCAAGAATTGATGATCTATTTGACCAATTGCAAGGGGCAAGTTGGTTCTCTAAAATTGATCTCAGGTCAGGATATCATCAACTAAAGGTGAGGGAACAAGACATTCCAAAGACAGCATTTCGCACACGTTATGGCCATTATGAGTTCCTTGTAATGTCTTTTGGGTTAACTAACGCTCCTGCAGCGTTTATGGATTTGATGAATCGGGTGTGCAGACCTATGTTGGATCGATCAGTGATTGTATTCATTGACGACATTTTAATATATTCAAAGAATGAAGGTGATCATGCGTGTCATATTCGGGAAGTACTTGAAATGTTAAGGAGAGAAAAGCTTTATGCTAAGTTATCTAAATGTGCCTTTTGGTTACGAGAAGTGCAGTTCTTAGGTCATGTCATTGGTCCAGAAGGCATAATGGTGGACCCAGCTAAAGTAGAAGCGGTAATGAAATGGAATCCTCCGAAAACCCCGACGGAAGTCCGTAGTTTTCTCGGGTTAGCAGGTTACTATAGAAGATTCATCCAGGATTTTTCCAGGATTGCTACACCATTGACAAAATTGACGAGGAAAGAAGTAAAATATGACTGGGGTCCAACTCAGGCCCAAGCTTTTGATGAATTGAAAAAGAGATTAACTGAAGCTCCTATTTTAACACTGCCGGATGGTAATGAAGACATGGTTGTGTACTCAGATGCGTCTTATCTAGGTTTGGGTTGTGTACTTATGCAAAGGGGAAAGGTAATAGCATATGCCTCAAGACAATTGAAAACTCATGAAGCTAATTATCCAACACATGATTTGGAATTGGCTGCTGTGGTATTTGCTTTAAAAATTTGGAGGCATTATTTATATGGAGTGAAATGTACAATCTACACAGATCACAAAAGTTTAAAATACTTCTTTGAACAGAAGGATTTGAATATGAGACAACGAAGATGGCTTGAACTGCTCAAAGATTATGACTGTGAGATTTTGTATCACCCGGGCAAGGCCAATGTGGTGGCTGATGCTCTAAGTCGCAAGACAGAACACTCTGCTATACAAGTTAAGTCTTATAGTTTGGTAATCACACCAGATTTTCTAAATGAACTCAAGGATGCGCAGAAGGAAGGATTAAAGGAAGAAAATGTGGGATTAGAAAGAATATTTGGTCAGGTTAAAAGTCTAGAAGAAAATGAATGTGGTGTTAAGATTCGATTTGGTCGAATGTGGGTTCCACGAAATGGGAACATCAGGTCAAGGATTCTAGACGAAGCACATAAGTCACGCTACTCTATTCATCCTGGTGCAACGAAAATGTATCAAGACCTTCGAAAAGATTATTGGTGGCCAGGTATGAAGTTTAATGTAATGCAATATGTAAACAAATGCTTGACATGTGCACAAGTAAAAGCTGAACATCAGAAACCATATGGTTATGTGCAACCTTTAGAAGTCCCAGAATGGAAATGGGAACACATCATGATGGATTTTATTACCAAGTTGCCTCTTACAACGAAACGTCATGATGCTATTTGGGTGATTGTAGACCGGTTAACGAAAAGTGCTCATTTCTTGCCTATACGAGAGACTTATACTTCGGAGAAACTGTCTGAATTATTTGTAAAAGAAATAATTACAAGACATGGAGTTCCAGTTTCTATAGTGTCAGATCGTGACACGCGATTTGTATCAAGATTCTGGAAACGGTTTCATGAATCAATGGGTACAAGGCTCAATATCAGCACTGCGTATCATCCACAGACCGAAGGACAGTCTGAAAGGACTATCCAAACCTTAGAAGATATGCTCAGAGCTTGTATTATTGATTTTGGTGGTAGTTGGGATGATCATTTACCATTGGTGGAATTCTCGTACAACAATAGCTACCATGCTAGTATTGGAATGCCACCATATGAGGCATTGTATGGACGGCGTTGTAGGACACCGGTATGTTGGGGAGGTGTAGGACAGAAAGAAGTGGGAAGTAAAGCTGCAGTGTTAGATTTGACAGAAAAGCTTCAACTAGTAAAGCGCGAATGAAAGCTGCACAGGATCGACAGAAGTCTTATGCCGATAAAAGACGGAGGCCAATAGAATTTGAAGTAGGAGACCAAGTATTGTTAAAAGTTTCACCATGGAAGGGAGTTATTCGATTCAGGAAAAGAGGAAAGCTGAGTCCGAGATTTATTGGACCTTTTCAAATAATAGCACGGGTCGGTAAGGTAGCTTACCGATTAGATCTACCAGATGAACTGAGTGGAATTCATCCGACATTCCACGTTTCACATTTGAGAAAATGTCTAGCAAATGATGTAGCATATGTGCCGTTAAATGACATTGAAGTTGATGAGAAATTAAACTACATAGAAGAACCAGTTGCAATTGTTGATACGAAAGAAAAACAGTTACGTAACAAGGTGATTAGGCAAGTTAAGGTTCAATGGAAGCACCGAAAAGGATCTAAGGCGACATGGGAGACTGAAGACGAGATGAAACGACTCTACCCACGTTTGTTTGAAACGTAACAGGTTTCGAGGACGAAACCTATTGTAAGGAGGGTAGATTTGTAACAACCGAATACTTAGCACATTTGATTGTGTATAAAATCTATGATGAATTGACGATGGTAATTACTATAGATTGATAGTACACGAGAATGATGAATGTAGGCGAAAACCGTGCGCAAAACGGAGTTACGGATTGTCCGGAATCGCGAAACGAAGAAAATTTTCAAAGTATTGAACTTCTGGACTCGTCGCGGTACGCGACGGAGATTTGAGGATCCTTCGCGGTACGCGACGGACCTAAAATATCTAAAATCCTCCGGATTTCTTCGCGGTACGCGAAGCCCTTTATTGGCTTCCCGTCGCGGTACGCGACGAGTGAGGCGGTGGAGTAAGTTGAACTTCTTCATCAGTTTCACGCAGAAAGTTTAATTTTTATACATCTCGAACAAGAACACCCCAGACGAATACCAGACGAAAATTCATCATCAAAACACTATTTTGAAGCCACTAGAAGTCACCGATCATACCAGGGATCGTATCTACAAGTTCTGATCGTTGTTTTGCAGTCAAAACTCCGTCAGATTAGGTAACGATTCGTTTTAATTTACTAGTGTGATTTTGATTGATTAGATCTTGATTTTGAACTTAATGATATAGTTAGGATTGTTGATTATTGCCTAGATGATGGCTAGGATTGATTAGAAATGAAGAACACGATGTTCTAACGGTTAAATCCTTGTTTTGATCCGTTGTAATGCCCGGTTTGCATGAAATCACAACTATGGTTATAATGGTTTAATCCATTTGATTATGACAATGTAGATGGTTAGTTTGATTAATCTTTGAAATGCAAAGGTTAAATCTAAGTGTTTCAAACTAATCACAATCATTAACATACTTATTGAACGATTATCTGATGTTTATGATAACAGTCAGATTAGTATGTTAAACATGGTTATTAAACCTATTCTAAGATTACATTGTGATATTTCATGATATCTGGGTAACCAATTATAAGGATTTATCATTTCTAAGCCATTAATCTGTTTAAGAACTGTTTTAGCATTATAATCAACAACATTAACTACTTGATGACTTTTAAGGCAATGTCTTTGACATTGAACGTTCAGAAAGATCTAATCAGTAGGTTAACACATAAATGACTTATTAAGTGTAAACGAATGCAGAAATTCACCATTAGTACCAGTTTGTGAGTGATCTTGCTACAATAAGACATCAGGTGAGTTCTATGAGCCCTCTTTTACTATTTTAACATTTTAGGGCTGATATGCATGTTATAAAGTTATTTTAGGTAAATGATTGTTTTATCTGGCTACGGTCAGATAAGAGAATATGCTAAAGTAAAGAATGTTTCAAGTTGTAAAGTTAATGTATGAAAGTGACACTAACCTGATTAAGGTCAGGTAAAGAATGTTTTCAAGTAAAGAACGTTTTAAAGTAAATAATGCTTTAAGTCTCAACTACAGTTGAAAAGTAAATGATTTTAAGAACCTCAGCTGAGATGTCAAGGATGTTTTAAAGACTCAACTACGGTTGAGAAATGAATGATTTTAAAAGTCTCGGCCGAGGTTAATTAGAAAATGCGATTTTGAAGTCCCGGCTGCGGTTGGGCAAATGTTGAGCACTGCGGTGCGGATAATGATTTATGATTATGATGGTTTAAATGATTTAAACCATGTTATGTATGAATGATGTATGTCAAAAGTCCTGTGAAAGAACAGGCATAAGTCCTGTGAAAGAACAGGCACAAGTCCTATGAAAGAACAGGCACAAGTCCTGTGAAAGAACAGGCATAAGTCCTGTGAAAGAACAGGCCTGCCGACTGTGTGTCGCCAGTGGAGGAAATCTTATGCATGCATAACGTGTTGACTTCGGTCAACAGAACAGGCTACATTTATGCACTGTTTGATTGATGTTATGATGTTATGAATGTTATGTATATGAAATGTTTTATGTTTAGTATGATTGAGACTGTTGACTTCGGTCGACTGTGAAGGCTATTGTTTTATGTATATTAAAGATTTTATTTTTATGAAAAGTTAACTTAGAACTCACCAGCGAAAGCTGACTTGTTTTAGCATGCATGTCAGGTTGAATGGTATTGAGGAAGAATGACAGTAAGGCTCATGGCATACTTTGAAGACTACCCCTGGCTTAGACTGGCTGTGTTATATTACTGTTAGAAGAGTGGGTTATGTTTAATATGTAAAAGTTTGTTTAGATCTGTAAGATATTTTATATTTTCACTCGACATTCCGCTGCTATGATAATGTAATTATGGTTTAAGTATTATGGGTATGATGTTTGCCAACTGAGGGGTTTGGGGCCTCTCACAAGTGAACATTATGTTGATAAGTTCATTTGTTTATTATAGTTTGAAAATGAATTAGGAAAACATTTATCCTAGGTAAAACATGTCAAAGTTCTCAACTTAGTCATCATCTCAGACATCATCCCATTTAGAAATAATCTCACAGTTTTAGTCTTTCATAAAAGTTGTCATGGTTAAGAAAACTGAGTTATTAAAATAATAATTAGTTCAACCATGATGTTGGAATATTTTGTAATTCCCAACCATTCTCAATTTGATAACGATTTGGAATTTGTTTTCAAAGAATTTGACACCCAATGCATCAATTTCCACCTTAGACCTCACTACTGACATAATCCCGTCTTGCCAAATAACGCTTATATATAGGGCATACACAGGGTCAAGCCTAGCCGCCAGCCACCACGCCCTTGACAAGATACTATCATGTCCCTAATGGAAACTAAGGCTTCCACTCTTCACATACATCCTCAATTCACAACACTTATCTTTTCCCAAGAAATTTAGATATATACCAATTAACTACTATTTGTAGCTGAGCAACACCATGGTTGACCTGAAACCCAACTCGAACTTTTCCAGTTGCCCAAAGAGTACAAGGTTAACAAGTATTTGTAACTGAGCAACACCATGGTTGGCCCGAAGGCCAACTCGACCTTTGCTAATCTGTCAAATAGAAGTTATAGAGTTATTGACATAATTAACAACTATTTGTAACTGAGAAACACCATGGTAGGCCCGAAGGCCAACTCGACCTTTGCTAGACTCCCAAATAGATGTTATAAGTTTATTATTATACACTGTCTTATTATTATCACCCATGCGGTCCTTTACCAAACCTGACTGTTGTCGCCCTGTTGCCGGCCATACGATACCGAACAATATAGCCTCCTAAAATACGCATAACGTACCGACCTCACTCACCGGAAGTTTGTCAAACTTATGGTGCCACTACGTTACCATCGGCTTGACCTCTGTCACTTAATGGTAAAAAAACTAAAAGGTAATTAACGCAGCTGAATTCACATATGAGCACATAATCACACTGATATAATTTAGATGGTATCCTAATAAACCAATCCATAGCCATCTCATCATCTCATAGTCTTACAAGTTGACATTCACCAATTTTGACATTTACAATTATTTGGCATCGCAAAAAGGTTTTGACATTTAAATGGTTTTCTCATAAAACTTTGTCAATCAGTTATTAACCCATACACCCATTTAAAATGTTAAAAACAAGTCTTACATAACTTATGGAAACTCTAAGTTTACACACCCTGAAATCAAGTACAGTTATAACCATCGTACTATGAAAAGTTTAAATGTAAGCATACAATTTATAATCATAAGAAAATGATAAGTAAGCATACTTCTCAGCCCCGCACTTATAAATAAAACGATTAGAAAAGGGGCAATGAACTCACCTATGTGTGTCTGATGGTTGACTTGTTTACAGTTACGCGCGATCATTGTTGGCAGTTTAATTGTGTTCGAAACCTGTTTTTCATTGGGTTGTTTTCAACATTGTTAGCAGTTGTATGTGTTCAAGGTCATGTTTAGAGTTTGGTGGTCAACTAGGTGATCTATCTCAACTTGTGTGGGTTACTAGTCCTTCCTATATGATTAATGTTGCGTCTAAGTTATAAGACTCTCAATCCTAATTTAGTAAAGTTTGGAAATCTTACATAAGAAAACAGAATGTTGAATTCATTGAAGTAATAGTATCGACAAAGTCCTTGGGGTTATCGAGACTATAGTATCGATGATAGGCTTCAATTATTCAAGGGAAGGGATGTCAAACTTATTAGTATCGACGGCTTGTTTCATTCAACACCAATCCATCGAACTTGTTAATATCAACAGGTACTTGGTCCAGGTAACTTGGACTTCATCGAACTTAGTAGTATCGACAAGGACTTAGTCCATAATGATCTCCATCGATTATATTTCATCAATCCTCGTCCAGCCACTTTGCATGACATCGATACTACTAGTATCGATGTTTCATGCATCGATACTAATCCTTCGACCCACCTGGGTTCAAACTCAGGTTCCAGGTGATCCATTTGCTTAATCCAAGTGTTTCTTAACATCTTTGAAGGTTCATTTTGATGGTATGAAAGTGTGTAAAACCGGTTTTGGATTGAGTGTGTAGGGTAGGGAGAAAATCCTAAGAAACCAAACCTTCTTGCTTTAATGCCGATCATTTGAGGTTGTTTAAGAGCATATCCTTTGTACTTTCATATTCTAGATGTTGAGAGGCGTTTTGACACCAAGAACTCTAAATTTGGTGAAGATTTACCTAGGTTGAGTGTGGTTATTGTGTACAGAGAGAAAGTAGCGAGAGAGGCAGCCATTTGGGAGGAGACGGGAGGAAAAATGGGTGTCAAAATGAGAGGGAAAAGAGAAGGGAAGGCTTTTATAGTCCGTGCCTTCGTTCGCATGTCCCGTTCATTCGGTTTTGCGAAAACGTGTCGTTTTAAATATGAACTTTTAAATTATTTAATTTCATTATATAAAAAATAGGTTTATTTATACATTTTAGATGGTAATTCCTAATAAATATTGCTATATTATTTTTATTAATTTTATAATTCAAAAACGTTTATTTTTCTCGTTTCGTCATAATGCGCAAACTTACATGTGTATTCGTACATAGCGCTAACTATCCGAATACGGCGTCTGTTTCACTTTCTCACTAGGTTATCTAGTTTTTAGATATCACTTAGAATATTAAACTAAACAAATATATTTGTGTGAATCGTCACCCACGCGGCTACGCTGTCTATCTAATATTTGTGTAATGGTATCTGATTATTATTTGATAATGATATCCTCACAGTCGTTTATAAATTTTGTTTTGATGACACTTATTCATTTGTCTTTTCTCATTGGCTTATTAGTCGTCTGACCCTCGTTATAGGAGAATATGGGCTACAACTGTTGTGTTTTGTCTTTCGCAACTATTGTCATTTTGTTGTTTCAGCACATCTTTGTTTGTGATATCACAGTTGTTTACTTGATTTACACATTGTTTCACAGCTTGACGTATAAATACAATTAAGTATCGATATTTATAATTTGTAACTTATGTCTACCATACATTCTCATGACAGTTTTGTACCGGTTGTCACAACCGGGGCACTCCCGGGCCCCTTAAAACCTCCGCCACTGTTCTTGGTGCTTCTCAAAACTTGAATATTGTGTTGTTTCATGTAGTTATGAAAATAAACATTGGAATAATTGGTATTAGGATTGAAGTTTGAGAGTAGTTTTGTAATTAAACCACATCATAGTTTGGAATTAAAAAAAGACCCCTGTAATTAGATTCAAACATTGAACATATTTTATAAGAAAAAGTCATAATTGCATTTGATAATTTGTACTTATGACATAATTAAGTATGTCCTAATGTTGTTAAAGGCATTCAAATTTTTAATCCTGCACTGCAAATTTAAAAAAAAAGGTCAATTAAAACATAATCAGCACTCACTTAGAAAAGTCAAGCACACGTGTTATATGAAAGTAAAAAAATTTAACTAAAAGAAACCCTTTAATTAAAAAATATATATATTCAACCAAGCCATGTGACCTTCTTAAATAAAAAACCATTTTTACCGGCTCACCAAACCATCTCAACCCATGTTGCATATAAAATCACAAATCAATCATAAAACTAAAAGTCATTGATGTCCGTATATGATATAATTATATACTAGAAAAAGTTACTTGTCCATTATCACGGATGATACGATTAAAATCTCGTGTTACAATATGGTGGTTTGATTAAAAAATGTATGAAGTTACACCTCATAAGTTATGAATATTGAAATGCAAATTGACAATATTATTGTGACATGTTCATTGCAACATATGAATTTCAAAAAGAATTAAAACGTAAATATATAACACTATTGTGGTACCCAACTAACTTACTCTTTCAAGATCAACACAAATCTTTAAGGGTTTTTTTCATAACTTTTATTATACATGTATAAGAGTATATTTATATGGGGCATGGAATTTTTGATAACCCTCATCTTTTGTTACAACCCATTAACCATCATCCAATGGTTACTTTAAAAATGTAAGTGTACAGGATGGTGACACGTGTCAGATTCCTTTTTTTTTTCTTTTTTTTAATATAAAGGGCATTTAAGACATTTGTTATTTAAGTAAAGTTTACCCCATGTTTTTTAAACATTCATAACTTTTTTATACTATATTATTTTTTTAAAAAAATTGCACCATTATACTCGTCTCATTTTTCTCTTTAATTTCGTTATAATCTCGACTAGTTTTTTTTTGATGCCATGTATTTACATAATTGTAACGAGCTTAAAGATAACAAATTAATTAGAAATTTTTTCTAACAATGGTAAATTACAGTAATGTAACAAAAAATGAAGTAATATAACACAAAATGAAGTAATTTACAACGACATAATTAACGGTGACGTAACACATTATTTTATTTTTTTTCTCTAACAATGATAATTACAATGATAAATTACAGTGATGTAAATAGAACACATTATTTTGATTTTTTTCTCTCACAATGATAATTATAGTGATGTAATTTATCATTATTCGAAAAAAATTTAAACTAATTTGTTTTCAATGTAAATTACATCACTGTAATTTAAACCAAATTCACCGAAAAAAACCGAAACCGAATTTTACGTCAAAGATAATTACAATGATAAATTACATTGATGTAATAGAACACATTATTTTGATTTTTTTCTCTCATAATGATAATTATAGTGATGTAATTTATCATTGTTCGAAAAAAATTTAAACTAATTTGTTGTCAATGTAAATTACATCACTGTAATTATTTAAACCAAATTCACCTAAAAAAACCGAAACCGAATTTTACGTCAATGTAAATTACATCACGATAAATTACGCCAATGTAAATTACATCACTGTAATTTATCATTTTTAAAAAAATTCAAATAAATTTGTTATATTTAACCTCGTTACAATGATGTAAATATAGGACATTTAAAAAAAGTAAAAAAAATTAGTCGAGACTATAACGGAATTAAAGAGAAAAATGAGACGAATATAATGGTGCAATTTTTTTTAAAAAATAATATATTATAAAAAAGTTATTAATGTTTAAAAAAGAGGGGGGGAAACTTATAAGGGGTAAAATGACTATGATGCCCTTTTTAATATTTTAATGTAATGCTTATGTGTAAGTTTATGATTGGTTTAAATAGGTTATGTAGTTGTAGCAAAAGATGAGGGTTATTTTTTATACCCTTTCCTATTTATATGCTTGTGCTAATTTATAAACGTTTAGGATTTAAAACGAATGTAAGTTTGTGTTACACGGTATATTGTAAAGTTTTGAATAAAGTACATCGAAAAGCTAAAAAAACTAAAATGTAGCTAAAATATCACGTCTTGTAAATATTAAAATTACGAAACCCGAAAGCATATTTATAAAGGAAAAATATATCGTATGTAGCACGACCGAAAATATAGATGAAATCGGTTTTTACTAAGATTTACGATGAAACGCATAAAGTTAAAAGTTTATCAGATTTAACCCAATCGAAAACACAGACATACTCGATTTTATTTAACATTTATATGGAAAATTTGTAATCTAATGGTAACTCCTTAACTTATTTATGGGAAATCTTGGGTTTGAATTCGAACAGAAGCATACATATGTGACATTCACAAAACCTATAATTGTGTATATACGTTCTATTATTTATGTTTTTCCATTCCATTGTTTTCATGTATTTTAATTCGTTTAATAAAGTTGCTATCCGACAAGTCCACAGACACCCCCACGGCCCCACCTATGTACAGATCACTTTCTATTACTTAAATGTTTGTGAACCACTCTTATTAACAACCCAACTAACCTTTTATTAAAAAACTAATTTCTTTCTCATTTATCTATACAACCCAACTTTTATCTTATATTTGCTCTCCTTCACAGCCCAATATTTTACATTTTTTTATAAACTAAATAACATTTTGATTATTTTTATTTTATAAAAAATAATTTTTTTAAATTTAATTTATTATTTTTATTTAAAATAATTCATTATATTTTTTAGATTCATTAAATTACTTAATAAAATGGATAAAGCAACTTAAAATCAGAACATTAAATTTCAAATTACAATTACAGGAGATCAATACTACATAATTATTCATCATGGGAGAACTTTTTGCTATACATGCACAATTAGATCATTTTTTAAAGAGTTATGAGTTTATCTATTGGGAAGTTGTGCTCTATTAGTCATATAACAATAACAAAATTAAAAATAAAATAAAGGCTTATATTGCAAATGACATAATAAAATTAAAAATAAAATAAAATTACATAATAAAAATAAAAAAATTACATATTAAAATTAAAAAATACATTAAAATAAAATCACTCCAAATTATTTTTTTTCATTATCCATTCTTCCGTCTTCTCGGAATTTTTTTAAAAATGGGGTGCATTTTAAAAATATGGTTACAAGGGGGCTCAAATTTTTTTTTCACAAATAGGGTTTTCTCCACTGCTAATGACGATTTTAAAGAGTGATAAAATGAGAATGTAAGGTTGTAAGATGTCAGTTTTAGTCAGTAATTAAAAATCATGTGTGTACTTTTCGCCACTATGAGTGGCAATAAACCTCATTTTCGCCACTACAAATGGCAAAAAAGGACATGTGTGTCCTCTTCGCCACTACTAATGGCGAAAAGGACGAGTTAAATAATTTTTAATTGCTGACTAATATACTGACTTCTTGCATACCCACATTTTTTAAACAAATTGGGCTGCAAGAGAAACACAAAACAAATAATAAAATTGAGGCTCTTAGTAAAAAAAAAATTTTACTTTCAACTCTAAGCAACAAATGATGACAAAATATGGTTCAATTTAATATTTAAGAAATACCTGTAAACTCAATCCATCATTTCAATCGTAAATTCAAAATGTAACATTAATCAAGACGAAGAAGTAATAAAATCAAGAATATAAGAATCAAAGATAGTTAGAATAATTATAATTCAATTTTAGAAATGAGTGAAAAGTTTTAATGAATATGTGATTCAACCTTTATGCAGAATACTCAAAACTACCGAAAAAAACCATAAGAAAATAAATTAACACAAAGAAGAGACGAGTTATTAGATTTGGTTGAGAAATTTAACAATTCTTTGCATTCTACATTGTACGTTTCAAACTGGAACCTCTTTGTCAGAGATCATGTTTACGGCAACTAAAATTATAAATTATAAGTTATGGAAACTCTTTTGGGTTTTGTTATTTTCAAAAAAGGAATCCCATACCTACCACCTACCTACAAGTATCTCGTGTGTTTATTTTGGATCTCATGAAACACGCATAATATTGTATTATTTTAGGAACCTCTTAGAATCACACCTAATTCTCAAATTTAACACCCATTATACGTCTTGTATCTCGTATAGACCTGTGAGACTAATAAGCCAATTTTTACTTGACATCATTTCTTAATGATAACGATTAAACTCTTATACACATATTATTGGCGTAAATGAGAAGTATTAAAAGTCATTATTATTTGTTAGATTTTTGCAATGTTAATAATTGATCTCGTATAAACCTATATGAGACATATTGGTCCAATAAAAGACATAAACGAGACCAATCATTACCGAAATTGTGTGTGTCAGAAGAGTCATACGTCTTGTATAGGCCTATACGAGATCTACAGTGCCGGTAATATGTTAAATTAAAATGGGGATGTGTAGATAACCGGATCCTTATTTTGTCTAGCTAGATGACTAGTTGGACCTTCCATTTATATAAGTAGTCCTATGATGTGCAAGACATAAATCACTCCAAGTGAAGCAGAAATGAAAAAAACTCATGTCCTTTTAATACCTTATCCTGCACAAGGCCATGTGACACCACTTATGGAAGCAGCACAGTGCTTAACAAGCAATGGTCTCAAGGTCACGTTTGTGAACACAGATTTCACTCACAAACGGGTGAGTGCGTGTTCAGAGATACATGGTCTCAGTGATATGATGCAAATGGTTTCGATACCAGATGGGATGGAAGCATGTGACGACAGGAGTGACCTTGGAAGGTTGACAAAAGCAATGTCCAACTCATGCCCATTAAACTAGAAGAGCTAATAAATGAAATTAACAAAAAAGATGACGAGAAAATTGCGTGCATTGTTGCCGATTGTTACATGGGATGGGCCGTAAGAGTTGCGCGGAAGATGGGCATTAGACTTGCAATGTTTTGTCCCAGCTCGGCTGCAGTTTTGGCTGTGATTATGAGCCTTCAGAAACTGATGGATGATGAAGTTATAAACTGCAATGGTGAGTATATATTTCATTGACTTGCATAACTATGTATTTATCCTTATGAAATGAAACTTTTATCTCAGGAATACCTTTGAAGGATCAAAAGATTCAACTGTCAACAACCATGCCATTCATGAACCCTACACATTTTATATGGGCATGTATAGGTGACTCAGTCACGGCGCAGCTTTTGTTCGATTTCGCAATTATTGATGGAAAGGAAGCAGCCGAAGCAGCCGACCATATAATATGCAATTCAACCATGGACTTGGAGCCTGGGGCATTCACTCTATTTCCAAAGATGTTGCCAATCGGTCCACTTTTGGCAACCATCAAATCCACAAGACAAGTTGGCCACTTTTGGAACGAAGACTCCACTTGCCTAACATGGCTAGATCATCAGCCGGTCCGTTCAGTCATCTACGTGGCATTTGGGAGCTTCACAATTTTTGACCAGACTCAGTTTGAAGAGCTGGCGCTAGGACTCGAGTTAACCCAAAATCCGTTCTTGTGGGTTGTTCGGCCTGGTACAAGCGACAATATTGACTATGTCTACCCAAGTGGCTACATTGAGAGAATCGGCAATCGTGGGAAAATGGTCAGCTGGGCACCTCAGCAGGAGGTCCTTAACCATCCGTCCTTGGCTTGCTTCATGAGCCATTGTGGTTGGAACTCTACAATGGAAGGTGTAAGCAATGGGGTTCCTTTCTTATGCTGGCCATACTTTGCAGATCAGTTTTTTAACAAAACATACATATGTGATATCTGGAAAAATGGAGTGAGTTTAAACAAAGATGATACAGGTATTGTTAGACGTGAAGAAATCAAGAGTAAAAGAAAATGCCTTGAATTTGCAGGAAAAAGTGATGGATTGCGTGAGACCTGGAAATTCTTCCAACAAAAATCTAAAGAAATTTGTTGATTGGGTAAAGGAAGGAGATGAACATGTTCTTCCAAATGAAACCCGCAAATGATAATTTTGTGGATTCCATTATTTTCATGTGCGTTTCTAGTCAATTATGGATGTAGGTTTTAATGTTTATGTTTTCTGTTTTCAATGTACTTTATTTTGTTTGAAAAAGCATACAACAACCAGCATGAAAAACATGCATGAGGGAAAGATAAAAACATGCATGAGACATGGAAATTATTCCAACAAAATTCTAATGAAATTTGTTGATTGGGTAAAGGAAGGAAATGAACATGCATGCTCTTCTCAATGAAACCTGCAAATCATATATAATTTTGTGGATTCCATTGTTTTCATGTGGGTTTTTATTCAATTATTCAATTATGTAATGTATGTTTTATTAATTGCAAGTATTTTCGGTTTTCATGTATTTTATTTCGTTTAAGGAAGCATGTTTAATATATATATATATACATATATATATATATAGGGAATACATAATTTAAAAACCCCTTCTTAGCGCGAAAACCGTGAAAACCATGTAAAAATTATGTAAAAAAACGTTTTTTTTTTTGAATTTTTTTACAGGTTAATTTGTAGCACTATTGGGTAAATTTTTATTAAAAAAAATCAAAAAAGAGCCGACCATATATTTTTTTAAAAAAAAATTTATAAAACCATGTAAAACATATGTAACAAAACGTAAAAAAATTATTCCAACAAAATTCTAATTTTCTGTTACAATCCTACTTCGACTTGGGTCTGAAGAGGGAAAGATAAAAACATGAAAAAGTGGTGGACTGCGTGAGACATGGAAATTATTCCAACAAAATTCTAATGAAATTTGTTGATTGGGTAAAGGAAGGAAATGAACATGCATGCTCTTCTCAATGAAACCTGCAAATCATATATTAAAAAAATCAAAAAAGAGCCGACCATATATTTTTTTAAAAAAAAATTTATAAAACCATGTAAAACATATGTAACGTCGCGTCAAATCTGACGAAATTTTTTTACGTTTTGTTACGTATGTTTTACATGGCTTTATAGATATATTTTTTTAAAATATATCGTCAGCGCTTTTTTTATTTTTTTTATAAAAATGTGCCTAATAGTGTTACAAACCTGTAAAAAAAATTTCAAAAAAAATTTTTTTTACATGACTTTTACATGGTTTTCACGGTTTTCGCACTAAAGAGGGGTTTTCAAATTATCTATTCCCTATATATATATAGGATAGGGATATTCTACAAAGGATGAAAAGCATAAAAAGTGTAAGAAGCAACAAAAAACAGACATATGTATATTAGGTTAAAGGGTATATATGTCAAAATAAAAAGAAGAGTGCACATGCAAGTCACATGCAACTTTAATTATTTTTTTAAACGTTTGAAACTATTTTACACGTTAACATTTTTTAAAAAAAATTACACCATAAAATCAAACGTTTTTTTTACCTTTTTAACGAGTATAATATTGATATACAAAATGTTACCAAAAGTATGTGTTCATGAAACTTGCGTTTTTATGTCGTTTTTAAACATTACTAGCAGAACATAAAACACCAGAGGGCATTTTATGGTGTTTTTGAATCCAAAAAACACCACAAACACTTAAGTTTAAACCTGGTGTTTTTTAAACTTAGTTTTATGGTATTATCGAATAAAATATATTGAAAATCACCATAAAGCACATTTATGCTTGATTTTATGATTTTATAGTGTTTTTGCTTTATGGTGTTTTTGCGGAATTTATGAAACTAAATGTTTTATGGTGTTTTTGAGCACTAAACAAAATAATAAACGCTTAATTTTGCACTTGGTGTTTTTAAACTACATAATTACATAGGAGCATTTTATGGCATTTTTTTATGTATATTTGCCGAGTAAAAACATATCATGTATTTTCAAGATAAAAGACCATAAAAATTGTTATTCGAAGAAAATTGTGAACACAAGAAAATACAAATAGAAAAACACAATAAAGCATCGTTTTCCTTTTTGTTTATTCATTAAAAAACACTATAAAACAAGTAATTTTATGAAAATCAAAAAAAGCATAAAATGTTTATTTTTCATGCACTTACAATAAAACACCAAATTTCACAAAACACCATGTTAATTTACAAAATAAAACGAATGTGTGTATTCAACATGTACATTTGCTGAATGAAAACACCGTATGTATCTCCAAGATAAAAACACCATAAAATATTGTTGTATGAGAAAAATCATGAACATTAGAAGAAACATAAAAAAACACCATAAGACATTTGCTATCCTTTTTGTTTATTTAGTGAAAAACATCATAAAACACTTAGTTTTATGAACATTCAAAAACACCCCATAAAACGTCAAGTTTCATTAACCTACGAAAAAATACCATAAACAACCAGTTTCTTAAAACATATTTAAAAACGCCATAAAAACACACAGTTGAATACGACACCTAATTAATTGTTTTTTAATGTATCAATATTATACTCATTGGAAAGATAAAAATATTCTTGATATTATGGTCTAATTTTTTTATAAAATAATTACATATGAAAAAGTTATGAGCTTTTCAAAAAAAAAGAGAAGTTATAAAAAGTCAACAATGGTTGCAATCTTGGTTTTAAATTGCGAGATGCGCTCCGATGCGTTTTGTCCCAAAATCCGATGCGCGATGCGTGTTGCGCGATGCGAGCGCATCACGTATGCGATGCGATCTTTATTAAAAAAATACTATAAACTTATTTATGTATAACATTTTAACTTATTAACTTATAAACACTAAAAAATTAAGAAAGTAAATTATATAAATACAAATGAAAGCTTTAGGTACCATCAAAGAAGCTTTTCATACAACCAAAATAAGTAGATATGCACAAGGTAATAAGATAAAATAAATACTGTTAAAAAAGATAATAAAATAAATAAAGTATAATAGCTTTTGTAGAAAGGAAGCAAAAGAAGAAAATGAGAAAACCAACTAAAAGAGAAAAATAAAAATAAAAAAACAAGTAACTTTAGTTTAAATACTAAAGAATTAGGGTTTAAAGTACTCGTCTTTCTCCACTCTTCTCCGATCCAATCAATACTCACAGTGTCTCCATGGCTTCTCTGCCTCCTCTCTACCGATTTCTCTAGGGTTTTTCTAACTTCCATCTTTTCTAGGTACGTACAAGCTTCCTTCACCGATTTCTCCAATATTTCTTCGACCCTGTGCTTATTGCGTCGCATCAGACCGCATCATGCGAGGCATCGCATCTTGCAATTTCAGTGCATCTGTCTCGCATCATGGATTCGCAACGCATCACTCCTGTTGATGCGCTTTCATCACCGCGTCGCTCGCATCACGCATTATGCGTGCAAGATGCGCGCGTTTTAAAATCAAGGTTGCAATACCTATTATACCCTTCCACTCATTTTAATTTCCTTTTAAAATCTCATTTTGATGTGGCACATTCACAGCCCTTAAAATCCAAGATCAATGATTGAAATTCCTTTCTACACTTTTTAGAGTTTTACTCCTTTTTAGCCTAACCACAATCTATATATATATATATATATATATATATATATAAAGATAATTACCATGAGTCTTATTTAATAACGGTGCTATCGCAAAGCGTACAACACATATGTCAAAATCACATTCAAATGACTCTTTGAATGGATGAAATTGTTAAGAGAGTAGTACATCAAGTTAAGTATATGGTTATCGCTGCAGTTAGTGCATAATATGGATTAGATTATGTGTAGTGGACTAGTGGGATGTGAGCACCAAGGTGACGAGGTGTCACGCCCCTCCCACCATTACAGAGCCGACGTGACGACTCAAGCGTGAGCCTAGTCACGGGCGTGAGAGGAAGAGAAAGGGTAAATGATGAGCACATGATGGAGTGAGGAAAAGGTGATGGTTACACGAGAGTGATCAGAATAGTTGTTAACGTGAAGTGAAGAGTAGGTGATAGTTACACATAATCTTAGAGAGACCGAGGCGGTGTTTGTTTTTCCCCAAAAGGCTTGAGCATTCTCTTCTGTCTGTGTCACACAGACCACGCGCAGTTATTGTCATCTGCAGACTATTTGTTTTTTGGAATATGTTTCATTAAAAAAACGTATACGTGAGCTCTTATTGGTGCAGATATGACCCAGTCACTTCTAAGATATTCAAAGTTCTGCAGAGACCACCACCCGCCACCACTACCAACTACCCACCCTCCACCACCATTGTCTAGCACCATTGTCCACCATCGTCGGCCACCACCACCACCAAAGTCGGCCACCACCAACAAAGTCTACTACCACCACCACTTTCGGCCACCACCGTTGGCCACCCCATCACCCACCACCAGCACCACCACCACCGTCCGTACACCACCACCAGTTTATTATAACAACCAACAATCATTAAAAAAGTAGTCTTCTTGTAGACTGCATAGATTTGGTCCAGCTTTTCTTGCACAGATGTCTGCAGATGTGTCTGCATACTCCAGACATTTTGCATATTATAACATACATCACCTTAAGCTTGTTAAAATAGACCTGACAAGCTTTACTCAAAGAAAGAAAATAGATTGATTTTGGTTAACAATTAATGTATTTTGTGTTGAAATGGTGACACTATAACATAGAACGAGTTGAGATTAATAATATCTTAACATAATATTGGTTAAGATGGGTTAACAAAAACCTATATGAATATAATGGATTCAAACGGCTAAGGATTATTTGATGAGAAAATCATTAAAAATTGTTTTAATAAGCTATAGTGAATATTCGGACTCGGAAAAACTCCTTATAGTGAGTACCCAGCCTTGGAGGCCGACTTTTGAAATCATGCCTAAAAACGTTCGGATCCGCTACCCGACGTGACCCAACCCCCATCTATATTGCTAGTTACAAATTTTGGTTTTATATCCAGCATTGATTTGGTTGTCCTACGAATGTGACACCGTCACAGATCAATCCTTTGAGTTAAGGATTTAGCTTTCTCTTAGCAAGTTCGAATCGACGTAACATGAAACCTAGGTACATTTTTCTTGTTGATTTTAACCATATTAAACATTATAGAACTTATATATTTACATACCTAATATATTGTTTTCATTATCTTTTATAGAAACAAATAAATAATTGCACACCAAAATGAATAATTCGATTATTAATTCATCTTTGATGAGTTTTCTATGCTGAACTTTCCATGAGAAACAAATAAATAATTGCACACCAAAGAGATTTAACAACCGAAGTTGACATAACAGTAGTGAAAATGTTGGTTGATGTTTCCTCAAAAGAGTTTCTATAAGCATGTTAGACAGATTGACACTACATATAAAAATAATTAAAAAAAATTACTAATGTATGGACACCTATCAAAGTTTGTGGGTGTCAACATCTATAAAAGACACATGACAAATTTTGATTGCTCGATTGGTAAGCGGTGCTCGTATATATACAGACATCGATGCATGAACAAATGGTGGACATTTTCTGGTATGTAAAGGCCATATAAACATTATCAGAAAAAAAAAAATTTGTCAAATGTTTATTTCAGAATTTTTTTTCCTAATTTTAAAGGAAAAAATCAATAGCTATTTTGATAACAAATCTGACTAATTGTTTATTATCACGGTAATCCCGCTAAATAAACATGTTATGCAATAAAATAGGTAATTCTTTGATTTGATTCAATCAAAACTAAGAAAATTGTTGGAATTTTAAAAATATGTTTTCTTATTAATATGTGTTGTGTAAAATGTGAAAAGAAAAAACAAGGAAAAAAAAAATTAGAAACCTTTCATCTACCAATTCATTTGTCATGAAATTGGTTATTAACTAAGTCATGAATATGTTTGTTAATGAGCATGACGGCAACATTCAATTGTCATGAATTTGTTATTAACTAAGGCATGAATAGGCTTGTTAATGGATATAATGGCAACCTTTGATATGCCATAGGATACATGTATAAATAGAGACATTTGGTCTCTTGTTTTCTTTGCTAAGTTGAGAAATTTCTACACTGTTTGAAACACACAAACACAAGTTCACAACACAAGAAGATACTTTGTTGAGTTCTCAACAACCTACAATGATCGATTCCTCGTGTTAAACTCTCTTGTTCCAGGTAATGTTTCGGGTTTTAGGTTAACACTGGCAGTACATACTGCTCCGGCTGTTGTACCCTAGGAGACAATGGGATTCACATTGGTGGCCCGAAATCTGTTTTAAGGGACCTTTGTTGAACATAAATTCTCAGCCAACACCTTTTCTTTTTCTGTTATTGTTTTAATCTTTTGGTTTTCATTATAATTGTATTTTCATTGAAAGTGTTTGAACATTTAGTTTTGTTTGAACTTGTATTGTAATATGAAATATTATATTAATAAAGATATTTATCTTATTCACTGAACGGTACTCCTACAAGCTTAAAAACATATTTCTTAAAACCACCGTTCATAGTTTTAAGAAAATGAATCAGATTGCAAACAACTGATGAGTCTTTCTTAACATCTGATTAGTAAATTATAACAACTGTTCGAATTTTTTTCAGCACTTAAAAAAAATTTAATTTTGGTTAAGTAAATTTTGGTTTTGTGTAAACTAGAATTTATTTAAGTGAAGATCAGTTCTTTACTTTGGTTTTGTGTAAACCAAAATTTCTTTAAGTAAAGATCAGTTCTTTACTTTGGTTTAGTGTAAACCAGAATTTACTTAAGTAAAGATCAGTTCTTTACTTAGGTTTTATGTAAACCAGTTTTCTGATTAATTGAGTTTTGTACTCTTGGTTCATAAATGAGTACTACACCATCTTCATCTTTAACTGCAGTGGGACCATTAGTTGGTACTCATGCTGCTCAAACCATGGCAAATCATGCTGAAAGACCTGATAAGTTTGCTGGTTTGAATTTCAAGAGGTGACAGCAAAATATGTTATTCTATTTGACAACGTTGAACCTTGCTTGGTTCTTGACTGAAACCCCTCCTGCTCCTACTGAAGGAGATGTTTAAAGTGTTAGTGTTGTAAAGGCATGGAAACATTCTAAATACTTGTGCTGAAACTATGTGTTGAATGGCCTTGTGGATGCATTGTATAATGTGTACTGTAAAAAAACAATTGCCAAAGAATTATGGTTCTCTTAAACGGTGTTGAGCTAAATCCAAGAATTACGGATTATACTCAGTGACATTCATTCTGAGGGGATGACTCTTAGTGAAACATTTCAAGTTGCAGCTATGATTGAAAAACTGCCTCCTAGTTGGGTAGATTTTAAGAACCACCTAAAACACAAACGAAAAGAAATGACCGTGGAGGACCTTGTGGTTCGTCTTTGAATTAAAGAAGACAATATGTTGGCTTTAAAATGGAATCAAGCTCATGCTGCTAATGTTCCAAAATCCAACATGGTTGAACATGGTCAATCCTCACATGGGTACAAAGGTCAAAACAAAAATAAAGACAAAAACAAAAGCAAGGGCAAAACTGTTGATCTTGGACCTGGAAAAGGAGTTGTAAAGAAGCATAATGTCCATTTTAAAAGGAAATGCTACAAATGTGTTGATCTAGGTCATCGTGCTGATAAATGTAAATCTCCTAAACTGTAACGTGCACATATGGTTGAGGATGATATGCCTCTTGTTGCCGTGATGGAGGAGGTAAACTCGGTGACTAATGACACTAATGAGTGGTGGGTTGACACTGGTACTACCCGTCATGTGTGTCATGATCGGAATCTCTTTAATTCGTTTAAAGATGTCACTGGTGATCAAATGTTGTTAATGGGGAATGTTGCGACTGCCAACATCAAGGGTGAAGGCAATGTGATCTTGAAGTGGACTTCGGGGAAGGAGCTCACTTTGAGCAATGTGCTCTATGTTCCTGAGATGCGCAAGAGTCTTGTGTCAAGATGGTTGCTCAATAAGCATGGTTTTCGTTTAGTTTTTGAGTCTGATAAATTTGTTTTAACTAAACGTGGAATGTTTATTGGTAAGGGATATGCCCAAAATCGTATGTTCAAACTCAATGTAATAGCTAAGAACATGAATGAATATGCTTCTACTTCTATTTACTTGATTGAGTCTTCTAATGTTTGGCATAGTCGTCTTGGTCATGTTAATTTCAAGTTGATGCGTCGTTTAATTAAATTAGATTGCATACCAAAATTTTCCATGGACTCAAAATACAACTGTAAAACGTGTGTTGAAGCTAAACAAACAAGATCATCATTTAAATAAGTTGAAAGAATAACTGAACACTTGATATAATTCACATGGATGTGTGTGATTTAAAATCGATACCCACAAAAGGTGGAAATAAGTACTTCATCACTTTTATTGATGATAGTACAAGATATTACTATGTATACTTACTCAAGAGTAAGGATGAAGCAATTGAAAAGTTTTTCTTGTACAAATATGAAGTTGAGAATCAACTTAATAAAAAGATAAAAATTTTAAGGAGTGATAGAGGAGGTGAATATGTTTCACCATTTGCTGATATTTGTGCACAAAGTGGAATTATCCATGGGTGTACAGTTGCTTATTCCCCACAACAAAATGGCATTGCTGAAAGAAAAAATAGAACATTAAAAGAAATAATGAATGTCATGTTGTTAAGTTCTGGGTTGAGCTAGGATATGTGGGGGAAAGCCATTTTGTCGGCTACTTATCTTTTTAACAAAATACCTTTCAAGGAAAAGAATGTAACTCCTTATGAGTTGTGGATAAGAAGAACATCATCTTACAAATACTTGAAAGTGTGAGGGTGCCCACCAAAAGTGGTGGTTCCACCAACAAAGGTTCAAAGAATATGACCCAAAACCATGGATTGTGTATTCATTGATTATGCCCATCATAGTAGTGCATATCGGTTTCTTGTTTATGATTCAAAGAATCCTGAAATACACAAGAATACTATAATGGAGTCAAGGAATGCATCATTCTTTGAAAAAGTGTTTCCTTGTTTGAAAAAGGAACTCCCAAGTTTATCAACACCAGTTGATGAGATTGTTCATGATGAAGAGAGGCTCGTGGTATATCATGTGTTTGGTAAGCAGGAGTAGCTACCCATGAACCTTACACTTTTATATGTACAGTCGGCTCGTGGTATATTCTGGGATTTCCCACTATTTCTGACTTACATTATAACCTATTTCGTTGTTTCTAAAGGTTAAATTTTATTCAAGTCAGACCCCTGTTGACTGTTCTGTATCTGTATCTATTACTGCTTTGTTTCTGGTCTGTATCTGATTATCATTCTCATTATCTTCACCACCTTCTGACTTAATTACTGTTGTTTATCCGTTACTGAGCATATTTTTGGATCAGCCGTATTTGTTTTGTGGCGTTTTTTTGTATTGTATAGGTAATCCAGGAAATCAGACTGGGAATTGAGGAACGAGAGACAAGAGATTATCAAGAATTTATTTTACAATTAATGTAATAAACTTTATCATAAGACTTTTATTTATGTTTTGGGTGACTTATGTATGACTTTTATTACATTTTAATTAATTTTGGATTGTTGTCACCATTGATGAAATTGTGACCCAACAAACCAATAATGACGATAGAGTGAATCCATCTCAATTTAAAGAACAAGTTAAACGTTGGTTCACTTCAGAATTTCAGGTAACAATACCAATATTAGTATTGATTTTATCTAGTGATACAAACTCAAAATATGTATGCTAACAATAAATATGGATGTGTTATAATTCTAATCAGAACTGCGCTATTCAGAGAAATTAGATCATTGTATTTTACCAATGTTATCCAATAAATTAGTCTTCTTTTGTCAGATTAGGAAAAAAGAAAAAAACAATTGGTGGGTCAATGCAACATAACCCGAAACATTATGGCCTCTGCTTTAAGGATTTATTTGTTGTAGGTTTGGAATGCAATTCTCTTGAGTATATGCTTGTCGAGGGGTGGGGGTGTATGGTGTACGGGTTTATTGTTGGCTGTGATTTGAGTTTGATGCCAATGTAGGTCTTGAATTTGAAAAAACTGCAACTAAATAATAATTCAGATAGCCAAAAATTAACATTGATGTTCAATTAGCTATTTTCACATTTGGATGCATAACATGTTCTTGTTATATAATTTCTGATCATGTGCTAAACTACAATTTACTACATACTACATGTGCTAAGAAAATATCAAACCGCTCAAAGATGAAGGAGCCTCATGTAACCAGGACAAAGTCGTTTGCTAGACTTGCTCATGAAGTGGTAATATTTTAGTTATTTTGACATATTATTGTTGTAATATTTGGATTTTATTTATGTTAATAACCATCAAACATGGATTATAGGCGATGAAGAATGATGGTGTTTACCCAACAAGAGGAGAAATGTACATAAAAACACACACTCGTAAAGATGGAAGCATTGTGGATGATGAAGCTGCTCGTGTTGTGGTATTGCTTTATTGTTCATGTTTATCATGTGTGTGCTTACTTTTTTTTAACTTATCTAATTTATTTTGTGTTTAGACTTCTCTGAAAGCTGTTGAAAGTGACTCGACAAGCACACTTGGAGATCGAGATGATTTTACAAAAGATAAGTATTCAAAAGTTAAAGGCCCAGAGAAAAGAGGGTATGTTCGTTTAGTTGGAAGAATGCCAGCCACAAAAGATAAAGGTGATTCTCCAAGTGATTCACATATTATTCATCAGCTACAGAGTGCCGTCAATGTTATGATGAATATTATCCATGAACATATACCCAATGCAAACTTGTCCACAGTCCTTAGTGATATGAACATATAGGTACGCTTATATGATATGAACATATACCATGCGCTTGATGCTTAATTATATATATCAAATCATATAAACACGAGATTGGATTGTAGAAATTCCTTTCTTTGACTATTTTTATTGTTAATAAAAGCACCGATTACAAATAATGAAACCTAGCATTCATTTATGTATGTAGCCTGACTTGACCTTTAAGACAACAGGAATCACAACCGTTACAATTCATATAAGGCCAGCCAGGCCTAGCAACAAGCCACCCCTCACAACAACTATGCGAACCATCCCCAATCAGCACACCAGTCCAAACCAATAGCCAATCTGAGCACGTCACCCAGGAACATAAAACGCCCTTCCATGGTCACAATTACCCAACCAGGCCAGCGGATCAGCTACCCCATACACACCATCCTGATTCATCCCAATCCCATGCATGTTACTACTAAAGTAGACTCTAATGATCAGTATTTGACTAGGCTTAAAGTCTAAGTAGCAGCCATTAGTATAACGACCCCAAAGCCAACCTACCAAGAATAACGGCCCCCAGGCTGCCATTAGTATAACAAAAGAACACCCACACATTGTACCAGGGATGTCTAGCCCAAGCCACTTTTGAGTATATTAATCACTTGAATCACTCAAAATAATAGTATTTTGACCAGGAGCCTTGCAAGGTTTGACTTTTGTGATTTGCATTAGATTTGGAACAAATCTACCCCAAACCAACCTGTGAATACTGCACATGTTTATAATTTTGTATATTGTTTGACACACTTCTTGTTACCTATTTGATTGGTATTAATATAGTATTTTCTATTAACATTTATTGTAATATATACTTTTTAGGTACCTCGTATTGATTCTTCAACTCTTAACAACTCTATATCTGGTCAGGAGTTGTCATCTTCAAGATCTCACCATAACGAAGGCATAGTTGACAAATTTTGAAGCGTTGGAGTAGAGATAACAAGAATCATGGATTGCTTGGAATAGAGTTGACAACCTGAAAGATTGTTCTTTGTTTCCTTAATTGTGAACATATGAATTTGTTTGAAACTTTTTATGTATTTTCTTCGCTAATGTTTAAAATACGTTTTGGATTGAAACTTTTCACTTTAAATTATGATATTATAGTTATGCATGTTTTCAGTTTATTTTTTATTTTATATTGTAATGCGAATAATACAATGATTTAAGTCCCACCAAAGTTAGTGTGTATTTTTAAATCAAATATTTTTTATTGACATAAAATTTGTGCCACAAAAGCCTTTTCAAATTAATGGCAGAAGAAAAATGTGCCACTAAATTGATGTTGGTATTTTGTTGTTAATATTGTGGCAAAAAAAAATGACGCTAAAGATCTTTACATAAATGAGTGGCACACATAAAAGTGTCACTAAAAGGCTTTAGTGGCACTGCCTCTAGTGGCACTTTTATTGTGTGTCACTCATTTTTATATGAGTCAGTAGTGGCACTTTTACGGTTTTCTATGGCACTTTTTGTGTGTCACTGTATGTCAAATTTTTTGTAGTGGTCAGGTTGACTTTCATACTTACCCAGTACAAATACTGGAGCATCGTTCATACATATCCCATAACAAGTATGGAAACATCATCCATTCATCATACATGATATACTAGCATCATATCATCATTCATCATATTATCATGGCATCACAACGTGCCATCCTAGCATCATCATCAAATCATAACATCATGGCAGCATTTACATATCATGCTAGCAACATCATCAGAACATCATATTTTCATCCTAGCAACCTAGGATTTGCGTCGTAACATCCTATAACTATCATCATAGTTATCATCATAATAGCATGTCATCATCCTTCTCATCATCATAATTCATTAATCATGCATTCATTATACTTAACTTAATCTCATGCATATTTCATCATACATCCAGCACTCATGATCATAGCATAGGCAGATAGCATCATAAACATATTAACAACATGTATGTCAGCCCAAAACATAAGTACACGTAAAGTGTTGAAATATGGCATCTAGAACTCACCTGACAGTACAGTAGCTCTTATCCCCTTAGCCGAACTCCCTTAGCTAAGACTCAAGAACCTACACCATTACATCGTCTCATTACATTACATTACCAAGGGAAGTTTACTAAGTTGAGTACACGAAGTGAAGTTCACAAACTTGGGTACACTAAGTGAAGTTCACGAACTCGAGTACTCGTCTTTTCTTCATAAAATATCTTAGAAATCTATCCAAGACTTTGGGGAGTTAGTTCTAGGTCCCTTATGACCTTACTAACGTATTGGAACCAAAAAGGAACAAGCTTTCTGCATAAAGGTGTGACCTTTATGCATGTTTTCCTTTTTGTCTAAAAATCGAAACTTTCATGCATCAAACCCTTACATGGTGTTAGATGATCCTTTCTGTAGCTTCCCGTGCGTTTCGTCCTTCGTTTGGCTGATCAAAAGTTGTTTCTTGAAATTCTCGAACCTGCCCTCTTCGAGTTCTTGAGAGAGAATGCTTCCAACCAAAGGTTAGCACGTTTCCCAAGGCACTCATATATATAGGCAAGGTTCACGAAAATGGAGTACACGAAGTGAAGTTCTCGAAATTGAGTACCCTAAGTGGAGTTCACGAAATTGAGTACACTAAGTGAAGTTCTCTAAGTTGAGTACACTAAGTGAAGTTCACTAAGTTGAGTAGACTAAGTTGAGTTCACTAAGTGAGTACACTAGGTGAAGTTCACGAAAATGGAGTTAGTGTACTTCCAAATTTCGTGATCTTTTGTTTGGTTGGTTTTTCTTCTATTGTCGGCAACTAAATTATCACGTTACCCATTCGTAAGTTTAAATAATTTGTATAGAAAATTCGGGGTGTTACACTTATCAATATTAACTTGTATTGCCCGAAGCTTCATTCGATCCAACACCATCCTTTCCCGATCACATTCGCCTTTATTACTTAAGTACCTGCATAACACTCATTGTTTTCACCATTAGTTCGTTAGAACTAAGTAAGAAACCTAAACAACTTTAACACATGTTTATGGAACATTCCTAGGGGTTACAGTGCCTTAGAATGCCACCTGAACAGCCACACACGAATTCAGAAAAACAGTTTGGCTAATTACAACACTATTCTCAAATTATTGGCTCATCCAATTACACACACTAGTGGTTTTGCCAATTTAAACTCCCGGCTCATCCGGTTATCCACACTCTAGTGGTTTGACTCATTATTACCAACTCATTTGGTTGTCCACCCTCTAATGGTTAAATTGATCAATTTACCAACTCCTTTGGCTATCCACACACACATGTGGTATAATTACTCAATCACCGGCTCATCCGGCTATTGATATGCAAACTATGTTGCATATATTTGTTAGACATAACACTTCATATTAGAACTTAATACACATATGCCAATGGGCTTTTCCCATTCAAATAGTTCTAAATACTAAATTATGCATAAATCATTTACTTAAACACTCAAGTAGACACTTTCTACTATATATATGTAATGTTTAGTAAGATGAATGACTTAAACACCTTTGTGTATAAATACCCATATGTCCAATGGGTCAATCATATAGTAAACACAATTTACTAATGAAATCCGAAAGTCACTTAACACAATCACACACATAGTGAATTTAGCCACGTTTCAAACACAACTCATTTCAATTAAGTGACTTACAACCCATACACATACACAATCTAATCAAAAAATCACACACACATTTCAATTCTAAAAATAATTAAACAAAACACACAACTTTGACTTTAAAAGTCAACATACTGGTAGCTACTACCATAAGTCAATAGTCTACTAACACTTTCATACCCTCAATGTAAACTCTAACCACACACATTACGGTTTACATTTATGTTTATGCACTCATTGCACCACATACACATATTAACCGTCATGGTTATTACGTTTAGGCTACTCACTAGTAGATAATACGATTGCCACCACAATCTTATTGTACACTTATTTGCAGATTTAATTCAACACACACACACACACACTGTGTTTAATCCACATAATTACTATGCAGTACATATCACCCAAGACATTAATGTCACACCCGTGTGACTTACATGCCCGTCGTGTATAGATGCCCATATATCCAATGGGTCAATCACATAGTAAACACAATTACTATTCAGCACATGTCACTCAAGACATTCACATCACACTCATTGTGATTTACACACTCATTGTGTATTGTTGCCCATATCCCCAATGGGTCAACCACACAGCAAATTCAATTTACTAACTATCACTTAGAGTCAATTTACCTTAATCACACACCTTGTGAATTTAACAACATATTAAGTGACTCAATCAATTAGGTGACTTACCTTTAGTCCAAAGCTCTAATTACAAAGCAAGCTCATTTCCTTGCCTATGAACTTTATTTTCATCGCCTATGCACACATTGCAATCATCTTAACATACACACATACATACAATCAAGTTCAACCCACTTGACCTGTTTGACTTTCTCAAAGTCAATTTATCACACAATTGACTCTATCTTACTGCATCTAGCAAGTTTTAGCCAATTATAACAATTAATCATATTCCATGCCTCCCTTAGGCATTTCATCAAATAATTGATGTTCATTACACTAGTTATGATCCTAATCACCCAATGATTACCCATAATCACCCATGTTAGTCAAGATTCACCCAAGATCATAACTTTTATCAGTTTTCACATCAATTTACTGCATATTAACATTTAACCCATGGATTACGATCCATATCCACCCAACAACGCTTTCTAACACGAGTTATACCCAAAACCCATCATTCCTATCAAAACCCATGAACAAGTATCTTAGATATCTCTAAAACATTTATTTAGATGTGCATAACCCACTAGTATCATTTATTTATGTTCAACATCACACATACTCAATTTCCCATTTTTATCACATTTTGGAAAATCTCATTTTTGTGCAGCAACTCTCTGAGTTGCTGCTGTAATCAACATTTTTGACACATTTACAATATGTTTTAGCTCTTCATGTTCAAAGATGGATTTTAGTAGACTCTTAGAACTTTCCAGGCATATAAAATACGCCTCAAACGGATACACGGTTGGTTTTATACACAATTTACAAAATCAGGCCAGCAACTTCATTTTCACAATTCAGGTTGCTGAATTTTTCTATGTTGTTGCTGTAATTGCCCTTTTAACCCACCCTACGTTTGTTTTCAGCTTTTCATGTCAAAAGATGGATTGTAACCCTTTCAAAGAGCTTTCTAAGCATATAAGGCTCATTTTCTCATGAGTTTCTATGATTTTATACAGATTTTATAATAACAGTGCAGCAACAAAATTTCTACACAATTATGCACATAGTTCCTTTTCTTTCAAGCAATTCATCAAACACCTTATGTGCATGATTTACTAACTCATTTTATCATTCAATTTCAGCCATCATAAAATCTCCCATGAACACAATCACTGATTTTAATATAATTAGATATTTAGTTACTTGATCACCCATCTACTTATTTTTTTCTAACCCATTTAAACAACCAGTTTCAAGATTTGAGCTACACCCTCATCTTGTTCATCACAAGAACTTACGACTAACATCAAGATGGTATCTAAAGTAACTTACAAGATGTTAGACAACACTTATGGATGGGTTTAGCAGCTTCAATCTTGAACTTTAGCCACAAATTCAACAATCTTGAAAGCTACGTTTTTGAGGGTTCTCCTCTTCTCTGGAACGTAAGAACACACACACACACACACACGGGAATGAGACTTTGACCAAGTCAATGTCTCTTATCCCCTTTTAAACCATCTTTGCTTAATTGACAATTTCAGCCCCTCAACTTTTAAATTAGTTAACTCATTTAACAAACCTAATCAAGTTAGTTACTAGTTAACTAAAATATCCCAAATGTTATTATATTATTATCAAAACCTAACATTTATTTATATAATAACATGTATTTATTAACACATGTGACCATTAAAACCGGTCGTTACAGCATGAGGGCAACATTCAATTGTCATGAATTTCTTATTAACTAAGTCATGAATAGGCTTGTTAATAGAAATAATGGCAATCTTTGATATGCCGTAAGATGCATGTATAAATAGAGACATTTGGTCTATTGTTTTCTTTGCTAAGTTGAGAAATCTATACACCATTTGCAACACACAAACACAAGTTCACAACACAAGAAGATATTTCGTTAAGTTCTCAACAATCTACAACGATCGATTCCTCGTGTTAAACACTCTTGTTTAAGGTAAAATTTCGGGTTTTACGTTAACTCTGGCAGTACATACTGCTCTGGCTGTTGTACTGTGGGAGACAAACAAGATTCGCATTGGTGGCCCGAAATCTGTTTTAAAGGACCTCTGTTGAACATAAATCCTTAGCCAACACCTTTTCTTTTTCTGTTATTGTTTTAATCTTTTGGTTTTCATTGAAAGTGTTTGAACATTCAGTTTTGTTTGAAATTGTATTGTAATATGAAATATTAAATTAATAAAAATATATTTATCTTATATTTTATGAACGATACACTTACAAAAATTAAGATTATGTGTTTTGGTCAAATTGATTGACCGTAAGAGACATAAAAGTAGATGTCCTCAAAGAAGCAATCTAGTGATAAGATGTCTATTTATTATTTAAAAAGGTGAAGGAATCAAATGTTGCAAGATGCCAATAAAATTCTTGTGACTAACAAGAGTATAATCTAAGTTGTTTTATATATAAAAGCATATGTTATTTTTCTATATAGAAGTACCAGTCCAAATGCAGTATTCATGTAATAATTAGGGCTTGGTTATTTACACATACAACTTTTTTTATTTTAACACCCCACTGACCCTATATGTCTAGTATAGGCTTATACGTGACGTATAGCTCCTTTAACATTCACTGATTCGACAATGATTGTTCTGATACATGACTCATATATGACTTATACGCTCCATATAGGCCTGTAAGAGACACTTATGAGTCCAATCGTTAACACTCAAAAATTTTGACAAACATTGATTGGTATTATATACGTCTTGTATACGCATATATGAGACAATATAGAGGGTGTAAAGGGTGTGTGATGGGTGGTGTAAAGTGGGTGTGAGAATAATACTTTATGAGATAAAAAAACTATATATATCATACTAAAAAGAAAAAGAACTAATTATGTAGTTTGCAATCCTATATCTTATAATTTAACTAGATTTCTTTGAGTAATAAAAGAGAAAACTGTCACGATTATCTACTAGATTCGGCATGACCCTACATAACGTGTTATATTTAAAAATCATATATGAATTGATATGAAGACCTATCACGTAGGGTCGTGTTATATTAGAAAATCATATATGAATTGATATGAAGACCTATCACGTTGGGTCGTGGTTTGTAAAGTCAAATTTGAATTTAACATTAGCATCTAACAACTCATTTTACAATTATACCAATCAATTATGAATTATTATGAAAACGTTATGAACCCTCTATGATTATTACCCGGCCATTACAAAATTATTTACGCTACTTCATACATGACACCGATATTAAAATATGTTTAAAATAGATAAAAATCATATAATATTATTATAATGTATGTAATATTGTATTTACTCGATAGATATATTAGGCGAAACATACAGCCATACAGGTTTATACATACATAGATCGAAACGGAGAAAGATATGATTGTAAAAATTTTATATAATAAAATTAATAAATACATAATTCTATATGAATTGAATTATTATTTTTATTTGATATCATGGATGTGTAATATAAAATAACCATTAAATTTTATGGTTTTTCTAAAATCCATATATTAAATGGAAAAAAAAAAGATTAGGAAAGAAATGACATTGACTCTTACAAAAGAGGTCTTGTATTCAAATTCAAGTAAATAATTAATATTGAAGAGTAATTTAGTAGTATGAGTAGCGTAATATGACTGCTTAAAAAAGGCAAGAATTTTGTTTATAATATAAATAAACAAAAATACCTATTGAAATATTATGGGTCAATTACATATATCCCCTTTCTAAAACCATTTATTACATATTTACCTAATCATAAAACTAAATTACATATTTCCCCTTTATAAACCAAATATATTACATATTTATCCATTTCATTAGAAAACAAATTATGTATTTCTTATTTTACCCTTAATGAACTAACTAAAAACAATTTACATATTAACCCTTACTAAGGGGCAATTTTGGAACATGGGGATATTTGTAATTTTAGTTTAACATTAGGGATATATGTAATTTTGATGTTTAATAAGGGGATATATGATATTATCCCTAATAAATAATAAATTTTGTAAACAAAAATGATTAAAATAATATAAATTTATATATATAATAAATACCAATAACCATCTATTTATGTTTTATAAAAAATTATATAAGGACCATTTGCGCCATTCCCAAACTTGGTTTGTGAGAGGAATAGTTTCCAGGGGAAGGGGACAAAAAACCCTAAAGTTTCAGCCACTCCCTTCCCCCTCCCCCCTTTCTCCCTTGTTCGAACCACGTGACTGGTTCCACCGCCCCTCTCCATCATAGCTTGAATTCGAGCATTTAAGATACAATGCATGCTCATATACCCTCAACCGCCCCTCTCCATCATAGCTCGAATTCGAACTTTAAACACAAACTTTAACTCGAGTTCGTCACTCATTGTGCACCAAATTCAAAGTAAACACACACACACACGCATACTCGTGACAATCCTCTGGAAATCACTAAAACACCAATCTCATCTCAGATTAGTTAAAACTTGCGAATCAAAACCAAGAACGGCCAAAGCATTTATCGAACTCCAACTTTCTCATCCCAAACAATTACATGTAACATTCATATGCATTCAAATTGTTATTAAGCATAGATTAAAAGCCCAAAGAAATCTAGTGCTTACATATGCTCATCCGATCGAATTCGAGAAAGGATCAAAACTAGGGTTTCGGTTTTAAGGATTGGGAAAGAACAAAAAGGTTTGTGTTGGATCGGGTTGTTAGCTTCAAACAACACTTCACAAGTATTTCTTTCTATCAATATAACAGATGCGGAATTTCTATTAGAAGAATCTCTCAAACACTTATGGCAAACAAATAATCTTTGAACACAACTAATAACACAAGAGTAAATTTCAAGCTCAAAGATATATTTCTCTCAAAGTAAAACAAGCACGTACAACTTTCAAGCACGCCTTATACAAGATACAATGAGAGTTTATATAGCCAAGGCTACAACCGTATTCTCGTAGGAATACATGCTGGGTATACTAGACAATAAACAAAGAAAGATTATTCTAGTATCTAATGTGTCTTAACAGGCTAAAACACTCAATTACAATGATTACATTTATACACATTGACTTTAACAAAATACTAGCTAAATACAAAAGGCTAGCTAAATACAAAAGGCATTTAATGTTTTGATCTTTAAAGCTTCAAGCAATCTTTTGCATTTAATGCTACTGAGAAGAGGTAAGGTGATGTGTCTGACTCACGGTATGTTTCTTTGTTTTGATCAGACCAACATGTTCGTTGTCAGCAACTTCTGTACCATAAAGTGCAATCAGCAGCAGTCTTTGTCAGAGGGTTAGTCTCGGAAGATTCTATCTTCAAGAAGTTGCTGAGTAAGCTATCAGAAGAACTTGTCTTCGGAAGCTTTTGACTTCAGAAGCTTTGGTCTTGAAATTCTTCTAAGTGTTGAGCTTCTGATAGTTGAGGCTTCGGTAGGAAGGAGTTATCCTTCGGAAGCAATGTTTTTCCGAAGGTTAATTTCTTCCTTCCGAAGGCTGTGAGTCTGTACACAGTTCAAGTCTTATGAATATTTACATCAAGACTTAGAAAGTTTTGGAGAGCACCAGCCTTTATGATTTTACAGTCTCCCCTAGGCTGATGCTTCCAAAACTTCCTATTTTTCTCCTCTGGGAGTCCTTTCTCTCCTTATAACTTGTGCTCTAGCCTTTGCCCATTTACTAGCTATTCTCCCATCAGATCCATTATCAGGATTATGAAGTGGGAGTTTCTCAAGATCATATACAAATGGTTCTGCTATAAGCATAAGTTGAAGTAGATCCATTACCATTATTCCCCGTTGTTCTTTGTAAGTGTGAACATCTTTTGTTGTGCATTGAAGCTCCACTTCACTATTGGAATATATGCTCGAATGGGCTCTGGATTTCTTCTATGCTCCGAATCAGACTTAGAGTCAGAGGAGCTAGTAGTTCTCTTTCTTCTTCTAGCCATGGTCTTTCTTCATTTTGGTTTGACTGCAACCATGGCTAGATTCCTCTGATCTCTGACCTCTTGAGCTTCCTCATTTGAGCCCACTGCTGCATCTGTTCCTGCAGTTGGCTCTGGATCTGTAGCCTTTGATCCAGTGTGCTCAGGTTCTCTACTCTCATCCTCTCTTAATTGTTTCTAAGTAGCCTTTGGACCTCTGTTGATCTTAATCACCGAGGAGATTGGCATGTTATCATAGGAGGGACTTGATGGAGGAGAGAAAGGTTCTTCCTTTGGGTTTTAAGGGAACATGTTGGGGAACATGTCCTTTGTAGCCGCTCCACACTTCACCTCTTCACCCTCTCTAATCCCCGAACCAGAGGTGGGTATCTCGATGGTGGCTCCTCCACCTAAGCCTAAATTTAGGCTTGCTTTCTGAGCCTGGATTTGCTCCATAGAAGGTAACTCACCTCTGGAAACCTTTGCCTTTATATCTCTAACGTGCATATCCATGGTAGAGTTCTTCATGGGGCCGAGCTGCCAAGCATGGAAACCATACTATAGGAGGATGGCATTCATTCTGTCTCTATAGGCGCTCTCTTTTTGCTTTTTATTGAGAACCACCACAGTTTTGGCTGCAGCAGCTACCTGTTCCTGCTGCTGCACCTGATCCAGCTTAGCAGCCATTCTGGGTACCAACCATAGTAGGATTTCATCCACATCATAGCCCTTATCCTGGAGGAGACCAGTGAATCTTATCATCTCATCATCCAGGGAAGTGTCTGGTCGGCCCTTCTTTTCCACTGGCATATTCTCCTCCTGAGCAGCTTCCTCCTCTGGGGTCAGCTTTCTTTTTTCCTTTATCCATTGTTTTTACCCCAGAGGAGATGGATCCTGTAGCCTCACTAGTTGGTTCATCGGCAAATAACTCTTCTGTGGAAGAATCATCAAGTATGACTGGGCCTTTAGAAGCAGCTGCAGCTTCGGAGTTAACCTTAGCATTCACTGCCTCCTCTAGTTGACCAACCAACTTGGAAGATTCCTTAGTAGCATCCACAGAGAGTTCAGGAGTGGAGGAGAGGCCTTCATCAACCATTGTCCCAGAAGGGGACACATATTCCATGGAGATGGATGGTTGTTCTTGGATGGCTTCCTCCATGGCAACCTGGGCTGCAGTCTCAGAAGGAGACTTAGTCCCCGAAGGGGACTGTTGGATCACAACAGGGACCTGGGCTCCATAGAGATGTTTGTTGTGATCTCTTGCTCTATCTCTATGGTAGCCCTTGCATCTTTAGAGGAGGAGGAAGTACTAGAATGATGAAAGTAAGTGCCCAAGAATTCATCCCATTCATTGGTCAAAGTGACTATGAATGGAGTGAAGTCTTGTGCAACTTCCTCCTCTCCAGCTGGTGTGGAGCCTGCTCCTACAAGTTTTCCTATCTCCCCCTTTTTGGAAGCATCAGAAGAGAGATAAGTCACTGAAGATGGATCAGGATGGAATGGGGTACATATGATTGGGGGGCGTTTCTGGAGGTCCAAGATGGTAGCATCTTTGGCTTGAACCTCAAGCCTCATGGTAGCAACCTCAGCTTCTAGGTGAGCTACCCTGGCCTGTAGGGTGGAGATTGTGGCCGTCAATTCTTTAGTTGTTGTGCCCTCGTCTACCGAAGTAGAATCACTGGGCGATGGAGTCCTGAGCCTTGCTCCTGCACCTCCACCACCAGATGTGGTTTCTTGGCGCCCTGGATTCCCCTCATTGAGAGGGCCTCAAAGAAGTACTCACCAATGTAGGTTGCCGTAGAGGAGGTCCTATTTCCTGTACCACTGTCCTTAAGAACCTGAGAAGGTTCAGCAGTAGTGGCAGCCTCATCTGCATTGACCCCTTCTTCATTCCTGGGGTCAACCTCTGATATGGTAGGCTCTGGGTCAGGGAACTTTGCTTGTAGCGGTGTCACCACTCTCATTAGTGTTTGGGTAGTGGGAGAGAGTGAGTCATCCAAAGCAACTGCAGAGGTCCCTTGAGCCTGGGTAAAAGTATGGGTGGGGGGCATTTCTGGGTGATAATCTCTTGGGGACTGGGGAGACATTCCCTGATCTAGTGGAGTTGCTTCATCAGAAGCAGACTCAATAATAAGGGTGTCCCTTTGGGTATTCTCAGGTATGTATGGTGACATACTCTAAGGGTTTTCAGGCTGGTTGGGGGCATCCACCGGTTCCAAAGGAATAACCGGTGGGGGAACAACAGGTGTGGCCTGCACCTTAGGTGGAACTGTGCCCCTTACAGTTCTTTTCACCTTTTTCTTTTTGGGTTCAGAGGAAGGGGCCTGAACAGCTGTAGAGAGCTGTTCAGGGGTTCGACGACGTTTGTAGGTGATTTTTATGGGATGAGTAACAGATGGGGAAGGTGTGGGTTCAGCATATATGGGTGCAACATTGTTGTCACCTTCTGGAATAGGAATCTCCATAGAGGGAAGAAGAGGAGTGAAAGTTCCACTGAACTGAGCACTCTTGTTCTTCATCTGAACAAAATCCTTGGCAGTAACCAAGGGAATGTTATAGATGTTCCCAGTTAGTGAGAGGGATGATCCCAACTCTCTATAAAAGATGTGCTGTAAGAACCTGGGATACATGCAAAACTTCTTTGGTGATGAGAGATTGTCAACCAAATTATTGAAAATAAAAGCAGAGAAATTAAACAGTTGATCCCAACCACCTGTGTGACCAAGCCATGAATAGTCGAAGCTAAGTCAGAGGGAACTTGATCCCAACCACCTGTCTTATTAGACAGACAATGCAAAAAAAATGTATGATGTACTTGTAATTATAGGACACTCTACCCTTCAAATAAGTTGTTAAAAGGAGAGGACCTTCGTACCCCATCGACCTGAAAGTCGATGCTACCTCATCCTTTGTGAATGAGACCTTCCCCGGCATCACAGAGTTGAAGATGCCGACAGATGGTCTCCACAGATAAAGAAATAGGATGAGCATCAATGGTAGCAACAAGGGTTCTACCATTGGAGGAGGAAACGACTGAACAAGAGTGCCAAAACTGTTGGTGATGAGACTCATACACCACAGGTTTGACAGTTAGAGCAAAATGGTACCTCCTCCTTGTGAGAAAGGAGATAATTGGCGCGAAGTCAGCATCATTATCTAGCTGAAAGCTCTACTGCTAAGTTGTGAGCAGGTCGAAAGACGAAAGATTCCGTGGCGATTGTGGAAGTTTTAGGTTTAATTTGGGAGAGAAAGTGAAAAATCGATTTGAAATGGAATGGTGAGAGAAAGTGAATGAGCGGGAGATCTTTTATACCTTCGGATGTCAGCATTTAATATAAAGACACATTAAATTTTGAGATCCGGATGTCAGAAAAGCTCTTCCGATGACAGCTGTTGGGTATTGGAATATTCACCATTTTCCTAAGGACAAAAGTGCTTCCGAAGATGTTACTTTCGGAAGCAGTTCATGAGACCAACAAATGTTCTTCGGAAGATACTAACTTCCGAAGCATATATAAAATATAACATCGGAATCACATCTTTTGAAGGTTTGGATAAGTTCATAAGGGAAATTGTATTTCAAAAGACATCTTCTTTTGAAGAATAATTTCAGAAGACTTAGCTTCCGAAAGCATATATAATGTATCGGAAGAGAACTACTTCAGAAGAGAATTTATCTTCTGAAGATTGAATGCTTCCGACATAAGGAAGGAAGAATGCTTCCGAAGACTTAAACTATCTTCTGAGGAGTAATTACTCATCATAAGATATTTTAAGTTTATCTTCCGAAGAATTGTTCATTCATTATAAATTCATTTATTCAAAGTTAATCATGCCAATGGCGGTTATTAAATACCTGAATTTTCCTTCATCAAAAGCCTTGGTGAAAAGATCAGCCAGATTGTGTTCTATATCAACTTTGACTAGAAGAATCAACTTCTTTTCTGCATAATCTCTGATATCAATGTGCTTGGTCTTTGAGTGCTTGACAGGATTATTGATGATGGAGATTGCACTAGAGTTATCAATTTGTATAGGAGTGTTGAACATCTCTACTCCATAATCCTTCATCTGATTCTGAATCCGTATAACTTGTGCACAACAACTAGAGGCAGCAATGTATTCTGCTTCTGCAATAGAGGTAGAAACACATGATTACTTCTTGCATTGCCAAGACACAATTCTGGATCCAAGAAATTGACATCCTGATGTAGATTTCTTGCCAATGTTGCAGCCTCCATAATCACTGTCAGCGTAAGACATGAACTGAAAGTCCTCATTTCTAGGATACCATAATCCTAGACCAGGTGCTCCTTTGAGGTATCTAAAGATTCTTTTCACAGCAAGCATATGTGAACTCTTGGGATTTGCCTGAAATCTTGCACACAAGCAGGTTGCAAACATGATATCAGGCCTGCTTGCTGTGAGATACATCAAAGAGCCTATCATTGCCCTATATTGATGTTGGTCAACATCCTCCCCCTCAAGGTCAGGACTCAAGGATGTTTTCTTGGACATTGGAGTACCCAAAGCTTTGCAATCAGTTAATTTGAACTACCATGACTAGCTAAATACAAAAGACATTTAATGTTTTGATCTTTAAAGCTTCAAGCAATCTTTTGCATTTAATGCTACTGAGAGGAGGTAAGGTGCTGTGTCTGACTCACGGTATGTTTCTTTGTTTTGATCAGACCAACATGTTTGTTGTCAGCAACTTTTGTACCATAAAGTGCAATCAGCAACAGTCTTTGTCAGAGGGTTAGTCTCGAAAGATTCTATCTTCAAGAAGTTGATGAGTAAGCTATCGGAAGAACTTGTCTTCGGAAGCTTTTGACTTCAGAAGCTTTGGTCTTGAAATTCTTCTAAGTGTTGAGCTTCTGATAGTTGAGGAGGTCTTCGAAAGCTTTGCTTGCGTAAGCCTTCGGTAGGAAGGAGTTATCCTTCAGAAGCAATGTTTCTTCCGAAGGTTAATTTCTTCCTTCCGAAGGCTGTTAGTCTGTACACAGTTCAAGTCTTATGAATATTTAATTACATCAAGACTTAGAAAGTATTGGAGAGCACCAACCTTTATGATTTTACAGTTTGTTTAAAGGAAAATTGTTTCTAACATGTGTTAGGAATTCCTCACCTAGCCCAGTGGTTAAAGCACCCGAGCTGGGGGAGGCATTTGGGTTCGAATCCGGCAGAAGGTATCCTTAACCGCTTTTTAGCCTTTAATTCCGTTTCTTTTACTTTTTACACATTTTAAAAAAATCAGAAAAATTATAAAAAAATTATATAATATTTTTTGACTTTTTAAAGAGACTGTGAATTTTTATTAATTCCAAAATATTATTTTTGCTAATATTTCTTTATTTAAGTTATTATAAAAGTTAAAATAATCATTTTAATTGCATAAAAATCATAATAAACTATATAAAATAGCTAGAAAATTCTAAAATTTAATTTTTAATAGCTTTAATATCTTGAATATATTCAGAATTATATTTTTTAAATATTTAAATAATAATAAAGGTTTTAAATCATCATTTTTAATTTATAAAAGTAATATGCAAAATATATTAATGTGTAAAGATTTAGAAAATCATCATAAACGTTATGAAATATTTTTATAAAATCTAAAAGTCATATTTTTTATTATTGTATTTAACTTATTTCTTTTCTATAAAATCTTAAACTTAAATACCTTTTAATATATAAAGCTACATGTTTTTAAATAAACTTAGGTATAACTTTATATGTATATTTTAAAGAAATCTTTATAAAATCTATATTTTAAATAAAATTTTAAGACTAGAACTTAAACCGTAAGTTAATAAATTTAAAATACTTAATCCTAAAAGTAATTAGTTGAACTTATAAAATATTTCATTTATAAAATATTTTTATAAAAGGCTAAACTTGATATATGCTTTAGTATTCTAAGATACTTAGAAACTTATGGATACATTCTTATATACAAACCACATTGACAAGTGCTTGCTGCTTCACAACTAGCTTAAGTTGTATATTTTTGGAATTGCTTAGCAAACATGTGAGTTTTCATATCCCCTTTTAGTTTTATATTATTTTGGGGCTGTCATACATGTCCTTATTCAAATGATTAAATTAACAGTATTCTTGAAACTTATGCAAACCACGTAATGCTTTGCAGTTGAATTATTATTATGCGTTGATCTTGTATCTGTGTACTTATTTACTCATATGCTTCTTTGCACGTATTGTAGTACTTAGTTCCTAAGAGAGCCGCACTCTCTTTGTGTGTGTTGTCCATGTTAGAAAGGACGATACTCCATTTATACATGTTTGTTTAATTCACTACATAATATTCATACTCAATGTCATTTAAGTTTGCATACCTTTATACTTATGCTACCAAAAATATGACTACTCAGCAATTATTCAATTAGTTGACATTTACTTTACATGTGTGACATGTTAAGTGAAGAATTATGTGACGAATCTAGGAAGAATGGACAGATAGTTTTATCAAAAACTTTAGTTTTAATTCTAAAATTTGTAATTGACTTTCCAGTTGTATTGTATTGTTTGTTATTTTGACTTTAAAATTTGTTACTTTAAATTATGAAACTTTAGATTAGTCTCATGAGGTTTTGGACAATCTTTCACATATCATGTCCTGGTATATTCTGCCATCGGTTGGGGTGTGACATTCGAACCCAAGGCATCACATCTAAAATACAATGACTTTAGCAAGTGAGCTATGATGCCAGGGAGATTTGTTGTGGGTTAACGGGTGTTAATTGCTAATATTATGAGAAGATTTGCTTGAACGAGCACTTTGAGAGTTATTATGAAATTGTAGGTACTCAGGTGATAAAGAAGCATCAATGGAGAAATTATGAGTGGCTGGGACGAAGCATACGGACGCGTACTGAAGACTGAAGAGACGTGCTAATTCCCCCAAGAAACTGATTATTTGGTAGGTAATTGTTATTTGTTTCCTCCTGATGCCATGTCCCATGTTTCCATGTATTACTTCTACCAACAGAATAATGCTAATATGGATTTGGATTGTTCCCATTGTCGTATAGTACACCGCTTTCTCTTTGTACATCAATTTGGCTCTGTTGTATGCCATCGGCATAAGTATGCGAGATTGATACGACACTTCTAAGAAATATTCGTTTCCTTCCATTTTGAGCTTCCGTGCATATACTTTTTCATGCGTGCTTCAATCCTTGGTGTTCCAAATCATGTAAACTTCATCAAAAATCTGAAATCACACAACGTAGAGCTAATCATTGTATTTCATGCAGTTATTGAACAAAAGCACATAATTACACACATAAAACACATAGAAATACCCAAACCATCACCTGTTTACTCAAAGTGGCATTATCATCATGTTATATGTCCAATATTGATGTAATGAGAAACCTGGTATATGACAATGTGATTATATGAAATTTGGTCATCATAATTTTAAAGAGAAACGTCATTATCATGATTATCCCGTTAAATAAACGTGTTATGTAATAAAATAGGTAATTCGTAGATTCTACAACTAAAATAGAATCAAAATTCAAAACTAAACTAAGAAAATTAATTTTTTTTGACATCAAATTGATACCAATTTAAAAGTTTTGGGGTTGACTCTAAGACAGTAAGATATATACAAGTATACGTTTTCAAAAATATTATAAGATTCAAGTACACGTGACTAATAAGAGCATAATAAATGATGTTTTATAATTAATAAAATCATATATTTTTTTTCTATTGATATAGTGACTAATACCTCATGAGAGAAAAAAATATGTACCATATTACCCTTATATTAAAAAGCAAACGTCTAATGAATAGGATTTAGATTTATAAAACTAAAGAAAAAAACTAATTATGTAGCTTACATGACCATTATCTTTAGATTTATCTAGATTTCTTGATGTAAGGAAAGAAATCGAGAAAACTGTCACGATTATGTACTACATCCGGCATGACCCAACATGTCGTGTTATATTAAAAATCATAAATCGATATGAATAAATATCAGGTAGGGTTGTGATTCATATAAATGAAGTTTAAATTTAATATTACCATACTATGTTCTTTGTTCGAAAAGATGATTCATTTGTTAAAGTGATCTTGATCGGGCATTTGCTATTCATTTGACAAAGTTTGTTGTGATTTATTTTTTTATGTAATATACAATTGACAAAGTTTGTTGTTGCCCATTTTTTTTTCCATTTTTGTTAATTACACTCAAAATTCTTTGTAATTCATTAACTTTTTTAGTTATCAATTTTATTACACTATAGTCTTTTTATTATTCTTTTTCGTTTTCTTTTTTTCTATTTTTTACTTATTTAGGCTCACGTTTTGGAAATTAATTAAAATTTTCGTTTAGTTTTAATCTTTCGTAGTTTTTTTCTTCTAAGGTTTTTTTTATTAATATATATCTATTTTGTTTTTTCTCTCTACTAAAACTTTGACGGTTATTTCTTATCCAGACACGTTTATAACATCTATACTTTAAGGTTTTACGTCAAAGTGACAATAATTACGAGACATCTTTTTATATTTGAGTATTGAAATGCAAGATCGTGTATATATTCTGATATTCAGAATCATGGTGAAATTTCTGGTACAACGTGCGAGTTACTTTCTTACTTTCTTTTCTCTTAGATCTTTTATTAATGTTTGTTTTGTTTTAAAATTTTCTTTTATACAAGCTCACTTCATCTACTAGAGCTTTTATAGTTCATGTCTAAACTACAAACATTTACGATGACTACATTTTATAGTTTTATGTCGAAGTGATTACTACTGTGATGTGTGTTTCTTTATTGCATTTTTGTCCTTTGTATTTCTTTTTCTATTTTTTTAACTTTTCCTTATTTTCGATTAGGTCTAGAAAATTAATTAAATTTTTCTTTCAATTCTAAATCTTTATTACTTTTGTTTTATTCTAAGTTTTTAAAATTTTCTTACTTTTGTGAGCAGGATAACCTTCAAGAAATCCTTGTTCATCTAAAATATAAAGCCTTTAGTTGTTCCATGGTTTAGGTAAATGCAAACATAAACAAAAACCCGACAGGAAATACCATTAGCTAGTACGCTAGAGCCATTTGAATCAATGGATTTGCGTGTGAGCTATTATCAGTTATAACAAACAAAATGGTTACAAAATATTTTCAATAGGCTAGAAATGTTTGCATTAACGAGCAACCTACATCATGTATTGGCTTTCAATTATTTCTTTATATGACATTGAGTGACGGATCAAGAAATTCTTTACTATAAGGTCGTTTTTTCTATCTTTTTTATTTTTATTAGCATGATGTTATAATTTTTAGATTGTTTCAAGGTTAAGAGACCGAGTCGGGTCGTATCGGAGAAAATAATAACATATGAATACATAGTTGAAATATCTTATCATCTAAAAATAAAAAATACAAACAACAACTATCAAACGATTGATTCCAAAATAATATACATATAAATCATTATGATTTATGCATACATGCATGCATAAAAATTATTAAATTCTTATACAATACAGACATTTATTAAATGATTGATTCCTAAATAATATACCACTAAATCATTATCAGCTAGTAGAGAGTTGAAGTGTATTGTAAGATCATGAAGGCCGGTGCTCTCCAAAACCATCTAAGTCCTTGGCTCAACTCCCGAAAGTCCAATATAGGTCTTGGAAGAACAATGCTATATTTTGGAAGTAAATGGTCTTTGGGAGGAACCTAAGTTCCTCAGAAGACCAAGTACTTTCGGAAGATAGCCTTGTTCTTTGAGATTCTCCAAGGAAGACAAAGTCTTCTGAACACAAATGCTTCCGATTGTATGCTCAACAACTTCCGAAGACCAATACTTCCGAAGACTTGTCTCTGAAAAAGATTCCAGACACTTATAGAAACAATCAGAACTACTTTCTCTCATGAAAACCAACAAAGAAGACACTCCTATGATAGTCAGTAGCAAAGGAGATTTGTCAAAACCTAAGAGATACCAAGTCATAAATGTCTTTTGTAGTTTAGGTATTTATTGTAAAAGTCAATGAAGTCTTTTGTATTAGTTGTAATTAATATGGCTTGGCCTGTCAAGACCATAACATATACTAGTTTTAGCATTATTTGTTTCTAGTATTTTGTCCAGCCTTGTATCCCTACGAGGATACAACTGTAGGTTTTAGTATATAATCCTTCATCTGTAACTCAGCAAAGGGTGTGCTTGTGCTTGAGCTAAACTTGTATCTTAACAGTTGAATGCAATATACTTTAACCTTGAGTTTACACTTGTCTTGTATTTTGTTTCAATTTGTTTTTACAAATCAAGTTGTTAGAATTTCCGCATCTATCAACTTAGTAGACAATACCTTGTGAAAGAGTTGTTTAAGATACATAACCCGATCCAACAAGTGGTATTAGAGCTTTGGCTCTTTAACTTAAGCAACTAACCATTCTTAAGTTACCAGTTGTTTTCTTCTACTACTCATTGCTCAAAATTTTCTTGTCAAAATGACTACCATGAACAAGCATGACATTGAAAAAGGCACCCTCAATAAACCTCCCATGTTTACACTTGATGACTATGACACCTGGAAGGCTAGAGTGGAAGGTTTTATCAGGAACCATGACTTCAAACTCTAGAAGTGAGTTCTTGAAGGACCATTTATTCCAACAGTCGTTGCTGCTGGAGCTGGTGGAGCAGCTGTGCCAAAAGATCCATCTCTCTACTCTGACGAGGACTACAAGAAGATGGAGGTCGATTCAAAGGCACTTTGGCTTATTTAGATGTCCATCCCAAACTCCATCATACACGCATTCAAAAAATGCAACGCTAAAGAGTTGTGGAACTCTTTACAACAGATGTATGAAGGGTCTGACGATGTGAAGCAGAACAAGAAAGACATGCTCAAGCAAAAGTTTGAGAACTTTTGCCAAGACAACAATGAGAAGATGGCTTCTCAATATCTAAGGTATGTCCAACTTGTAGATGAACTGACAGCTGCAGGTGTGAAGATGGAAAATCAAGATGTTATAAGAAAGTTTCTGAGATCTCTTCAACATGCATGGAATATCTATTCTATTACCATTAGAAGAACATAAAATCTAAGAACTTTGAAGTTGGGAGAACTCTTTGGTATACTAAGCGCATACCAAATGGAGATTGATGCTCAAGAACCTAAACAAACCTTGGTCCCTGAAGGTTCAGCTGCTTTGTATGCCCCCATTCACGATCCTCCATTTCAGAACTATCAGCCCATATACCATTCAAACTCCACACCTTTCATCACCTTCCTAGAAACACCAACACCATCTTCAACTCCCTCAAATCCATTTTCAAATACAACTCCACTGCTCACCTCTGGTCAGGGAGCATTAATGGCTGAAGAAACAAACTATTTTCACTTGTGTCAAGAAGATCAAGATGGCATCCTAGCAGATGATCTAGAAGAAATGGACATCAACTACCAGATGGCCATGATCTCCTACCGAGCAAAGAAATTTTATCAAAGAACAGGTAGACAGTTTAAGAAACACAACATGAAGTCTGGGTTTGGTCTGGATAAATCCAAACTCAAATGTTATAATTGTCAGCAGCTGGGCCATTTTGCCAGAGAATGCAAGTCCCCAAGCTCCCAGCTGTAACATTTGTACATTTAGTCATGGTAGTTGTAAACACTGTTAGAACAAATGTGTTTTCATATCAAATCAGTTAATGTGGTTCATGTGTTCATAATGTGCTTGTGTGTTAGGATCTTTATTATTTAGGAACAAGTATGTATTATTTATTTACAGTCGAGTTCGCTAGGCAAGAACAGTATCGTATTATATCGAAACAGTGGTGGGACGGCGTCAGGTACGGCAGGTAGCTGGAATCTGGGGTATGCCCTATACATATACTGCGTTCGGTGTAATGGGATAGTGTTAGTGCGTTGTGTTGAGACAAATAGTATGACAATTAATTAAACAAAAATCGTAATATGTAAGCGAGACTGAGTATAGTTATGGGTGACGATCCATAATAATACGAATGTTGAACTTATAATTATGATTAAACGCCTTAACAATTAATACGATCGAAAAACGTACGCGATTGCGGGTATACACGTAATTGCGGTCGTTTAACGATCTGTCAACACACGAAGAGTAAATATAATTGAAATATATTATTTTATATTTTTACAATTTTGAAACTCATCAAAATGATGAGAATAATAATCCTTCTATTTAAATCGCGTAAAATACGCGTTACGCGACGGAAACGCGAACCGAGCGACCGAAACGAACCCGAATACCACTCGGGCTATAAAAGCCTTGAAGAGAGCCTTTTCCTTCATTTATTGATGCACCAACCCTTTCTCTCACTAGATTTCCGTCCATCATCTCTCTCTCTAGAAAACCGAACTTCAAACGCTCGTAACTCGCTCATTTCTCAACGGATTTCGGTGTTCTTGGCGCCCACGCGTAGATCTTGACGTCCTCTACACGAAAGTACAAAGGATCTGTGGATTTATCCGGCCAAAAACGAGGTACAATCGGTTTAAAATTCTGAAAAAGAGGGTTTTTGTTGGGTGTTGTTCGAACTTGATTCTTGGCCGATTTTAAATCATCACCACAACCTTAATCCTTTGGAAATCACTGGTGTGTGTCGTTTAGTTTAGAACAGGTTGGAACGATGGGATTGGTGGTGTTCGAAGTTGCAGGTCGTGGCAAAGGATGGAGGAGCCGAACCTGTATCATGGTTCGCCTAGCTCATGCCGAACCCTATTGGCACAACGAACCTTCCATATTGAGGACGAACCCTGGTCCAACCTGCCGAGCCTTTTGATGAGCCACGAACCCAGCATGGCTCCCGAACCCTTGGACATCCAGCTCGACTAGCCGAACCATTTCCCAATCGAACCTTCGGATGCATAGCAGAACCCTAGGCGAACCCGGAACCTGCGGCGAACCATTGTGCATGCCACGAACCTTCTCATACGAACCCTTGCATGTCAACCCTTAGGAGCCGAACCTTAGGGAAATGTTGGCCGAACCTTGAATAGGTTTGCTGGAACCTTTGGCATCTCACATCCCTTTCGGCCCAATCCAATTTCATTCCGCCCATTATGATTCTAATTGGCTCAATTGATTAGTTCACATTTGGCCTACATAATCAGCACAAGCCCAATAGGACTCGCGGCCCAACAATTCATCTATTTGGCCCACGATATCCATTTCGGCCCAATCATGAACCAACATTAAGTCTCGTTTGGAACTTTGGCCTACACTCACATACTTGGCCCAATAACAATTGCTTTTGGCCCATGGTGTGGCCCACAATGCAAAGTATTTATGAATTGATCTTGGTTGGGTTAAGTTTAACCTAAACTAATAATGAGATCAATTCATAATCACAAGGGGTCTAAAACACTTTCACATATCTACACATTTTGCATATTAAATAATGGTCATCAAATTCATCAAACACATGTTATTTTATGCTTAACAAGCTTGTGCATAAAAGAAACATGATACAAACTTTTCATGAATCATGTATTCAAGAGTTAACACAGTTCAAGATAACACAAGTCAATCAATGAATCAAGGTCTATACAATTATAAATCTTATATCTTATGTATGATTACAATGATATAGGAACCAGTTAGAAGTCCTGTTTGCTACTTGCTATTTGTTATAGTTCAGAGTCTACTGCAGACAGGTGAGAACATTAGCCCCTTTTTTACTGTTTTACAACTGTTTTGGGGTGGAACACATGACCAAACACTCTATTTACAATCGTATTTCACTATACAAGGTGTATGCTATGTTACAAACATTACAGGTTCACTGTACAAATTTCAAAGGATTCATCAACTGTTTTGAAGGGTTTTTATCAAATGTTAAACATTTTCTACTAAAAGGTTTTATAAAGCTTCATTGAACTATTTTATATCAGTTTTACTCGAATGGTTTTATAAAGGTCAAACACTTTTAAATAATGGGATTTATAAACTCTTTTACTATAAACTCGTGTTTTCGAAAATAATCTTTGATATAAACCTTGTTATTATACAAGGTCACTATCCTATGTATTAAATCAATGGTTTCAAACAAAGGATTCATTTCATGGTGTTCAAACCAAGGATTCAACTCATGGTATTTCAAACAAGGTTTTCAAATCATGTTATCAATTAAGGCATTAAATCTTTGGTTTTAAAGCAAGGTTCAAAAGCATGGTGTCCACTGTTGTGAACAAACTTATAAACACATCAAGTTTCATATTCATTATCGTTAGTAATGGGTGATCACAACAAGGGAAAGCGGACACATTTGGGCAGGCCGATTTCTGGAGTTAGCTTTTAAATTTGTTTTATAAACTAACTGCAGATTTCGGTTATGTATGGTTGTATCATTGTTGCTGACTAATTTTCTGACTCCAAACGTAGTTTGGGACTTGATTATAAGTTGGTTTTCGTGCAAACAGTCTTTGGACTGTTTACACTCATTTTACATATACTTGATGTTAGTTTGGGTTGCAGCTCATCCATGTAATTCATTTATTGCTTTAAACATATGCCTTACATTACAAGTTCATGTTTCAAATGTTAAACCTATTGTTCTCACCAACTACTTCTGTAGTTGACAGTTATTTTTCACGTGTTTCAGGTAATCAGGTGTAAGACATTCTAAGGACAACTAAGGAGACCGCTTAAGATAGAACAAGATGAAGAAACATGCTAGGATGGATTAGAAACACACTAAAAATCCTAAATGTTTAATTGTCTTATTTGATGTCTTATTTTGCAAACTATATTTTGGGTCTTTAGTTGTCATCCTTTTGGTAGATAGATTGTCTGTAACTAAACAACTGTCTAAACATTATGAAACTTAGTAATCCATTGTGGTTGTTCTTATTCAATACTTGTGCATGATTCAACTATTCATACATCACCGCGCCGTGGATTCCGCACGCGGCGCAGGGGGTATCAGAGCCAAGGTTGTAGAGAACTAGGAAAAACCCAATGTTTAATGACCTAGACTATAACCTAAGCTACCCAATAGGACTAAGTGCTATAGGCTTGAGGATACTTAGGATCTAAGTAACTTGAGTAAGCATTAAGTCTACATTAAGCTTGAAAGATCTTAGGGATACTTTTCTAAGATTAGATATCGAGTCAAGGAATTTGAATCGAAATTCTATAATTTTAGAAACCGAATTAAATTTCTCACATATATTAATTAAAGGATTTCAGAGGCAAGGATCTGTATTCTTAGTATCCTTGATCTGAAATTCTCACACAGAGTTCATTAAAGGATTCCAGAGGCAAGGATCTGCATTCTTAGTATCCTTGATCCGGAATTCTCAATCAGAGTTCATTATAGGAATTTAGAGTCAAAGATCTGTATTCTTAGTATCTTTGATCTAAAATCCTTGTCATGTTCATCATAGGAATTCAGAAGTAAAGATCTATAATTTTAGAATCTTGGATCTGAAATCCTTGTCATGTTATCATTATCAGGTATTCATTATCATAGGAACTTTATAACTTAGAATCTGTGTAACAGTATTCTTTAGTTGAAGTTCTCACAGGAGATCATTATACTCAATACTGTAAGTATTGAGAACCTAGGTTAATTAACCTAGGACACACATACTAAAACCTAAGGTCTTAATTTCAAGTAAATTAAGGACCATGGGTTACATATTCATGATCATAATCAAGGAAACAAGAGTCAAACATGAACAAATCATAATCAATCAAGAGTTGGAATCTTAGCTCCAAATACAAACGGCGGATTAACGCTGATGCGCTGGGGTAAGTGGTGGGCGGTGAGAGCTAGCCCTATATATAAGCTTATTTCGGTATGTCAGGGGGAATCCGGCGTTCGTATTTGAAGTAAAGATTCGGGAGAAACGGGAATCATTGAACATTAGTCAAACACATGAGATACAAACATTGGTGAATCAAATCATTGTGCTATTCAAACTTTGGATGAGTCAAACATTGTGTGTGAATCAATCAAGTTGTGAACATTCTTTCAATGTAAACCTTAAGTGAAATTCCTAAGTGATTACATCATTAGTACTTACTAACATAGTTTAACAATAACAATATAGAGCACTCATATGATTTAGTTCTACATGTTAACAACTGTTAGTAGGTGCACACATAACATAATCATAGTTCAATCATGGATTTAATCATAGTTCAAATTGATCAAAGATCATGGGATTCTTAATCAATGGAACCTACATGGAAATCAGTACAAACATGTTGCCAAATGCTAGCAAGGACATGATCGTGGTATATCGAAGCGGTGGTGGGATGGCGTCTGGGCTGGCAGTTTGCTTGACCCTTTCGTATGCCCTATATATAAGCTATCTTCGGTATATCAGGAAAGTGTCAGTGTGTAGGTTTGGTGGAGTGAGATCATGGAACATTATACACATTCACGTGAGAAGTATGCTAATGAGCTGATGGCTTATACGTGTACATGCTCATATTACAATTGAATGATAATACTAGTGGTATGGATATATTACTAATTTTATCATGCAAATTCAATTGTATCCTTTCTCATTACTAACCCACTTGTGGCTTCTATTCGTAGAATGCCTCCCCGACGTGATCCTAACGGAGGGGGTTCGACAAGTGGCAACGATGATGAGATCAACAAGATTGCCCGAGCCATCGCTACACACATGAGAGAGGTCATTCCGGGCATGGTCACTGATATCACCCAGAATCTTCGGGAAAGTACCAGTGATTCAGCACATAACTCAAATGCTACTAACGCAGGAACTGCTAACTTCACTTTCAAGCAGTTCAATGATGCTAAGCCTCCTAAGTACGCTGGTACCGAAGGAGCTACTGGCCTACTGCAGTGGCTGGAGAGCATCGAGGATATTCTTGATTTCACGGGATGTCCTGAAAATCTAAAGGTCAAGATGGCCTCAAGCGCTTTTCACAAAGGCGCACTCACCTGGTGGAATTCTGAGAAGAACACCAGAGGACGAGAGGTTGATTTGGCCTTGTAATGGGAGGACTTCAAGAAGTTACTTGTGGATAAGTTTTGTCCACGACATGAGCTGAAGAAACATGAGGTGGAGATGTGGAATCTGGTGCAAGACAGTGGTTAGAACGCGAAGTATACAACTCGTTTCCATGAGTTGTGCATTCTGGTGCCACACCTGGTTACTCCTCTATCCTGCAGGATAGATAAGTACATCGAAGGCTTACCTCTAGTGGTCAGGGGAACTGTGATGGGGAATAACCCCACTACTCTAGAGGCAGCGATTCATCTTGGAGCTAGCCTTACCGAAGAATACGTTAAGTCTGGGGTGCTCACCCGAAAGGGGTACAAGAGAGCACAGATTGATGAAGGCAAGAAGCCTGAACAACAACATCACAAGAAGAAGAAGCAAAAGACAATCAAGAACTTTGCAGCCCTGACTGCAGCTACACCCACTCATGCCACACCCATTACTGCTATGCCACAATCTGCTTCAGTCAGAAAGCCATATACTGGCTCGTTTCCACTCTGCACCAAATGCCAATATCATCACCTACCCAACACTCCATACAAAAAGTGTCTCAAGTGTGGGCGAATGGGACACTTGGCAGCTACATGCCGATCTGCACATCTTGCTGCTGTAACAACTGCTGCCACAACTCTTACTGCTACGGGTGGAAGGGCCTGTTATAATTGTGGAGCAGAGGGACACTTCAGAAACCAGTGTCCAAAACTCAACAACAACACTGCTACTGCTCGTGCTTTTATTATCGGAGCTGCCGAAGCAGCGAGGAGCCAACAGTTGTTACGGGTACATTTCTCCTTAATGGTCATTACGTTTCTATCATATTTGATACTGGTGCTGATAAAAGCTTTATCTCTGCTCATACTGCTTCTTTGTTTAATATACCACCATCTATGCTTACTGCTCCCTATACCGTAGAAGTAGCTGATGGTAAAACCCTACTTGTAGATTCTATAATACATGGTTGTGAATTAAGATTAAACGACCATCTTTTCCTCATCGATCTTATTCCTATGACACTTGGAAGCTTCGAAGTTGTGATAGGAATGGATTGGTTATCCAAAAACAATGCTGAAATTGTATGTTCGGAGAAACTTATACGGATTCCTTTACCGTCCGGCGAAATGATGAGAATCTATGGCGAGTAACCCTGCAGCGGATTGAAGATTGTATTGTGCATCAAAGCTAGGAAGTACTTGAAGAAGAAATACTATGCGTTCCTGGCTCACGTGGTAGAGAAGAAACCTGAAAAGAAAGCAGTTGGAGACGTTCCAGTTATCATAGATTATCCTGACGTGTTTCCAGAAGACTTGCGTGGATTACCACCGATCCGGCAAGTGGAGTTTAGAATCGATCTCGTCCCTGGAGCAAATCCAGTGGCGAAGTCACCGTATCGATTAGCACCGTCTGAGATGCAAGAACTGTCTAGTCAGCTCCAAGAACTTCTCGACAAGGGATTCATTAGACCGAGTTTCTCTCCATGGGGAGCTCCGGTTCTCTTTGTCGAGAAGAAAGACGGTTCATTTCGTATGTACATTGATTATCGTGAGCTAAACAAGTTGACGATCAAGAATAGATATCCTCTGCCTAGGATCGATGATCTGTTTGATCAATTACAGGGAGCAACTTGCTTCTCTAAGATTGATTTACGATCCGGGTATCATCAATTACGAGTAAATGATGAGGATATACCAAATACTGCATTTAGAACTCGATATGGACACTACGAGTTTGTGATTATGCCATTCGGGCTGACCAATGCACCTGCAGTGTTCATGGATTTGATGAATCGAGTCTGCAGACCTTACTTAGATCAGTTTGTTATTGTCTTTATTGATGATATACTGATCTATTCCAAGACAGAGCAAGAGCAAGAAGATCATTTGAAGAAAGTCTTAGAATTACTAAGAGTTGAACAGCTTTATGCTAAATTCTCAAAGTGTGAATTTTGGCTAAAAGAAGTTCATTTCTTAGGACATGTCATAAACAAAGATGGGATACATGTAGATCCAACAAAGATTGAGGCGATTAAGAACTAGACTACCCCATCTTCTCCAACAAAGATTCGTTCATTTCTGGGTTTGGCAAGCTATTATCGGAGATTCATTGCGAACTTCTCAAAGATCGCCTTGCCACTTACCACACTAACCCAGAAAAGTCAAGCGTTTATATGGGGACAGAATCAAGAAGATGCATTTCAACTTCTTAAACAGAAATTATGCAACTCCCCTATCCTTAGTCTCCCAGAGGGCAATGATGATTTCATTGTTTACTGCGATGCTTCAAACCTTGGTCTTGGTTGTGTACTTATGCAGCGGGACAAGGTGATTGCCTATGCTTCAAGACAACTTAAGGTTCATGAGAAGAATTACACTACTCATGACCTTGAGTTAGGGGCTGTGGTCTTTGCATTGAAGATTTGGAGACACTACTTGTATGTTACTAAATGTGTCATCTATACAGACCACAAGAGCCTACAACAAATCCTTAATCAGAAAGAACTCAACATGAGACAATGGCGTTGGGTTGAGCTTCTAACTGATTATGACTGTGAGAGTCGTTATCATCCGGGTAAAGCCAATGTGGTAGCGGATGCTCTTAGTCGTAAGGAACCAGTCAAACCAATTCGTGTCAGAGCCATGGAGATCAACACACAGCCAAACTTGAAGGATTTGATTCGTATTGCACAACAACAAGTAGTGACAGATAATCTGCTGAAAACAGACTTAGACTGCGGGATTGAGAAGAAACTAGAACCTCGATCTGACGGGGTGTTATATCTCAACGGCCGCATTTGGATTCCAAAGTCAGAAGAATTGCGCACACTCATCTGTGATGAGGCTCATAAGTCGCGATACTCAGTTCATCCTGGAGCAGATAAGATGTACCAAGACTTGCGGACATCTTACTGGTGGCCAGGAATGAAGAAAGACATAGCACTGTACATGGGAAAATGTCTTACATGTTCAAAAGTCAAAGCAGAACATCAAAAGCCTTCGGGACTTCTGCAGCAACCTGAAATTCCTCAATGGAAATGGGAACAAATTTCCATGGATTTCATAACCAAGTTGCCGAGAACTCCGCGAGGATTCGATTCGATTTGGGTGATCGTTGATCGACTCACCAAATCTGCTCATTTTCTCCCGATCCGAGAGGATTACAAAATGGAGAAGTTAGCTACATTGTACATCAACGAAATCATTGCACGTCATGGTACTCCAACATCAATCATTTATGATCGTGATAGTCGTTTCACTTCTCGCTTCTGGCAAACATTGCAAAAGGCTTTGGGAACTCGTGTTAATCTTAGCACGGCGTATTATCCCCAAACCGACGGTCAAAGCGAAAGGACTATCCAAACACTCGAGGACATGCTATGTTCTTGTGTGATTGACTTCGGTGGGAGTTGGGACACTCATCTTCCACTCATCGAGTTTTCGTATAACAACAGCTACCATACAAGCATTCAATGTGCACCATTCGAAGCGTTGTATGGTAGAAAGTGCCGATCACCGGTCTGCTGGACCGAGGTTGGTGACTCACAGGTCGTAGGACCAGAACTTATTCAGGAAACATCAGACAAAATCACAATCATTCAATCAAGGCTTAAGGCCGCACGAGATCGGCAGAAGAGTTATGCTGATCGACGTCGGAAACCGCTTGAGTTTCAAGTCGGTGACCGAGTCTTACTCAAAGTTTCTCCCTGGAAAGGCGTTGTCCGATTTGGGAAGAAAGGGAAACTTTCAATAAGGTACGTTGGACCTTTTGAGATCCGGGAAAGGATTGGTCCCGTAGCCTACAAACTTAGACTTCCAGTGGAGCTAAGCAATGTTCACGATACTTTTCATGTATCAAATCTTAAGAAATGCTTGGCAGATCATGATGTTCAGATTCCACTGGAAGACATTCAGATTCAGAACAACATGCAATTCATAGAACGTCCGGTCGAAATCATGGATCATGGGGTCAAGAAACTTAAACGCAGGCGTATCCCGATCGTAAAGGTACGATGGGAGGGCAAACGCGGTGCTGAGTTCACCTGGGAACGTGAAGACGAGATGAAGCTTAAGTACCCTCATCTCTTTACAGTACCTTCGGCTAGTTAATTTCGGGACGAAATTCCCTTAACTAGGGGAGACTGTAACATTTGTACATTTAGTCATGGTAGTTGTAAACAGTGTTAGACCAAATGTGTTTTCATATCAAATCAGTTAATGTGGTTCATGTGTTCATAATGTGCTTGTGTGTAAGGATCTTTATTATTTAGGAACAAGTATGTATTATTTATTTACAGTCGAGTTCGCTAGGCAAGAACAGTATCGTATTATATCGAAACAGTGGTGGGACGGCGTCAGGTACGGCAGGTAGCTGGAATCTGGGGTATGCCCTATACATATATTGCGTTCGGTGTAATGGGATAGTGTTAGTGCGTAGTGTTGAGACAAATAGCATGACAATTAATTAAACAAAAATCGTAATATGTAAGCGAGACTGAGTATAGTTATGGGTGACGATCCATAATAATACGAATGTTGAACTTATAATTATGATTAAACGCCTTAACAATTAATACGATCGAAAAACGTACGCGATTGCGGGTATACACGTAATTACGGTCGTTTAACGATCTGTCAACACACGAAGAGTAAATATAATTGAAATATATTATTTTACATTTTTACAATTTTGAAACTCATCAAAATGATGAGAATAATAATCCTTCTATTTAAATCGCGTAAAATACGCGTTACGCGACGGAAACGCGAACCGAGCGACCGAAACGAACCCGAATACCACTCGGGCTATAAAAGCCTTGAAGAGAGCCTTTTCCTTCATTTATTGATGCACCAACCCTTTCTCTCACTAGATTTCCGTCCATCATCTTTCTCTCTAGAAAACCGAACTTCAAACGCTCGTAACTCGCTCATTTCTCAACAGATTTCGGTGTTCTTGGCGCCCACGCGTAGATCTTGACGTCCTCTACACGAAAGTACAAAGGATCTGTGGATTTATCCGGCAAAAAACGAGGTACAATCGGTTTAAAATTCTGAAAAAGAGGGTTTTTGTTGGGTGTTGTTCGTACTTGATTCTTGGCCGATTTTAAATGATCACCACAACCTTAAGCCTTCGGAAATCACTGGTGTGTGTCGTTTAGCTTAGAACAGGTTGGAACGATGGGATTGGTGGTGTTCGAAGTTGCAGGTCGTGGCAAAGGATGGAGGAGCCGAACCTGTATCATGGTTCGCCTAGCTCATGCCGAACCCTAATGGCACAACGAACCTTCCATATTGAGGACGAACCCTGGTCCAACCTGCCGAGCCTTTTGATGAGCCACGAACCCAGCATGGCTCCCGAACCCTTCGACATCCAGCTCGACTAGCCGAACCATTTGCCAACCGAACCTTCGGATGCATAGCAGAACCCTAGGCGAACCCGGAACCTGCGGCGAACCATTGTGCATGCCACGAACCTTCTCGACCGAACCTTTGTATGAGACGAACCTAAGTCATTAGGGCGAACCCATGCAGACGAACCCTAGTCTGGACGAACCTTTCAAGTTTGCATGGCCGAACCATGGGTGAACCGAACCTATATCATCATTAGCCGAACCTTCCAGTAACCCTGCATGGTTCGTCGATTATCAGCTGAGCTTTAGGGAGTTTTCACGAACCTTCATGGGGCTTAGACCTGCAGCGAACCTTTTCCATGCACGAAATCATACGAACCCTTGCATGTCAACCCTTAGGAGCCGAACCTTAGGGAAATGTTGACCGAACCTTGAATAGGTTCGCTGGAACCTTTGGCATCTCACATCCCTTTCGGCCCAATCCAATTTCATTCAGCCCTTTATGATTCTAATTGGCTCAATTGATTAGTTAACATTTGGCTTACATAATCAGAACAAGCCTAATAGGACTCGCGGCCCAGCAATTCATCTATTTGGCCCACGATATCCATTTCGGCCCAATCATGAACCAACATTAAGTCTCGTTTGGAACTTTGGCCTACACTCACATACTTGGCCCAATAACAATTGCTTTTGGCCCATGGTGTGGCCCACAATGCAAAGTGTCACAACCCACGCCGCGTGCGGAATCCACGGCGCGTGACGTAATGATTGCATAGCCATAGTTAAAGATTCCCCCTTGATTTCTGGTTTTCATAAATACTTGATCCACCGTTCTTGAGCTGGTGGGTGATTTGTAACCTAGAACATGTAGCATAAAAAAAAAGTCAACTACAAATAGCTGAGTGAGAATCATAGGTTTTGTTGATGTAAAATGATTGTTCAAACATTGATTTTCATGATATAGTATTCACAAGTGATCAAATAGGTACTTTGAAATTGAATCTACCTGAGCATGCAAACATCAAACCTAATGATAAATGCTAACGTTTAGCTACCCGCCAAACGCCGTAATGCTAATGTCTGGATACCCTCCAGAACGCCGTTATGCTAACGTCTGACTACCCGCCAGAACGCCGTTAAATGATCTTGAGTTCCCGCATATGATCATACCAGTACTACCAAGGGCTTGATAACAAGTTAATGATGTTCACATAAGAATGTGCCCAAATAGCCTCCACATAACCAAAGTTCCCAAGTGATACGCTTGTTTTTAATGATTTGATAAATGATTTGTTTGATGATTGTTTACCATGATTCTGATATATGATTTCATGGTAGTTGATAAATGTTTATCATGACGTTCCTCATGATAATGATATATGATTTCATGGTAGTTGATAAATGTTTATCATGACGTTCCTCATGATAATGCTATATGATTTCACAATGATTGTTAAATATGTTTTGAAAAGATATCTACATGTTCCACCCCGAGTTTTGGAAAACAAAACATTAAAAGGGGAGTATGAAACTCACCTGTTTCACCGAAGTGTTTTGATGTTGAAGTATCACTCAAGATTCGAAGAGAATTCTGCAATTTATTAATGTTTTATGAGTTCCTTGCATTTGAATTGGATTATCGGAATAATCCTTGATTTTCGATAACTAGGAATCGTTGTTTAAGTCATCAAGCTGATCTTAATCCTTATTCAGCCTCCTTAAGTTATTATTGCACAAAGTGCGATAAACAAAGAACCTATAATGATTTAGGCTCCTATTAAGGAGTTAATGACTAACAGGATTAATCACGACATTTTTGGATTAATCAAATAGATGTTGGTTGTTGATTATTCACTTAAAACGATTCCTAGATGAATTTCTGGCTTAGGAGTAGTCAATCCTTGATATTGATTATTTAGGTATCATGAAACATGAGAATGTGATATTAAAATAGGTTTAATAACCATGCTCGATGTACTAATCTGACTGTTATCATAAACATCAGATCGTTATTCCGGTGATTATCTTTATGCTTGTCATTAGTTTGAAACACTTGGATTTAACCTAGCATTTCAAGAAATGATTAGACAATCACAATAATTGTTACACTCAAATGGTTTAAACCATTTTAATCATAGTTATGGTTTCATGAAAACCGGACATTACAACGGCTCAAAACAAGGATTTACCCGTTAACACATCGTGTTCTTCGTTTATAAACAATCCTAGCCATCATCTAGGCAATAATCAACAATCCTAACTATCTCATTACGTTTAAGAACAAGATCAAATCAATCAAAATCAAGCTAGAAGGTTAAAACGAACTGTTACCTAATCTGACGGATTTCTGCGGGTAAAACAACGATCCGAACTTGCAGAAACCTTCCTTGATACGATCCGGGGGTTTAGAAGGCTTCAAAATGAAGTTTGGATGCTGAAAATACGATCTGGAGGTGTTTTTGAGCGTAAAAGGTCGAACAAGACGAAATATAAGCTTCTGGATGCGTTCTGATCAAGAAAATCAGATTTTTACGCTTGATGGGTCCGTCGCGTACCGCGGAGAGTTTCTTAGCGTACCTCCACCGCCTTAGTTAGACCCGATTTTGTTTTCGCGATTCCGGGAGCATACGAACTCCGTTTTGCGCACGGTTTTCGCCTACGTTCACGATTTTTCGAGCTCTTTCCAATGGTTATAATCTCAAGACCTAAAGAGTTCAAAATATTTGACCTCTTATTTAACGCTATATTCGATTCGGTGTATCTTAAAATCAGAGCCTCGTTTCGAAATTCTGCATCCACTCATTCTCTTCATTTTCAAGTTATGATTCTAAACATGAAATCGGTTAGTCATCTATTTGAATAAGCATTAGGTGATGGGTTTCTTTGCGATCTACTAACACCATTTTTCGCATAGTATCAACCTGTAATAATTAAAATCATCAATCAACGTGGATTTCAAGCACGACCACATGTGATTTCGTCATTAATGACGTAATTCTCGAATACAATTGTCACAGTCTCCCCCTGTTATTGGAATTTCGTCCCGAAATTCAGTTTGCGCTCATCTATGATTGTCTGTTTATGAAAACAAGTGAGGATATTTCTCTTTCATACAATACTCACGTTCCCAAGTAAACTCAGGTTCACGCTTGGAATTCCATCCGATCTTCACGATAGGTATCCGACTGCGTTTTAGTTTCTTGTCTTCGTGTCTTAAGATCTCAGCTAGTTTTCTTATATGTTGAAATTCATCATCCTCATGAATTTGCTTAGAAGGAAACTGCCAGTGTTCTATTAGCTAAACACTTTCCAATGTTTTATACATGAAGCACATCATGTAGGTTGTTATGTTTAAGAGATGATCCCAATCTTTATGCTGCTTATCCAAATTTGTATAGAATCTTGAAGGACCATGTTTTCTGATGTTAGTTTATCTTGTTACTCAGATCTAATTGTATTTGATCATAATGTCATCTCCAGCATTACCATGGTAGTAACCTGGAGTCTAAGTTTTTTTTCCTGTTTTCCTTCACATGGTTCCTTGCTCAACTATGATCAGTTTATTTATGTCCAGTGGAACAGTAATTTCCATTGATAGTTCCATTTATCGATTTCAGGCTTACTCACCTCAGTTCAAAATACAAAAGCTCTATCTTTCGGTTTATGTAAGCTTTGGGTTGTACACCCCCAATGCCTATGTAGTGACTATTGTTACAAGGGATTGCAACAAGTAAGAAGTGCGTATATATTTCAATTATCATTAAAGTTGTAAACACCGCTTCACATTGTGGTTCCTAGGATCTTGAGGGTTCATTTATTTTGGCCATCCACTTGAGGCAGGTAAGATGTGTTTAGATTAAGTGATGTTACCAATGCCTTCTGAAAGGTTTGTCAGACTCGTGAGGTGAAGTTGACTATCTCATTTGCAAATGATTGAGACTGGCACCTCATGTCAACTCACAATTTCATCTAGGCATATTTGGTTAACATGATAATTGTTGTAATCTTCCCAAAATTCAGGAATAGTTATAGACATAGCCCAACTGGGCCCGAATCAAATTGCTAGAGGGTTTTCAAGAATCTTAAAGAACATATAGCTGACATCATAGAGTATTTTAAAGAATGACAGGATGATAGTGATGGCTGAAAGGAATACATATCAAATATACGTAAATAACTTCCTTTCTGTGCATATGTTCTCGTCAATCCCAGTTTAATTTATTAGTTTCATTTTAGATTCCATGTTTTGATATGCGATCCCATTTTTATGATTTGATCACATACCTCAAGTATGTTGTTCGTTCTTGTTTCAAGATTGCACGACGCTTGATTATGCTCATTATGTTTCTCATGTTCTTATGAGTGTTAATGATATTAGGGTAATAGTTGTTTGTTTACCTTGAACTTCCCAGAACTCCCATGTACTACAATTTACAATTACGCCGGCCGGTCGCAGCTGGAAATTGTACTGCATGTTTGTTCTAGCTCTGCTCAACTTAGATTTCACTTGTTATTACAATCGTTTTCATTGTGACTTTGTTCCAATGTTTTGAGTTCTGTTCACAAGTTCTAAGTTTGACTGGGATAAGTTCCCTATCCCTTCTTGTTTTAATATGTTCATGATATATGATCCTAACAGGATCCATGAGTTTTGATAGTTGATCAACCATTGATTTCGTCTCAAAGTTTACAGTTTAGCTCGATAGTTTGATAGACCCACGATGTCATGCATCGAGGTTCACTGATAGTTTCATGATCTCACTATGATTTATGATCTATGATCAGCAGTTTGAGTTTTCTGATAGAACTATGAAATAGTTACTAGTAGCATGAAGTTCAAAGAGTTACATGGTGCACGTACATCCTTATGTAACAGACCCAACACATATTCGTTTATCGCTCGAATACATTATAGAATATGTTCACAACCGAACGTATTCCAAGTGGGTACAAGATGTAACATTGGTGTTTGATGACAATCAAGATTTCATGAGACCGTTCTTTGAACAGCTCACTCTTATGATTCTGATGCACCAACAAGTAGGACAGGAGAAGGTTCATTTTGAGCATAGTGATTAAGATTAAAATGTTGGCTTTTGATGTAGGCACTTGAGTTGCAGGTTCTACCCTTGGTACTAGTTGGCATAGTGTATTTGTTCTAGGTGGGTTTCAAGCTAACCGGCAAGTTGTCGTTGGATGATCTAATTGTTCACATCGAGCGCATAACTGACATATGCCTCTAATGGAATGATGGTAGTTGCATGTGTCTCCTAAAGGTTGAGATTCCATATATAGGTTTCTCACATAGGTATGAGTTTAAGAACTTAGTTGAATAGTATCTCAGAGATATACTCAACAAGGTTCTTAGCTTTCTTCTGTTTCCTTCATAGAGGTTTTGATTTCACCTTTTGATCTGTTGTACCCAAACTGTTGTCCTTTTTGTGGGAATTAGTTTGCTTTCACATGTTTGTTGGTTCCGATGTGCTAGAGTGAGTAGCTAACTTAAGAGTAGTAGGTTGCATCCTAATTTTCCTTTACTGTACTTATCAATGTTTGTGATGAAGTGAAATAACCATTGGGACTAGTATACTCAATTCGTGAAATCGAGTAGGGTAAGTTTTATTGTCCCATTCAATATGGACTAGGTTCTAGAGTTTATTTTCTAATTTCCTGATCCCATGCTTAAAATAGTAGTGATCGATTAATAGAACTCTAAAGTCTTCCAATGACATACTTAGAATAACTTCTCATTCTCTAGTTAGATTTTTTTCGTCATCCCATTAGATCAATGTTCCTTGTTGAAAGAGTATTTACAGTCGTTTAGGCATTCTGGTCTATAGAGCAATTAAGGTATCCAAAGGTGTATCCAACAGACTCACTCCATTGTATGATTCCTAATGTACCTTCTGTGCCTGTAGAAGATTGGGTTTGGCATCCGAAATCAGTTCGAAAAGAACGAAGTCAAATTTTCAACAGAGTGATCGTGATTATGATTAAAGTACTACTTAAAGACCAAAGAGTACTATAGAATCAAATGACAATTTGGCTAATACAACAGTCATTTGTCGTGAAATGATAATAGCCAAACGAATGATTTCATGATTGTTGCTAGTCATTCTAAGAACGGAAAGCAAAAGATTTAGTAAACCAGAAAGTTCCAAGAATCAAGGGAGATAGAGTTTAGACACGATGTCTAAACATATAAGAGATTCTTAGGTTGTAGTCTGGGTAATTCATTAAAGGGTTATCCTAAATCTCTACAACCATGGCTCTGATACCAACCTGTCACAACCCACGCTGCGTGCAGAATCCACGGCGCGTGACGTAATGATTGCATAGCCATAGTTAAATATCCCCCCTTGATTTCTGGTTTACATAAATACTTGATCCACCGTTCTTGAGCTGGTGGGTGATTTGTAACCTGGAACATGTAGCATAAAAAAAAGTCTACTACAAATAGTTGAGTGAGAATCATAGGTTTTATTGATGTAAAATGATTGTTCAAACATTGATTTTCATGATATAGTATTCACAAGTGATCAAACAGGTACTTTGAAATTGAATCTACCTGAGCATGCAAACATCAAACCTAATGATAAATGCTAACGTTTAGCTACCCGCCAAACGCCGTAATGCTAACGTCTGGATACCCTCCAGAACGCCGTTATGCTAACGTCTGACTACCCGCCAGAACGCCGTTAAATGATCTTGAGTTCCCGCATATGATCATACCAGTACTACCAAGGGCTTGATAACAAGTTAATGATGTTCACATAACAATGTGCCCAAATAGCCTCCACATAACCAAAGTTCCCAAGTGATACGCTTGTTTTTAATGATTTGATAAATGATTTGTTTGATGATTGTTTACCATGATTTTCCTGATGATTCTGATATATGATTTCATGGTAGTTGATAAATGTTTATCATGACGTTCCTCATGATAATGATATATGATTTCATGGTAGTTGATAAATGTTTATCATGACGTTCCTCATGATAATGCTATATGATTTCACAATGATTGTTAAATATGTTTTGAAAAGATATCTACATGTTCCACCCCGAGTTTGGAAAACAAAACATTAAAAGGGGAGTATGAAACTCACCTGTTTCACCGAAGTGTTTTGATGTTGAAGTATCACTCAAGATTCGAAGAGAATTCTGCAATTTATTAATGTTTTATGAGTTCCTTGCATTTGAATTGGATTATCGGAATAATCCTTGATTTTCGATAACTAGGAATCGTAGTTTAAGTCATCAAGCTGATCTTAATCCTTATTCAGCCTCCTTAAGTTATTATTGCACAAAGTGCGATAAACAAAGAACCTATAATGATTTAGGCTCCTATTAAGGAGTTAATGACTAACAGGATTAATCACGACATTTTTGGATTAATCAAATAGATGTTGGTTGTTGATTATTCACTTAAAACGATTCCTAGATGAATTTCTGGCTTAGGAGTAGTCAATCCTTGATATTGATTATTTAGGTATCATGAAACATGAGAATGTGATATTAAAATAGGTTTAATAACCATGCTCGATGTACTAATCTGACTGTTATCATAAACATCAGATCGTTATTCCGGTGATTATCTTTATGCTTGTCATTAGTTTGAAACACTTGGATTTAACCTAGCATTTCAAGAAATGATTAGACAATCACAATAATTGTTACACTCAAATGGTTTAAACCATTTTAATCATAGTTATGGTTTCATGAAAACCGGACATTACAACGGCTCAAAACAAGGATTTACCCGTTAACACATCGTGTTCTTCGTTTATAAACAATCCTAGCCATCATCTAGGCAATAATCAACAATCCTAACTATCTCATTACGTTCAAGAACAAGATCAAATCAATCAAAATCAAGCTAGAAGGTTAAAACGAACTGTTACCTAATCTGACGGATTTCTGCGGGTAAAACAACGATCCGAACTTGCAGAAACCTTCCTTGATACGATCCGGGGGTTTAGAAGGCTTCAAAATGAAGTTTGGATGCTGAAAATACGATCTGGAGGTGTTTTTGAGCGTAAAAGGTCGAACAAGACGAAATATAAGCTTCTGGATGCGTTCTGATCAAGAAAATCAGATTTTTACGCTTGATGGGTCCGTCGCGTACCGCGGAGAGTTTCTTAGCGTACCTCCACCGCCTTAGTTAGACCCGATTTTGTTTTCGCGATTCCGGGAGCATACGAACTCCGTTTTGCGCACGGTTTTCGCCTACGTTCACGATTTTTCGAGCTCTTTCCAATGGTTATAATCTCAAGACCTAAAGAGTTCAAAATATTTGACCTCTTATTTAACGCTATATTCGATTCGGTGTATCTTAAAATCAGAGCCTCGTTTCGAAATTCTGCATCCACTCATTCTCTTCATTTTCAAGTTATGATTCTAAACATGAAATCGGTTAGTCATCTATTTGAATAAGCATTAGGTGATGGGTTTCTTTGCGATCTACTAACACCATTTTTCGCATAGTATCAACCTGTAATAATTAAAATCATCAAATCAACGTGGATTTCAAGCACGACCACATGTGATTTCGTCATTAATGACGTAATTCTCGAATACAATTGTCACAGTCTCCCCCTGTTATTGGAATTTCGTCCCGAAATTCAGTTTGCGCTCATCTATGATTGTCTGTTTATGAAAACAAGTGAGGATATTTCTCTTTTATACAATACTCACGTTCCCAAGTAAACTCAGGTTCACGCTTGGAATTCCATCCGATCTTCACGATAGGTATCCGACTGCGTTTTAGTTTCTTGTCTTCGTGTCTTAAGATCTCAGCTAGTTTTCTTATATGTTGAAATTCATCATCCTCATGAATTTGCTTAGAAGGAAACTGCCAGTGTTCTATTAGCTAAACACTTTCCAATGTTTTATACATGAAGCACATCATGTAGGTTGTTATGTTTAAGAGATGATCCCAATCTTTATGCTGCTTATCCAAATTTGTTTAGAATCTTGAAGGACCATGTTTTCTGATGTTAGTTTATCTTGTTACTCAGATCTAATTGTATTTGATCATAATGTCATCTCCAGCATTACCATGGTAGTAACCTGGAGTCTAAGTTTTTTTTTCCTGTTTTCCTTCACATGGTTCCTTGCTCAACTATGATCAGTTTATTTATGTCCAGTGGAACAGTAATTTCCATTGATAGTTCCATTTATCGATTTCAGGCTTACTCACCTCAGTTCAAAATACAAAAGCTCTATCTTTCGGTTTATGTAAGCTTTGGGTTGTACACCCCCAATGCCTATGTAGTGACTATTGTTACAAGGGATTGCAACAAGTAAGAAGTGCGTATATATTTCAATTATCATTAAAGTTGTAAACACCGCTTCACATTGTGGTTCCTAGGATCTTGAGGGTTCATTTATTTTGGCCATCCACTTGAGGCAGGTAAGATGTGTTTAGATTAAGTGATGTTACCAATGCCTTCTGAAAGGTTTGTCAGACTCGTGAGGTGAAGTTGACTATCTCATTTGCAAATGATTGAGACTGGCACCTCATGTCAACTCACAATTTCATCTAGGCATATTTGGTTAACATGATAATTGTTGTAATCTTCCCAAAATTCAGGAATAGTTATAGACATAGCCCAACTGGGCCCGAATCAAATTGCTAGAGGGTTTTCAAGAATCTTAAAGAACATATAGCTGACATCATAGAGTATTTTAAAGAATGACAGGATGATAGTGATGGCTGAAAGGAATACATATCAAATATACGTAAATAACTTCCTTTCTGTGCATATGTTCTCGTCAATCCCAGTTTAATTTATTAGTTTCATTTTAGATTCCATGTTTTGATATGCGATCCCATTTTTATGATTTGATCACATACCTCAAGTATGTTGTTCGTTCTTGTTTCAAGATTGCACGACGCTTGATTATGCTCATTATGTTTCTCATGTTCTTATGAGTGTTAATGATATTAGGGTAATAGTTGTTTGTTTACCTTGAACTTCCCAGAACTCCCATGTACTACAATTTACAATTACGCCGGCCGGTCGCAGCTGGAAATTGTACTGCATGTTTGTTCTAGCTCTGCTCAACTTAGATTTCACTTGTTATTACAATCGTTTTCATTGTGACTTTGTTCCAATGTTTTGAGTTCTGTTCACAAGTTCTAAGTTTGACTGGGATAAGTTCCCTATCCCTTCTTGTTTTAATATGTTCATGATATATGATCCTAACAGGATCCATGAGTTTTGATAGTTGATCAACCATTGATTTCGTCTCAAAGTTTACAGTTTAGCTCGATAGTTTGATAGACCCACGATGTCATGCATCGAGGTTCACTGATAGTTTCATGATCTCACTATGATTTATGATCTATGACCAGCAGTTTGAGTTTTCTGATAGAACTATGAAATAGTTACTAGTAGCATGAAGTTCAAAGAGTTACATGGTGCACGTACATCCTTATGTAACAGACCCAACACATATTCGTTTATCGCTCGAATACATTATAGAATATGTTCACAACCGAACGTATTCCAAGTGGGTACAAGATGTAACATTGGTGTTTGATGACAATCAAGATTTCATGAGACCGTTCTTTGAACAGCTCACTCTTATGATTCTGATGCACCAACAAGTAGGACAGGAGAAGGTTCATTTTGAGCATAGTGATTAAGATTAAAATGTTGGCTTTTGATGTAGGCACTTGAGTTGCAGGTTCTACCCTTGGTACTAGTTGGCATAGTGTATTTGTTCTAGGTGGGTTTCAAGCTAACCGGCAAGTTGTCGTTGGATGATCTAATTGTTCACATCGAGCGCATAACTGACATATGCCTCTAATGGAATGATGGTAGTTGCATGTGTCTCCTAAAGGTTGAGATTCCATATATAGGTTTCTCACATAGGTATGAGTTTAAGAACTTAGTTGAATAGTATCTCAGAGATATACTCAACAAGGTTCTTAGCTTTCTTCTGTTTCCTTCATAGAGGTTTTGATTTCACCTTTTGATCTGTTGTACCCAAACTGTTGTCCTTTTTGTGGGAATTAGTTTGCTTTCACATGTTTGTTGGTTCCGATGTGCTAGAGTGAGTAGCTAACTTAAGAGTAGTAGGTTGCATCCTAATTTTCCTTTACTGTACTTATCAATGTTTGTGATGAAGTGAAATAACCATTGGGACTAGTATACTCAATTCGTGAAATCGAGTAGGGTAAGTTTTATTGTCCCATTCAATATGGACTAGGTTCTAGAGTTTATTTTCTAATTTCCTGATCCCATGCTTAAAATAGTAGTGATCGATTAATAGAACTCTAAAGTCTTCCAATGACATACTTAGAATAACTTCTCATTCTCTAGTTAGATTTTTTTCGTCATCCCATTAGATCAATGTTCCTTGTTGAAAGAGTATTTACAGTCGTTTAGGCATTCTGGTCTATAGAGCAATTAAGGTATCCAAAGGTGTATCCAACAGACTCACTCCATTGTATGATTCCTAATGTACCTTCTGTGCCTGTAGAAGATTGGGTTTGGCATCCGAAATCAGTTCGAAAAGAACGAAGTCAAATTTTCAACAGAGTGATCGTGATTATGATTAAAGTACTACTTAAAGACCAAAGAGTACTATAGAATCAAATGACAATTTGGCTAATACAACAGTCATCTGTCGTGAAATGATAATAGCCAAACGAATGATTTCATGATTGTTGCTAGTCATTCTAAGAACGGAAAGCAAAAGATTTAGTAAACCAGAAAGTTCCAAGAATCAAGGGAGATAGAGTTTAGACACGATGTCTAAACATATAAGAGATTCTTAGGTTGTAGTCTGGGTAATTCATTAAAGGGTTATCCTAAATCTCTACAACCATGGCTCTGATACCAACCTGTCACAACCCACGCTGCGTGCAGAATCCACGGCGCGTGACGTAATGATTGCATAGCCATAGTTAAATATCCCCCCTTGATTTCTGGTTTACATAAATACTTGATCCACCGTTCTTGAGCTGGTGGGTGATTTGTAACCTGGAACATGTAGCATAAAAAAAAGTCAACTACAAATAGTTGAGTGAGAATCATAGGTTTTGTTGATGTAAAATGATTGTTCAAACATTGATTTTCATGATATAGTATTCACAAGTGATCAAACAGGTACTTTGAAATTGAATCTACCTGAGCATGCAAACATCAAACCTAATGATAAATGCTAACGTTTAGCTACCCGCCAAACGCCGTAATGCTAACGTCTGGATACCCTCCAGAACGCCGTTATGCTAACGTCTGACTACCCGCTAGAACGCCGTTAAATGATCTTGAGTTCCCGCATATGATCATACCAGTACTACCAAGGGCTTGATAACAAGTTAATGATGTTCACATAACAATGTGCCCAAATAGCCTCCACATAACCAAAGTTCCCAAGTGATACGCTTGTTTTTAATGATTTGATAAATGATTTGTTTGATGATTGTTTACCATGATTTTCCTGATGATTCTGATATATGATTTCATGGTAGTTGATAAATGTTTATCATGACGTTCCTCATGATAATGATATATGATTTCATGGTAGTTGATAAATGTTTATCATGACGTTCCTCATGATAATGCTATATGATTTCACAATGATTGTTAAATATGTTTTGAAAAGATATCTACATGTTCCACCCCGAGTTTGGAAAACAAAACATTAAAAGGGGAGTATGAAACTCACCTGTTTCACCGAAGTGTTTTGATGTTGAAGTATCACTCAAGATTCGAAGAGAATTCTGCAATTTATTAATGTTTTATGAGTTCCTTGCATTTGAATTGGATTATCGGAATAATCCTTGATTTTCGATAACTAGGAATCGTAGTTTAAGTCATCAAGCTGATCTTAATCCTTATTCAGCCTCCTTAAGTTATTATTGCACAAAGTGCGATAAACAAAGAACCTATAATGATTTAGGCTCCTATTAAGGAGTTAATGACTAACAGGATTAATCACGACATTTTTGGATTAATCAAATAGATGTTGGTTGTTGATTATTCACTTAAAACGATTCCTAGATGAATTTCTGGCTTAGGAGTAGTCAATCCTTGATATTGATTATTTAGGTATCATGAAACATGAGAATGTGATATTAAAATAGGTTTAATAACCATGCTCGATGTACTAATCTGACTGTTATCATAAACATCAGATCGTTATTCCGGTGATTATCTTTATGCTTGTCATTAGTTTGAAACACTTGGATTTAACCTAGCATTTCAAGAAATGATTAGACAATCACAATAATTGTTACACTCAAATGGTTTAAACCATTTTAATCATAGTTATGGTTTCATGAAAACCGGACATTACAACGGCTCAAAACAAGGATTTACCCGTTAACACATCGTGTTCTTCGTTTATAAACAATCCTAGCCATCATCTAGGCAATAATCAACAATCCTAACTATCTCATTACGTTCAAGAACAAGATCAAATCAATCAAAATCAAGCTAGAAGGTTAAAACGAACTGTTACCTAATCTGACGGATTTCTGCGGGTAAAACAACGATCCGAACTTGCAGAAACCTTCCTTGATACGATCCGGGGGTTTAGAAGGCTTCAAAATGAAGTTTGGATGCTGAAAATACGATCTGGAGGTGTTTTTGAGCGTAAAAGGTCGAACAAGACGAAATATAAGCTTCTGGATGCGTTCTGATCAAGAAAATCAGATTTTTACGCTTGATGGGTCCGTCGCGTACCGCGGAGAGTTTCTTAGCGTACCTCCACCGCCTTAGTTAGACCCGATTTTGTTTTCGCGATTCCGGGAGCATACGAACTCCGTTTTGCGCACGGTTTTCGCCTACGTTCACGATTTTTCGAGCTCTTTCCAATGGTTATAATCTCAAGACCTAAAGAGTTCAAAATAATTGACCTCTTATTTAACGCTATACTCGATTCGGTGTATCTTAAAATCAGAGCCTCGTTTCGAAATTCCGCATCCACTCATTCTCTTCATTTTCGAGTTATGATTCTAAACATGAAATCGGTTAGTCATCTATTTGAATAAGCATTAGGCGATGGATGTTTCTTTGCGATCTACTAACACCATTTTTCGCATACTATCAACCTGTAATAATTAAAATCATCAAATCAACGTGGATTTCAAGCACGACCACATGTGATTTTGTCATTAATGACGTAATTCTCGAATACAATTGTCACACAAAGTATTTATGAATTGATCTTGGTTGGGTTAAGTTTAACCTAAACTAATAATGAGATCAATTCATAATCACAAGGGGTCTAAAACACTTTCACATATCTACACATTTTGCATATTAAATAATGGTCATCAAATTCATCAAACACATGTTATTTTATGCATAACAAGCTTGTGCATAAAAGAAACATGATACAAACTTTTCATGAATCATGTATTCAAGAGTTAACACAGTTCAAGATAACACAAGTCAATCAATGAATCAAGGTCTATACAATTATAAATCTTATATCTTATGTATGATTACAATGATATAGGAACCGGTTAGAAGTCCTGTTTGCTACTTGCTATTTGTTATAGTTCAGAGTCTACTGCAGACAAGTGAGAACATTAGCCCCTCTTTTACTGTTTTACAACTGTTTTGGGGTGGAACACGGGACCAAACACTCTATTTACAATCGTATTTCACTATACAAGGTGTATGCTATGTTACAAACATTACAGTTTCACTGTACAAATTTCAAAGGATTCATCAACTGTTTTGAAGGGTTTTTATCAAATGTTAAACATTTTCTACTAAAAGGTTTTATAAAGCTTCCTTGAACTATTTTATATCAGTTTTACTCGAATGGTTTTATAAAGGTCAAACACTTTTAAATAATGGGATTTATAAACTCTTTTACTATAAACTCGTGTTTTCGAAAATAATCTTTGATATAAACCTTGTTATTATACAAGGTCACTATCCTATGTATTAAATCAATGGTTTCAAACAAAGGATTCATTTCATGGTGTTCAAACCAAGGATTCAACTCATGGTATTTCAAACAAGGTTTTCAAATCATGTTATCAATTAAGGCATTAAATCTTTGGTTTTAAAGCAAGGTTCAAAAGCATGGTGTCCACTGTTGTGAACAAACTTATAAACACATCAAGTTTCATATTCATTATCGTTAGTAATGGGTGATCACAACAAGGGAAAGCGGACACATTTGGGCAGGCCGATTTCTGGAGTTAGCTTTTAAATTTGTTTTATAAACTAACTGTAGATTTCGGTTACGTATGGTTTTATCATTGTTGCTGACTAATTTTCTGACTCCAAACGTAGTTTGGGACTTGATTATAAGTTGGTTTTCGTGCAAACAGTCTTTGGACTGTTTACACTCATTTTACATACTTGATGTTAGTTTGGGTTGCAGCTCATCCATGTAATTCATTTATTGCTTTAAACATATGCCTTACCTTACAAGTTCATGTTTCAAATGTTAAACCTATTGTTCTCACCAACTACTTCTGTAGTTTACAGTTATTTTTCACGTGTTTCAGGTAATCAGGTGTAAGACATTCTAAGGACAACTAAGGAGACCGCTTAAGATAGAACAAGATGAAGAAACATGCTACGATGGATTAGAAACACACTAAAATCCTAAATGTTTAATTGTCTTGTTTGATGTCTTATTTGGTAAACTATATTTTGGGTCTTTAGTTGTCATCCTTTTGATAGATAGATTGTCTGTAACTAAACAACTGTCTAAACATTATGAAACTTAGTAATCCATTGTGGTTGTTCTTATTCAATACTTGTGCATGATTCAACTATTCATACGTCACCGCGCCGTGGATTCCGCACGCGGCGCAGGGGGTGTGACACCAGCCATCCACCTCAGCTCAATCAAATTATCAAACATCTAAAACCTTAGGCCAGTCAAACAATGCAAACATTGCGGACCAGCATGGTTTATCTGACTGGAGCTTTCAAGTGGAGGAAGCATCTATCTCAAACAATGCACTGATGGCAAATGACTCCACTTCCACATTCAAGGTAATAGATGACATGTGTACTCCTGAATGTCTTGAAAAACTAAATGCCTATAAAAGATTCAATGCTTAAGTTTGTGATGAGCTTGAGTCAATAAAAGTTGTTAAAGTAAATTTTTTTGAAGCTAAAAGAAATTATAAAGAAAATATTGAGGAGTTGGGAAAGACAATTTCCAGTTTAAAACATGAAGATACTAACAAACAGTGTCAAATAAACAATCTTTTAGAGAGATTAACAACTGCTAAAACAAAAATTGTATTGGCTGAGTCATACAAAGACATATTTCTTAGTCAGGTTGAGGAGTTTGAGAAACTTCTCAAGATGACTGAGATTCCTGAGCTAGTAAAGAAGAAGGGTGCTGGGGTGGGATACAATCACATGGAACCTCCATCTGCTTATACTCCAATCGTGGAGGTTCGCTGCAAACCTGAAGCAAGTCTTGTGTATGATGAGGTTTTGGATATACACAAGATTGCTCAAGAAGATGATTCATCTAATTTTAGCCCTACTCACTCAATCTGTTCATCTAAGAATGATACCTCCGTTTCTTTTGAAAAACAGAAATCAGCTTCAAAACATAAGAAAAGAAACAACAAAACCTCACCAACTTTTGTTAAAGCTAAGTATGTACAAACGGGGAGTACATCATCAAGTGAATATGTTACTTGTCCATCTGACAAGTCACATAGGGCAATATCAGTTAACAGGAATGCTGGTAAAGCAAAAGTTCAGGTAAATCACTCCAGCAAAAGTCATGTTGGTGCTTCCAAGTCAAAGTCAAGTCAGTCCAGTTCATAGAAACACAAATCAGACCCATCAGCAAGATGGAACCTTCAGAAATCTTCCAAATCACACAATGTGTGTAGTTTGTGGAGACACTAACCACTATGTTGTTGATTGCTTCTTCAATGCAAGAAGCAGAAGAAATTCAAAACCATGCAGAAGAGAAAGTGACAAGGGAAGTGGTAGCAGAACATCTCAGTCTTCGGAAGGACAAAATTCTGCTTCCGAGAGAAAAAGGTCAGGCAAGCAACAGAAGAAATCATCGGAAGTATCTACTTCTGATAACATGAATATAAGGAACAAGAAGTCTTCTGAAGTAAGAAACTTATTGGAAGCAAAAATCAGATATGCTTCCGACAAATTCCAGAAACCATCCTACTTTGGAAGAAACCATCCTACTTCAGAAGAAAACATGCTAAATAAAGACAATAGTTCAAGACCAAGTCCAAACCATCGGAAGGTATAGCAAGACCTGCTTCCGATAGGTTTCAAAGGAAAGAAAAGAAATATCATCAATCAAATCCAAAGTTCTACAAAGTCTGGAAGAAGAAAGAATCAACTAATCCAACAGTTCCACCAGCATGTTCATCATTTGTACCACCTAAGATGATCTCAAAGAAATTTACCTACAATAATGCAAATGGAAAACCCAAGACCACATGGGCTTGGGTTCCCATCAGAAACTAATTCAGTTTTCATATGTGCAGGGACATCAAGATTCAAAAAGCAACTTGTGGATATTTGACAGTGGCTTCTCCCGGCACATGACAGGCAAAAAAACCCATTTGCACAAATATGAACCATTTTTTGGAGGATCAGTTGCTTTTGGAAGTGATCCAGTAGGTGGGTACATCATAGGTAGGGGAACAATAACCAATGGCAATGTAAGTTTTGAGAATGTTCATTTTGTTAAGGAATTAAATTACAATTTGCTGAGTGTCTCTCAGGTGTGTAATAAGAAACATAACATGTTTTTCACTGAGCATAAATGCATTATCCTGAAACCAAGATTTATTGTTCCAACTTCCAAATGACCAAATTCTGCTCAAGGATCCAAGAAGGAACAACATGTATATGTTGAATATGAGCACAACTTCACCACTTAGTAATATAAACTGCTTTGTTTCCAAGGCCTCACTTGATGAATCATCTCTTTGGCACATAAGACTTTGTAATGTAAACTTGAAAATATGAATAAATTGGTTAATAATAACTTAGTTACATGTTTACCAACAAAGGAATTTGTTTGTGTTGATAAATGTGTTGCCAGCTTTAAAGGGAAGCAACACAAAACTTCTCATCATGCCAAAGAGATAAATTCCATTACAACAGTCCTACACTTGCTGCATATGGACTTGTTTGGTCCCACAAGTGTGAAAAGTTTAGGGAGAAAACCTTATTGTCTAGTGGTCATAGATGACTTTTCAAGATATACTTGGGTATTCTTTTTGAGTACCAAGGATGAAACTGCTGAAATCTTGAAGTCATTCGTTCTTAGGGTTGAGAATGAAAGTGATCACAATGTGAAAATCATTAGGTCCGAACAAGGTACAGAATTCAAGAATCATACTTTGAACTCATTTTGTGAATCCAAGGGTATTACAAGACAATTCAGTACTCCTAGGACTCCACAACAAAATGGTGTTACTGAGAGAAGGAATAGGACACTAATTGAGGCTGCTAGAACCATGTTATCTAATGCCAAACTACCAATAAACTTTTGGGCAGAAGCAGTCACTATTGCCTGTTATGTCCAAAACAGAATATTGATAGTCAAATCACACGGTATGACTCCTTATGAGATTTGGCATAGAAGAAAACCTTTTATTGGATTTCTTAAACCATGTGGATGTCAATGCACCATCTTGAATACCAAGGATCGCTTACCTAAATTTGTTAAGAAATCAGCAGAGGGCTTCTTTGTTGGATACTCTTCTCATGCTAAGGCATATAGAGTATACATCAAAGATCCCAGAATTATTGAAGAGTCTGCAAATGTTCAGTTCAATGAACACACTGTAAATAAACCTGGAATTGGCCCCGGTTGGCTATTTGATCTTGATGGATTCACATTTGTTTTTAATCTTTCAAAGGAGTATGTTGCAGGATATCAGACAACTACCTGTGCTTCCAATCAGCAAAGAATGAAGGATGATTGTCTTGTTGAACTGCCAATAGCTTCAAGACAAACCTTGGCAGAATCCACTTCAACACCTCAAACAATCTCACAGACAGAAATCATCAACTCATCTCAAGCTGTTCCTCCAAGTGATTCCTCTTCTCCTCCCCAAAATCAAGAGGAAGTTGGCAGCCCTACTGATGAAGTAACTAGTCTGGAAACCTCTCTATCCAGAGAAAACCCATCCACAGTAGACCAAAATAAAAGAATTCAAGATTTGCCTGAAATACAACTTGAGGTTGTGCTTCCAAACCTTGAGTCTAACTCTCAAGATTTATGTTCTCAGTTGGATGTTATTCCTAGAACTCGCATTCATACCTCTCATCCAGCTGAAAACATCATTGGAAATGTTGATGAAGGAGTAAGAACAAGAGGCTCCTTGCATGAAGCAAACATCTGTTTGTTCTCCTGCTTTCTTCCCAAATTGAACCAAAGAAGGTTGCTGAAGCTTTGAAAGACAGTAGCTGGGTAGAAGCAATGTAAGAGGAACTCCTTTAATTTGAAAGGCAAGGAGTTTTGAAAGTCTGCCCTTTACCTAAGGGAAAGTATGCCATCGGAACCAAATAGGTGTTTCGAAATAAGAAGGATGACAATGGTGCAATAATTAAGAACAAGGCAAGACTGGTGGTGCAGGGATACACACAGGAGGAAGGAATTGATTATGATGAAGTTTTTTCTCCAGTTGCAAGAATCAAGGCCATCAGAATATTCTTAGCATTTGCAGCTGTGAAGAAGTTCAAGGTTTTTCAAATGGATGTTAAAAGTGCTTTCCTCTATGGGAAAATTGATGAAGAAGTGTATGTTTGTCAACCACCTGGATTTAAGGATCCAAAGTTTCCTCATGATGTCTGTAGGCTTGATAAAGCTCTATATGGGCTGCATCAAGCTCCCAGAAAATGGTATGAAACTTTGTCCTCATTTCTGCTTTCAAACAACTTCAAGAGAGGAACCATTGACAAAAATCTGTTCTTCAAGAAGTCCAATCAACATATTATGCTTGTTCAGATCTATGTTGATGATATTATTTTTGGTTCTACTAATGAATCTCTCTGCAAGGATTTTGATGCACTAATTAAGTCCAAATTTGAAATAAGCTGAATAGGAGAGCTTGCATTCTTTCTTGGACTTTAGGTGAAGCAAACTCCTATAGGGGTATTCATTAACCAATCAAAATATGTCGAGGACATTCTTGAAAGGTTCAACTTGATTGATTGCAAAGCTCTCGGGACACCAATGTCTAAAACAACATCCTTAGGAGCAGATCTTGAGGGGGAGGATGTTGATCAACACCAATATAGAGCTATGATTGGGTCCTTGATGTATCTCACAACAAGCAGGCCTGATATCATGTTTACAGCATGTCTATGTGCAAGATTTCAGGCCAATCCCAAAAGTTCACATATGTTTTTTGTGAAAAGAATCTTCAGATATCTCAAAGGAGCACCAAGTTTAGGATTGTGGTATCCTAGGAATGCTGATTTTTAGTTTATGGCTTATACTGACAGTGATTATGGAGGTTTTAACATTAGCAAGAAATCCATATCAGGAGGATGTCAGTTTCTTGGATCCAGAATAGTCTCATGGCAATGTGAGAAGCAGTAATGTGTTTCCACTTCTACTGCAGAAGCAGAATGCATTGTTGCCTCTAGTTGTTGTGCTCAAGTAATCTGGATTCAAAATCAAATGAAGGATTATGGAGTTGAACTTTTTAATACTCCTATACAGATAGACAACTCTAGTGCCATCTCTATCACCAACAATCATGTCAAGCATTCCAAGACCAAGCACATTGACATCATATATCACTTCATCAGAGATTGTGCAGAAAAGAAGTTAATTCATCTCGTCAAAGTTGATACAGAACACAACCTGATTGATCTCTTCACCAAGGCTTTTGATGAAGGAAGATTCAGGTATTTAATAACAGCTATTGGTATGATCAATTTTGAATAAATGAATTTGTAACAAGGTTTAAATAATTATTCGAAAGATAAACTTAACTTATATTCTGATAAGTAATTACTCATTAGAAGATACTTTAAGTCTTCATAAGTTTTCTTTAATCCTTAATTCGGAAGCAATCACACTTCGGAGGCCTTTAATCCTTCTGAGGTACTTATCTTCAGATACATTTACTTTCCCTTCGGAAGCTTAATCTTCTGATTAAATAAGATTTCTTATATAAGCAATATATGGTCATCGTTAGAAGATGTCTTCTGAAGCACAAACCTCTCTGATGAAACCTTCTGCAACTTCAGAAGAAATTGCTTCCAATGATATATTTAAATATTTCCACAATATGCATCGGAAGTGCATTTCTCTTGAAAAATATCCTTTGGTCTCAAGCACCTTTCCTTCCGAATAGCAATATCTTCGGAAGTTGGTATCCTCTTATGATGATTGAATACTCTAGTGTGTTACAGCTGTCTCGAAAGACCTTTCTCTGACACTTCGGATCTCAAAAATTAAACGTGTCTCTATATTTAATGCTAACATCTGAACGTATAAAAGGTCTCCCGCCTATTCCACTTTCTCTCACCGTTCATCTTCAAATCAAATACTTTGTTTTCTCTCAATCAAACCGTAAATACTCTTCGATTGCCATGGAATCTCTTGCTTTTCGTCCTACTCACAATCTTGTTGCGGAGCTATCAGCTGAACACGACGCTGATTTCTCACTCACCGTCAAACCTGTGGTGTATGAATCTCATCACCAACAGTTTTGGCGTTCTTGTTCCATTGTGTCTTCTCCTAATGGTAGGACTCTCTTAGCTACCATTGATGCTCATCCTATATCCATTTCTGTGGAGATCATTTGTCGGCATCTTCAACTACATGATGCTGGTGGAAGGGTTTCATTCACAAGGGATGAGGTAGCAGTGACCTTTAGGTCAATGGGATACGAAGGTCCTCTCGCTTCATTGTCTTTCAAATAAAACTGGTGGTTGGATCAAGTCCCCTCTGACTTAGCTTCTGCTTTTCATGGCTTGATCTCCAATCAATCATTTAATTTTTCTGCTTTTATTTTCAATAATTTGGCTGACAATCTTTCATCACCAAAGAAATTTTGTATGTATCCCAGATTTTTGCAAACATATTTTCAACAGTGAGTTAAGCTCATTGCTCTCATTGTCTAGGCATACTTATCCTATTCCCTTCGTAACCTCCAAGGTTTTTGTTCAACTTAAGAAGAAGAGTGCTCAATTATCTGGAACCTTTACTCCTCTTCTTTCTTTTATGGAGCCTTCTGTTTCTGCAGGTGACAACTCTTAGCACCAATAGATGCTGATCCCACATCTTCCCCTTCTATCCCTCACCCAATCAAAATCACATACAAACGAAAACAAACCCCTGAGCAACTCTCTAAAGTTGTTCAGACTCCTTCTTCTGAACCCTCCAAGAAAAAGGCAAAAAGAACCGGTAGGGGCCCAGTTTTGCCTAAGGTGCAAACCACACCTACTACTTCACCACTGGTTCTTCCTCTGGAACCAGTGGCAGCCCCTCACCAGCCTGAAAGCCCTAAGTGTATGTCACCATACATACCCGAGAATATCCAAAGGGATACCCTAATCATAGAATTTGCTTCTGTTGAAGCAACTCCCTTAGTACAGGGACTGTCTCCCAGGTCCCCAGGTATGTATACCCCATCAATGCCCCCATCCATACTCTTACCTAGGCTCAAGGATCCTCTTATGTTGCTCTGAATGACCCACTCTCTCACATTACCCAAACTTTACTAAGAGTGGAGATAGAGCTACAAGAGAGGTTCCCTGACCCAAAGAGCCTACTATCCCAGAGGTTGACCTCATGAGTTTTGAAGAGGTCAATATAGTGGAGGTTGCCACTACTAATGACCCTTCTCAGGTTCTTCAGGACAGTGGTAAAGGCAATATGACCTCCTCTGTGGCAACTCACATTGTTGATGACTTCTTTGATGCCATCTTCAATGAGGGGAATCCAAGGCACCAAGAAACCACATATGGTGGTGGAGGTTCAGGAGCCAAGCTCAGGAATCCATCACCCAATGGCTCCCCTCCGGTGGATGAGGTGTAAGCCCCAAAACCCACACACGCATGACACGTGTTTTAAAACAACTATTCAATTTAGGTCCCAGATATTTCAAACCAACAAATGTAAATATCACATTAACATCCCCTTTACATACGACTTTACAAAATATTTGATGTTACTTAAACATTCAACAACCAAAATTACATTAGAGTTATTCACCAAAAACCTTTGTTTTAAACCAACAATGAATAAAGCCCAAACAAGTTTGATCCGAGTCCTTGCATAGCAATCCGATCACAACCGCTTTCACCCCTTCCGTTCACCTGAAAACACCATAATTAAGTCACCGTTATTTTGTTAGAACTAAGAAAGATCACCATGCCCGCCCACCCGAGCTTACATGACCAAAATAGTCAATTTTGGTCAAATTCAGCACCCGGCGTATTGGTTGGCGTATTTGGTGGCGTATCATAGAGAATTTGTGACATCGAGCTATAGGTGGCGTATCCATTGGCGTATCCACTGGCGTATGATACGCCGGCCCCCTGCACGACCATTTTTTATGTTTTTAACCATCTCGACCCATTCCGCTCATTTCCGACCATTCCAATACACCCATAAACATTATATAACACCATATAAACATACTAAACACCTTAATTCACCAATTTATAACCATCATGGTCATAATGTCAAACGATTCACTAACGGGTCGTTTGTACCCAAAACACCATTGAAATCTTATTCCACAAGATTTCTCAAGTTAAGTAAACCACACCACTTATGTTTTACTAACTTGATTACACCCAACAAAGGACATTCACACACCATATGAATAATCTGATGCCATGATCACACCAATTGTGATTCAAAACACCAAATTAAGTCAATTTCAACTATAAGTTCACACACATTGTGAACTATTTTCATTCAATCACCACACACACAAATAAACACTAAGTCAATCATAGACTAGCATTAGAACACCATACCAACAACAATCAAGCAACATATATCACCTATTGCTTATTATTGTCTATCAACAAGCACCAATATCATCTATTCACCATAAAGTCAATCTTCCACAACATATTCATTCATGCATAACACCATTATACATAACAAATAGAAGATTGGGTGACTTACCTTGTTCCAACGCGCTATCCTCTATAACAAATTCCTTCCCGGGTCGTTTGGTGCCACTTACACCTTCACTATCAATTCCTATTATCACAACTAATAGGTTTAATATAAAGTTTGACCACTATTAGTCAAAATACACCCATTCACCCCAATGTCACCATTTTAAATTCAATTACTTCCAATTGTTAATCATATCAACTCAACCTTGTTGATTTAATATCCACACATAATTTCATATCCCCATTAGTTTTAAACTAATATTTAAGTTAATTACACTACTTGGCATTTCATTAAACACCATATATGCACAAGTTCATCTTCTAATGATCATTAATCATTAACACATCTATGTAACTCCATTATTTTGTTTAAAAATGAACAATTTCATCATTATCACCACAAACTACAACAACTTAGTGATAATCATCAAATCCCAATCCTTTAAACACTAAGTTTACACACCATGTTCATCTACTCCATGAAAACCCCAATTCCCCCATTATCATAACATATAAATCATGAAAGAAAACAATCAAAAGTTGTTCCTACATGATTATCAACATCATTAACAACATTTGACACTCTCAAAACACCCAATTGAGAGTTTTACTCATCAAACCCACAACCCCCATGGAGACCCACGAAATTTACACCATAATCACCCAAAAATCATACCTAAATGTAGTACGAAGCAAGAGCAACTCTAATCTACGATTGCATGAGTAATCCTTGCTGATTTGGGTCTTCAATTTTTGAAGATTGAAGTTCTTCTTGTTCTTCTCCTTGTCTGGAACGTCCCCAACACACATAGACACACATGAAGTGTGTGCATTTTGACCAAAGTCAATATAAAACCCCCCTTTTAATTAAGTTTCAGCTATTGACAATTCTAACCCTCAATTACAAGTTAAAACTAGCTACCTTATTTACAATTTAATTAAGTTCGTTAACACCCACTACAATATATTTATTTAAACACCAACGAAATAAATATATAATTAAGATTATTAAATCTTATAAAAGCACCATTTAATTAAAATAAACACAATCATTCACCAATCATGTTTTATTTATAATGTTTTCCCAAAATGGGTCGTTACATGAGGGCACCACTATCAACGAATTGGCGGCAATCATATCCACATTACAAGCCAGGGTAGCTCACCTGGAAGCTGAGGTCGCTATTATGAGGCTGCAGGTTCAAGAAAAGGATGCTACTATCTTGGACCTCTGGCTCCGCTCACATATCATATGTCATCCCTTTCATCCTGATCCTAGACAGGTGCCCTCTCTTTCTCTTGATGCTTCCAAAAAGGGGGGGGAGAAGGTACAACCTATAGGGTCAGGATCTCCAACAAAAGGAGAGGAAGAAGCTGCTCAAGAACCCACTCCATTCATTGTCAATTTGGACAGTGAATGGGATGAGTTCTTGAGAACATACTTTCATCATTCTAGCTTTTCCTCCTCCTCATCTTCCGAGGATATAAAGGCTTCCATGGAAACACAACAAGAGCCCAGGACCGAATAGTCCTCTTCTGGGACTACAGCCAAGGTTACCATGGAGGATCCCATTCAAGCTACAATCTCCATCTCTATGGAACCTATGTCCCCTCTTGGGGCAATGGCTGGTGAAGACCTCTCCTCCAATCCTGAGTTCTCTGAGGGTACTACTAAGGAACCTTCCAAGGTGGTTGGTCAATTGGAGGAGGTAGTGATTGCTAAGGTTAACTCCGAAGCTGCAGCTGCTTCCAAAGGCCCAGTCATACTTGAGGTCTCCTCCTCAGAAGAACTATTGGCCAATGAACCAACTGGTGAGGCCATAGGATCTATCCCCTCTTGGTTAAACAAAATGGATAAAGGAAAAAGGAAACTAACTCCAGAGGAGGAAGCTGCACAAGAGGAAAGGAGGCCACCAATGAAGAAGGGCATACCAAATACTTCCCTGGATGGAGAGATGCTAAGACTTTCTGGTCTCCTTCAGGTTTGATGTAGATGAGGTACTTTTCTGGTCGGTACCTAGAATGATTTCTGGGCTGGATAAGGTGCAACAGCTCGAACTGGCTGCTGCTGCATCTAAAGCTATGTCAGTTCTCTCTAAGAAACAAAAGGAGACTGCCTACCGAGAAAAAATGAAGAAGTTCTTGGTGAACTATGGATTTTCTCGGTAGCAGCTTGATCCAATGAAGAACTCTACCATGGATATGCACATGAGAGATATTAAAAAGAAGATATCCAAGGGAGAGACGCCTTCATTGGAGCATATCCAGGCTCAAAGGGAGGCTTTAAATCTTGGCTTTGAGGGAAGAATAACTTTTGACACACCCCTCTCTGGTCCAGCAATCAGAGAAGGAGAGGAGGTGATGTGTGAAGCTGCTACGGACGCTTTCTTCCCAAAGCAAGAGGCTCTCTCTCCTCCATCCAGTCCCTCCTATGATAACATGCCTATATCTTCAGTGATCAGAATAAACAAAGGAGCCACACAGAAAACAACTACAATTCCTGATCCTGAGATATCAACAAGGGAGGATGAGAGGAGAACTTAAGGAACAGTTGTTGCTGAGGTAGCAACAAGAGGAGAGGGGTATGGGGAAGCACAGGAGACCAAAGATCAGAGGAACCTAACTTTGCTTACAGTCCAAACAAAGAAAAAAAGAAGAAAAACCATGGCCAAAAGAAGAAAAAGGACTGTAAGTACCTCTGACTCGAATTTGAATCTGAGTTTAAAAGGGGACCAGAGCCCATTAGATCATACATTCCAATTATTAAGTGGAGCTTCAATGCAAAACAGAAGATGTTCACTGTCACAAAATCCAATGGAGGTATAATAATCAGAACAGCTTTCTCTCATGAAGACCAACAAAGAAGATATTTCTATGATAGTCAGTAGCAAAGGAGATTTTTCAGAACCTTAGAGATACCAAGTCATAAATGCCTTTTGTAGTTTAGGTATTTATTGTAAAAGTCAATAAAGTCTTTTGTATTTATTGTAATTAATATGGTTTGACCTGTCAAGATCATAACAGATACTAGTTTTAGCATTTATTTGCTTCTAGTATTTTGTCTAGCCTTGTATCCCTATGAGGATACAGCTGTAGGTTTTAGTATATAATCCTTCATCTGTAACTCAGCAAAGGGTGTGCTTGTGCTTGAGCTAAACTTGTATCTTAAAAGTTGAATGCAAGATACTTTAACCTTGAGTTTACACTTGTCTTGTATTTTGTTTCAATCTGTTTTTGCAAATCAAGTTGATAGAATTTCCGCATCTATCAACTTAGTAGAAGATACCTTGTGAAGGAGTTGTGTAAGATACATAACCCGATCCAACATCTATCAATTTTGCTATTTATTCTTGGTGCTTCTCAAAACTCGAATATTATGTTGTTTCATGCGGTTCTGAAAATAAAAGATTGGAATAATTGGTACTAGGGTTGCGATTTGAGGGTAGTTTTTCATTAAACCACATCATAGTTTGGTATTACAAAAAAAACAAAAAAAAAAGACTGCTATTAGATTCGAACCAAGAACATAGAAAAACGCAAGATTGCATTTAATAATTTGTAGTTATAACATAAGTCCGTCCCGAATGTTGTTAAAGGCATTTAAATTTTTAATTACAAATGCCGAAAAAAAAAGAAATATTGCATTTTAATTCTACACTGCAAATTAAAAAAAGAGGTCCATTAAAGCATAATTTGCCACTGTCACTTAGAAATGTCAAGCACATGGTATAAAAAAACAAAAATTTTAAATAAAACAAACCCTTGTACTTAAAAATAGGGGTGAATTTCACTTTTAGTCCTTAATTAATACTTACACAAATTTTCATAGATGGTCCTTTATGTTTCGAAATATCAAAATGAGTTCTTTAAGTTTTCAAATGTTGCAAACCCGATAATTTATTCGTTAACTTTGTTAGTATTAACATAATAAGGGGTATATATATATATATATCAAAAAATCATAGAAGTAATTGAGCAAATTTCACTTTGTTCCTTTATGTTTACATAAATTTTCGGATATGATTTTTTATTCTACTAATACATAACAAAGTTAATGGAGAAAGAATGTACCGAGTTTATAACATTTGGAAATTTAAAGGACTGATTTTGACATTTCCAAACATAAAAGAGCATCTCTTAATGTAAACATAAAGGATCGGATGTAAAATATACAACTAGGCCATGTAGCCGGTGACCGTATTAAAAAAAACCTCATTTTAACCCGCTAACTAAACTACCTCAACCCATGTTGCATATAAAATTAAAAATCAATCATATAACTAAAAGTGATTGATGTCCATATATATAAGATATAATTAGGGTATGGATATTGGTTAACCGGTGAATGGATAACATCACTTTTTGAATTTTTGAATATTAAAAAATATTAAAAAAATATGTATAAGTAAAAACTATGTGAGTGTTGGAACGGGTTATGTAATCTACACAACACTTTCACAAGGTATCTTCTACTAAGTTGATGGATGCGGAAATTCTATCAACTTGGTTTACAAAACAGATTGAAACAAATACACAAGAAGAGTTTAAAATCAAGGTTAAAGTATATTGCATTCAACTGTAAGAAATACACAACTCTTAGCTCAAGCACAAGCACCCTTTGCTAAGTTACATATGAAAGTGTTTATACTAAAACCTACAGTTGTATCATCGTAGGGATACAAGGCTGGACAAAATACTAGAAACAAACTAATGGTAAAACTAGTATACTGTTATGGCTTGACAGGCCAAGCCATATTAATTACAATTAATACAAAAGACTTCATTGACTTTTACAATAAATACATAAACTACAAAATGCGTTAAATTTAAGGTATCTTTGTAGGTCTGACATATCTTCTTTATTGCTGACTATCATTGGAATGTCTTCTGTGTTGGTCTTGATGACAGAAAGTAGCTTCGATTATTTCGTTAAGTGTCTTAGATCTTGTCAGAGAAAAGCCATCGGAAGTTCTTCGTAATCGGAAGCTGCTGAGCATTTGATGAGAAGCAATTTTATTCGGATGACTTTATCTTCCTTGGAGAGTTCTTGAAGAACAAGGTTATCTTCCAAAGGTACTTAGTCTTCTGAGGAACTTAAGTTCCTTCCGAGGACTATTTACTTCTGGAAAATAACTTCGTTCTTTTGACACTGTTTTGGACTTCTGGGAGTGTAGCCAAGGACTTTTGAGTATTTTGTAGAGCATCAGCCTTTATGATCTTACAGTGAGTATGATGTGATTGATTTGAGTATGGTGAATAAAAAAGAGGGGTGGGTTTATGAATATTATGATTCTATAATTAAAGCTTGACTTTTTTACGTAGTTTGTATGTTAACCTACAGGATATGACCTCAGAAAAACAAAAGTCAACTGAAAAATACAAAAACATGTGTCCCGCATGTCATGTATGTTTCCTATAATTGTGCATATGCATTCTATTATTTATGTGTTCCATTCCATTGTTTTCCTGTATTTTAGTTCGTTTAATAAGGGAGTTCAATTTTAAAAAATTTATTAATATTCTTATTATACTTCTATGCTATTCCACAAGTCCACAATACCCACCCACCTATGTTAGGGTTGTCCAATAGCTCGGACAAAGCTCGTTTGTAACCGAGTCGAACCGAGCCGGATTGTTTTGTAACTAATCCGAGTTCAAGCCAATGCTGGCCCGGCTCGTGACTCGGCTCGTTTGTACAATATGTTACGCCAATATATAAATATATAGGGTTTCTTTTAGTAATAACTACACTTTGGTTTCATATTTTTAATTACGTTAAATAAAAAATAATAATAAAAAATAAGTTACAGATTCACATCTTAAAATCTAAATTATATAAAAACAAAGCCAGTAACGAACCGACCAGCAGAGTTTCTAGCCAAGATTTAAGGCTTGATTTACAATCTGTGCCAGGATTAGTTTAAATCCGAGTAGAGTCCGAACTAGCCCCCGGCTCCGTTCGATTCCAGTGGTGAACATCCCTACATATGTACAGAACAAATTCAAATGTTTGTTTGAGTGGAGCTTGAAACGGGTGTTAGGTCATTATGGCCACTTTTTTTTTTTGATTATTGATTGACATTGAAATGTATGTTAGTTTTTTTATGTTTCCTTTAAAAAACGTTTTATTTTTGCATTTACGACTTTTAATGTTATGTTATGTTATTGAAGTTTTAGATTAAGTTAATGTAAAGTTCCCAAATGAGTTTATTACTTTTTTTTGTTACTTAAATTTTTAGGACAAAATATGGTTCAATTTAATATTTAAGAACAAAATATGGTTCAATTCAATATTTAAAAAATACCCGTAAACTCAATTCATCATTCCAATTGTAAATTCCAAATATAACATTAACCAAGACAAAGAAGCAAAAACATCAACAATATAAGAATAGAATTAAAAGTTAGTTGGCTAATTATAATACAGTTTTTGAAATGAGTGAAAAATATTGATAAATGTGTCATTCAACTTTTATGCAGAAAACTCAAACTACAGCAAAGAAACCATAATAAAATTAATTAACAAAAAGAAAAGACGTGTTGTAAGATAATGGGTTGAGAAATTTTAACAATTCTTCGCATCCTTCATTAACGTTTCAAATTGTAACTTCTTTGTCAGGGATCATGTTTGCAGAAATTAAAGTTATAAATTATCAACACACCAAATTCTCAAATTTAGCACCCCTCTATACGTTTTGTATCTCGTATAGACCAGGATGAGACGTATAAGAAGTCAATCATATACACGTTATATAGGCCTACATGAGACGTATTAAGAGTCAATTATTATTTGTAAGATTCTCTAAATGTTAATAATTGATCTCGTATGGACCTATATCACAATATGACACATATAGGTCCAATAAAAGACAAAAAGGGGACCAATCATCACCGAAATTGTGTGTGTCGGAGGGGTCATACGTTTTGTACAGGCCTATATGAGACGTATAATGTCGGTGAGATGTTAAATTAAAGAAAGGAGATGTGTAGATATATAACCGGTTTATCTAGCTAGATGACTAGTTGGACCCTCCCTTTATATAAGGAGTCCTTTAATGTGCAAAACATAAATCACTCCAAGTGAAGCAGAAATGAAAAAAACTCATGTTCTGTTAGTACCTTATCCTGCACAAGGCCATGTGACACCACTTATGGAGGCAGCACGATGCTTCACAAGCAATGGTCTCAAGGTCACGTTTGTGAACACAGATTTTACTCACAAACGGGTTGTGAGTGCGTGTTCAGAGATACATGGTCATAGTGATATGATGCAAATGGTTTCGATCCCGGATGGGATGGAACCATGTGACGACAGGAGTGACCTTGGAAAGTTGACAAAAGCAATGTTCCAACACATGCCCATTAAATTAGAAGAGCTGATAAATGAAATTAACAAAAAAGATGACGAGAAAATTGTGTGCATTGTTGCCGATTGTTACATGGGATGGGTCGTACGAGTAGCGCGGAAGATGGGCATTAGACTTGCAATGTTTTGTCCCTGCTCGGCTGCAGTTTTGGCTGTGATTATGAGCCTTCAGAAACTGATGGACGATGAAGTTATAAACTGCAGTGGTAAGATTATATTTCATTGACTTACATTACATAACAAAGCATTTAGCCTTATGAAATGAAACTTTTATTTCAGGAATACCTTTGAAAGATCAGATGGTTCAACTGTCAACAACCATGCCATTCATGAACCCTGCACATTTTATATGGGCATGTATCGGCGACTCAGCCACGAACCAACTTTTCTTCGATTTCGCAATTATTGAAGGTAAGGAAGCAGCCGAAGCAGCTGACCACATAATATGCAATTCAACCATGGACTTGGAGCCTGGGGCATTCACTCTATTTCCAAAGATGTTGCCAATCGGTCCACTTTTGGCAACCATCACATCCACAAGACAAGTTGGCCACTTTTGGAATGAAGACTCCACTTGCCTAACATGGCTAGATCATCAGCCGGTCCGCTCAGTCATCTACGTGGCATTCGGGAGCATCACAATTTTTGACCAGACTCAGTTTGAAGAGCTGGCGCTAGGACTCGAGTTAACCCAAAATCCATTCTTGTGGGTCGTTCGGCCGGGTACAAGTGGCAGTATAGATTATGTCTACCCAAGTGGCTACATTGAGAGAATCGGCAATCGTGGGAAAGTGGTCAGTTGGGCACCTCAACAAGAGGTCCTTAACCATCCGTCTGTGGCTTGCTTCATCAGCCATTGTGGTTGGAACTCTACAATGGAAGGTGTTAGCAATGGCGTTCCTTTCTTATGCTGGCCATACTTTGCGGATCAGTTTTTTAACAAAACATATATATGTGATATCTGGAAAAACGGGGTGGATTTAAAGAAAGATGATACTGGTATTGTTACGCGAGAAGAAATCAAGAGTAAAGTTGAACAATTCCTGAGCAACAACGTAGTAAAAGAAAATGCCTTGAATTTGCAGGAAAAAGTGATGGATCGTGTGAGACCTGGAAATTCTTCCAACAAAAATCTAATGAAATTTGTAGATTGGGTAAAGGAAGGAGATGAACATGTTCTTCCAAATGAAACCTGCAAATGATAATTTTGTGGATTCCATTATTTTCATGTGTTTCCAGTCAATTATGGATGTACGTTTTATTGTTTTTTCTGTTTTCATGTACTTTATTTCGTTTGAAAAACCATGTTTAAGATTAATAAAATTTACCAAGAATCTTATATTAGAAAGAATTAGATATATCTTCTTATTTATAAATCTAAACTCTTACACTTAATAATTAAAAATCTTGAAGAACATGTGACATAAATTTAAGCATTCTGATCATGTCAATTCTATAGTTTTTTCCTCATATTAAATGTATATTTTTTTTTATAAATAATAATATTAAATATTTAAAAGATTAAATTATTAATATACTTCAAATATCTTCTTATATATAAACACATTTAAAATAATGAATTGTTATAAAATACGAACATTTTCTAGAAATAACATATTTTAAAAATACAAAATATAAGAATGGTTTTTTTGTGAAAAAAAGCTTCACGAAACGATTCTTATAAAAAAGAATAAGCAACTAAAAATAATCATATTCGAATATTTAATATTTTTTTACTCAACCGTATGCTACATAATTACATATACACCTAAGTCAAAAACTAAATTACATATAGTTCCTTTTTTATACTTTTCCTTATTTAGATAATAGGATATATGTAATTTAAATATATAGATAAGTGAATATATGTAATTTAAAGGGTTTGATAAGGAAATATTTATAATTTGTTTTTTTTGTATCATGTATATATGTAATTTATAAAGTTTATAGAGGGTTATATGTAATTGTCTCTTTTAACTCCTTAATTTTACGACAGTGCCATCCCATAGCATAATACACCTATGTCCAAATCACATTCAAATGACTCTTTGAGTGGAGCTTGAAACAATCGGCCTATGACAGATCCAGAATTTTCGTTCAACTTTATTAAATAGATAAATTAAAATTGGTTAAACGTACCAATTAACGGGTCAAAGGGTCATTAATCAAAACAGTTGATTGGAACAAAAGTAAAACCCAAAAATGATTCATTTTTATGTTAGATTTGAATTTAACGATAGCTTCTTGATCTCATATCATTAGGCAAGAATGGTCAAACGTCAGTGGCTTGCAAAAATAAACCAAGGAGGCTTTAGTTGTTTGAGCTTATATTTTAGAAAAATTTACACTAGTGGGTTAATAATGAGTAGAGGCCTTAGCCATAGTTATCAATAGTGATGGTAGCGGTCGCAATAGCGCGCTACATAGTGTATCATAGAGCTACCGCTATATGTGGTTAGCGACTAAAAAGCGTGAAGATAGCGGGAACATAGTCACTAAATTCGCTCAAGTGTGAAGAATTCAACTAAGATTCGAACCATTTGGCATGAAATCGGGAATTTAGAAACCTTAAATCACGAATTTATTACCACTTAGTCGCAAATCATAAACGAATTGCATCGAATTCGAGATGAAGAAAAACCTGCAATTGCGATATGAAGACCACCCTATAATTGCGAGTTGATGAAAGTGATGAATGGTTTCATGATGACAGGAAGATGAAGAGAACCGGTGATAGTTATCGCCGATTACAACAATCGGCTCTTTTAGGTGTTTAGATTAAGCGTGCTTTATGTATTCTTAGAGTTGCAGCTAAAAGTATAGTAAATTTACCTTTATTAACCCTTAAAGTTTTAATTTTGATAAAAACTTACCCTAAACTTCATTCAATTGGTTTATTTGTTTTCTTTATATGACTAAAAATATTATTTATTGATTATTTTTATTTAATCGCTAAACATGAAATAGCGATCGCTATTTACCATTATTCGCTACGTCGCATATAAGTAGATTATCGCTATTTACCGATATTCGCTATCAATAACTATGGCCATAGCCATCACTAGTTACTACTTGTATCCACCTGGTTCAAAAGGCTCTTAGGTCATTGTTTTGGCTCGTGACTTAAGCCATACAACCAAAGGACTATCAATTGGCCGACAGACGGGCTACTTTTTAAAATCTATCAGACAGGTATAACATGTTGGAAATTCTAGTAAATTGAGTATTTGCTAAACTTTTGACAATAATAATTATATGTATTTGTTACGTATTTAATTATTACAAACTAAGTTTATGTTCTACGATGTGAGAGGATCACAATGAACTAAACCTGGTCCAAAGAGGATCTAAGATGAATGAGATATCGAATCTTAAAAGTGTGCAGTTGAAAACATTAGAAAATATGAAATAAGGTTGTCCCACATTGATGGAAGGATAAAACTTGTATGGGTTTATAAGTGAGAGTTTATTGGCATAAGCATTATCAAATGCAAAGAGTTGAGCCTGAAAGGTGCGCAAGCCCGCGCCAGCGCCCAGGTCAGGCCCGAATCTAGGCTGGGTGGGCACTTTTTTCTCTAATTTAAAATTTTGTAACCTTAGAAACTGATCAGTGATTGCTATCCAAGGTTGTGATCAGTGGTTGCTATCCAAGGTTGTTGTCAGTGGTTGCTAGCAGTGGTTGTTTGCCAATAGTTAAAGAAACACATGTTATTGTTTATCAGTTAAAAATATTGCATTGAATAATATGTTTCAACTGATTAAATCAATTTTCTGAATCTTAGACAAAATTAATTGGCTGTTTAAAGTGCAGACTTTAATTTTGACTGTTTCAGGTGCTGATCTATCGGTATAAATACAAGGATGTGTACCTTGGTTGATACAATTAACATACTGAATACACTGGAAAATTCCGAAACTCACTACAACACACACTTTCTTCTACAATATATTTTGTTATCCATACTCTTGTTTCAGGTGCTAGGTTAACTCTTGCAGTACATAACGCTTATGCTGTTGTACCCTAGGAGAGAGACGGGATTCATATTGGTGGCCAAAAATCTGTTTTAAGGGACCTCTGTTGAACAGAAATCCTCAGCCAACACCTATTCTTTTCTATTATTGTTTTAATCATATGCTTTTCATTGTAAGTGTTTGAAATTGTATTGTAATATGAAATATTAAAGTAATAAAATATTGATACATTACTCTGTGAACAATGTTCCTACAAGATTAAAACAGATTTCTTAAAACCATTGTTCATAGTCTTAAGAAATAGAATCAAATTGCTAACAACTGATCAGTCTTTCTTCACAACTGATCAGTTCTTCAAAACAAGTTGTTTATTTTGGTTAATTAAAATTTTGGTTTTGTGTAAACCAGAGTTTAATGACTACTGTTTCGGCTTCATCTTCAACTGCAATAGGACCATTAGTTGGTACTCATGCTGCTCAAAACATGGCAAATCATGCTGGAAGACCTTAAAAGTTTGCTGGTTTGAATTTCAAGAGGTGGTAACAAAAGATGTTGTTCTATTTGACAACCTTGAACCTTGAGAGGTTCTTGACTGAAACCCCTCCTGCTCCTACTGAAGGATATGTTCAAATTGTTATTATAGTGGAGACATGGAAACATTCTGAATACTTGTGCCGAAAGTTTGTGTTGAATGGCCTTGTGGATGCACTGTATAATGTGTACTGTAAAACATCAAATGCCAAAGAATTTTGGGTAGTCGTTGGTTAAAAAGTACAGGACAGAGGATGCTGGTACAAAGAAATTTGTGGTAGCCTATTTTTTGGATTATAAAATGGTTGACTCTAAAACAGTTTTGAACCAAATCCAAGAACTACAGATTATACCTAGTGACATTCATTCTGAGGTGATGACTCTTAGTGAGACATTTCAGGTTGCAGCTATGATTGAGAAACTGCCTCCTAGTTGGGTAGATTTTAGAAATTACCTAAAACACAAACGAAAGGAAATGACCGTGGAGGACCTTGTGGTCCGTATTCGAATTGAGGAAGAAAATAGTTTGGCTTTAAAAAGGAATCAACTTCATGCTGTTAATGTTCCAAAAGCCAACATGGTTGAACATGGTCAATCCTCTCATGGGTACAACGGTCAGAACAAGTAAAAGAATAAAGAAAAGAACAAAGGCAAGGCTGTTGATCATGGACCTAGAAAAGGTGGTGTAAAGAAGCATGATGTCCCTTTTAAAGGGAAATGCTACAATTGTGATGATGTTGGTCTCCGTGCTGATAAGTGTAACTCCTAAACAGGGTTTTGCACATATGGTTGATGATGATATGCCTCTTGTTGCCAAGATTTCTGACATCACTGCCGTGATGGAGGAGGTAAACTTGGTGACTAATGACACTAAGGAATGGTGGGTTGATACTGTTGCTACCCATCATGTTTGTCCTGATCAGGACCTCTTTAATGCGTTTAAAGAGGTTATTGGTGATCAAAAGTTGTTCATGGGGAATGCAGCAACTGCCAACATCAAGGGTGAAGGCAATGTGATCTTGAAGTGGACTTCGAGGAAGGAGCTCACTTTGAGCAATGTGCTCTATGTTCCTGAGATGTGCAAGAGTCTTTTGTCAAGATGGTTGCTCAATAAGCATGGTTTTTGTTTAGTTTTTGAGCCTAATAAGTTTGTATTAACTAAACATGTAATATTTATTGGTAAGGGATATGCCCAAAATGGTATGTTCAAACTCAATGCAATAGCTAAGAACATGAATGAATATGCTTCTACTTCTATTTACTTGATTGAGTCTTCTAATGTTTGACATGGTCGTCTTAGTCATGTTAATTTCAATTCGATGCGTCGTTTGATTAAATTAGATGCATACCAAAATTTTATATGGACTCAAAATACAAATGTAAAACATGTGTTGAAGCTAAACAAACAAGGTCATCATTTAAATCAATTGAAAGAATAACTGAACCCCTTGATATAATTCACATGGATGTGCGTGATTTAAAATCGATTCCGACAAAAGGTGCTTCATCACATTTATTGATGATAGTACAAGATATTGCTATGTATACTTGTTCAAGAGTAAGGACAAAACAATTGACAAGTTTGTCTTATACAAAAATGAATTTGAGAATCAACTTAATAAAAAGATAAAAGTTTTAAGGAGTGATAGAGGAGGTGAATATGTTTCACCATTTGCTAATATTTGTGCACAAAGTGGAATTATCCATGAGTGTACTGCTCCTTATTCCCCACAACAAAATGACATTGCTGAAAGAAAGAGTAGAATCTTAAAATAAATGATGAATGTCATGTTGTTAAGTTCTAGGTTGAGCCAGGACATGTGGGGGAAGCCATTTTGTCGGCTACTTATCTTTTAAACAAAAAAGTTTCATGAAAAAGGATGTAACTCCTTATGAGTTGTGGATGGGAAGAAAGCCATCTTACAAATACTTGAAAGTGTGGGGGTGCCAAGAAAACTGGTGGTCCACCACCAAAGGTTCAAAGAAGAGGACCTAAAACCGTAGATATTGTATTCATTGCTTATGCCCATCATAGTAGTGCATATCGGTTTCTTGTACATGATTCAAAGAATCCCGACATACACAAAAAAATATTATGAAATCAAGGAATGCATAATTCTTTGAAGAAGTGTTTCCTTGTTTGGAAAAGGAACACACAAGTTCATCATCACCTGTTGATGAGATTTTTCATGATGAAGATCAAGAACAATCAGAGGCTGAAGAAGTTGAGCCAAGAAGAAGTAAGAGACAAAGGATTTACGAATCCTTTGGCGCTGATTTTCTTACTTACATGGTAGAGGGTCAGCCTTAAAACCTACCGTGAAGCAGTCACTTCTTCAGAAGGGCCTCAATGGAAAGAAGCAATCAAGAATGAAATTGATTCGATCTTACAAAACCATACTTGGGAGTTATTAGATCTTCCACCAGGTTGTAAACCACTTGGATATCGATGGATATTCAAAAGGAAATGAAAGCTGATGATTCAATTGATAAGTACAAGGCAAGGTTTGTGATCAAAGGATTTAGACAAAAAGAATGATTAGACTACTTTGATACCTACTCGCCTGTGATTAGAATAACCTCGATAAGGTTGGTGCTTTCAATAGTGGCTTTAAGAAATTTCGAAGTCCATCAAATGGATGTTAAAACCGATTATCTAAATGGAGATTTAGAAGTGGAAATTTACATGAAGCAACCTAAGGGTTTCTCAACTATAGGCCAAGAAGGCAAAGTATGTAAATTATTCAAGTCATTGTATGGCTTGAAGCAAGCTCCAAAACAATGGCATCAAAAGTTTGACCAATTTATGCTTAACATCGGTTTCAAAATTAGTGAATGTGACAAGTGTGTTTATGTGTAAAACACAAAGAGAGGTAATTATGTCATATTATGTCTTTATGTAGATGATATGCTTATCATTGGGAGTGATGATCAGGTGATCAAATCTACTAAAGAAATGTTGAAAGCGAGATTTGACGTGAAAGACATGGGTCTAGCTGATGTGATTCTTGGTGTAAAGATCAACAAAACCCAAAATAGTCTTGTGTTAAGTCAATCTCACTATGTTGACAAAATCCTTGAAAAATTTAATGCGAGGGATACAAGTGTGGCTCACACTCCCGTAGATACCACCCAACATCTATCTAAAAATAGAGGTGATGGTGTTGCTCAGTTGGAGTATTCAAGGGTTATTGGCAGTCTAATGTATTTGATGACATGTACACAACCATACTAAGCATATGTTGTGAGCAGGCTAAGTAGATATACTAGTAATCCTAGCTCTGAACATTGGAAAAACATGACAAGATTACTAAGATACTTAAGATACACAAGGAACTATGGGCTGCATTATGGTCGAGATCCAACTGTGATAGAAGGATACAGCGATGCAAACTGGATATCCCATATGAAAGATTCCAAATCCACAAGTGGTTATGTGTTCACCCTTGGTGGAGGAGATATAGCTTGGAAGTCATCCAAGAAAACTTTTATAGCTAGATCTAAGATGGAATCTGAGTTTATCGTATTAGATAAATTTTGATTAGAAGCAGAATGGCTACGTAAATTGTGGAGGAGGTTCCAGGATGGCCAAAGCCTATGTCGGCTATTTTCATGCATTGTGATTGCCAATCAGCTATTGGTAGAGCTCAAAGTTCAATCTATAATGGCAAATGAAGGCACATTCGACATAGACATAATATAATATGACAACTACTCTCAATGGGTGTTATCTCAATTGACCATGTGAGGTTAAAGGATAACATAGCGGATCCACTTACAAAAGGATTAAGAAGAGAGTTAGTGTACAAGTTGTCGAGAGGAATGGGACTAAAGCCCTTGGAATAAGTTTGTACAAAGGAAAACCTATTATAGAAGATTGGAGATCCCATGATCTAGGCTCAATAGGACAACCTAATTGTATGGATTAGGAAGGTCACTATAAGGGAGTACCTCAAATATAACAAGGGAGTTGCATACTTCTAGTTCATTCCTTTATTAAATCAATTGTAACAATTGAGGATAAGCATAATGTGGTTAATGATTCTATGTGAATCATAAAGAATCGAATGCTTTTAGTGATCTATGGTGATCGGCTATGTAAGAGAAAGTGGGGTCGCTTTGAATGGATTTGTGGGGTACGAAAATCCTACAGCTCTTATAGAACCAGGCTAGTATTCCATGACCATAACGCACCGCTGGCCACTCCGTAGATAGTGCACACAGAGCCTTCGGCTACTCGAAAATGTCACCGCACGGAAGCGAGATCTTTCACCCCACTTCTCGTTATCTTGTCCAAACCAAATGATTGCCCTACTTCATTTTTGGATGTCCAAGTCTGATTTTGATAGCGGTGACAATGAGGGGTTAACCTCACCAGGAAGAGTCTTGTGTGAAATGTAATAACGTCTGCAACAGGGATTAGTTCAAGGACTTCACGTCTACTAATCGCTAGGAGACAAAGTACATTTCACAAAGGAGGGTTCAAAGGGATTACCTACTTTTCCTGCAAGACTTAACCGTAGAGACTATATCGTGACACTTGAGTTTTTACTAGATTCTCAAGGTTGTGATCAGTGGTTGCTATTCAGTGGTTGCTATCCATGGTTGCGTTTAGTGGTTGCTATCCATCGTTGCTAACAGTGGTTGTTTGCCAACACTTAAAGCAACATCAGTTGTAGTTCATCAGTTACAAATATTGCATTAAATAATGAGTTTCAACTGATTAAATCAATTTTCTAACTGTTAGACAAAATTAATTGGTTGTTTAAAGTGCAGACTTTAATTTTGTCTGTTTCATGTGCTAATATATCAGTATAAATACAAGGTTGTGTACCTTGGTTGATACAATTAATATACTGAATACACTGGAAAATTCCGAAACTCACTACAAGACACACTTTCTTCTACAATCAATTTTGTTATCCATACTCTTGTTTCAGGTATCGTTTTTGGTGCTAGGTTAACTTTGGCAGTACATACTGCTTAGGCTGTTGTACCTTGGGAGAAAGACGTGATTCATATTGGTGGCCCGAAATCTGTTTTAAGGAACATCTGTTGAACATAAATCCTTAGCCAACACTTGTTCTTTTCTGTTATTGTTTTAATCTTATGTTTTCATTGTAATTATATTTTCTTTGTAAGTGTTTGAAATTGTATTGTAATCTGAAATACTATAGTAATAAAATATTGATATATAATTCTTTGAATGGTGTTCCTACAAGCTTACAACAAATTTCTTAAAACCACCGTTCATAGTCTTTAGAAATAGAATCATATTGCTAACAACTAATCAGTCTTTCTTAACAACTGATCAGTTCTTCAAAACAACTGTTTATTTTGGTTAATTAAAATATGTGTTTTGTGTGAACCATAATTTAATTAAGTAAAGATCAGTTCTTTACTTTGGTTTTGTGTAGACCAATTTTCTGATTAGTTGAGTTTTGTACTCTTGTTTCAGAAATGACTACTGTTCCAGCTTCATATTCAACTGTAGTGGGACCATTAGTTGGTACTCATGTTGCTCAAACCATAGCAAATCATGCCGATTGACTTGAAAAGTTTGCTAGTTTGAATTTCAAGAGGTGGCAGCAAAAGATGTTGTTCTATTTGACAACCTGGAACCTTGTGAGGTTCTTGACTGAAACCCTCTTGCTCCTACTGAAGGAGATGTTCAAAGTGTCAATGCAGTGGAGGCATGGAAACATTTTGAATACTTGCGCCGAAACTATGTGTTGAAAGGCAATGTGGATGCATTGTATAATGTGTACTGTAAAACAACAACTGCCAAATAATTATGGTAGTTGTTGGATAAAAAGTACAGGACGGAGGATGCTGGCACAAAGAAATTTGTGGTAGCCTGTTTATTGGATTATAAAATGGTTGAATCTAAAATAGTGTTGAACCAAAGCCAAAAACTACCTATTATACTCCGTGACATTCATATTGGTAGCCTGAAATCTGTTTTAAGGGACCTCTGTTGAATAGAAATCATCAGCCAACACCTGTTTTTTTCTGTTATTGTTTTAATCTTATGCTTTTCATTGTAATTCTATTTTCATTGTAAGTGTTTGAAATTGTATTCTAATCTGAAATATTAAAGTAATAAAATATTCATATATTATTATGTGAACGGTATTTCTGCATAACATCAACCTTCTAATGGTCGATTACTCACAGATGTATGTCATTACTAAAAATGGATGACACTGTCAGATACTAGTTCATCAAGTTTAGGATATGGTCATCAATACAGTTTGTGCATACCATGGATTAGAGATACTTAAGCTTGTTAAAACAATTTTTAAGGTAAAGCAACTTTTATAAATAATTTTTGGTTGTATGTTTGAATGTGATGTATTGTTAACCATATATGTAACACCCCGACCAATGGGGGAATCATCGGGGTATTCACAAAGTGTAGATTGTTTAAAAGCACATGGTTCATAGTGTAAATATTCTAAACAATTGCATTAAAAGAAATTCAAACTTTACATTTAAATCAAACCTCAAACAATCATAATTGAATATATCATAAAAGAAATACTAAGGTCAAAGTTAAAATTCTAAACATAATATAAAAACTAATAATTCAAGATCTTATTATGCTTAAGCTGCATTTCCATCTTAAACTATCGGTGTTCACGGTCCGGTTTTTACAGTTTTTGAGTGAAACCGTAAACCAAACTGTTAATAACCGTTTTTGAACAATGAAAACCAAAAGCAAACCATTAAAAATAAAAACTAAACCAAACCGTTATCAACTGTTTGGTTTATGGTTTAGGCATTTAATGTTTATGCGTTTTGACTCGTTTAAAATAAAATTTGAATCGTTTTACGATTTAAGTGTTTGATATTTGATGTCCGATTAACGATAAATTCAACGTTACTATGAAATGTATGATCCAAAAAGTTACACTTCGGAAAGCAACAAATTTATGTTTAATTGTTAAACATAATATACGATCACAAATTGTCGGTTTTATCAAGTTAGCTTTTATTATTTATGAAATAATAAATCGGCGGGAATTAATTATTAAGATAATTAATTCATTAAACAAATATAGTTTTGAACTTTATTATAAGGGATTGTTAATTAAATAAAAAATGTTTAAATTAGTTAAACATTGATTATTTAGTAAAGAATAATCAATTAATTGTTAATTGATTAAAAGGGAATTAAAGTAATTAAATAATTTAATTACTTAAGGGTTTTAAGAGTAAATTATTATTTTATAAATAACGAGGTTTACACTCCATTTTTTGTGGATCTATGTTTTGAAAGATTCAAAACCCTAGTTCTTCCCTCCCTCTCCCTTGGATCCATTGACCATACCACCGCCTTTGTGGTTTTGTGGCTGCCGTACACCATCCCCACCGAGCCAGCATGTGACAGTTGCGTACGAAAAATTCGGCATTAATGACATGAGCACATTTGATCGTGCTTGAAATCCACGAGGATTTAGCAATTTTGGTTGTTAGAAGTTGATAGTAGGTGAGAAATGATGAACGTGGGTGAAAACCGTGCTCAAAACGGAGTCCTGGATTGCCCGGAATCGAAAAACGAAGAAAAATTTCTAAGTATTGGTCGAAAAGGCTCATGGCGGTACGCGGAGGTGGGCTTGAGGGTCCTTCGCGGTACGCGAAGAATGGAAAATATCGAAGATTCTCCCAAAAAACGTCGCGGTACGCGAAGCCCAAATGGGCTCTCTGTCGCGGTACACGACGGGTGAGGCGGTGGAATGAGTTGGTTATCTTTATCAGATTGCATGCATAAGAATATATTTTTTTTCTTCTCTCGAACTCCTTCGCCCATCAGACGAAAACACACATTTACACCTTCACATCATCATTTTGAAGCCCTCTGAATGCAAGGAACGCACCAGGGATCATTTCTACAAGATCTGATCGTTGTTTTGAAGTCAGAAATCCGTCAGATTAGGTAATGATCCGTTTAAACCTTCTAGTTTGATTTTGATTGATTAAGATCTTGATTTTGAACGTAATGACATAGTTAGGATTGTTGATTATTGCCTAGATGATGGCTAGGATTGATTATAAACAAAGAACACGAAGTTTTAACGGTTAAATCCTTGTTTTGATCCGTTGTAATGCCCGGTTTGCATGAAACCATACCCATGATTATAATGGTTTAAACCATTTGATTATGACAATGTAGGTAATTAGTTTGATTAATCTTTGAAATGCAAAGGTTAAATCCAAGTGTTTCAAACTAATCACAACCATTAACATACTCATTGGAATGATTATCTGATGTTTATGATAACAGTCAGATTAGTATGTTAAACTTGGTTATTACACCTATTCTGATGCTACATTGTGATATTTCATGATAATTGGGCAATCAATAACAAGGATTGATCATTCCTAAGCCATTAAATTATCTAGAAACTGTTACAGTATCATAATCAACAACATTAACTATTTGGTTAATCTGGGATTATTCTGATTAATCAAGAATGTCATCAACCTTGTATTAGGAATCTAATGTAATGTAGGTTCCTACATTATCATACATTGTATGATACAATACTAAATTAACCAATTAAACATTTAATAACGGTTTGATGACTTACTACGCAATGTCTTTGACATTGAACGTTCAGAACGATCTAATCAGTAAACTAGAATATTAATAACTCATTAAATAAAACTAAATGCAGAATCATCATATTATTACCAGTTTGTGTGATATTCTGCTACCACTGAATTATCAGGTGAGTTTCGTACAACCCCTTTTATTTTTAATGTTTTATAAACATCGGGGTAACTTTGCAAACTGTTTCTGAACATATGATATGCATCACTGATATCTGTGTGATTTCATGTGACTTTTGTGTGATTTCATGGGATTTTGCCGTTAGCATCTTTATCACAGTATCAAAAGTCCTCATCTCTTGAACTGTATCTAGTGAACCCATGTGGGGCCGAACAGGAATCATTGATAGTACTATTGGCTGACAACCCATTTGCTGGTAGGGTTGCATCTCCCCTTGTGTGAATGTTTGGTACCTGTTTCCATAACAACTTTCTTAATGTTAGTGATAGACATTAAGATCATGAGGCACTAAGATATTTACCGACGGGTAGTATCTTCATGAACGTACAACTGTCCGAAAGGAACTAGATACGGGTCCCATGGTTATCCAGAACTGAACTTTTTGAGAATCTACATTTCATATCATATTGTTTAAATAAACTGTCGAACTCACCAGCTTTGTGCTGACGGTTTAAACTCAACATTTTTGCAGGGCAACAGTGACGACACGGTGAGGATACATATCACACTTTTGTAATTAAGGAATGTTAGATTGTATACTAAACTAAGCTGTAATGTTGATGTATTTACGAAACCCTTGTAATATATTTATTTTTAAGTGAATCTGTGTGCTGTGATATCGGTTCAAGTAAGTCACACCTCATCTCTAAGACATCACCACTATGCTTCCGCAACCTTATCAGAGTATATAGTGACATCATCACAGGTGACGAGAGGTGGGGGTGTGACAGGGTGGTATCAGAGCCACAGGTTATAGAATTTAGGTTGACTTAGAAACGTAGACTATAACCATAGGCTCGTATAGTGACACAGAGAGCACCGAACATGTCTAACGAACAAAAATTGTTTTGAATGAAGCCAGGATAATCAGGTGGTACGAATCTCAGTTATGAGTGGCCAGCATAACTGAAACTCGCAACACGTGTGCATTCTAGTTTGATTTAATTCAAGCAGAACATGAATAACTAAAGGAACGAATAGTTGTGTTAGGATAGAGAAACATCGGATATCATGTGTATGTTGAATGTTATTATTCAATATTTTTTTCATGGTACTGATTCGAGTATTCTGTTTACACAGCGATGGCAGAACAAGGGGAGTGTCACACCCCGGGCCGGCGGGGTAGGATCGGATGTCCCCGTCGGGCGGAAGGTTCCCGGAGCGCGATATCGTGAGTGATAATCGGGTTGATCAGATTGTTTACAAAGCATCAATGTTAAGAATATCTAAAGCACAATTAGCATTAAACTAGGATTACAAAGTTAAATTACAGCATCAGTGTTTGATAATTTAACTAAGTAAACCTATTCAAAAGAATCAAATGTTTCCATCTTGTATCTGTACAAGATAACAAAAGAGATTCGTATTAACTACAAAAGATGTGCTATCCAAAAGTTTTCTAGGTCCTCTAGTTGGGCTGCCTAGCATGCAAATCCTGAGCCTTAGCTTATACCTGTGCATCACCTGAGAAAGCATGTAAGAAAACAAAGTCAACACAATGGTTGGTGAGTTCATGTAGTTTGTAAGTTTAAAATAGCTTTAGCAAACCTCCTTTGATAAAACCTTAACCTCATTAACATCACCTGTATCATCTAACTCGGTATGCTTATATATAGGGCATACCCCTGAGTCGAGCCTACGACCCGCCCAGATGCCATCCCACCACATACTAAGTCACATAGGACATTGATGCTAATGATAATTAAGCGTTTTATCTACCATCCAATCCCGTTCCCGTTATAGTTTGAGCATTTTGTATGTAAGTTTACCCCATGCACCAATAGTATCCGTGAGTTTAGCCCGATAGTTACCGGTATGGATAACCGAATTCCCGAAGGAATCCAGTATCAATCCAGACCAGCCCCAGGTATAATTAGCAACTCAGGGGGAGATAGTGGATTTCCAGGTCGACACAAAGTCAACTAAGGATTACCAATATCGTCCTAGTTACTGATCACCCAGGTAAATAGTTGTGGGAAACACTGCATGGCAAGCACTGAGAGGCCATCAGTCAATTTCCTCGATTCAGACCATGAAGGACACCCTATGGCAAGCACTGAGAGACCATAGTCGATGCCTTCTAGTCCCGACTGTGAAGAACACATGAAGGCAAGCACTGAGAGACCCACTATTGTTCTTACAGTCCCGACTAGGAAGAACACATGAAGGCAAGCACTGAGAGACCAACTATTGTTCTTCCATAGCCAATAGTTTTAGCATTCAAAGATTCCAGCATTTACGTAACTTGTGCACAAGAACTAGCTTTACAACCGGTAAGGCAAGCGCTGAGAGGCCAAACCGTTGTTTGAGCATGTCAATCACATAGCATTCAAGAGTTTATAGTATCCATAGTTTCAAGTATTCAATGTGTATGCATGTATGTTTGTATTTAGTATCCCCATAGCATTATAGCATCATTAGCCTTTAGTGTTTACATTAGTCTCTAGCATAAATCCCATAGCATAAACAAGTAACCTAGTTTCATAGCATTAGTATTAAGCATAACCCATAGTGTAATTTGTAGCCTAAACCCGTAGTACTAGCATTTAGTCTAACCCGTAGTCTTAGTATTTAGCATGACTCATAGTATTAGCTTGTAGCATAACCTCATAGCATTAGCATTCACAATAGCATCATCAGATAGTAAATACCCTTAGCACTTGGTATTAACACATAGCTTTAGTATTAGCAAATAGCTTATGCCTTTAGCACTTGGCATAATCAAATAGTATTTAGTTTGAATAGTGTGTTATGCCTTTAGCACTTGGCATAACCAAATAGTATTTAGCTTGAATAGTGTCTTATGCCTTTAGCACTTGGCATAATCAAATAGCATTTAGTAGTTTGAATAGTGTGTTATGCCTTTAGCACTTGGCATAATCAAATAGCATTTAGTTTACATAGTGTTTTATGCCTTTAGCGCTTGGCATAATCAATAGTGTAAAAGCATTTCGTTAAATTTAAAACATTTGTTTTAAAATGTATAACATGCTTCTCAGTCCCGAGTTAAAAACCAAAATAGTTTGAAAAGGGACAATGAACTCACCTTGTAGTTGTGGTAGTTGACTTAGTCCCAAACAAGAATGCACGCGCTCTTTGTTGTGATTGATATTGTTTTCACGATCCTGTATTTATTTACGATGTTTGAACTTGTAAGTATAAGTTTATAAATGGTTTGTGTGTGTGTAAGTGTTAGCCATGACTTTGGCTAACACTCGTAAGGCTCGGTCATGATTCGGCCCTTGTTTCGTGTGTCATGGATTATTGTTACTATGCCTCTTTACATTTTAACACCTTTTGTAAAAGTTCTAGATGTAAATTTTTATCCTTACTAAATCGTGTCACAAGTCTTGGAGTATACTAGACTTTTAAGTGTTTGTTTACAAAACCAATATGTGGGCCGAAATGATGTGGGCTGAATCAATAGACATTGGGCTGATTTTTTAGGTTACTTGACCCTCATGAAATGGGCCAAATGGGGTTGGGCCTAAACGGTGGGCCTTAGGTGATTTGCATGCGTATAGGCCAACCATTGGGCCGGCTAGGGCTGTTGGGCCTAAGAGATATACGTGGGCCAAAGGAATGAAATTGGGCCTGTTATAAATCTGTTGGGCCGGGACCCATACTGTTGGGCCAAATCAGTTATGTTCTGCGCCTAAAAAGAATGGAGTTGGGCCATGATAATGGGCCTGGATCGAACTGCATGCTGTCGGGTCAAAGCAGATTATTTGGGCCACAGAATAATTCTGTTGGGCCTAACAAAAAGGAAGTCTAAACTATTTGTGTTTGGCCACTGTGTTATGAGTGGCTACTTGTTGGGTCCATTAAATCCCTTGGGCCCATTAGTGAGCTGTATGGGTGTGCGGCCATATGACCCACAGCATGATCGAGTATGGCTTAGGTTTTCAGAAGTGATAAGTAACCAATTGGAATCCTGGTCTTGGTGACTTGTCCATGTGAAATGCTTCGGCCGAATGAATGTTTGCTTACGATTGTACCAGTCGAATGAACAAAGGAGTATGAGTGGCGAATGGGATGGTCTCAACCGGTCGAATGAGTTTGAGCCCACGAATGATAAGTCACGTGGCCTGAACAGCGAATGAAGGTGACTGGCGAAAGAGTTGGTGGTCGTATGGTTGACAGTGGCGAATGGCAGTGGGTGTAGTTGGTCGAATGAGGGGAGGCCTCGAATGAAACTGGTTCGGCTGTGGTTTGGTTCGGCCGTGAGTCAATCGGCACTAGGCCATTCGACTGGTTCATTCGGTCGTGCCTTCATTCGAGAAGCTGAGCGAGGTTCGGTCATGGAGATTCAAACCAGAGGTGTTTGAGGATGATGGTTGTACACAAAAACCAAGTTTCGAAATGTAGAGGTTGATGGGATTAAGTCTAGCACCGGTTTAAGTTGTGTGAGTTAGAAAGAAGGTGAAAACCCTAATTTTCGCTACCTTTGCAGCTCATTACCTGAAATTTCAGTGGAGATCTCTATAGATCGGTTGTACTTATGTGTAGAGGGGGTCGAGATCTTCGTCTGGGTTCAAGAACCTCTCGATTTCGTTGAGTTTTGAGGGAGATATGACGATTTAAAGCTTGAAAATGGAGGTTGGGGATGAAAACCGGGATTAGGGTTTTGTAGGAAAGAAGAAGATGGGAAAAATGAATTAAATGGCTCATTCAAGGTATTTATACCTCGGGTGAGTTCGGGTTCGTTTTCGTTGCTCGGTTCGTGTTTTCGTTACGTTTCCGGAACGTAACGCGCATTTTTCGCGTTTAAATTAGAAAGAATTATTTCATGATGTTTTAAACACAAATATATTTTTAGAAATTATTTTAAATATCGTAGTATTAATTTGTTTATCGAATTTATTATTTTACGCGCTTATTTAATTTGTTCGCGATTTTTCTTAAAATAGTTTTATTTAATTTGTTTAATGATGAGTTTCAAGATTGTAAAATAAGAAATATCTTATTTCTTTAACTTTATGGTCGTTCGTATTTTTATCGCTTTCGTTTCGTCAGAATGCGTCACCATCGCGCGTATTCGTTCGAAGCGTCATTCGAACGAACACGATGATGGTTTTGCTTTCCGACTTTTGTTTTCTACTTTTCAGTTATTATTTCAGAACGTTAAACTATCAGAAATCATTCGTACAGATCGTCACCTATACGAATAACTCATCGGTTTAGCATTCCGTAACAACAACCGTTATCGTTTTGTTTTGTTCAACCTCGCATACGTTTACACATAATAACACATCAATAAGCATTAGTATCACCGTTCAATGTTGTCTGATGTGTTTCTGACTGTTAAACTGTAAAGTTTAATCAGATTTCAGAAACAATAGCATAATAGTTTACTGTTAAGCATTACGTAGTTGATAGTACATCAATAGTTTGCATAGTTTGTACCTGAGTTACTGTGCCTTTACTGTTCCGTTCCCTGTTCCGGCGACGTTTCCGGCACAGTTGTTACAGTCTCCCCTTGTTAGAGAAATTTCGTCCCGAAATTTAAGCATTGCTATCGGGTACGGCTTCCTCTGCGAACAGTTTGGGATACTTGTTTCTCATGCGATCTTCGCGTTCCCAAGTAAACTCGGGTCCGCGCCTTGAGTTCCAACGTACTTTAACAATAGGAATACGGCTTCGTCTTAGTTGTTTAACCTTGCGATCCATAATCTCTAATGGTTCCTCAACAAAACGTAAGTGTTCATCCAATTGAATTTCTTCAATTGGTATGATAAGAGTTTCATCAGCAAGGCATTTCTTCAAGTTTGAGACGTGAAACACGTCGTGTACACCACTAAGTTCATCCGGTAAGCTTAATCTGTATGCTACAGGACCAATACGTTCGAGGATTTCGAACGGTCCCACATATCGTGGTGTTAGTTTCCCTTTCTTTGCGAATCGAACTACGCCCTTCTATGGGGAAACCTTCAACATGACACGGTCTCCTACTTGGAATTCCAACGGCTTACGCCGTTTATCGGCATAGCTCTTTTGTCTACTTCGTGTTGCTTGTAGTCTTTGTTGTATCTGAGCAATCTTGTCGGTAGTTTCTTGAATAAGTTCTGGCCCGGTGATACGATTATCTCCCACTTCGGACCAACAGATCGGCGATCGACACTTTCGGCCATAAAGAGCCTCAAATGGGGCACAACCGATACTGCTGTGATAACTGTTATTGTAGGAGAATTCGATTAGTGGCAAGTGAGAGTCCCAATTACCACCGAAGTCTAGAACACAAGTTCTCAACATATCCTCTAGGGTTTGTATAGTACGTTCACTTTGACCATCCGTTTGTGGATGATAAGCTGTACTCAAGTTCAATTGTGTCCCTAGAGATTTCTGTAACGATTGCCAGAACCTTGATGTAAATCTGCTATCACGATCTGAGATGATAGACAATGGCACACCATGGCGTACCACTATCTCGTCGATGTAAAGCTTTGCTAGTTTATCCATCGTGTTCGTTTCTCGCATTGGCAGGAAATGAGCAGACTTAGTTAATCGATCAACAATAACCCAAATAGTGTCGTGTCCACTGGAAGTGCGGGGTAACTTGGTAACAAAATCCATAGCTATCTGTTCCCACTTCCAAAGTGGAATTTTAGGCTGTTCCAGTAAACCTGACGGTTTCTGGTGTTCTGCCTTCGCCTTAGCACACGTGAGACATCGACCAACGTACTCAGCTTTGTCTTTCTTCATGCCCGGCCACCAATAAAATACACGTAAGTCTTGATACATCTTATCAGCACCGGGATGCACCGAGTACTTGGTCTTGTGTGCTTCATCAAAAATAAGCTTCCTTAACTCATCTACTGCAGGAATCCATATGCGATCCTTAAAGTAAACAAGTCCATCAGGTTTTGTCTCCAAATGTTTTTCCACTCCACAATCTATGTCTTTCTTCAAGTTTCCTCGTTCTACCGCCTCTTGTTGCGCTTGCATAATGTTACCGTGTAGGCTTGTCTGCACAGTCACTCCCATTGCTCTGACGCGCAAGGGTTTGACACGTTCCTTCCGGCTCAAGGCATCAGCAACAACGTTCGCCTTGCCCGGATGGTACTTGATTATACAATCATAGTCATTCAGAAGTTCAACCCAACGTCGCTGCCGCATGTTGAGTTCCTTCTGATCAAATATATGTTGCAGACTTTTGTGGTCTGTAAATATGGTACACTTGGTGCCATATAAATAATGTCTCCAGATTTTCAAGGCAAATATCACAGCTCCCAATTCCAGATCATGAGTAGTGTAATTCTTCTCATGAACCTTCAGTTGTCTAGAGGCATAAGCAATAACTTTGTCTCGCTGCATAAGTACACAGCCGAGTCCCTGATGGGAGGCATCACAGTATACTACAAAGTCATCACAACCATCTGGGAGAGATAAGATCGGAGCATCACATAGCTTTTGCTTCAACGTCTGAAAGGCTTCTTCTTGCTTTTGTTCCCAAACAAACGGTTCGCTTTTCTGCGTTAGCTTTGTGAGTGGCAGAGCTATCTTAGAAAAATTCGATATGAACCTTCGATAATAGCCCGCCAAGCCTAGAAAAGAACGTATCTTCGTCGGTGTCTTTGGAGCATCCCAATCTTTTATTGCTTCGATCTTGGCAGGATCAACATGTATTCCCTCACTGTTAATAACATGACCTAGGAATTGAACCTCTTTTAACCAAAACTCACACTTAGAGAATTTGGCATAGAGCTTCTCTCTCTTTAACAACTCCAAGATCGTTCTAAGGTGTTGCTCATGTTCTGCTTTGCTTTTAGAATAGATCAATATGTCATCAATGAAAACAATAACAAATTGATCCAAGTACGGCTTACACACACGGTTCATGAGGTCCATGAAAACCGCGGGTGCATTCGTCAAACCAAAAGGCATCACCATGAACTCGTAATGTCCGTATCTGGTACGAAACGCCGTCTTCGGTATGTCTTCGTCTTGTACTCTGAGTTGATGGTATCCGGAACGTAGATCAATCTTCGAAAAATACTGGGCTCCTTGCAATTGATCAAACAAATCATCAATCCTCGGCAATGGATACCGATTCTTGATGGTTAGTTTGTTTAGCTCTCTGTAGTCTATGCACATAGGAAAGGATCCATCCTTCTTTTTCACGAACAATACCGGAGCTCCCCAAGGTGAGTAGCTCGGTCGGATGAAACCTTTATCCAGTAGCTCCTGCAATTGGTTAGATAATTCCTGCATCTCCGAAGGTGCTAACCTGTAAGGAGATTTAGCAACAGGAGTTGCTCCAGGAACTAAATCAATACGGAACTCTACCGGTTGCACAGGTGGCAAACCAGGTAGATCTTCCGGAAATACTTCAGGATATTCTTTTACTATCGGTACGTCTTGAATAGTTTTCTTGTCTTTTTGTTTCTACACCACGTGAGCCAAGAAAGCTATACATTTCTTTTGCAGAAACTTACGCGCTTTTATGCATGATATGATCTTTACGTTTCTCTTTGCTTGATCCTCACGAACTTCCAATACACGATCATTCGTCACTGGAATCCGAAGTAGCTTTTCAGAACAGATGACTTCAACTCTATTGAGTGATAGCCAATCCACTCCCACAATGATGTCGAAACTGCCCAACTCCATCGGCAACAAGTCGATGGTAAATGTGTGATCTGTGAGTGTAAGTGGGCAGTTCCTAAGTATAGTGCTAACTGTAACCTGTTTTCCGTTCGCTACTTCGATAATGTATGGGGAATCTAAAGTTTCCTCAGTAAGGTTAAGTTGGCGTGCAAAGTCAGACGAAATAAAACTCTGATCTGCACCAGTGTCAAATAAAATAGATGCATAAGAGTCATGTATAAGAAATGTACCAGTGACCACGTTAGGGTCTTGGCGTGCTGCATTGGCTCCAATCACAAAAGCCCTTCCACGTGGTGCTTGGGCTCCTTGTTGTGCTCGTTTTGGACACTCTCTGGAGAAATGGCCTATTTCTCCACAGTTGTAGCATCCCCTATTGTTGTTGTTGTGATTGTCAGGTCTTGGTGGTGGAGGAAGTGCTACAGCAGCATTGTTTGCAGTTCGAGTTGCCGGTGCACGGCATTGTTGAGCTCGGTGACCTAGTCGGCCACAGTTGTTGCATTTTCTGCATTGCGCCGTAGCAGGATGATGAAATCTGCATCGTGCACACTGAGGATGCGGTCCCACATAATTCTTGGGTGCAACTTGAGCAGGTGCTGCAGTAACTTGTTGTAGAGGGGTGGCCATCACATAGTTCTTGACGACCTTTTGCTTTTTCTTCTGGTGGTGCTCGGGCTTCTTTGAAGTTATTTCTTTAGCTTTTCCCGAGTCGTCTTTCAGAACTCCTGACTTAACCATTATCCCAGTAAGTTTGGCTGAGAGGGAGATGGCTGACTCCAGTGTAGCAGGATACGCAGCCAAAACAATGCTTTGGATGCAGGAGGGTAATCCTGCAACATAGCGGTCAATCAGCTTTTCCAGTGTCGGTACCATTTCTGGCACCAGAGCTACCAGCTCACGATAGCGAGTGGTAAAAGTCATATGATCGGCTCCCTTCATCACATGATTCGAGAGCTCGATTTCAAGCTGTTGCACTTCATGCTTCGGACAAAACTCATTCCTCAGAAGAAGCTTAAACTCTGCCCAGGGCATTGCCATCGCTTCGTCCCTTCCCTTTGCCCTGATTTGTGCGTTCCACCATGTTAAAGCTCGCTTGCTGAACGAACCAGCTGCATAGCGAACCTTATGGTGATCTGGACAACCGCTAATGTCCAAGGTATTCTCCATCTTTTCAAGCCATTGGATAAGTCCAACAGCTCCTTCAGCACCGGTGAAGCTTGGGGGTTTGCATCCTACAAAGGATTTGTAGGAGCAGTCTGAGGTATGACTAGTGTTTCCACTAGCCTCTCCTGTAGTATGGCCAGACGTGTTGCCATGGCCTTGAATCCTGTTTATCATCTCTGGGATGACATCCTTAAGTTGACTTGTCAGTTGGGTGCTCAAGAGTGTCGCCAAGGCGATAGTAGCATGATCTATCATCTGAACGTTGCTTGAACCTGGTGGTGGAGAGTGTGGAGGAGGCGGAGGCGGAGGAGGTGGCTGTGGTGAATCTGCAGGTGAGGGTGTAGAGGAGTGTGGGGCAGATGTCTGAGTAGTAGGCTGTTTTCTTGGCGGCATTCTGATCATAACCAAAAGAATTTGGTTAGTGCAGTGATCGAATGCAGAAAACATAATGCGAACACAATCCTAAGTTCTCTACATGAGGGTTCCTAAGTTATAGTCTAGGACAAACCATTTAAGTAAATGACCTATTATTCTCTATAACCTTAAGCTCTGATACCAATCTGTCACACCCCGGGCCGGCGGGGTAGGATCGGATGTCCCCGTCGGGCGGAAGGTTCCCGGAGCGCGATATCGTGAGTGATAATCGGGTTGATCAGATTGTTTACATAACATCAATGTTAAGAATATCTAAAGCACAATTAGCATTAAACTAGGATTACAAAGTTAAATTACAGCATCAATGTTTGATAATTTAACTAAGTAAACCTATTCAAAAGAATCAAATGTTTCTATCTTGTATCTGTACAAGATAACAAATGAGATTCGTATTAACTACAAAAGATGTGCTATCCAAAAGTCTGCTAGGTCCTCTAGTTGGGCTGCCTAGCATGCAAATCCTGAGCCTTAGCTTATACCTGTGCATCACCTGAGAAAGCATGTAAGAAAACAAAGTCAACACAATGGTTGGTGAGTTCATGTAGTTTGTAAGTTTAAAATAGCTTTAGCAAACCTCCTTTGATAAAACCTTAACCTCATTAACATCACCTGTATCACAAAGTCAAATAGTATTTAGTTTGAATAGTGTGTTATGCCTTTAGCACTTGGCATAACCAAATAGTATTTAGTTTGAATAGTGTCTTATGCCTTTAGCACTTGGCATAATCAAATAGCATTTAGTAGTTTGAATAGTGTGTTATGCCTTTAGCACTTGGCATAATCAAATAGCATTTAGTTTGAATAGTGTATTATGCCTTTAGCACTTGGCATAATCAATAGTGTAAAAGCATTTCGTTAAATTTAAAACATTAGTTTTAAAATGTATAACATGCTTCTCAGTCCCGAGTTAAAAACCAAAATAGTTTGAAAAGGGACAATGAACTCACCTTGTATTTGTGGTAGTTGACTTAGTCCCAAACAAGAATGCACGCGCTCTTTGTTGTGATTGATATTGTTTTCACGATCCTGTATTTATTTACGATGTTTGAACTTGTAAGTATAAGTTTATAAATGGTTTGTGTGTGTGTATGTGTTAGCCATGACTTTGGCTAACACTCGTAAGGCTCGGTCATGATTCGGCCCTTGTTTCGTGTGTCATGGATTATTGTTACTATGCCTCTTTACATTTTAACACCTTTTGTAAAGGTTCTAGATGTAAATTTTTATCCTTACTAAATAGTGTCACAAGTCTTGGAGTATACTAGACTTTTAAGTGTTTGTTTACAAAACCAATATGTGGGCCGAAATGATGTGGGCTGAATCAATAGACATTGGGCTGATTTGTTAGGTTACTTAACCCTCATGAAATGGGCCAAATGGGGTTGGGCCTAATCGGTGGGCCTTAGGTGATTTGCATGTGTATAGGCCAACCATTGGGCCGGCTAGGGCTGTTGGGCCTAAGAGATATAGGTGGGCCAAAGGAATGAAATTGGGCCTGTTATAAATCTGTTGGGCCGGGACCCATACTGTTGGGCCAAATCAGTTATGTTCTGGGCCTAAAAGAATGGAGTTGGGCCATGATAATGGGCCTGGATCGAACTGCATGCTGTTGGGCCTAACAAAAAGGAAGTCTAAACTATTTGTGTTGGGCCACTGTGTTATGAGTGAGGTTCGGTCATGGAGATTCGAACCAGAGGTGTTTGAGGATGATGGTTGTACACAAAAACCAAGTTTTGAAAGGTAGAGGTTGATGGGATTAAGTCTAGCACCGGTTTAAGTTGTGTGAGTTAGAAAGAAGGTGAAAACCCTAATTTTCGCTACCTTTGCAGCTCATTACCTGAAATTTCAGTGGAGATCTCTATAGATCGGTTGTACTTTTGTGTAGAGGGGGTCGAGATCTTCGTCTGGGTTCAAGAACCACTCGATTTCGTTGAGTTTTGAGGGAGATATGATGATTTAAAGCTTGAAAATGGAGGTTGGGGATGAAAACCGGGATTAGGGTTTTGTAGGAAAGAAGAAGATGGGAAAAATGAATTAAATGGCTCATTCAAGGTATTTATACCTCGGGTGAGTTCGGGTTCGTTTTCGTTGCTCGGTTCGTGTTTTCGTTACGTTTTCGGAACGTAACGCGCGTTTTTCGCGTTTAAATTAGAAAGAATTATTTCATGATGTTTTAAACACAAATATATTTTTAGAAATTATTTTAAATATCGTAGTATTAATTTATTTATCGAATTTATTATTTTACGCGCTTATTTAATTTGTTCGCGATTTTTCTTAAAATAGTTTTATTTAATTTGTTTAATGATGAGTTTCAAAATTGTAAAATAAGAAATATCTTATTTCTTTAACTTTATGGTCGTTCGTATTTTTTATCGCTTTCGTTTCGTCAGAATGCGTCACCATCGCGCGTATTCGTTTGAATCGTCATTCGAACGAACACGACGATGGTTTTGCTTTTCGACTTTTGTTTTCTACTTTTCAGTTATTATTTCAGAACGTTAAACTATCAGAAATCATTCGTACAGATCGTCACCTATACGAATAACTCATCGGTTTAGCATTCCGTAACAACAACCGTTATCGTTTTGTTTTGTTCAACCTCGCATACGTTTACACATAATAACACATCAATAAGCATTAGTATCACCGTTCAATGTTGTCTGATGTGTTTCTGACTGTTAAACTGTAAAGTTTAATCAGATTTCAGAAACAATAGCATAATAGTTTACTGTTAAGCATTACGTAGTTGATAGTACATCAATAGTTTGCATAGTTTGTACCTGAGTTACTATGCCTTTACTGTTCCGTTCCCTGTTCCGGCGACGTTTCCGGCACAGTTGTTACAGGGAGAGATACATCTATCAGCGGTTTCCTTACGTGATACTAGACGATACACCGAGCTCGAGTTCGGGGTCTGACTCCGATCCATCGGAGGCATCTGCAGCTGCTTCTCAGGCTGATATACCATTGCCACAGACACCACCAGCACCAGTACCAGTACCGGTACCAGCACCTATGCCATCTCCACCGAGAGCCCCAGCGTGGGATGGACTTAGACAGATGCGAGGTTAAGCTCGCAAGACAACAGGTCTTCCTCCTAGATGTCAGATGGCGCCTAGAGATGAGCCCGACACCATACACGAGGTAGGAGAGTCTTCACAGCAGGCGGAGTTTAGGGCGCAGCTTCGCCAGGTGACTCTAGATCTTCAGGGGACTTGGCTAGAGTTACAGGAGTCTCGTGCTACTGTGGAGGACACACGTACTACCGTGTTGGAGATACTCACCTCCCATTTGATGTTAATGGAGCAGGTGAACGCACTGGATGCTGGCACGCAAGCTTGGCGGGCTATGATCGAGGAAAGGATGAGCAGGACAGTGATTCATGTGATGATAGCTGCATTTTGGCAGCGAGTGATGGTGATGAGAGGAGTGGTGATGGGAGTATTCGAGATGATGAGCCTAGAGGCTAGGCTACTCTGTGTAGCTATAGTGTTGGTCATTATAGCTATGGTGTTGGATGGTTTGTGGTATTTCATGCGGTGAGGGGTGATTGAAGACTGAGTAGTTGTGATCTTATTGTACATATCATGTGACATAGGTTGATCAGTAATTGTGAGTACGGGATATTTTGGGTATATACAGATCCCGAGTTTGTGAAATGTAAGGTATGTTTGTTGTTGGTTTGGGATATCATGACTCTTGGGTTGTATCAAAACTTTTGTGTATAAAACTATTGTAATGCTAATAAACTGGTTGTGTTGTGTATTTATCTGTGTAATGAGTGATGGGTGTGTTGTGTATGACTTGTGTGTTAATATCAAACTTATATGACCAAACACTAGATAACGAAAAAGAGCTGTGACAACATTCATGTGTGACAAACATATCAAAGTCCCTTGTGGCAACATATCAAAGTCCCTTGAGGCAACATATCAAAGTCCCTTGTGGCAACATATCAAAGTCCCTTGTGGCAACATATCAAAGTCCCTTGAGGCAACATATCAAAGTCCCTTGTGGCAACATATCAAAGTCCCTTGTGGCAACATATCAAAGTCCCTTGTGGCATCATATCAAAGCCCTGTGTGGCAACCTTTCAATTGTCTGTGTGACAACGTTTCAATTGTCTGTGTGACAACATTTCAAAGTCCTGTGTGGCAACATTTCAATTGTCTGTGTGACAACATTTCAAAGTCCTGTGTGGCAACGTTTCAATTGTCTGTGTGACAACATTTCAAAGTCCTGTGTGGCAACGTTTCAAGGTCCTGAGTAATCATATATCAAAAACATGGTTAATAACATATCTAAGTCGCAGTACTGTGAGCTGTAAAATATTTTAACATGCTTTTGAATTAACAGGACTGAGTATAACTACAAATATCTGTATGATCTGTGTGTATCGAGAACATGTCTGGACTAAATTCATGTAGTTATACTGTATTCTTTATAATCACATTTCAATAAAAATTTTCAGTATGACTGAATATGATTGAAATTATGTGATAGAACGGGTTATATCTTTAATGTTCTTAAACTGACCTAAGTTTGTCTGCTTGTTAGCAGAATAATGGCTCCCAAACGAGGTCGACCGGCTAAGAAATCTATCAAGAACATTACTAACCCGGAGCTGAATCAAGTTCCACCAGCAGATACTGAATCAAATCCAAATCCACAGGTGAATTTGGAAACAAATATTGTTCCACCCGTGAACCCGGGAGTAAACTCTGTTCCACCTACTGGTGCAGGTGGATCCGAATCAAACGAAGCAATGATAGCACGGATTGTGCGAGAACAGCTATCTGCTTGTGGTGTTTTGATACCACATCAACCTCATATTACTTCGGGTTCTGGTGGGGACCACAATCACGCCGAACGTAATGCTACTGATGGAAACGCGGAAACTCATAGAACCACTGGCACAAGTACAACTGCTCCTGATCCACCACGACAGGGATGTACTTATAAGTATTTTGCTTCCTGTAATCCTCCTACTTTCACTGGTACTGAAGGAGCGGCTGGATTGCTAAGGTGGATCGAGGAAATGGAAACGAAACTTAAAATCAGCCAGTGTTTAGAGGAGCATAAGGTGTCTTATGCTGCCTGTTCTTTTAAAGAATCAGCTTTGACCTGGTGGAATACCCAGGCAAAAACATTGGGCTCAGCTACAATCGATTCGATGGGCTGGAATGAATTTAAAACTCTGATTAAATCAGAGTACTGCCCACTCACAGAGATTCAAAAGCTCCAGGAGGAATTCTGGAATCACTCGATGATTGGGGCTGATTGTTTAGCGTATACCCATCGTTTCCACGAACTTACTTGTTTACTTCCCGATATGTTTCCTACAGAGGCAGAATTGATCGAGAAGTACATTAAGGGTTTGATTCCCCAGATTCGGGGAATGGTGACTGCAGCTGAACCCACAACCCTCAAACGTGCAACCCTCACCCGTGAGCATAAGAATCCTAGTGAACAGTATAGATCCTGAACTTATGCAACATCATGAGATACAACCATGGGAGTGTATACAAACAGCTATGGCACGCGATGACAAGCTACCTTACACTTCCAGTAGACTTGATGTTCCGGAATTGATTGGAACAATGGAATCAAGTCTACTCATTATATAACTATACACCAAAACCTAGGTTCCCTAAGGAAGACTAGGTCACATATGAACAATGTTCTCTCAAGGAACATAAACATCTCTGATAGTACGGTCGAGAGACTGAAAAACGAATCCGTATCACATCGAACAGACTCGAGGAAACTCTAAATACAACTTCGCATGAATATGAGAACATGAGAAACACATGATATCAAAGCATCTCCACCTATGCAAAGAAAAAGTAGTACCCGACAATGACGCTTAAATTTCGGGACGAAATTTCTTTAACAAGGGGAGACTGTGACAACTAGTACCAAATCGTCCGGCAAGTCCGTACGGTGTGTGTACTTTCACCATTTACTGTGTGTAAATACAATACGTAAACAGTTGTATGTGTTTAAGTGAAAACTTAAATACAGTAATTACAACAACGCAAGAGAAACAACAGTGTTCAATCGATTAACAATAACAAATCGGTTGCGATCTGATATCCATAGATGACAGGAATCAGATGACCGACAATTCAATGTGATAACAGGAGGTGTAGTTGAGTCCTTCAGCGAGGAAACACAATTCAAATCATATTGCAGTGTCGTTTTAAGAATAATAAACTGACAGCGTGTTTGCGTGGGTGACGACGATTCACACAAACATATCTGTGAGTTTAATGTTCTGAACGATAACTGATAAGTAGAATACCAAATCGGAAAGTGAAACGTACGATCGTGTTCGTACAGTTAGCGCTCTGTACGAAGACGTGCGTAAGTGACGCGATCTGACGAAACGATAACGAAACACGACCCGAACGAAAATAATTTAATAAAAATAAAATGTTAAACATTTTACAATTTTGAAACTCATCAAATAAATAAAATAACAACCTTTTTATTTAAAGCATAAGAATTACGCGTAAAATTTCCGGAAACGCGACGGAATCGCGAACCGAGCAACCGAAATGAACCCGAATACCCCGGGGGGTATTTAAGGACTAAATAAGGCTACTTTTTCATTTTCACCATCATCTTCCTCTCACTAGCTTCAAATTTTCGGAATCCATAACTCACCACCACCTTCAAGCTTCAACCCACCATATCTTCCTTGTTTCTTAACCAATTTCGATGCTTCTTGCGCCCACACGAAGCCCTTGACGAGCTCTACAAGAAAGTACAACGGATCTGAAGGTTTGCTCACTGAATCTCGAGGTATGAGTCCAGAAGAGCGTGAAAAGTAGGGTTTTGGTGTGTGTTTTGTTCGATCCACTTAGACAACCGGAAAACCATTCGTCTTGTTGAAACCACACACCTCGACAACTCTGTTTGATGCACCACAATGCGTGAACCACCATAGTGTCCAGATGATCGAGAATGATGGGGAAGAGGGAGTTACAGGTTCGCGTAGGGTTGGGGGAACCCGAACCTTGCTGCCACCGATGTACTGGGACGAACCCGTGCAAGGTTTGCAAACCCACACAGCCGAACCCTTCACCATCTGGACCGAATCTTCAGCACCATCACCGAACCTTTCTTGCTCACGAACCGGGATGGGAGGCGAACCTTGCATGGCCGAAACTCTTCATCACGAACCTACTTCATCACCGAACCTTCTTGCTGAAGCCAAACAGACGAACCCTGGGTTCAAGATTTAACAGTCGAACCATTGAATGTGACGAACCCACCAGTTGGATGACGAACCTGTGACTGAGATGGCCGAACCTTCACCCCACACCACACAATGGTTCGCTGGAAAGTGGAGCAGCTTGTCTCGCTTTTCTTTTGGTCGGCCATGTGAACAATTGTTTCGGCCCAACTTAGTTATGCTGGCCCAACCCCTTCGTGAATCCCAAAATTCAGCCGGCCCATGCCATAACTTGAAGGCCACCTAATCCCTTGGCCCAACAGCACATCCTTGACAACAGGCCCAATATCAACCGAGTAGCCCAGCAGTAAATGATGCAGGCCCAAATTCATTTAGGCCCAATAGCTTTTCTTTTGGACCAGCAGATTTTTAACCTTGGCCAGCATGCTGTTTCGATTAGGCCCAAATCAACCATTTTCTTTAGCCCAACACAGTGGCCCAACCGGCCTAAACCCATGGGCTTAGGCCCAATACGTGTGAATCAGCCCAACGACATCAACCGGCCCGAAACTTTGTACACTTCGGGCCACTTAAATTATTTGGTCTATGATCCAACATTTCGGCCCATAACACTAACATGGTGAGCTCACATTTAAAAATAAAGTTATTAAAACCATACATGGGAATTGTTTAATTATGGTGGTTTTAATACAAAAGGTGGCAATATGTTGCTACATTCGCATCTAACAAATAAAAACTATGTTATAGCATATAATGATGCTAAAAGGGTTACATAGAACATATGCTAGACGTATTTTAAATACATTATAGAAATTTCATAATCCTAAAGAGTTTATCAACACACAATGACGAGTCCTTGAGATTTCAAAAGTGAGAAAAGCTAAACATACAACATACGGAAATTTGTATCAATAAGGTATAATAAGGGAACCGGGGCCGAATGAGGATCGAGACAAAGAGATAATGACTAACTTAGGGCTAACACTCCCACACCTGTACATTGGTCACTACAACTTATACTTATAAATTACAACAACATGAAATCAATACAGGATTGTGAAATCAACAACAAGTCCAATCAAGAGCGCGTGTATTCTTCATTCTTTTAAGCTAAGTCAACCCTGCAACTACAAGGTGAGTTCATATGCCCCTTTTCTAATCTTTTCTGATTTCAAAGCTCGGGGCTGAGAAACATGCTAAACTTTTAATTATTTAAAAGTTCATTTTAATATATTGCTTATATCATGATTTAGATAATAATTGCTTGTCTTTATTATCGTTTATCATTACATGCGTGCTTGTTCATTATATCATACCTGAAATAGTTAGGAAGATATATACCACTATAGCTTCTTGACACATGTATGCACTAGGATAATATAAGTTGTTAAGAATATATCTTACAGCTTTTCATTATTCTTACACGATAGAACAACGGGGAAAAACCATGGGATAACATGCCAATAACAATTAATAATGACAAGAATGATCATCATGATAAGGTAACTTCATGATAACAGGATCATTCACACATTACTAATATCGGGTATAAGCCATGTTCTTATAACACCCTGTTTAAGTTAGTAAGAACACTCAACACGAGATAACAGTTGAGACATTTACTTGTGATATCGAGGATGATATCGCATGCACACGCTTTTGGGATGGCATTTCCCATACATACCATCATTACTTACTAAGACTCTATTTAGAGCACATCTTATAACCGTCAGAGGATGTCGGTTACACAACCATAGATCAGTCAAGTGATCACTACCTTTAATCATTAAAACTTTGGGGTAATTAAACGACATCACACCGGGCACGAGAGGTGCTATCAATCAAATTAATATAATGCTTAAAATCTAGGAAACGAGTCCATTTCAATAGATATCGTGGGAGGATATCTTACACACCGGGCTGATCAGAAATGACAGCTACTGAGACTATTACGTTTCTAACGAGGAATCATGAGTAGGACACTTTACACACCAGGCTGGATATGAGTGACAGCTACTGGGACTATTATGTTCCTATCTAGGTATCGAGTATGATATCTTACACACCGGACTGGTTAGTACTGACAGTCACATAAACTATTAAGTTTCGCTCTAGATATCGAGTATGATATCTTACATGCCGGGCTAATCCGTAAGGAATAGCTAACAGAGACTATTATGTTTCTTTATTCAATTGTTTGGGTATTTTACACGCCGGACTAATCAGTAATGATTAGTTACAGAAACTATTAAGTTTCGCTCTAGATATCGAGTATGATATCTTACATGCCGGGCTAATCCGTAAGGAATAGCTAACAGAAACGATTTCGTTTCTTACTTGTTCATTTGGGTTATCTTACATGCCGGGCTAATCCGTAAGGAATAGCTAACAGAAACGATTTCGTTTCTTACTTGTTCATTTGGGTTATATTACATGCCGGGCTAATCCGTAAGGAATAGCTAACAGAGATATGATGTCTCTTTATTCAATTATTGGTTTACTTTACACGCCGACTAATCCGTAAGGATTAGTTAACAGAGATGATTACATCTCTTACTTTATTCATTGAGTTCTTTTACACGCCGGATGTTCCTTAAGGAATGGTTAACAGAGATAATTCCGTCTCTATCTCTCTTTCATTATTGATCAACATACCGGGAAAATCACGGGTGAAAGGAAATGGGTATCCATCATTGTATTAAAGGTAGTGTCGTATGCAGTTAAGCATGTGGTGGGGTGGCGTCTGGGCTTGACCCTTTCGTATGCCCCTATATATAAGCATGCTTGACTGGATGAGGCATTATCTGTACATCCAATCATGGAGAGGACATTGTGTGAAACATGGGATTCAATTAACAATACAACTTGTGTGAAACACTGTGAAGATGATTGACAAGAATTCAATGGTTCTCAATTACTAAATTTATGAACTCACCAACCTAGTGTTGACTTTGTTTTAAATGCATGTTTTCTCAGGTGACAGACATGTTTAGTTAACAAGCATCAGTGTTTAAGCTAGAGGACTTTTAGAAGACCTAGCTTACTTTTGGATGCATACATTTTGATGGCATTCGTGAATCTATTTTGCATATCTTGTACAGCTACAAGATAGAACTACACGATTCTTTTTGGATTAGATTTACTTAGTTAAATTATGAACACGTATTGTGTAATTTAACTTTGTAATTCTATATTATATGTCATGATTAGAATTTCTCATTATACATCATGTGCCATGTAAACAATCTGATCATTTCGATTATCATTCAAGATATCGCGCCCCGGGAACCTTCCGCCCGACGGGAAAACCCGATCCGTTCCCGCCGGCCCGGGGTGTGACAGGTATGTTGGTAACAAAAACTCAGACGGCCGTGGGCCGTAGTGATGTCGGTTGTAACATCAGTGCCGGACGCGTGCCGGAACAGTGATCGTAACAGTAAACATGTACAGTGATTCAGGTACACAATTCGTTAAACTATGTTTAGACTATTTATACATTTGATTAGCATGGAACTATTAAACGATTGTCTGAATCTGACTAAAACTTTAGGGTTTAACAGTCAGAAAACATGTCAGACAACACAGTGTTGAAACACGAATACATGATGTGATATTAGTTTACATAAACGTATGTGAGATGAGACAAAACCAAACCTTAATGGTTATTGTTGCAGAATGCTAAACCGACGAGTTGTTCGTACAGGTGACGATCTGTACGAGTAATTCTGATAGTTTAACGTTCAGAAATAATAACTTAACAGTAGAAAACAAGAATCAGAAAGCCAAACCATCGACGTGTTCGTTGGAATGACGATTCGAACGAATACGTGCGATGGTGACGCGATCTGATGAAACGATAACGAAAACGAATAAAGACACGAACGATCATAAATTTAAAGAAATATTATATTTCTCATTTTACAATTTTGAAACTCATCATAAAATAAGGTATTTTAACTCTAACTATTTTAATTTAAATCGCGAACAAATTAATTAAACGCGTAAAAAAATTAAATGCGACAAATAAAATATCACAACGATAATTAAATTTAACTTTAGAAATAAATAACATTCGAATCGTTAAAACAAACTTATTTTATTTGAGTTACGAAAAACACGCGTAAAGTGCCGGATACGCGACGAGATTACGAACCGAGCAACCGAAACGAACCCGAACCACCTCGGGGTATATAAACCTTTGATGAGTGCATTTATTTCATTTTCACAAAATCCTTTCTCTCTCTAGCCATCAAAACCGTTCACCTCTCTCCTCACCACCAAAAATCACCATCTTTGATCTTTGAAGCTCCATAACTAGCTCATTTCTCCACCGATTTTCGTGATTCTTGAGCCTAAACGACCATCTTGATCTCTATTATCAGGAAGTACAGCAGATCTAACAAGTTACTCAGTCTAATACGAGGTATGAATCAAAGTCTAAACCGAAAACTAGGGTTTTCTTAACCCACCGTCGACACCCACACACACACACCTGATCGGAGAGGTGATAACCTTCGAAACCATGTATGTTGGAACTCATACTCGTCCCAACTCCAAGGGGGAACAGCCTTGCTATCTATCGACAGAAGAGACGGCAGTGGATTTCAGGGTTCGGGTGAGGTAGCCGATGGCCGAGCCTTGCCAGCATGGCCGAACCCTTGACCACCGAATCCTTCGCGAACCCTAGCTTGGTTTTGAGCAGCACCGAACCCAGCCATCTCGAACCTTCTGGTGCGAACCCTTGGTCTCTACGAACCCTCATTTGGTCACGAGCCATGTACGAACCCTTCTCCCTAAGCGAACCCAGCCGAGTCTCTGCACGCTACGAACCCTCGACTTCACCCTGCGAACCCTACTTGACTCAGGCCGTATCACCGAACCTTTGGTTCGCTTGCCATCACCAGACGAACGCTGCATCAACTCCCGAACCCCCATGCATACCGAACCCTAGCATGTGTACGAACCCTTCTCCCTCATGAAACCACCAGCGAACCCACATCTGCACCGAACCTTTAGTTGGTTTTGTTAGCCGAGCCTTGAAGGTAACGAACCTTGGTGATATTCTCAGTTGTTAAACGAACATTGGTTCTAAAATCCCAGAATGTTCGCTGCTATTTCGTTTGTTTAGCCAGCCTACTACATGTGATGGTATTCTGTTGAATTAGTCCACGCAACTCACTGGCCCAAATGCATTTCTTTTGGCTCATAATCTCACTCAAGGTTTCAATGAACCAACCGGCCCAATACCATTTCGTAATCAAACAACCGGCCAACTATTTCATTCGAATAAACAAAGCAATCGGCCCAGGTTCTTGTGTATTCGGCCCAACAGTAAAACCTATCGGCCCAACCCTGTTGTCTGGCCCATCTCGCTTACTTGACCCAACGCAATTGTTCGGGGCCCAACTATTAAAACATGTATTCCCATTCAGCCCAATAGTCCAACCCAAGAGTGAAACTCGGTTCAACCCAAAATGTTCTCATATGGCTCACTTAATACTTCGGTCCAATAGTTTGGCCCATGGCCACTAGCCGGCCCATCTTATTAAATGGGCCCAAACCGTTTGTTCTTTGGCTTAAGCTAGCTAATTTATGCATTGATTGGCCCGAGTCATAAAGCCCACTTGTTAAAGTCCAATTCGATTACCTTTCGGCCCATTTAGCTTGTTTCTAAAACCATAATAGGCCCATTAACATTTAAGGCCCATGCATTGCCTAAGTCCAATATTAACACGAATGACTTACAAGATTATCCGGCTCAATGGTTGTTAAACAACTTACAAACATTAGAATGAACATGGAAAATAATGAAAACCAAAAAGCCAACACATTGGTGTAATAAACATTTCGTTTGTTATGAAACGATAACAAGTTTTAATTAAATTACTTGAAGGTTTAAAAGTCTTAAATAAATGGCAATTTGTTACCAATGATCAAGTAAAACAGCTTTAACAAAGAAGAATTGGAGCCGGATAACAAACAAGACTTATGAGTGTTAGCCGACTTTAGGGCTAACACTAACACTTATACGCGTAGTAAATTCATACAAACTTATACTTATGAACTACAACATCATGAAATCAATACAGGAACTTGAACATCAAAACAAGTGCAAACAAAGAGTGCGTGCATTCTTATTATACATAGTCAACTACTTCGGACTTAAGGTGAGTTCATTGTCCCCTTTCAAACTTATTTGTTTTAAATTCGGGACTGAGAAGCATGTTAAACATTTTATTTAAATGTTATTTAATGCTTTAAACATAAACATGAATGCTTATGATTGAAACCTTTACTTTAAGCTTGATGCTTAAAATCAATTGTTGATTACTTGATACGATTACATGATACTTGATTCAATTACATGCGATGTGATTCAATTACATGAGACATGATACAAATACATGACACTGGATACGATTACATGATACTTGATACAATTACATGAGATTTGATTCAATTACATGAGATGTGATTCAATTACATGAGATATGATACAAATACATGATACTTGATTCAATTACATGAGACTTGATACTATTACATGCTACTAGGCCATCATACATGTATCTAACCATAGACTACGTAATTGCTGAACGTCTGGTATTCCAGAGCTTGTACCTATGGGGTGAGATACATGTAATAACATAAACGTAATGATACTCAGCTATTACCTGGTTATAAGGGACATGTAATTGCTAAACTACTGGTAATCCAGAGCTTTTGTGGGCTTATATGAGGTATGTAAAGGCTAAACATGAAAGTATCGATTCTAAGCTATTACCTGGTTATAAGGGACACGTAATTGCTAAACTACTGGTATTCCAGAGCTTGTGTCGGCTTATATGAGGTATGTAAAGGCTAAACATAAACGTAACGTTACGGAGCTATTACCTGGTTATAAGGGACATGTAATTGCTGAACGTCTGGTATTCCAGAGCTTTTGTCCGCTTATAAGAGGTATGTAAAGGCTAAACATGAACTTGTTGAATGCTAAGCTGTTATCTATATAAGAGACATGTAATTGCTAAACTACTGGTATTCCAGAGCTTTTGTCTGCTTATAGGAGATATGTAAATGCTAAACTATGTGTGTGTGAATCTATGATGCTTGATAAACATGATGAGAAACTAACACGTACGAATACATTAGACATGAAAGCATTGAAACAGATAACAAAGGCTTGATGAGGATTGAGTTGTGTGGTAGGTAAAATTGCTTAATTATTATTAACAACAATGTCATATCCGGGTTAGTATGTGGTGGGATGTTGGCTAGGGCTTGTCCCTTACATATGCCCTATATATAAGCATACCGACTTGGATATTACAGGTGGAGTTAATGAGGTTAAGGTTTTACGGAAGGAGGTTTGTGAAACTATTTTTAAATTTATAAACTATATGAACTCACCAACCGTTGTGTTGACTTGATCTTTTCACATGCTTTCTCAGGTGAAGAACAGGTTTAATCTTAAGCTTTTGGGATATGCATACTAGGCTGCTCAGTTAGAGGACCTAGTAGACTTTTGGGAAGCACAACTTTTGTTGATGACACATGTTACTTTTGATATCTTGTACATATACAAGATATATACATTATTCTTTTGGTTAGGTTTACTTAGTTAAATTGCAGAACATTGCTATTGTAATTTAACTTTGTAATCCTACATATCATTTGATTGTGCTTTAGATATTCTTAAACGTTGATGCTATGTAAACAATCTGATCATCATGATTATCATCCACGATATCACGCCCCGGGAACCTTCCGCCCGGCGGGGACTCCGATCCAACCCCGCCGGCTCGGGGTGTGACAGATTGGTATCAGAGCTCAAGGTTATAGAGAATAATAGGTCATTTACTAAAACGGTTTGGCCTAGACTATAACTTAGGGACCCTCATGTAGAGAACTTAAGACTTAAGTTTGCATTATGTTTTCTGCGTTCGATCATTGCACTAACCAAATTCTTTTGGTTATGATCAGAATGCCGCCGAGAAAACAACCTACTCCACAAGTTTCTGCTCCTCACTCTTCGACTCCTACACCACCGGATTCACCACCGCCACCTCCTCCTCCTCCGCACTCTCCACCACCAGGCTCAAGCAATACACCGACACTGGATCCTGCTACTATCGCCTTGGCGACACTACTGAGTACCCAGCTGACGAGTCAACTAAAGGATGTCATCCCAGAGATGATAAACAGGATTCAAGGACAAGGCAACACTTCTGGTCACACCACAGGCGAGGCTAGTGGAAACACTGGTCATACTTCGGATTGCTCCTATAAGTCCTTTGTAGGATGCAAACCCCCGAGCTTTACCGGAGTTGAAGGAGCTGTTGGACTGATCCAATGGCTTGAGAAAATGGAAAATACTTTGGACATCAGCGGTTGTCCAGAACATCACAAAGTTCGCTATGCAGCTGGTTCTTTCAGCAAGCGAGCTTTGACTTGGTGGAACGCACAGATAAGAGCCAAGGGAAGAGATGAAGCAATGGCGATGCCCTGGGCAGAATTTAAACTTCTTCTGAGGAATGAGTTTTGCCCGAAACATGAACTACAACAACTGGAGATTGAGCTCTCGAATCATGAGATGAAGGGAGCTGATCATATGACTTTTACCAACCGCTATCATGAACTGGTAGCCCTGGTGCCAGAAATGGTACCGACCTTGGAGAAACTAATTGATCGCTATGTGGCAGGACTACCTTCATGTATACAAAGCGTTGTACTGGGTTCATATCCTGCTACTTTGGAGTCAGCCATTTCCCTCTCTGCTAAGCTTACCAAAGTAATGGTAAAGTCTGGAGTCTTGAAAGATGATGCTGGCAAGGCCAAAGAAACAACGTCAAAGAAACCTGAGTACCACCAGAAAAAGAAACAAAAGGTTGTCAAGAATTATGCAGCCGTTACCCCTCTGCGACAGGCACCTGCAGCACCTGTCAATCCTACTACTAGGGGTTATGGAGGGGAATATCCCCAGTGCACCAACTGCAAGTATCATCATCCTGTTGGTGCTCAATGCAGGAAGTGCACGAATTGTGGCCGGTTTGGCCACTGGGTTAACAAGTGCCGAGTTGCTGTAAATCAGGCCACTAACACCGCAGCAAGAACACTACCTCCACCACCACCACAGAACCCAGGCAATAACAACAACAGAGACTGCTACAACTGCGGGGAACTAGGTCACTTCTCCCGCAACTGTCCAAAGAAGGTGCAAGCTGGAGCACAAGCACCTCGTGGACGAGCTTTTGTCATTGGAGCTAATGCTGCACGTCAGGACCCTAATGTGGTCACTGGTACATTTCTTTTACATGACTCTTATGCATCCATACTATTTGATACTGGTGCAGACCAGAGTTTTATTTCATCTGATTTTGCACGACAACTTAGTCTTACTGAGGATACCTTAGACTCCCCTTACATTATTGAAGTAGCTAATGGGAAACAAGTTACAGTTAGCACTATACTTAGGAACTGCCCACTTACACTTATAGATCATACATTTTCCATCGACTTGTTGCCGATGGAGTTGGGCAGTTTCGATATCATCGTGGGAATGGATTGGCTCTCACTCAATCGAGTTGAAGTCATCTGTTCCGAGAAGCTACTTCGGATTCCAGTAACGGATGATCGTGTATTGGAAGTTCGTGGGGATCAAGCCAAGAGAAACGTAAAGATCATATCATGCATAAAAGCGCGTAAGTGTCTGCAAAAGAAGTGCATAGCATTCTTGGCTCATGTGGTGGAGAAAGACAAAGACAAGAAAACGATACAAGACGTACCGATAGTGAAGGAATATCCTGAAGTATTTCCGGATGATCTACCTGGTTTGCCACCTGTGCGACCGGTAGAGTTTCGTATCGATCTAATTCCTGGGCAACGCCCGTTGCTAAATCTCCTTATAGGTTAGCACCTTCGGAGATGCAGGAATTATCTAATCAACTACAGGAATTACTTGATAAAGGTTTCATCCGACCGAGCTACTCACCTTGGGGAGCTCCGGTTTTGTTCGTGAAAAAGAAGGATGGATCCTTTCGGATGTGCATAGACTACAGGGAGCTAAACAAATTAACCATCAAGAATCGGTATCCATTACCGAGGATTGATGATTTATTTGATCAGTTGCAAGGAGCTCAGTACTTTTCGAAGATCGATCTGCGTTCCGGATATCATCAGCTTAGAGTACAAGACGAAGACATACCCAAGACGGCGTTTCGTACCAGGTACGGGCACTATGAGTTCATGGTGATGCCTTTTGGTTTGACGAATGCACCTGCGGTTTTCATGGACCTCATGAACCGTGTGTGTAAGCCGTACTTAGATCAATTTGTTATTGTTTTCATTGATGACATATTGATCTATTCTAAAAGCAAAGCAGAACACGAGCAACATCTGAGAACGATCTTGGAACTGTTAAAGGAAGAGAAACTCTATGCCAAATTCTCTAAGTGTGAGTTTTGGTTAAAAGAGGTTCAATTCCTAGGTCACGTTGTTAACAGTGAGGGAATTCACGTTGATCCTGCCAAGATCGAAGCAATAAAAGATTGGGACACTCCGAAGACACCTACGGAGATACGTTCTTTTCTAGGCTTAGCAGGCTATTACAGAAGGTTTATTTCAAACTTTTCTAAGATAGCTCTGCCACTCACGAAGCTAACACAGAAAAGCGAGCCGTTTATTTGGGAGCAAAAACAAGAAGAAGCCTTTCAGACATTGAAACAAAAGCTATGTGATGCTCCGATCTTATCACTCCCAGATGGTTGTGATGACTTTGTTGTTTATTGTGATGCATCCCATCAGGGACTTGGCTGTGTACTTATGCAGCGGGACAAAGTCATTGCCTATGCTTCGAGACAATTAAAGATTCATGAGAAGAACTACACAACTCATGATCTGGAATTGGGAGCAGTGGTGTTTGCACTGAAGATCTGGAGGCATTACTTATATGGAACCAAGTGTACCATATTTACAGATCACAAAAGTCTACAACATATATTCGATCAGAAGGAACTCAATATGCGACAGCGACGTTGGGTTGAGCTTCTGAATGACTATGACTGTGTGATTAAGTACCATCCAGGCAAGGCAAACGTTGTTGCTGATGCCTTGAGCCGGAAGGAACGGGTCAAACCCTTGCGCGTCAGAGCAATGGGAATGACTGTGCAGACAAGTTTACACGATCACATTAGTCAAGCACAACAGGAAGCAATTGAACGAGGAAACTTGAAGAAAGACTTAGATTGCGGTGTGGAGAAACAATTGGGAACAAAACCCGATGGACTTGTTTACTTCAAGGATCGTATCTGGATTCCTGCAGTAGATGAGTTAAGGAAACTTATTTTTGATGAAGCACATAAGACCAAGTACTCTGTGCATCCCGGTGCTGATAAAATGTACCAAGACTTACGTGCATTCTATTGGTGGCCGGGTATGAAGAAAGACATCGCTGAGTATGTTGGTAGATGCCTTACGTGTGCTAAGGTGAAGGCGGAACACCAGAAACCATCTGGTTTGCTGGAACAGCCTGAAATACCACTATGGAAGTGGGAACAAATAGCTATGGACTTTATTACCAAGCTACCCCGCACTTCCAGTGGACATGATACCATTTGGGTTATCGTTGATCGATTGACCAAATCTGCTCACTTCTTGCCGATGCGAGAAACGTACACGATGGATAAACTAGCAAAGCTTTACATCAACGAGATAGTGGTACGCCATGGTGTGCCATTGTCTATCATTTCAGATCGTGATAGCAGATTTACATCAAGGTTTTGGCAGTCATTGCAGAAATCTCTAGGGACACAATTAAACTTGAGTACGGCTTATCATCCACAAACGGATGGACAAAGCGAACGTACTATCCAAACCCTGGAGGATATGTTAAGAACTTGTGTTCTAGACTTCGGTGGTAATTGGGATTCCCACTTGCCACTAATCGAGTTCTCCTACAACAACAGTTATCACAGCAGCATCGGTTGTGCCCCATTCGAGGCTCTTTATGGTCGCAAATGTCGGTCACCGATCTGTTGGTCAGAAGTGGGAGACAATCGTATCACCGGGCCAGAACTTATTCAAGAAACTACAGACAAGATTGCTCAGATACAACAAAGACTACAAGCGACACGAAGCAGACAAAAGAGCTATGCTGATAAACGGCGTAAGCCGTTGGAATTCCAAGTGGGAGATCGTGTTATGCTTAAGGTTTCTCCTTGGAAAGGCGTAGTCCGTTTTGCAAAGAAAGGCAAACTAACACCACGATACGTAGGACCGTTCGAAATCATCGAACGTATTGGTCCTGTAGCATACAGATTGAAATTACCGGATGAACTTAGTGGTGTACATGACGTGTTTCACGTCTCAAACTTGAAGAAATGCCTTGCTGATGAAACTCTTATCATACCAATTGAAGAAATTCAATTGGATGAAAACTTACGTTTTGTTGAAGAACCATTGGAGATTATGGATCGTAAAGTCAAGCAACTGAGACGAAGTCGTATTCCTATCGTTAAAGTTCGTTGGAACTCAAAGCGCGGACCTGAGTTTACTTGGGAACGTGAAGATCACATGAGAAACAAGTATCCCCAACTCTTTGCCGAGGAAGTCGTACCGAAATAACGAGTCTTAAATTTCGGGACGAAATTTCTCTAACAAGGGGAGACTGTAACATCAGTGCCGGACGCGTGCCGGAACAGTGATCGTAACAGTAAACATGTACAGTGATTCAGGTACACAATTCGTTAAACTATGTTTAGACTATTTATACATTTGATTAGCATGGAACTATTAAACGATTGTCTGAATCTGACTAAAACTTTAGGGTTTAACAGTCAGAAAACATGTCAGACAACACAGTGTTGAAACACGAATACATGATGTGATATTAGTTTACATAAACGTATGTGAGATGAGACAAAACCAAACCTTAATGGTTATTGTTGCAGAATGCTAAACCGACGAGTTGTTCGTACAGGTGACGATCTGTACGAGTAATTCTGATAGTTTAACGTTCAGAAATAATAACTTAACAGTAGAAAACAAGAATCAGAAAGCCAAACCATCGACGTGTTCGTTGGAATGACGATTCGAACGAATACGTGCGATGGTGACGCGATCTGATGAAACGATAACGAAAACGAATAAAGACACGAACGATCATAAATTTAAAGAAATATTATATTTCTCATTTTACAATTTTGAAACTCATCATAAAATAAGGTATTTTAACTCTAACTATTTTAATTTAAATCGCGAACAAATTAATTAAACGCGTAAAAAGAATTAAATGCGACAAATAAAATATCACAACGATAATTAAATTTAACTTTAGAAATAAATAACATTCGAATCGTTAAAACAAACTTATTTTATTTGAGTTACGAAAAACACGCGTAAAGTGCCGGATACGCGACGAGATTACGAACCGAGCAACCGAAACGAACCCGAACCACCTCGGGGTATATAAACCTTTGATGAGTGCATTTATTTCATTTTCACAAAATCCTTTCTCTCTCTAGCCATCAAAACCGTTCACCTCTCTCCTCACCACCAAAAATCACCATCTTTGATCTTTGAAGCTCCATAACTAGCTCATTTCTCCACCGATTTTCGTGATTCTTGAGCCTAAACGACCATCTTGATCTCTATTATCAGGAAGTACAGCAGATCTAACAAGTTACTCAGTCTAATACGAGGTATGAATCAAAGTCTAAACCGAAAACTAGGGTTTTCTTAACCCACCGTCGACACCCACACACACACACCTGATCGGAGAGGTGATAACCTTCGAAACCATGTATGTTGGAACTCATACTCGTCCCAACTCCAAGGGGGAACAGCCTTGCTATCTATCGACAGAAGAGACGGCAGTGGATTTCAGGGTTCGGGTGAGGTAGCCGATGGCCGAGCCTTGCCAGCATGGCCGAACCCTTGACCACCGAATCCTTCGCGAACCCTAGCTTGGTTTTGAGCAGCACCGAACCCAGCCATCTCGAACCTTCTGGTGCGAACCCTTGGTCTCTACGAACCCTCATTTGGTCACGAGCCATGTACGAACCCTTCTCCCTAAGCGAACCCAGCCGAGTCTCTGCACGCTACGAACCCTCGACTTCACCCTGCGAACCCTACTTGACTCAGGCCGTATCACCGAACCTTTGGTTCGCTTGCCATCACCAGACGAACGCTGCATCAACTCCCGAACCCCCATGCATACCGAACCCTAGCATGTGTACGAACCCTTCTCCCTCATGAAACCACCAGCGAACCCACATCTGCACCGAACCTTTAGTTGGTTTTGTTAGCCGAGCCTTGAAGGTAACGAACCTTGGTGATATTCTCAGTTGTTAAACGAACATTGGTTCTAAAATCCCAGAATGTTCGCTGCTATTTCGTTTGTTTAGCCAGCCTACTACATGTGATGGTATTCTGTTGAATTAGTCCACGCAACTCACTGGCCCAAATGCATTTCTTTTGGCTCATAATCTCACTCAAGGTTTCAATGAACCAACCGGCCCAATACCATTTCGTAATCAAACAACCGGCCAACTATTTCATTCGAATAAACAAAGCAATCGGCCCAGGTTCTTGTGTATTCGGCCCAACAGTAAAACCTATCGGCCCAACCCTGTTGTCTGGCCCATCTCGCTTACTTGACCCAACGCAATTGTTCGGGGCCCAACTATTAAAACATGTATTCCCATTCAGCCCAATAGTCCAACCCAAGAGTGAAACTCGGTTCAACCCAAAATGTTCTCATATGGCTCACTTAATACTTCGGTCCAATAGTTTGGCCCATGGCCACTAGCCGGCCCATCTTATTAAATGGGCCCAAACCGTTTGTTCTTTGGCTTAAGCTAGCTAATTTATGCATTGATTGGCCCGAGTCATAAAGCCCACTTGTTAAAGTCCAATTCGATTACCTTTCGGCCCATTTAGCTTGTTTCTAAAACCATAATAGGCCCATTAACATTTAAGGCCCATGCATTGCCTAAGTCCAATATTAACACGAATGACTTACAAGATTATCCGGCTCAATGGTTGTTAAACAACTTACAAACATTAGAATGAACATGGAAAATAATGAAAACCAAAAAGCCAACACATTGGTGTAATAAACATTTCGTTTGTTATGAAACGATAACAAGTTTTAATTAAATTACTTGAAGGTTTAAAAGTCTTAAATAAATGGCAATTTGTTACCAATGATCAAGTAAAACAGCTTTAACAAAGAAGAATTGGAGCCGGATAACAAACAAGACTTATGAGTGTTAGCCGACTTTAGGGCTAACACTAACACTTATACGCGTAGTAAATTCATACAAACTTATACTTATGAACTACAACATCATGAAATCAATACAGGAACTTGAACATCAAAACAAGTGCAAACAAAGAGTGCGTGCATTCTTATTATACATAGTCAACTACTTCGGACTTAAGGTGAGTTCATTGTCCCCTTTCAAACTTATTTGTTTTAAATTCGGGACTGAGAAGCATGTTAAACATTTTATTTAAATGTTATTTAATGCTTTAAACATAAACATGAATGCTTATGATTGAAACCTTTACTTTAAGCTTGATGCTTAAAATCAATTGTTGATTACTTGATACGATTACATGATACTTGATTCAATTACATGCGATGTGATTCAATTACATGAGACATGATACAAATACATGACACTGGATACGATTACATGATACTTGATACAATTACATGAGATTTGATTCAATTACATGAGATGTGATTCAATTACATGAGATATGATACAAATACATGATACTTGATTCAATTACATGAGACTTGATACTATTACATGCTACTAGGCCATCATACATGTATCTAACCATAGACTACGTAATTGCTGAACGTCTGGTATTCCAGAGCTTGTACCTATGGGGTGAGATACATGTAATAACATAAACGTAATGATACTCAGCTATTACCTGGTTATAAGGGACATGTAATTGCTAAACTACTGGTAATCCAGAGCTTTTGTCGGCTTATATGAGGTATGTAAAGGCTAAACATGAAAGTATCGATTCTAAGCTATTACCTGGTTATAAGGGACACGTAATTGCTAAACTACTGGTATTCCAGAGCTTGTGTCGGCTTATATGAGGTATGTAAAGGCTAAACATAAACGTAACGTTACGGAGCTATTACCTGGTTATAAGGGACATGTAATTGCTGAACGTCTGGTATTCCAGAGCTTTTGTCCGCTTATAAGAGGTATGTAAAGGCTAAACATGAACTTGTTGAATGCTAAGCTGTTATCTATATAAGAGACATGTAATTGCTAAACTACTGGTATTCCAGAGCTTTTGTCTGCTTATAGGAGATATGTAAATGCTAAACTATGTGTGTGTGAATCTATGATGCTTGATAAACATGATGAGAAACTAACACGTACGAATACATTAGACATGAAAGCATTGAAACAGATAACAAAGGCTTGATGAGGATTGAGTTGTGTGGTAGGTAAAATTGCTTAATTATTATTAACAACAATGTCATATCCGGGTTAGTATGTGGTGGGATGTTGGCTAGGGCTTGTCCCTTACATATGCCCTATATATAAGCATACCGACTTGGATATTACAGGTGGAGTTAATGAGGTTAAGGTTTTACGGAAGGAGGTTTGTGAAACTATTTTTAAATTTATAAACTATATGAACTCACCAACCGTTGTGTTGACTTGATCTTTTCACATGCTTTCTCAGGTGAAGAACAGGTTTAATCTTAAGCTTTTGGGATATGCATACTAGGCTGCTCAGTTAGAGGACCTAGTAGACTTTTGGGAAGCACAACTTTTGTTGATGACACATGTTACTTTTGATATCTTGTACATATACAAGATATATACATTATTCTTTTGGTTAGGTTTACTTAGTTAAATTGCAGAACATTGCTATTGTAATTTAACTTTGTAATCCTACATATCATTTGATTGTGCTTTAGATATTCTTAAACGTTGATGCTATGTAAACAATCTGATCATCATGATTATCATCCACGATATCACGCCCCGGGAACCTTCCGCCCGGCGGGGACTCCGATCCAACCCCGCCGGCTCGGGGTGTGACATCGGTACCTCTAATGTTTCTAAAGGTACCAGACGAAAGTGGATTGGCAAAACAAAGGCGAGAGCTCCGGCTGAAATCAACCAGAGCAAGGCAACTGTGAAAAATTTTGGTGCTGTTATTTCTGAGAAGAAAGGTTACACTGGACAGGCACCTAAATGTACTCGGTGTTCATTTCATCATACTGGACCATGTCCTACTTGTGCCAACTGTAATAGAGTTGGGCATTACACCAAGTATTGCAACTTGCCTGCTCGCCAACCGAATCAAGCACCTCGACAAATCATTCAAACAAATCGGTCATGCTACAAATGTGGAAGCCCTGACCATCTCATGCGAAACTGTCCAAACAATAACACCAATCCGGGAAATGAAGCTAGGGGAGAGCTTTTCAGATTGGTGCGACCGAGGCAAGACATGATGCAAATATTGTCACTGGTACGTTTCTTCTTGATAATCTATACGCATCAGTTCTGTTTGATACAGGAGCAGATAAGAGTTTTATCTCTCCTGAATTTGCATCATTAATTTCATTGCCTACGGTAGACCTAGAAACTCCTTATGTTATTGAACTTGCTAATGGCAAGTTAATCAAAACTAACAGTGTGATTCAAGGATGTTCCTTGAATCTGAATGATCATCTTTTCAATTTCAATTTACTTCCTATTGAGCTTGGGAGCTTTGATGTCGTTGTCGGTATGGACTGGCTTTCTGATAACCAAGCGGAAGTTGTGTGTCAAAACAAGATGATCCGTATTCCATTACCTAACGGTAATACACTGATAGTTCAAGGAGAACGAGCTGGTAGGAAACTTGGTATTATATCTTGTATGCAAGCTCAGAAATTTTTAAGGAAAGGTTGTTATGCTTTTCTGGCACACGTGACTGAGCATAATTCTTCACCCAAACAAATCACCGACATTCCAGTAGTCAAAGATTTTCCTGAAGTATTTCTTGAGGATATCTCAGGATTACCCCCAGTGAGACAAGTTGAATTTCGGATTGACTTGATTCCAGGTGCAGCACCTGTTGCTAAAGCCCCGTATCGGCTTGCACCTTCAGAAATGCAAGAACTGTCAGGTCAATTACAAGAACTGTTAGACAAGGGTTTTATTAGACCTAGTTTCTCACCCTGGGGAGCACCAATTCTTTTTGTGAAAAAGAAAGATGGTTCATTCAGGATGTGTATTGACTACCGGGAGCTCAATAAACTAACAATCAAAAACAGTTATCCATTGCCACGTATAGATGATCTGTTCGATCAACTTCAAGGTGCTACTTACTTTTCAAAAATTGATTTAAGTTCCGGATATCATCAATTACGAGTGCACGAAGATGATGTTCCTAAAACTGCATTCCGAACTCGATATGGGCATTATGAATTTCTAGTAATGCCGTTTGGATTAACAAATGCACCTGCAGTTTTCATGGATCTGATGAATCGGGTATGTAGACCTTATCTGGATAAATTTGTGATTGTGTTTATTGATGATATTCTCATTTATTCTCGAAGCCAACAAGAACATGCTCAACACTTGAAATTAATCCTAGAACTTTTGGCACGTGAAAAAATTATATGCCATGTTCTCCAAGTGTGAGTTCTGGTTACGAGAAGTTCAATTTCTTGGTCATGTAGTGAATCAAAACGGTATTCAAGTGGATCCCAGTAAGATTCAAGCGGTGAAACAGTGGGAGACTCCACGAACCCCGACTGAAATACGTCAATTTTTGGGGTTGGCAGGTTATTATCGCCGGTTTATCAAGAACTTTTCAAAGATAGCCTTGCCACTGACCACATTGACACAGAAAAATCAACCGTTTATATGGGATTCTCAACAGGAGGAGGCGTTCCAACTGTTGAAACACAAACTCTGTAACGCACCTATCTTGACATTACCAGAAGGTACTGATAATTTCACAGTATATTGTGATGCTTCTCGTCAAGGTCTAGGGTGTGTGTTAATGCAAAACGATAAAGTGATTGCCTACGCTTCTCGACAATTGAAGGTACACGAGAAGAACTATACCACTCATGATCTAGAACTTGGTGCTGTAGTGTTTGCACTCAAAATCTGGAGACATTATCTATACGGAACCAAGTGTATGATATACACTGATCACAAAAGTCTCCAACATATCCTAGATCAGAAAATGCTGAATATGCGACAAAGGCGTTGGGTTGAACTGTTGAACGATTACGACTGTGAGATTCGTTATCACCCAGGCAAAGCAAATGTTGTAGCTGATGCTTTAAGTCGCAAGGAACGAGTCAAGCCTTTACGTGTGAAAGCGTTAGGTATGACTATTCAAACCAGTCTAATTCCTCAAATCAAAGATGCTCAGCAACAAGCTTTACAAGCAACGAATTATTCTGCTGATGGACTGAGAGGATTAGATAAGAAACTTAATACCAAAGACGATGGACTGTTGTATTTCAAAAACCGAATGTGGATTCTTTTATTCGGTAACTCTCGAACAATTATCTTGGATGAGGCGCACAAATCCAGGTATTCTATTCATCCAGGTGCTGATAAAATGTATAAGGATCTCAAGGACTTTTACTGGTGGCCTGGAATGAAGAAACAAATAGATGAATACGTGGATCGATGTTTAACATGTCTCAAAGTTAAGGCTGAACATCAACGACCTTCTGGGTTATTACAACAACCTGAGATTCCCATGTGGAAATGGGATCAGATCTCTATGGATTTCATCACTAAATTACCCAGAACATCACGTAATCATGACTCTATTGGGTTATCGTTGATCGCCATACGAAATCTGCGCATTTCTTACCCATTCGAGAGGATTATTCTATGGATCGACTCGCTAAACTCTATGTTAATGAGATTGTATCTCGACACGGAGTACCAATCTCTATCATCTTTGACAGAGATAGTCGATTTATGTCACGATTTTGGCAAACTCTTCAGAATGCTCTGGGCATGCAAATCAATATGAGCACAGCTTATCATCCACAAACAGACGGGCAAACTGAACGAACAAATCAAACTCTTGAAGACATGCTCAGAAGCTGTGTAATTGACTTTGGAGGTAGCTGGGATATTCATCTTCCACTTGTTGAATTTTCATACAATAACAGCTACCATACCAGTATTCAATGCGCTCCATTTGAAGCACTTTATGGACGCAAGTGTAGATCACCTATCTGTTGGTCAGAGGTCGGTGAAAGTCAAATCATAGGCCCAGAATTCATTCAGGAAACAACTGATAAGATCGCACTCATACAGGAACGAATTAAAGCTGCTCGCGATCGTCAAAAGAGTTATGCTGATAATCGTCGTAGATCGTTGGAATTCCAAATCGGTGATCGAGTAATGTTAAAAGTATCACCTTGGAAAGGCATTTTCAGATTCGGAAAAAGAGGTAAACTTTCATCAAGATTTGTAGGGCCATTCGAAATTCTTGAAAGAATTGGATCCATGGCCTACAGACTTGAGTTACCTTCTGAACTTAGTAATATTCACGATGTTTTTCATGTATCCAATCTGAAGAAATGTTTAACTGATGAATCATTGATCGTACCTCTAGAAGAAAGTCATATTGATGAAAAACTTCAGTTCAGTGAAGAACCAGTAGAGGTAATGGATCGAGAAATGAAAGTGCTGAAACGTAGTCGCATACCAATCGTTAAAGTGCGATGGAACTCGCAACGGGGACCCGAATATACTTGGGAACGTGAAGATCAAATGAAATCCAAGTACCCACATCTCTTCTCATAATGATTGTCATAGTGTGAGTCTTCACTAAATTTCGGGACGAAATTTCTCTAACAGGAGGAGACTGTGACAGTTGCGTACGAAAAATTCGGCATTAATGACGTGAGCACATTTGATCGTGCATGAAATCCATGAGGATTTAGCAATTTTGGTTGTTAGAAGTTGATAGTAGGTGAGAAATGATGAACGTGGGCGAAAACCGTGCTCAAAACGGAGTCCTGGATTGCCCGGAATCGAAAAACGAAGAAAAATTTCTAAGTATTGGTCGAAAAGGCTCATCGCGGTATGCGGAGGTGGGCTTGAGGGTCCTCCGCGGTATGCGAAGAATGGAAAATATCGAAGATTCTCCCGAAAAACTTCGCGGTACGCGAAGCCCAAATGGGCTCTCTGTCGCGGTACGCGAAGGGTGAGGCGGTGGAATGAGTTGGTTATCTTTATCAGATTGCATGCATAAGAATATATTTTTTTCTTCTCTCGAACTCCTTCGCCCATCAGACGAAAACACACACATTTACACCTTCACATCATCATTTTGAAGCCCTCTGAACGCAAGGAACGCACCAGGGATCATTTCTACAAGATCTGATCGTTGTTTTGAAGTCAGAAATCCGTCAGATTAGGTAATGATCCGTTTAAACCTTCTAGTTTGATTTTGATTGATTAAGATCTTGATTTTGAACGTAATGACATAGTTAGGATTGTTGATTATTGCCTAGATGATGGCTAGGATTGATTATAAACAAAGAACACGAAGTTTTAACGGTTAAATCCTTGTTTTGATCCGTTGTAATGCCCGGTTTGCATGAAACCATACCCATGATTATAATGGTTTAAACCATTTGATTATGACAATGTAGGTGATTAGTTTGATTAATCTTTGAAATTCAAAGGTTAAATCCAAGTGTTTCAAACTAATCACAACCATTAACATACTCATTGGAATGATTATCTGATGTTTATGATAACAGTCAGATTAGTATGTTAAACTTGGTTATTACACCTATTCTGATGCTACATTGTGATATTTCATGATAATTGGGTAATCAATAACAAGGATTGATCATTCCTAAGCCATTAAATTATCTAGAAACTGTTACAGTATCATAATCAACAACATTAACTATTTGGTTATTCTGGGATTATTCTGATTAATCAACATTGTCATCAACCTTGTATTAGGAATCTAATGCAATGTAGGTTCCTACATTATCATACATTGTATGATACAATACTAAATTAACCAATTAAACATTTAATAACGGTTTGATGACTTACTACGCAATGTCTTTGACATTGAACGTTCAGAACGATCTAATCAGTAAACTAGAATATTAATAACTCATTAAATAAAACTAAATGCAGAATCATCATATTATTACCAGTTTGTGTGATATTCTGCTACCACTGAATTATCAGGTGAGTTTCGTACAACCCCTTTTATTTTTAATGTTTTATAAACATCGGGGTAACTCTGCAAACTGTTTCTGAACATATGATATGCATCACTGATATCTGTGTGATTTCATGTGACTTTTGTGTGATTTCATGGGATTTTGCCGTTAGCATCTTTATCACAGTATCAAAAGTCCTCATCTCTTGAACTGTATCTAGTGAACCCATGTGGGGCCGAACAGGAATCATTGATAGTACTATTGGCTGACAACCCATTTGCTGGGAGGGTTGCATCTCCCCTTGTGTGAATGTTTGGTACCTGTTTCCGTAACAACTTTCTTAATGTTAGTGATAGACATTAAGATCATGAGGCACTAAGATATTTACCGATGGGTAGCATCTTCATGAACGTACAACTGTCTGAAAGGAACTAGATACGGGTCCCATGGTTATCCAGAACTGAACTTTTTGAGAATCTACATTTCATACTATATTGTTTAAATAAACTGTCGAAGTCACCAGCTTTGTGCTGACGGTTTAAACTCAACATTTTTGCAGGGCAACAGTGACGACACGGTGAGGATGCACATCACACTTTTGTAATTAAGGAATGTTAGATTGTATACTAACCTAAGCTGTAATGTTGATGTATTTACGAAACCCTTGTAATATATTTATTTTTAAGTGAATCTGTGTGCTGTGATATCGGTTCAAGTAAGTCACACCTCATCTCTGAGACATCACCACTATGCTTCCGCAACCTTATCAGAGTATATAGTGACATCATCACAGGTGACGAGAGGTGGGGGTGTGACACAACACTAGGCCCCAGCCAGTGCTGTACTAGGGGCCGCACCCGGCCGCGACCAGGCCGCACCTAGAGCCAAGCAAGAGGTCGCACAAGGGCTGTGCTGAGCCACATCAGTGGTGGATGAAAGCAAGTTGGTACCGAGCCGAACCGTGTGTCGAGCCACAAGCCGAGCCGAGCAGAGCCAAAATCAGTTTTGGACCAATCCAGTGATTCGTAGGATGAGATTGGGATTTGGGTGATCGTATTCAGTCAACTAGCGAGACTGTTGCTTAGTCCATCGTGTGGATTTGGAATTGATTCATAAAGGTCGATTTCTAAAACACCCTATGGTTGTGTTGTTTGAATTCAATTGTTATTTAAACCGTTTGTAAATGGATCCTGATTTCGGAATTGTTTCGATTACGAATCGAAAGGTTATAAAACCTAAATGCTTCTGATATGTTAGATCTGATCTAACTATTTAATCTGGTTGTGTGAAAACTGATTTAATCAATTAATCGATTAATTGAATCTAATTACATGAAAAGTAACCTAAAATTCCCAACATGAAGATGACCATTTACATTGTGCGCCCACTTTTTTTAGCATATGATGCCTAAATCGTCAAACTTATATCTCTACCTATTTAATATGTGTGTGTGTATTATATCCTTTAAAAACTCAATCTTAAAGAGAAAACCATTAAACCGCATCTGGGTCACCTAGTTGAAATCTTGAAAATAAATATGTAATCCACATTAAAGTTGATTAAAAAATTAGTATTTGAATAATCAAATGAATTTTTATGTGGTTTAGTATAAACGACATATGCATTATCAAGATTTACATAGATGACCCGGATAATATTTAATGATTCTCTTTTTAAGATCAGGTTTTCATAGAATACATAGATATACATATACTTATATCTCACGGTTTGGTCCAGTTTTTCAACAATCGGTTTTTCATGAGGACCGTAAACCAAACCGTTCACTATGGTTTCAAACTTTTGAAACCGACCGACCAAATGTTTTGGAAAAAACCGACCGTGTGACCAAACCGATGACCAGTTTGGCTGGTTTCACTGTTTCAAACCAAACCGTGAACAACCTTACCTAAACATGTTTAAAATAAAAGGTAAACTATAAAGTTTGTGAGTTTCATAGGTTTTAGCACACACACACCAAAGATAGTTTATAATAGATAAGTTGTCACATGTGAACCAAAAGCCTAATTGTCACACCCCAAGCCGGCGGGCTGGATCGACTTTCCCATCGGGCGGAAGGTTCTCGGGGCATGATATCGTGTGATAATCGAAATGATCAGATTGATTGCTTACATGACACATGATGTATAATGAGAAATGCTAACATGACATTGACATAGAATTAAAAAGTTAAATTGCACAATCCGTGTTCATAATTTAATTAAGTAAATCTAACCAAAAAGAATCATGAAGTTTCTATCTTGTATCTTCACAAGATTTACAAAAGATGATTCACACATATGTCATCCCAAAATGTGCACAACACAAAAATAAGCTATTGGTCCTTTATAAAGTCTAACTAGCTTATGTCCTGATGTCTAGAGAAAACATGCATTTAAAACAAGTCAACACTAGGTTGGTGAGTTCATAAGTGTAGTAATTGAAAACATTTGAGAAATTGTCATTCACAAGTCATAGTGTCACACAAGTCTTATTGAATTCGCATAGTCTTATCACACAACAATGTACTCTCCATAGTTACACCTACAGATGGTGTATCATTCAAATTAAGCTTGCTTATATATAGGGCATACGTATCACGAGTGAAGCCGCCAGCCCACCACTCACTTAACTGAACTCAATGCCACCTGTATTGCAACTATGGATACCATTTCCTTCTCACATGTATTTGTTCCCCATTTGATATCCAACCTGATATTCCCATAAGATTTGATTTCCTAATGATATAGATATAGGATAATAAATTATTGACCGGTATAAATGTGATAACCAGAAAATTTTGTTCTAAAACACTACAACAACAACCAAATTTCGGGACGAAATTTCTTTCAACAAGGGGATGATGTTACACTGGCAATATCAGGTAAATTGCAACTCTTACAAATTAGCATTTCACATTCATACTTGTTGCATTTCATTTAATTAGGTTTAATTAGACGATTTAAAGACAAGTAGCTACAAAGCGATAGTTCAAGGAACTATCGAATCGTACATTGCACATTGGTTGTGGAGACCAAGTGTGGCAAACACAAACACAAACGCAAAACAATAAATCGGGGAATTATTGGATTGCGCATTACATGTTGATTATGATTAATCAAGCACGCATACATTTCGTAAAACACAAACTATCACCGATAATTCGAGGAATTATCGAAACACACACGAGTCTCATGAATGCTGGTGAATTAAACGAGCAAAAATGAATTTAACAATAATTAAGCCATATGGGAAACTAGAATAAGTTAAACACCGTCCATTAGTCTCAAAACGATGATCTTAAACGAGAAAAACTAGCTTAAACACCAAAATTGGGCCAATTGGGCTCATTTTGCAAGCTAGGTTGTACGCCTAGGACCAATGTTTGGACCTAGGCAATACGACAAGCACCAGACGGTATGCCCAGAGTGCTACTTCCACTCGGGACGATGCGCGCGGATCAGCCAGATACCATTTGGATTATTTTAATTCATGCACTACGCCTGGAATCCGCAGATGCTAAAATCACTTTAACACTCAACCTAGCCTAACCATAATCATTTCTATCCTAATATTTCGGCCAGAGCACCTAAATCTTGAGCAAGCCAACCCATTTCCTCATCATTACACCAGAAAACCTCCGTTGTTGAGCTTGGAAGCCATTGTTGGAGCTTTCAGAAGGCTTGAGACATAGAAGGAAGCTTGGAAGCTTGTCTTCATCAACACCACCACTTGAACCTCCTAGGAGATCATTCCAAAGGTTTTAGAGCTGCCAAACGCCTGTTCCAACTTCATCTCAGTGCTTTATAGCTTTGTGAGGTAGTTTTATGACCTTGTCTATAGTTAGATCATACATGCAAGGGATGAAAACCCACATGCATGAACATCCACCCACATGCAACTCCATGTGGCTCTTGTGCACGAAATTTGTTGGTGTTCTAGCATATTTTTGATATAGATCTACTGATTTTAGAACATAGGATTGATGGGATTGAGTTTTGGTAGTTTATTGTGTTGATTTTGTAGAACTTGCCATAAAAGTAAACTTTTATGTTGCAAGTTGTAGATTTGTGATGATTTAGACATGTCTAGATGTTGTTAAATGCATATTGAAGTGTTTAGAAACACATTTGGGTATTTGATTTTGTGAAAAACATGATTTTATAAAAACATACTATATATGGAAACTTTTGTAAATCAAAAGAGAGGTTTTGATGCTTGAACATGTTTCGGTGATTTGTGATTATTGAGATATGTTTACAAATGATTTCTAAGCATATTCGAAACTTTGATTTTTGAAAACAGACATTTAAATGGATACTTTCCAAATAAGGAAACTTTATTTGGGCAAAATGCCATAAACGGTGATTTATGTGTAAACGATATGTTTTAAGTGTTTAAACGTGTTTTTACAAACATACTAGATTTGTTAGCTTTATGAAATAGGATTTCATAACTATACTTTCCAAAAATAGAAACTTTTTAAATATGGAAAGTTTTCCGAAACAGAAATCTTACGATTATCGAAACATGACTTATGTGAAAACATCATGATTAGAGTCATAGGATGCATGTTGATGTCTTAATTGCATTTATGACTAAACACATCAAATGTGTCACCAACGATTCGTCGAGTCAACACAAATCAATACACACTTGGTTGAGCACACCGACACTTGGAGTTGTATGGGATACAACACACCACAAAACACATACTCACACCTATATGGTTATAGGTGCAAACTAGCAGGTTTTAGCATTCGCAAGTCGCGAACACATACATACCAAAACTGCTTTATCAGGTGAGTTAATGACCCCTTTTTATCTTTTCTACCTTTGGGGGAGAAAACATTGCATGATAAACGGTTTTTGATACAACAACTTATTTTGATTACTTATGGACATTCTTTATCACTATATGTATATGTGTGGAACACATCCCAAACTCAAAGTCCTCGCAAACACACCTCGGACCGTTGGTAGCACGGGGCACCTAGCATGGTAATCTTGGATAGTACTATTTGGGCCGGACAAGCCCAGCCCATTGCGCCTCGGAGGGACAACCCGACTGGAGGTCGGAATGGGTGCAATATTGACCAATAGACTTTGCCATTGTCTTGTGATGGACATGGCAGGAGGCACAACTGTTAGCTTCAGTACGAACCCACATATAATATAAATGTATTGACTAGCTATTAATCGATACTACATTGTAATGATATGTAATCTAGTAACAAGTACTTTAAACATTTTGATGTTTACTGCTTATAAAGAACATGTGCTCTCACCAACCTTTGTGTTGACCCTTTTTACTAGCATGTTTTCTCAGATAACTAAGGCATGCACACGAGGACTAAGATGCTAGGATGGAATCCATGCATCGCAATTGTATGACTGGAGACTGCGATCCTGATAGTAACTTTCACGCCCCGACAAGGCCAGGAGGGTCGGGGTGCGACATATTGGGATTAGAAACTTCAGTTATTGTGAATTAGGTTTGCATTTACTGAACTTATAACCACTAGTCTCCACACACACGTATAGAGTGTTAGTAGCAATAGTACTAACCTACATAATCATTTATTATTTGTATACAGGATTGTACACATACATTTACTATGCTCATTCAGTCATTCTAGATATGGCGTAAACATCATCACTTCATGTGTTTGCACACGATGAGGAGGAGCCGATAGCTCCAGCACTACCCGCATCACCTCTACCAGTGACCGTAGAGATGCCTGACGAGCATCCCCTATCATCAGATGATCCTGTGGAGGATTATAATGAGGACCCTGACTAGGATCCTGATGAGGACCCTAACGAGGATCCAGAATGACTTGGGACGTGGCCTGGGGGACGACAGAATCTAGAGTCTAGCAGAGGAACTGAGATATACAAACACTCGACATGCAGAACTCTGTAGTGTAGTCAACAAGATGGATCGGAATATGACCCAGTTGATTTCACTATTCCAGGCGGCCGAAGCCCGCGCTGCCATCGCTGAAGATAGAATCGAAGAGCTAGAGAACAGGGCTATCATTCAAGACCCGAAAGAGTCTAACACTGAGGAAGACGAACCGACAGAGGATGTTGTTTCTGATTCCACTATATATAATGGCTTTGATTAACGTAGCATAGACCTATTAGGGACGGGTTGTGTCTCTATACTGGATAATTTGGAATCTAAATGTTTTGGTATTAATGAATTGTAACCCGTGCAACTTATTATATATCAAGACTATTATATGTTATTGAAAAATCTTGTTTATGCAAATTACAATAATTCTTGGAAGGTCTCTAATGCTTATTCTCGCTATGAAGATCATGGCTGGAAGACGCGGAGGACGACAAAATGCAGGGGGAAGTGGGAACATCAGTTTGACACCAGCAGAACTGAACGCACTCATCAATGAACGAGTTGAAGAGGCGCTTGCTGCACGTGAAGCTACTCGTTATCAAAACCAACTTAATCAAGGTGAAAAATCTCACTCTTAATTCACCTTGCACAATGATCACTCGATTGTATTACAACACGTTTATCGGATTCTGAATTCAATTCTTTTCATTGCCTTTGGCAGGAGTCGGCCTGTGCCATGAGCAACTGCAGGAACGAAAACCGAGTCAAGTTTGCTGCTGGAACTCTTGAGAGAGCTGCCCTCACTTGGTGGAATGCAAAAGTCCAGAATCTAGGGTTAGATGCAGCCAATGACCTACCATGGGAGGATTTCAAAAGGATGATGAACCGCGAGTACTGTCCTCGCGGTGAAGTGCTGAAACTTGAGACAGAGTTTTATAAAAACATATTATATATGGAAACTTTTGTAAATCGAAAGTGGGGTTTGATGCTTGAACATGTTTCGGTGATTTGTGATTACTGAGATATGTTTAGAAATGATTTCTAAGCATATTGGAGACTTTGATTTTTGAAAACGTACATTAAACGGATACTTTCCAAATAAGGAAACTTTATTTGGGCAAAATGCCATAAACGGTGATTTATGTGTAATCGATATTTTTTAAGTGTTTAAACGTGTTTTTACAAACATACTAGAATTGTTAGCTTTATGAAATGGGATTTCATAACTATACTTTCCAAAAATAGAAACTTTTTAAATATAGAAAGTTTCCCGAAAAAATTTACGATTATCGAAACATGACTTATGCGAAAACATCATGATTAGAGTCATAGGATGCATGTTTATGTCTTACTTGCATTTATGACTAAACACATCGAACGTGTCACCAACGATTCGCCGAGTCAACACAAGTCAACGCACACACTCGGTTGAGCACACCAACACTTGGAGTTGTATGGGATACAACACACCACAAAACACATACTCACACCTGTATGGTTATAGGTGCAAACTAGCAGGTGTTAGCATTCGCAAGTCACGAACACATACATACAGAAACTGCTGTATCATGTGAGTTACCTTTTTATCTTTTCTACCTTTGGGGGAGAAAACATTGCATGATAAACTGTTTTTGATACAACAACTTATTTTGATTACTTATGGACATACTTTGTCACTATATGTACATGTGTGGCACACATCACAAACTCAAAGTCCTCGCAAACAAACCTCAGACCGTTAGTAGCATGGAGCACCTTGCGTGGTAATCTTGGATAGTACTATTTGGGCCTAACAAGCCCCACCCATCGCGCCTGGGAGGCCAACCCAACTGGAGGTCGGAATGGGTGCAATATTGACTAATACAGTTTGCCATTGTCTTGTGATGGACATGGCGGGAACCCACATATAATACAACTGTATTGACTAGCTATCAATCGATACTGCGTTGTAATGATATGTAATCTAGCAACAAGTACTTTGAACATTTTGATGTTTACTGCTTATGAAAAACTTGTGCTCTCACCAACCTTTGTGTTGACCCTTTATGCTCGCATGTTTTTTCAGGCCAGTAAGGCACGCGCATGAGGACTAGGATGCTAGGATGGAGTCCATGCATCGGTTTAGTGTCTTAGACTATTTGGGAATAATTAAACATTTGACTTGTTACGTAATGATAATTACTTAAACCGATTCTGCACTATTACTCTCTATTGTTTTTGAAAACTGTTTTAAACTTATGCTTCCGCAACTTATATTTTCAATGTTGTTTTGACAACTTAAACATTTACTTCCACAACACTGATTTCTAAAACTGTTTTGTCCAAGTATTTGGATGTACGTATGCAACCAGACAAGTAGGTCTCGCAACTGTATGACCGGAGACTGCGATCCTGATAGTCACGTTCGTGCCCCGACAAGGCCGGGAGGGCCGGGTGCGACAATAAATCACCATGACCTAAGTTATGGTAACCCTTAAAATTTGAAAGAAGTAGATTTTTCTTAAATCTTATTCTTTTAATTATCCTCTCAGTGATAGAGTTTACTGAAATTCACTTCTAAAATTAGGAGTGCCCGTTTACTCTATAAACAGTGTCTCTTAATTGAAATGATAGGCCATAAATGGGACGCCATTGTGATCATCACGTATTCAAATCACAATGCCTCCAATTTGCCCCTATCCATTTTGTGACCCACTGCCTTCACAACGAATCAGTACGAGTAATATGACATGAGAGAAAGTCAATTCCTCAGTCTACTTGTTAGCAGAAACGATGGGTACAATTACAATCAGTGTTTGAAGATTTATATCACCATGTGTCATTTACCAAACCTGACTGATGCAGCCCTGTTACCGGTTATACGATACCGGCCAATAATGAAATTACGATTAACGTACCGACCTCTATCGCCGGCGGTTTGTCAAACCTATGGTACCACTATGCTATCATCGGTTTAGCCTCTACTAAATGAATGGTAATCAATTTACTTGTAGGGACTTACGAGTGGACATGAAATCATGAACACATGATTGTTGAGATAATATAAACAAGCTTAATAGTAATTAGTTGATGTTATGTGTTCTCCCATTGTTATTGTCTCAAATGTCTTTAACAAAGTGTTATAAGAACTAGTCTTATTACACAGTGCTAGTAAATGTGTTGAATGATATCATCATCATGAACTTATGTTATCATGATTATCATTCTTGTTACCTCTTGGACTTGTCTCTGTGTAATCTCAATGTCACCTCAATTTTAATAACAAAGTGTTATAAGATCACATCTTAAATACACTTATGTTATTTCAATGATTGGATGATATCAGGAAATTATGTTATCGTGACATCATCCTTGTTATGTTCTAATGGTATAATCAAAATGAAATGAACACAATGCCATGATCTCTAGTCTTTAACATTGTTATATATGATCTTGTCTTATTACACAAGGTTAGCATATTTGTAGGGAATGACATGATGAAGCTATGTTATCATGAATTGTTATCACACACTGTTTATCACATAGTATTTACGCACAGTTTAAGTGTAAGTACACACACCGTACGGATTTGTCGGACGGTCAGGTACTAGTTGTCACAATAATGAACAAAGCATTAGTCAATTAGCAAGTAAGGAATATCAAATAATGTTGACAAGTGTTGTTTGAACAAGTTTAACATTCCTAACAATGTTGAAGTAGTAAACTATCACCGTGGAAGACCGAAGTCAACTCAACCAACAGTGGGATGGTCTGTTCAATAGATCTATCATAACCACTAAAAGTTTAATAGTTTGATCAATGCACATTCTTAGCTGAAGTCAATAAGTCTAAGGCCATTAAAATTAAGTTCACATGAACAGAGTAAAGTATATGTTGACATGTTTTACCCCTAAAGTAAAAGCATAATGGAGGGGCTATGAAGACTCACCTTGATAAGTGATATAGCTTGCAAAATGATGTCAAGTGTGTAACTCAAACATTATCCAACATCAATGATATCAACCTAAATAGTTCAATCACATATAAGCTAGTGTAACTATGTATTTCCTGTCTAATTCATAATACAACTACAATAGTGTAATTGGATTTCTTATGTGAATGTTTGCAAATTGTTTTGTTCTAAAAAGTTTTGTATGTTTAACCACCTTTAACTCTTTTAAAGTTTATGTTTTCAAATTTGATAATTATTTAAAGTTTAATTCATATGTATAAAAAATTTATTGACTAATAATAAATAAGTTAACACAACAACAACAACAACAACAACAACAACAATAACAACAATAAAAACAACAATAATGACGATGTTAAAAAAATCAAAGATTTGGCTTCATCTTGGCAGAGTTATTTGGGTTTATGATTTAAGAGTTGGCTATTATATTATCACAATTTTATGCATAAATATATACATATATATATATACATATATATATATATATATATATATAGGGATTGAATCCTATGAAAATCCAATCTTAGAGAGAAAACCCTTAAACCCTATGTGAGCCATTAATTTAAAATCTTGAAAATAAATATATGGTCCACATTGACCCACATTAAAATGATTTGTTTATTCAAAACCCAAATAGTGTTGGTAAAAACCTTGTAGAAAAAGGTTGTTGCTTTTTAATTTTTTTAGAGGTTTATCATATTATTTAACACATTTTAATAAAATAATAATAAAAAAGCATAGAAAAATTATAAAATATATATATTTTGTAAAAGCATGGAAAACATATGTAACAACTGGGCATAGCGTTACATATGTTTCACATGGTTTTACAAAATAATTTTAAAAAAATATTTTCGATGCGTTTTATTTTTTTTATAAATATGTGTTAAATAACGTTACAAACCTATACAATTTCAAAAAAAAAAATTACATGATTTTTACTATTGTTTTCACACAAAGAGGGGGTTTCAAATTATCTTTTCCCTATATGTATATAGATTGTCAAATTGATATTAATTCGAGTTTTGGAGTTGACTCTATGATATATAAAGGGTGGTGTTATTCCTGAACAAAAAAATGTTTTCACACCCTTAATAGGTCTCGTATTGGCCATGAGACACGCATATGAACATCTGCAAAATGAGATGACAATGCATTGACCTATACGCCACGTAGAGATTTCTACGTGGCGAATCTGCACGATGTTCTGACATTTTGCAGTCCTTTTGCTGGAAGATGGCACAAAAACACCGCGTATGGTCCATATGTGGCGTTTAGTTCTTCTAGGATGAATATACACCTAGTATGGTGCAATATGTGTCATACGGTTCATAAATACCATCATCATCATCATCATCCACATCATCATCATCGTCACCAACCACATCACCATCACCATCATCCATTATCACCATCCATCATCATCATCAATTATATATATTGTCAAATTGATATTAATTCGGGTTTTGGAGTTGACTCTATGATATATAAAGGGTGGTGTTATTCCTGAACAAAAAAACGTTTTCACACCCTTAATACGTCTCATATTGGCCATGAGACAGGCATATGAACATCTGCAAAATGAGATGAGAATCCATTGACCTATACGCCACGTAGTGATTTCAACTTGGCGAATATGTACGATGTTCTGACATTTTGCAGTCTTTTTGCCGGAAGATGGCACAAAACACCGCGTATGGTTCATATGTGGTGTTTAGCTCTTCTAGGATGAACATACACCTAGTATGGTGCAATATTTTTCATACGGTTCATAAATACCATCATCATCATCATCCACATTATCATCATCATCACCAACCACATCACCATCACCATCATCCATTATCCATTATCACCATCCATTATCATCATCAATTATTATTTTTATCATCAACATCATCATCACCACCACCATCATCATCCATTATCATCACTATCATCATCATCCATTACCATCAACATCATCATCAATCATCAAGCATGAATCATCATTATGCATCACCATCATCCATTATTATCTTTATATTAGACTTTTATTTTTTTTGCAGGCATGTATTCTTCTTACGAGTTTGATGATCTTCGTGACCACCCATGGTTGCACATCCCTTATGACACAATCGCAGATGGCATGTGCGATCGGCTACTTAGGAAGTCGATGAGCCAACAGAAGGCCATCGACTACAAGTTTTTGACACAATTTGGATAGCGAAAGAGGATGGTGGCCATCATAGGTGAGGACATCCCCTTGATGAGGTTATTTGAGTTGGCATACGCCCAACAGGCGCGACTGATCGCGGCGGAGTTCCTTTCTGCATGCAAGTATTATCCTTTGGTTGATGACTTCCACCTACAGGACGGTCAGCCAGTGTCACCACCAGAGGTCTTGTTCAGACTATACATAGAGCAGTTCGCCATGTCTGTGCGAATTTTTTTCGTGATGACCAAACTTTACGCAGAGCTTGACACTTGTATGCCAATCTACATGACAACGATTTCTACCGTTGATGACGTTGTCGTCAGTGCCTGGTGGCCTCAGATCAGTGATCACTGTTTTTCCATAGTGCCCCGGTCGTCATTTGGTAGGAGAAGGACATCATTTGGCAGCCAGGGCCAAATGATTAACACTATGGGGATATGGACCAGCCCCACCTGAAGCTCCAGGCATATCCTTAGGTCGAGCCCAGTCTGCCATGAGTATGACCCACAACAGGATGCGCCAGATTAGCATCCTCAGCGCAATTATAGAGTTGTGTGTCTTCCTGCCAGTGTCAAGGCTATGCTGCAGGGGATTGCAAATACCACTCAGCAGGTTCTTTAGATGCATTAGCAGCTATGTCAGATCGTCGAGTAGGTAACTCAGACCAACGAGCAGATGACTCGTCGTGTGGACCGGCTGGACTGATCTCATGGCAGATCCATGTCGATCTTAGGGATGCTCATGCTTGAGGTATTCAGCTCCCTTCACTTTCACAGCCATGACAGTATCCCCATCCCCTCACGGTGAATAGTTAGTATTTTTAGTTACATTTGTATTGTTATGCATAAACAAACACGTGTATTTATGTGTATCTATTGTATGTATTTTGTTTTTTTTTTGTTTTGTGATGTATGTTTCTATTGTTTAAATATGCTTGTATGGGTTACATCACGTTAAAACAAAATTCCCAATTATATTACTAATGTATGCTTGATTGGCCCAGGATTGGTAAATGATTAAACAATCAAATAATGTATATAGCTTTGAAACAATAAACTAAAAAATAGAATTAAAATGTGTTAAATCGATAACAATTTCTATTCAATGAAAAACAATGCAAAATAAACCGTCTTTTCATATTCATTAGTTTTCTATAAATACCGTCTTCATAACCGAACTTCATAGTTACAAAATGGCTAACCAAAAAACTTTTCAATTAACAGTTGATATATATATATATATATATATATATATATTTGATATAATCGGAACGTGGCGTTTACTAATATTTTTACCATGTTAAACAAGCATAAACTATGAACGCAGAGATCACCCAAAAACCCGCTCATCAAATGGGTCGATTAGTTAGATTAGAAATTCATATCTAGTTTCTTAATATTAGATGCACAAAAAGTTTTATACAAAATTTTATAAATATTTTGACCAATTTTTATAGTTAATTTTGTTGAGGAATAATCTGAATGTATTTTCAGCCCAAGTTGTTATGCCAACTTCCAACTCTATGTAAGAAACCACAAATTTCTCAAAATGAACCACAAGCCAACAAACTTTGAAGAGAATGGAAAAATTCTAAAGTCATGCTTGGTGCTCCATTAGCTACAAAGCGAACTCGCAGTCAACTATTAGCATCAGTTAAACCTCCACCGCCCCTTATAGCACCAAATAATTAATGAATGACTTCAATAGAGAGTAGTAATTGCATCACATCACTAAGGAAGCCAAGCTCAAAGAGATTTAACAGTAGGGATTCCGCTGAACATTGAAATTTGTGCAATTGGTTTTGTCCCAGACTCGTCGTGGTACGCGACGTGAAATTTTAAAAGTTGCGTTGGTAAGTCAATGCGGTACGTGACGTCTATTAAAAATTCCCTGACAGTACGCGGCGCGTCCGAAAACCGGGACTCGACTAATTTGTCCTTGGCGGTACATCGAGAGTCTCAGGAGCCCCCTTAGCGGTATGTGAAGGCCCCTAGACTCCAAATACTCTTTAAATACCACCTCATTACTACCATACTATTCTTTACCTCCACACTCAAACACAGACTTGTTTATGTTGGGAATTCTAGGTTACTTTTATTTAATCAGTTTCAATTAATCACATTAATTTGTCAACTCTGTTTTCATAAAACCAGATTAAATTGACAGATCAGATCTGACACAGTGGAAGCTTTTTAAATATTATAACCTTTCGATTCGTAATCGAAACAATTCCCAAATCAGTATCCAGTTACAAACAGTTCAAACAACAATTAATTCAAACAACACAACCATAGGTTTTAGAAATCGACCTTTACGAAGCGGTTCCAAATCCACACGCTGGATAGACAACGGTCTTGCTAGTTGACTTACTACGATCATCCGAGCCCGGATCTCGTCTTATGAATCTCCGAAAAGGTCCAAAACCGATTTTGTCTCGGCTCGGCTTGTGCCTCGGCCACGGTTCGGGGTGGCAGCCCCTTGCGGCTCACGTACAGCCCCAGTTTGCTGCCCAGTGTACTCAGTTTGTGGCCATGGTGCAGCCCGGCTAACCTTTGCTCGGCCCCTCAGATTTGCCCTTGATGCGGCTCCTTGGCGTAGCCCCTGGTGCGCTTGGCACAGCCCTTGCTGCCTGGACAACAGCCCCCGCTAGGGTGGTGGTAGTCTACGGCAGCCCCACAAAAACCACAAAGGTGGTGGGGGTTGACGGCTACAAGAAGGGAGGGAGGGAAGATTTTAGGGTTTTTGATCTTTTCAAAAACTAGATCCACTTATTGTGGGTGGTCAAACCCTTTATTTATAAAAGGGTTATCTACATTTAAAACCTTTTTAAATAATACCTTTTAAACCCTATAGCAATTAACTTTTAATTACTATAATCTTCATTTAACTAATTAACAATTAATTAGTTAAGATTCATTAAATAGTTAATGTTTAACTAATTAAACATAACTTATTTAATTAATCCGTATATTATTAATTAACAATTAATTAATAACTAACCCTTTAATGTTGAACTTTATTTTTTTATTGAATTAATTATCTTTATAATTAATTCCCACCGATTTATTATTTCATAAATAATAATATCACCAAATCTTAAAAACCGATAATTCGTGATCGTATATGATGTTTAACAATGAAACATCAAGTTGTTGCCTTCCAAAGTGTAAATCTTTGGATCATAACTTTCATAGTAACGTTGAACATATCGTTGATCGGACATCCAATATCCAATAGATTCCCACTTGGACGATTCATCGACTAAGTGATTCATCGTAGACAGTGTTGGACGCCTAGCTGCATCCCGATACCCCTAGTAAGGTATGACTTCTCAAGTCGACTAAAACTCCTTATTTTAAGTAACTCTTTACTTTAATTGACAATTATTGTCTTAGATAACCTTTATCTATATATCCTTTCTATTTGATATTCCTTGAACATGAGACATGGATATCTCTTCAATCTCATATATTGTTCAAGTATTCTCATCCTCGTTCTCAATTTAAAATGATCTAACAAACTACTTTTAGTTTGAGCGTGGCCATGCATTTACATCAGTTTAAATCAGCAAGGGCGCAGAATACTTCTCTTATCTATATAAGAGTATAGAATCCCTTTGGTAGCATATAACTCCCACTTAATCTTGAAATCATTCGCAACCGTTACCCTTATTACTGCCTATTTTTCAAAATAGTGTTAGGTAAGATCAAAGGGTGGCCTTTAATTAATGTAAGTTCAATATACTCCTTAGGTCTAAGGATATTTGTGTATATCGAATATACTTTAATATCAAAACATCTTATGACAACGATCCATGAAGAATGTTTTGAAGCGAGTTATGTCTGACATCATTCTCTAATGAATGCCTATAGATCTTGGTTCTCAACACTTGAGTTATTATCCCTATAAACTAACCAAGCATTTAAGTAGTCTTAGTTCAGATTGATTCCCATGAATCTGATCGACTACGGACATTTAGAACACTATATTCAAGGATACTAAAATGTACAAAATTTCGAATTTAGAAACTTAATTCATTTTGTCTTTAACCAATAAATCAAAATGAACATTCAATGTTTCCTGTTTCAATTATCGAGCACCCAATACTAAAGTTAAATCAGATTCCCTATCTAGCATATCTAATATTTGTTTATCAGCCTTATCCTCATATTCAGCTTTATAAAAAGAATTAGTGAACTGAATTGCTAGATTCTGATTTATGAATTTTATTTATTATTATGTCTTTCTTTCATTTCTTTCTCATAATGCTTATACTATAACATGACTACAATTTCATAGTTTTAGCTATGTTATATTGTCTTCATATGTTTCTCAAATCATTCCTAGTCATTAGGAATCTTATTGAGATTAGTAATGAACTATTCATTCTAAGCATTCTGATGCGTCTATTTGTGTTCTCTAACCTTTAGTGAGCACTTCATGCTTTGACATAGCCAATTTGCATGTGACTCTTCATCTTATGCAAAATTTATCTAAGATTTATTTTCAATCTCTATTGAAAATCTCATTGGATAATTAATATATTAACCATTAATATATATTCAATTTTATCAAATAAAATTGTTACTTATTTCGTTTAACATCATATGTTAAAGTTTTATGTCTTTATTACAGAAACTCCTTTCTATAATTAGTATGTCATCTACATACTTACATAATGTTGTCATAAGAATTTACTACGCTGTCACTAGCCTTGACATATATATATATATATATATATATATATATATATATATATACTAGCAGGAAACCCGCGCGATGCGGCGGTGGTAACAATTTACAATGAGATATTTATTTACCCATTAAAGACAACACAACAAAATATAAACAAGTAACATTTGTTACATCAAATTTATGGTCTGGTTCCATGTGTTAGTAATGATATTCTATAATTCAACATTAAGATGAAGTTAGGAATAGAAAAGAAAATGATCGCAGGTGCATACAACTTTTCTGCAGCAAGCCGAATCTCGAGCAGGTGCATACAACTTTTCACTGCAAGGGAATTCACCTGCAAGATTTCAAAGTTGAAAACTAAAATTCATAAATTCATACTTCAGAAATTTACACGTGTAAAGTGAAAGTGCCAATACTTGGAAAAAGGATGTTGGAGATATACAAAACCGAAGATTAGTTACGTAATCTTGAATCCTTTTCTGAGCAACTTTGTGTTGATAGCAACTGTGTTGGCAGCAATAAATAATATATTAATTTAAAAATTATGAGCTATTTAAACTCACCAACAGGAAACAACCCACCTCAATGAGCCCCAAGTCGTTTATATGGTCCGGATACATTAACCAAATTGACTCTTTTCAACATGAACCTGTTATGATAGATTCTGTGTCTCCAATCGCATTTGCACCTCAATCTTTTTTGATAAACTGTATTTTTGCACTTTGGCTTTTTGGTTAACTCTCATTAAAAATGAACCTGCTACAAAGTTGTAATATTAACAAAAAAGATAAAAAATGAGTTGTGATCAATTTACAGATTTGGAAAACCTTGGATGCAACTGCTTCAAGCTTTTCAATGCTATGTAAGTGGTGCTCCAAAATTTGTGTGCAAGAATACATGATACCAAAGAAATCTACACAAGCAAACACTATTAAACTAACAATTTATGAACTGAATCTCTTTTTATCCCAATAAAAAGTTAGTATCCAGCTATTTAGAGGCATGAGGATTAATAATTGACAATAAATTAGTATAACTGTTTTATATTCACAATTACATAACAAACTTCTGGACTTCAAATTGTTAACCTTGCATACCCGAAATCACTTATAATCAATATTAATGTGAACATTAAACATTAAATATCATTATACAACTTAAATAAAGACTAACCATGCGTAAAGAGGTTAAAAGAATAGATTGCATTAATACAAAATATTTTATTTTTACTAAATACAAGAATATTAGTTCATGTAGTAGAAGATTCTTTATTTTGTTCATGAGCATCATGATTCATCTGAAGCTCTTCATGCTGCTGTTCAGCTGTCATTGGTACCAAGTGTGGATGGCTAATTAAAATCTATGAAAGAAGCCGTCCGATTGTTATGACTTTGAAAAGATACACTTTTGAGTCCTACTTCATGATGAGAGACTCATTTAAATCCCATAACCATGATGATTCAAATTCAACCCATAACCAAATAAGACAAAAATTGAGAATGAAAACTTACATCCAAAGTCCTTTTGGCTTCCCGTTCTATCTAAGTAATGGCATGAACTGAAGGCGCATTCCAGAAAGAACTATGTGCTCAAATCTCCCTTTTGCCAATTACCAGGACTATTGTCCTAACAACATGTGGAAAACTACCACATCTGCCAAAAAAATTAACAGCAAACATGACTTAAAAATAAATGTGCAATAATTAGGTTTATTCACAAAACATATACCTGATTTGTCTTCTCTATACAATGTGATAAAAGGCGGCCTGGTGCATAAGGCCTCCTTTGACTTTGATCTCCTCTAATGTGAATTGGTCTTTTATGCATCTCAAGCACAACAAACACGATAAAACTGTTTATGAACCTGCATCAAGAGTGGAGTTTTGGTGTTATTATTCTTTCAAGTACAAACTAATGTTTCACCACGAACACTAAAATAACCAAATCTGGTTGACGTTCTAACTTCCTTTATCCTCCTAGAACAACCAAAAAAACATTAACAACTTCATAAATTTAAAATGACACTTTGCGTACATACGAAACAGTAACCAAAATGAAAACCTACCATGAAACAGTAACCCTAACAAAGTGAATGTAGAGAATGCACATACGAAACAGACATATATAAAACGAATTTTTAAAGTTTATGTGTCCTTGTAAAAGAAATGAGCACTGAACGAAAGTCGGGTTTGCCATCCCAGGGCCTCTCTTGAGACTTGAGCTTTTTTACAAGCCAAAATTGGCAATATAAACGTTTTATTTCAAGACGTATAGCGTGGGCACCTTGTTAGTGTCACATTAAGTGGTGCTAAATGTAAAAATCTATTGCAGGTTAGGTTTCTAACACACAAAAGGGTGAATAGTACATGAAAACGATTGAAGATCATCTAAAATTCACTAAAGAAATTTTACAATCAGATGCAGGCAAATATTAAAATATTCAGCAAGTAAACAGAAACAAACCAGATCCAATCATTAACATGAACAACGATCTGTAAAGAAGAAAGTAACGAATCGGAGATGAACGAGGCGAAGACTCACGAGTCACGGCTAAGCTGCAGGCAACCGGATTAAAGTAAAGATTGGGTGTCGCTAGGAAGGAAACACATGCCTAGAGCAAGTGAACAACGGCTCTGAAAATCAAACTCCCGACCGAAGCATACGCGAGCCAAAATCAAACAAACGATGGCCAAATTAAAACAACAACGATCAAGGGAGCGAGCGACAGACGTCGGTTGGAGAAGCCAGGGAGCGAGCAACTGAAGTCATCTGGAGAATCGGTCGGAGAAGGAAGAGGAGCGGTGATGGTGGAGAATCGATTAGAGAAAAACGGAAGAGATTTAGGGCTTAGAAGAGGTAAACGTGTTTGGGTGTGTGAAGAGATTGACAAGCAAGTTGTACATAATGCTTTCAATCTTGTACAACTCTTAAAATTAAGAGTTTTTGACAAATTACCTTTCTATCCTTCCTATATGTATTATATAGTAGTATAGATATATATGTGTGTGTGTGTGTGTGTGTGTGTTGAACACCTTTGTCCTTTTGGTAAAACAAAACCTTAGTTTCAAAACAAGACATAAATTTCCCACTTGAGATGCTTTAATCAACTATGGATTCAACGTAACAATTTTCCATATTAGGATTTCAAAACTTTCTAATTACTTGTAAGAGTACCCAGTTAAGGTGTTCTTATGGTAATTCAGTTTTGATATTTAACTACTTATCTGTCAAACAACTCTTGCTTATAGGATTTGTAGTATCCTAATACATCCATGTTGATCTTGTCATTGAAATTCTCTAATTTCAACTACACAACATCTAAATGTTCTTTAACAAGTCTCTTAGCTTGTTTTGTTGCATCTTTAGTGTTTATGGTTCCAAACCATATATATATATATATAATATTATATTTAGCAATCAACAGTTACACTTCTGCAAGTTTTGGGTTCATTGTGATCCCATGAGCTTCTGCAAATGTCATGTGTAACAACTGGTTCTTAAACTCATTTAAGATCCATTCAAACACTTTATGTTGATTGAAAACATATATATCACATCATTGCAGAATTGAACTCTTTCAATCTGCCCTATCAAATTTTCAACAATACAGTTCCTTATCTTAGGAAGCAATTCATGAAAATTCTATCTATTCCATTTAAGGGATTTATGATAACAATCTTTATCATCCATGAGGATCCAATTTTAAATGGTTAACAACTCTTTGTTAAATCCTCAAACCCCAAATAGGAATTTATACCGATTTATTTTATAACTCTTTTATATTTACATGTAATTAAGCTAATGTAGTAATTCATACGATAAGTTCATTGGGATATTCATTCATTGGTTCATATTCAAGAGAAGAACACACTATGTATTGGTATTTATCAAATTATCTACATCATTGTGTGCTTAATTGTGAAACAATTTCACATTTCATGCATTAATTTGGTAACCTTTGGTTATATCTCATATATAACTATTGTTGTTTTTAGATCTTCATTTAATTGAAATCGTCTTTGAACTCTTTCAAAGATTTCATTAGGTTCACAACCTTATGAAGTATTCATATTTGATCTTTAGACATTCTATGTAAAAGAATTGCATAAAAAGATCATAATCTTTTTAACCTTCCTTGAGCATGTCATGTAATCATCAAACTCTTCTAACAATGAATTCCATTTTCAATTGTTTAGAGATTTGCCAATTCAAGAAATATGTTGAATGAACAAGGCATACCAGAAGATCCCGACAAATTTGAACTCTTCATACACCAAGTAACAATGCACTGGACCTCATCAACCTCCGTCAATGGTCTCTTCATCCCACTGCTCACCTCTATCGTTTCCTCAACCAAGAGCATCCCCTTGAGTTCTTCAATTGTCCCTCCAAAGATATTTCTTTTGTAACTCTTTACAAAAGATTCATATTCCTCTGGTAGCGAAACAATGATGAAGTCTGTTGCAATCTCAAGATTCATAGGATAGCATAGTTTGCCAAGCCTATCAAAATAGCCTTGCAATCTATCAATGTGAGCTCCTACGTGTCACACCCCAAAATTCCCACGTGTGGTGTCAGTCCACTTGGATGATATGTGGCCAAAATCACAGCTCATGGTCATATAGAACACTCTAAATGCATTTTCAGAATACATCGTTTGACATAAATTCAAGCAAACAGCTTATATATATAAAGCAGTGGAAAATAAGTTACGTGCAACGGAAATAAAAAATGTTTGACATGCAGCGGAAAAGTAAATTGTCAGACACTACGATGTTTAAAAATACATAACAAAATAAATATTGTTTTTTTGAAAGACATGATGTGAAATGCATGTTAATCCTGTGCTCAATTCCTTAAGTGCATTCCCTGATTTCCATAAGCAGCTAGTTACCTAAGAATACAAGTTTAAGAAAAAGTGCCAACACAATGGTTGGTGAGCTCACAGGTTTTGATATACATAGATAGTAAGAAAACATGTGTCATGCTATTTATTAAAATGTTAGTCCCGAGCCCTAGGCTCCAAGTGTCAGTGCGTCATTACCGAACTAGACTTGTTAGTCCTTGCCTCCGCTATGTCTCGTAATAACATAGAAAGATAGGTCGGAATTTCACGTGTCCCGACCTCCAGTCAGTATTGTGCCACGTGGGGTTCGTCACACCCAAATAGATCTATTCAAACTCACCTCGTTGTTTGTACATTAACGGTAAGACTCTGTGAGGGCTTTTTACGATTAAAACAATTAATGTTTGTATAATAAACCAGCATACACATAAAATGTTTGTAAACTAATAATGTTTGACTCGATTCAACAAGTATTCTCCCCTATTTGAAAAGCTTGTAAAAGAGTAAAAAGGGGCCGAAAACTCACCTTAGTGATGATCGGAAAACAACTGCGTAAGCTCCTTCGTCACGAAGTGGTCGGTAACTGGCTAGCTATATCGTATACCATGCGTGATTCGTGTAAGTGACTGTGTTCGTGCACGTGCTCGTGTTTGTGCTCAACAACCCTCAGTTGTTATGTTTGTTCGTGCCGGTCCACATTGGCCGTGTTTGACCGTGTCAAGTCAACGAATCATTGGTGAACCATGTGTTCGTTTTGATTCGTGTAACATTCGTGCTCATGCTCGTCGTGTGCAAAACGCGCAAGTCGCGTGCATGGACAACTTACTATATATAGTAAGTTTCCATTTGTGGCAAGTTTTATAACACATATCGTTTTTAAGGTTCTAGCATGCTCGCTAATCCTACGTTATCATGTTAGCACATAGCACATTATCATAAGTGGTCAAATAATCATACAAGTCATCTTCGCATATAAAAGTTTCCTAAAAAGGAAAGTTTCCATATCTAGCATGCTTATCATCAGAAACCATACAACTTAGCATGAAATAATCATATCAAGTCATATGAAGTCATTTAGCATGCTCAAAACATATCTAGCATTCCTAGATCGATATTTTACAAAATAAAGTTACTAAAAATAGTAACTATGACAAATATCCTTCAAATGGTTATCCTAAACATATCTAAGCCATTTTATATTGCATAACATCATATAATACCATTTTAACATCATCTAATCGTGATCAATCTAGACCAAATTATTATCTATCAACATTTAGGCCACAAAAGTTACTATAAATAGTAACTAGGCCAAATACGACCACAATCAAGTCCCAAATCACATTTCTTAGCATTTTAACATCACCTAATCCTTCTATTAGCAAATCCATACACGTGCATGCTTACAATCTCATTATCATCATCAAAATGTAACTAAAAAGTTACTAAAAATAGAAAGTGTTGTAAATACTTGTATTTTAATCATTTCGACAATACCGAATCATGTATCACATCACCAATAACACTAATATTCATCAAAATCCCATCTAACAACCTTAGATCATGCTTGCATGTAGGTTTTTACCTATTCATGACCAAATCGTGTACTTTACACATACACATACTCATAGATCATCATGAAACATCATCAAACCATCATTGATCATCATTAAACATTGAAACATCATTAAACCCAGATTTGAACTATGAAAAATTCGTGCATGTGATGGTGTAGCGCTTGCATGTGAGTTTCAAGACTTGCATGTGGGTTTGTGTGTTTTTAAGCTACCAGAGTGATAGAACTACCTTCTAATGCTTCTAAATCCCTGAGATGATGCACCAAACAGCTTCTAGGATCCCTGGCTCATGAGATTTTGCAGCAACGAGATGGTGTTGGTGGTGGTTTGAGCTCCAACTCCTTTCTCAAGCTTCCAAAGCTTCAAAGATCTCAACAATGGCCTCCAATGGTGATTAGTGGGTGTAGAAGATGATAATCAGAGGTTTTGGGAAGATAATCTCGTGCTGGTTACGTCTAAAACCGGTTAAAATGAGTAAGTAGGTGTAATGATGGGTTTTGGAAGTTTAAAAAGTTGTTTTGCGACTCTGGGCTCCCAGGCGTACCGCCTGGCTTGCGTGCTTGGCTCCGGCGTAGCGCGCGAGGCGTCCTGATGGGGCGCTCCTTGTGTTTCTCACGCGTATCGCCTAGGATCAAAGGTACGGATCAGGCGTACTGCCTGGCCCACCTGACAAGCCCAATAAGCCCAATTTCATGTCTCGGGCTCGTTTCTGCTCGTTTCTCGACCGTAACGCGTCGTTTGTGCATTGTTTGAACTCTAGTTGTCAATTAATAACCTTAATTGACCCGCGAAGTGTTTTTGTGACTAAATGTTGTGACGTTCACCAACATTCGTGATTTCTTACACGTGTGTGCGGTTTTCAATAATTCCTTGAATTATCCTGTTGTGTGTCAGTGTTCGTACTGTAATGCCACGTGTCACACCAAATTAAACTAATTCTAGTGTCACGTGTACAAATATCAATTAAATAAACATTTAATATAATAAGATGCTGACCTGGATTTTACAGGGTGTCACATCATCCCCTGGTTAGAATGAATTTCGTCCCGGAATTCAGCTCGTGTTGCCAGTGTTTGCCTGTTCCGCGAACAGGTGTGGGTATTTCTTTTTTCATCTGATCTTCATGCTCCCACGTGAATTCCGGTCCGCGTCGCGAATTCCATTGCACTTTCACTGTTGGTATCTTGCTGAGTTTAAGCTTCTTGATTTCTCGGTCCATAATCTCCATCGGTTCCTCAACGAAGTTTAATTGTTCGTCGATATGTATCTCTTCAAGAGGAATGACAAGTGTTTCATCAGATAGACACTTCTTGAGGTTTGATGTGTGAAATACATTGTGTACACTGCTCAGTTCGTTTGGCAGGTTCAGCTCATAGGCCACGGGGCCTATTCGTTTAGTGATCTTGAAAGGTCCGATGTAACGAGAATTCAACTTACCTCGTTTACCAAAACGAATAACTCCCTTCTAGGGCAAGACCTTGAGCAACACTCTTTCTCCTACCTGGAATTCCGACAGTTTGCGGCGTTTGTCAGCGTAGCTTTTCTTTTTGTCTTGAGCTGCTGCCATTCGTTTACGTATCTGCACGATCTTCTCAGTCATTTCGTGAACAAGCTCGGGGCCAGTCAGTTGGCTTTCTCCATCTTCCGCCAAGCAGATGGGTGATCGACACTTACGTCCGTAAAGTGCCTCGAACGGTGCAGCTTCTATCCTTGTGTGGTAGCTGTTGTTATACGAGAACTCAACTAACGGCAGATGAGTTTCCCGGCTATTGCAGAAATCAATAACACATGCGCGAAGCATGTCTTCTAATGTTTGTATGGTTCGCTCGCTCTGCCCATCTATCTGCAGGTGGTAAGCGTACTCATGTCCAATCTCGTGCCTAGTGCCTTATGCAAGGACTTCCAGAAATGCTATGTGAATCGACTGTCGTGGTCAGAGATGATCGAGATTGGCACTCCATGTCGAGTGACCACCTCCTTAAGATAAATCCGGGTCAGTTTATCCAATTTGTCGGTCTCCTTAATGGGTAGAAAGTGTGCTGACTTCGTTAGTCGGTCTACGATAACCCAGATGGTATTGCAACCACATGCCGTCTTAGGCAGTTTAGTTATGTAGTCCATGGAAATCTACTCTGATTTCCACATTGGTATTTCCGGTTGCTGAAGTAGACCTGATGGCTTCTGGTACTCAACTTTTACTTTTGAGCACGTTAAGCACTTACCCACGTAAGTTGCTATTTAAGCTTTCATGTTTGGCCACCAATAGGTTGTCTTCAAATCATGGCAGATTTTATCAGAACTCGGATGTACTGAGTACCGGCTCTTGTGCGCTTCATCCATCAAAACATTTCTCAATCCTCCATGGTATGGAATCCAGATCCGATCCATGAAGTAGCATGCTCCATCAGTCTTTACATCCAGATGTTTGTCCATGCCACGCAAGGATTCCTGAGCGAGGTTCTCGACTTTCAGAGCTTCCTGTTGAGCGTTCCGAATATGTTGCGGCAGTTCAGAATGGATCGTGAGTTGTAGGGCACGCATGCGTTTTGTTGTCTCCTTCCGGCTTAACGTGTTGGCCACTACGTTTGCCTTAACAGGGTGATATTTGATGGCGCAATCGTAGTCGCCAATAAGTTTGACCCATCTTCGTTGTCTCATGTTCAGTTCCTTTTGATCGAAGATGTGTTGTAAGCTCTTATGATCAGTGAAAATTGTACACATTGTGCCGTATAAGTAGTGTCGCCACATCTTTAGGGCAAACACCACAGCTCCCAACTCGAGATCATGTGTTGTATAATTCTTCTCATACACCTTCAGTTTTCATGACGCGTATGCTATAGCCTTCTTGCGTTGCATCAACACGCAACCGAGACCTTGTTTCGAGGCGTCACAATACACCACGAAGTCATCGCATCCTTCTGGTAAGGATAGAATTGGTGCGGTGCATAACTTATGCTTCAACAAGTTGAAAGCCGTCTCTTGTTTCTCTCCCCAATCGAACTTCTTGTCTTTATGAGTTAGGGACGTCAGTGACTGAGCAATTTTTGAAAATCCCTCGATGAATTGTCGGTAGTACCCTGCCAATCCAAGGAATTGTCGCACCTCAGTTGAAGTCTTTGGTGCTTCCCAGTTCTTAATGGCTTCAATCTTGGCTGGGTCTACGTGTATTCCCTTTTCGTTAACCACATGTCCAAGAAATTGGACATCGCGAATCCAAAAATCGTATTTGGAGAACTTCGCGTATAGTTGTTCGTTCTTCAGCACTTCTAAGACAAGCCTTAGATGTTCAGCATGTTCCTCCTGATTCTTAGAGTAGATCAGAATGTTTTCAATGAACATTATTAAGAATTTATCGAGATAGGGCTTGCACACTCGATTCATGAGATCCATGAATACAGCTGGTGCATTGGTCAACCCGAAGGGTATGACCAAAAATTCTTGGTGTCTGTATCGGGTTCTAAAGGCAGTCTTAGGAATATCGTCTTCCTGTATCCTTAGTTGATGGTAACCCGATCTTAAATCGATCTTCGAATAGTAGCTTGACCCTTGCAATTGATCAAATAGGTCGTTTATTCGTGGTAATGGGTATCGATTCTTGATTGTCACCTTGTTCAGTTCTCTGTAGTCGATACACATACGGAATGATTCGACTTTCTTCTTCACGAATAAGACCGGTGCTCCCCAGGGTGAGAAGCTCGGTCTGATGAATCCCTTGTCTAACAGCTCCTGCAACTGGTTAGACAGTTCTTGCATTTCGATTGGTGCTAGTCGGTATGGAGCTTTAGCAATTGGTGATGCTCCGGGAGTGAGGTCCACCTGGAACTCGATTTTTCGTTTCGGTGGTAGTCTAGGTAAATCCTCGGGGAATACTTCAGGAAAATCTCGGACTACAGCAATGTCCTCGATCTTCTTCTCCTGTTTCGGTTGTTCGGTAATGAGAGCTAGTATCGTAGTGTACCCTTTCTGCATGTACTTGCTCGCCTTCATGCAAGATATGATGTTCAAAGGTAAACCCCGTCGTTCTCCCTAAATAGAGATCCGTTCTCCATTCGGCAACGTAACTTGCACGATCTTTTCATTGCACATGATCTCAGCTTGGTTTGCAGATAGCCAGTCCATTCCAACGACCGCATCAAAGCTCCCGAGAGAAACCGGCATCAAGTCGATTTCGAGCTCGTGATTCGCCAAAACCATGACGCATCCTCGAATGACGTGTTGCGTTTCAATCAGCTTGCCATCGGCTAATTCTACGGTATACTTATGATCTAGTGGTGTTGGGGTAATATCAAGCAATTTGCTAAACTCACTAGATATAAAGCTCCTATCGGCACCGGTACCAAATAATATACTAGCATAGACATTATTTAAATTAAATGTACCGGTTATGATGTTCGGGTCATCCTTGGCTTCCCTTGAGCCAATCACGAAAGCTCGACCCTTGGCTGCACCTCCTCCAGCCTTTTTCAGTTGCGGGCAATCCCTCCGCATGTGTCCCGGCTTACCACATTCATAACACTCCTTGAGAGTGTTTTGGTTGTTGTTGTTGTTGTTGTTCAGGTTGTGGTTGGGGTTGTTATTGTTGGGTAGATTTGTCCTGCAGTCCTTGGCCATATGGCCATCTCGTCCGCACTTCAGGCAACGGTATCTCTCACATTGCCCAGAGTGATGGCATGAGCATCAATTGCATAGAGGGTATTTTCCTTCGTACACCCCCTTCCTCTTGTTTTCGGGTTGAGTTGCAGTAAAAGCTCTGACTGGTGCATATTTTTGTTGGTGTTGGTGTGATGAGTGAGTCTGGTGGTGGCTGGATTCCCACTTCCGTTTGTGACTTTCCTGAGGTTTCAGATGTTCACCTCTTTTGGGTAGCTTTCCCTGAGCCACCTCTTGATCGGTAAGTTTGTGTGCCAGCCGGATGGTGGGTTGAATCTGGGTCGGGTCAGAAGCTGTGACCATGCTCTGGATCTGCTCAGGCAGTCCATTGATAAATTGCTCGATATTTTTGTACTCTAGGGTCACCATTCCCGGGCATATTTTACACAGTTCATGGAAGCGTGTGCAGTATTGTTCGATCTCCGATCCCACTATTTTGTGGACCCAGAATTCTTCCTCCAGCTTTTTAATTTCGTTCCTCAGGCAGTACTCTTCTTGCAACATTTTGGTGAAATCTCCCCAAGTCATAGAGTTAGCACCGTCCAAACCTAGTGTCTGGACATGGGTATTCCACCATGTGAGGGCTTGTCCCTCAAGAGTACCGGTCGCATACTTGACTCGGTTTTCATCAGCACATTCGCACATTGCGAAGATGGATTCTGCTTTTTCTATCCATCGGAGCATCCCAACAGCTCCTTCAGTCCCTTTGAAGGTATGGGGGTGACAACCCAAAAAGGTCTTGAATGAGCACCCTTTGTTAGTGCTGCCTAGTGATCCTGTTTCTCAGTAACCATTGTCGCGTGTTAGTAATAGTATTAGCTATACTATATTAGTCGGTTCAAGCAAGTGTTAGTATCGTTGTTAGTTCCACTAGTCTCGCTGTGCTGACGACTTGGTTCATACTCAGCAATCGCCTTATTGACCCAGCGATCAACCATCATCTTGATGGTTGCCGCATCGATGGTTCGCTTGTGTTGGCGGGCATATGTTCCTCTTCCAGTCATAGTCGGTTTCTATACGGAAGGGATAGAGTGTTAGGCATCATGGGTTAGAGTGTTAGTAAAGTGCCATGTTAGATGTCATGTTAGTGATAGTCATGATCAAGATACAAAGTAAATGAAAACAAAACATCATTTCATTAATGATAATCTGAAGTAGAATGATTTTCAAAATGTAATACTACTATCACGATCATATGAGCACATCCCCCTCACATAGGCGTACAAAAGGTAAGATAAACTGAAGCAGAACAATCTACTAATCTGAAACAATCGTGGAGTGCGAGTCTCCACTGTCCGCGGGACCATCGTCCTGGTCCTCCTCAGGATCCTCGGCCTCGAACTGAGGCTCCTGCTCCTGCTCCAGCTCCTGCTCCTGCTCCTGCTCAGGCTCAACAATAAGCTACTCCGCCCAAGCGTTCTGGAGTATTGCCTGGTTCTCTTCGTTCACGATCTCCACCGTAGCTAGTCGCTCGCCTTGCTCCTGAACCACTGCAGCGACCTCACCTTATCGTTCCTCTAGTTGCGATGCCCTGTTCCGGAGTGCTGCAATCTCGTCTACTACCTGCTCCTGCAGATTGTCCATCTGTCCTAGGAGGTGAAGATTCTCCTCTCGGAGAACTCTGACCTCCTCCTCCAGCTTGTGCGACCTACGCGCCTCCTGAGCTGATCGAGCGACATGGGTTGCGAAAGCCTGCTCGAGTGGCACACCAAGTAACGAAAGTTGATATGTGCGTGGATCATCAGTCCATAGTCGTGGGAGAGGTACTCTCTTCTCTAAAATCCAATCCCATACAGTAGAAAGGTACCAACTCCATGATCTAGCGTGTTTCGCTAGACGCGCTCTCTCAGCCTCCTCGACATCCACTTGGGATACGATTTCCCGTATCCTCTGACGGTCCTCCTCCGTCAGCTCATGCTCAGTGGGGCGTTTCCTCGGGTTCCTCCCATCGTGGTTGTTGGCCATCCTATAATCTTAAATCAGTAAGTAACAGATAATAACAGTAACATATTATTGTGCAATGTCTAAGTGTAGTGTCTAATGTTGAGCAATGGCTATAGTTTAAGTTTATTACATGCAAACCTAGTTTTATATAACCAAGGCTCTGATACCAGTCTTTCATACCCCCAAATTTCCAAGTGCGGTGTTAGTCCACTTGGATGTGAGGTGGCCAGAATCACAGCTCATATCATATAGAACACTCTATATGTGTTTTCAAAATACATCGTTTGACATAAATTCAACCAAACAGTTTATATAAATAAAGAAGCGGAAAATAAGTTACGTGCAATGGAGATACAAAATGTTTGACATGCAGCGGAAAAGTAAATTGTCACACACTACGATGTTTAAAAATACATAACAAAATAAATATTGTTTGTTTGAAAGACATGATGTGAAATGCATGTTAATCATGTGCTCAATTCCTTAAGTGCATTCCCTGATTTCCATTAGCAGCTAGTTACCTAAGAATACAAGTTTAAGAAAAATGTCAACACAATGGTTGGTGAGTTCACAGGTTTTGATATACATAGATAGTAAAAAAACATGTGTCATGTCCGAACTAGGCTTGTTAGTCCTTGTCTCCGCTATGTCTCGTAATAACATAGAAAGATAGTTCGAAATTTCATGTCTCCCGACCTCCAATTAGTATTGTGCCATGTGGGGTTCCTCACACCCAAATAAATCTATTCAAACTCACCTCGTTGTTTGTACATTGTAACACCCCGACCGATGGCGGAAACGTCGGGATGCCACGAGGGATGTGTAGATTGTTCAAAAGCTCGTGGGCATCTAAATCAAATCATCATATATCATTCAATCAACCAAAATAATTACACACAAAAATCATGTCTATCATGAATTAGTTACATCAAATACAAAAGAGAATTAGCTATCTAACTAAATTCTATTCGCCAGAAATTCAGTTATTTAGCTAAGTCCAAGATCCTATATGATGATGTCCAAAAGTGTGAGTTCTTCTTCCTCAACCTACTTAGCATCATTACCTGAAACATGTGAAAATCTAGTGTCAACTACAAAGTAGTTGGTGAGTAATCATAAGTTTTATATCTAAAAAGATTTTACAAAAAGGATTTAAGAGTTTATGTTTTCTTGATAACATCCGTATGAGCATTTGTGAGATCATTCAACACCATATTCAAATACACAATCCCAACACATAATTCAAACACATAATCACATATATTAATAAATCATATGTCCAATCAACCAATCACAATCCATCAATGTTCTCAATTAATATAAGTGACCATACATGTATCATTGTATATGACCAAGGTCAATGACAACGACACACGGAGTTGTGGAAACATCCATGTGACAATACATGCAAACATTGACGAAGACCGAAGTCAACCACTACGAATACACGGAGTTATGGAAACATCCACGTGACAATACATGTAAATATTGAGGAAGACCGAAGTCAACCACAGCGAATACATGGAGTTGTGGAAACACCCACGTGACAATACATGCAGTCGTCACGAATGACACAAAGTCATTAGCTTTAACTCATGGAATAGTGACAATACATGCAGTCATTACAGATGACCAAAGTCATTAGTAACAACTCATGGAATATGACAATCCACAACTATGGATCTCATACAAGCAAGCAAGTGTCATCCCTGTGTTATCAAATCAATATGTAATTTGGTATACATGTTTCACCTCCGAGTTTAAAACAAAACAGTTTAAAAGAAAGGGAGGTTATGAGAACTCACCTGAATCCTTAATACCAGTGTTTCTGTAATATGCGCGCTCGCGTAAGTGAACTCAAGATCAACTCAACAATCTGCAATTATAGTGTGTTTCGTATTCATAAGTATTTGTATTTTATTTAAATCAAGTGCCCATAAGTGTTACTTTTAACCACTAAGTATTTCGTTAACTTAGTCTGTTTATTTTAAGTTAACTTGTAACACCTAAAGTTCATCAATGATCATTATAATAATTTGATTTAAACCTGTTAGTCAATTCCTAGTATTGAAAATTTATTGTGAACTCATATGTATTCTCCTCATAGACAGGTATGCTAAAAAAATGAGTATTATCTTATTTGTACACACCATCATACATACATGCATGATTACTTTAATTCCACCACCTTTATCTCAATTAATAAATCCGCCATAAGTTTAATGAAATCATGTTTAAGTTATTCTCATAAAAGGTTCAAACCATGTAAATTCACAATTTCATGTTGATGTATATTATGAAAGGTGGTGATTCAAAGTATCCATGCATGCATGAGTGTATTTAGTTCCAATTCCATATTGTTTAACCCTAATTTGACAAGGTTTAGGCTTTACAGCCCAAGGGTTCGCCTCCCCCCTTTAGGTTTGCTGCTATCCTCATCCATAACCCTAAGGTTTGGCCATGTTAGAAGTGGCAGTATTTAGGGTTCGTGGCAGACTAGGTTCGCCAGTTAAGGTGTAGGTTTGCTGCCCTTAGAAGGGTTCGCCAAGCAGGGTTCGACCCACCTAGGTTCGGCTATGCATGGGTTCGTTAGGTTTAGGTTCGCTGGGTTCCCTGATGACAGAAAGTTCGGCCAAGGGTTCGGCTAGAAACAAAGAAGGGTTCGCCATGCATGGTTCGGCCATGCAAGGTTCGGCCTAGGAGGGTTTGTTGTCGAGGGAGGTTCGCCACAACATGCAGGGTTCGGCCCCTGTGTAGCTCTTAAAGGTTCGCCGACCTGCATGAGGTCCGGCTAGTCGCGAACCTTGGCTTCCATGGCTGCTCGACATCACCACTTTCAAGTTTCCAACTGTTGTAAGCTCAACCATGGTTCCCTTAGGTTCATACTCACCCGATTTAGTGTTTTACAAGTTCTTAGATCGATTATAACATTAACAAGCTAAGGGTTTGTTATCTATCATCAAAACCGAAATTAAAACCTCAGATTTACCTGGATTCAGTTGATTAACGTTGGATTTCTTTGTACTTTCTTGTTCTCCTTGATCACACGAACACGTGGACACCAAGATATTGAAGTTTCATTGAGAGATAAGCAAGAAAGTCTAGAGAGAAGGTAGAGAGAAGGAGAGTGACGAATTAGATGACTTTTAGAGAGGGAAAGGGTTTGTTGAAATGAGGAAGAAGAAGAGGTTTCTTCCTTATATCGTGTATACTCTCTGCGTGCCCGGTCTTGTTTCTTTCGCGATAAACACGTACAATAAGTTCGGTTTTCTCGTGAATACAATTAAAACAATAAAGTGTTTAAATAATCAGATTTCATTTAAATCAAAATGAATTTAAATAAAATCGTTTAAATACAATAACTCCGGTTAGTTTCATTAAATAAATTATTTAAGTAAATTAATTCGTTTGTTTTCGTTTAAGGTTGTGATTCCTAATAAATATTTTTAGTTTTCATTTATTATTTTAATATCATTGGATATCATTTTGTTATCTCGTCGAAACGCGTTACTTACGTACGCATTCGTAAAGATCGTCACCTTTGCGAATCCGACGCTCGTATCGCTTTTCAATTTGATTTACAATTTACGGAATATCACTTCAGAATATTATTCTTAATAATTATATTCGTGTGAATCGTCACCCACGCGAATACCTTTATTAAGTTAATATTTCTGAATTAATATTGAATTTTAAATTATGTTCGTAACCTCACCATCGCGTATTCATTTCCAATAAAACTTCCATTATTTTATTAACTTTAATATCGTAATTCCCAATCCCAAAACCCACTAAACCAAGTCACTGACACATCCGTGATAGACCGAAATATGCATATGTATAGGGCATATGTAGGGGTCAGTCGCAACTGCCCCAGCCACCGTCCCACCGCTATTTCGATAAACCATGACCATGTGTCCTTGACTATGTTTAACAACCAAACTATAACCAGTAACAAACTCCAATCCCTTTCCCTTCTAAACCATAACCCATAATCTGTGTATTCATCTGCGATAAACTCTCTGGTTCTGTTTAGTTGTGTTACAACTAAACTTCCCAGGGTTTACGCGTATAGTAATATGTTCTCAATATGTATACCAATAACAATGCTAATCATCAAATAATACGTCTTCATTAATAATTATAAATCTCAAGTCGTAACAGTACAATCGTACGGATGTACGGACGACCGGAAGTACAGTGATGTTACATACATTAACGGTAAGACTTTGTGAGGGCTTGTTACAATTACCACACTTAATGTTTGTCTAATAAACTTGCATACACATAAAACGTTTGTACAGTAATAATGTTTGACTCGATTCAACAAGTATTCTCCCCCAATTTGATAAGCTTGTAAAAGAGTAAAGAGGGGCCGTAAACTCACCTTAGTGACGATCAGAAAACAAATGCGTAAGCTCCTTCATCACGGAGTGGTCGGTCACTGGCTACCTATATCGTATACCATACGTGAGTTCGTGTAAGTGACCGTGTTCGTGCACGTGCTCGTGTTTGTGCTCAACAACCCTCGGTTGTTATGTTTGTCCGTGTTGGTCCAGATTGATCGTGTTTGCTCGTGTTTGACCATGTTTGACCGTGTTTGTCCGTGTCAAGTCAACGACTCGTTGGTGAACCGTGTGTCGCTTGTGATTCGTGTAACATTTGTGCTCGTGCTCGTCGTGTGCAAAACGCGCAAGTCGCGTCCATGGACAACTTACTATATATAGTAAGTTTCCATTTATGGCAAGTTTTATAACACATATCGTTTTTAAGGTTCTAGCATGCTCGTTAATCCTACGTGATCATGTTAGCACATAGCACATTATCATAAGCGGTCGAATAATCATACAAGCCATCTTCGCATATAAAAGTTTTCTAAAACGGATAGTTTCCATATCTAGCATGCTCATCATCGGAAACCATCTAGCTTAGCGTGCAATAATCATATCAAGTCATATTAAGTAATTTAGCATGCTAAAAACATATCTAGCATTCCTAGAACGATATTTCACAAAACAAAGTTACTAAAAATAGTAACTATGACAAATATCCTTCAAATTGTTATCCTAAACATATCTAAGCCATTTTATATCACATAACATCATATAATACCATTTTAACATCATCTAATCATGATCAATCTAGACCAAACTATTATCTATCAATATTTAGGCCACAAAAGTTACTATAAATAGTAACTAGGCCAAATATGACCACAATCAAGTCCCAAATCACATTTCTTAGCATTTTAACATCACCTATTCCTTCTATTAGCAAATCCATACACATGCATGCTTACAATCTCATCATCATCATCAAAATGTAACTAAAAAGTTACGAAAATAGAAAGTGTTGTAAATACTTGTATTTTAATCATTTCGACAATACCAAATCATGTATCACATCACCAATAACACTAATATTCATCAAAATCCCATCTAACAACCTTAGATCATGCATACATGTAGGTTTTTCACCTATTCATGACCAAATCGTGTACTTTACACATACACATACTCATAGATCATCATGAAACATCATCAAACCATCATAGATCATCATTAAACATAGAAACATCATGAAACCCAGATTTGAACTATGAAAAATTCATGCATGTGATGGTGTAGCGCTTGCATGTGAGTTTCAAGACTTGCATGTGGGTTTGTGTGTGTTTTTAAGCTACCAGAGTGATAGAACTACCTTCTAATGCTTCCAAGTCCCTAAGATGATGCACCAAACAGCTTCTAGGCTCCCTGGCTCGTGAGATTTTGCATCTACGAGATGGTGTTGGTGGTGGTTTGAGCTCCAACTCCTTTCTCAAGCTTCCAAAGCTTCAAAGATCTCAACAATTGCCTCCAATGGTGATTAGTGGGTGTAGAAGATGATAATCCGAGGTTTTGGGAAGATAATCTCGTGCTGGTTACGTCTAAAACCAGTTAAAATGAGTGAATAGGTGTAATGATGGGTTTTGGAAGTTTAAAAAACTGTTTTGCGACTCTGGGCTCCGAGGCGTACCGCCTGGCGAGCGTGCTTGGCTCCGGCGTAGCGCGCGAGGCTTCCGGATGGGGCGCTCCTTGTGTTTCTTGCGCATATCGCCTAGAATCAAAGGTGGCGATCAGGCGTACCGCCTGGCCCATCGGACAAGCCCAATAAGCCCAATTTCATGTCTCGGGCTCGTTTCTGCTCGTTTCTTAACCGTAACGCGTCGTTTGTGCATCATTTGAACTCTAGTTGTCAATTACTAACCATAATTGACCCGCGAAGTGTTTTTGTGACTAATTGTTGCGACGTTTACCAACGTTCGTGATTTCTGACGCGTGAGTGCGGTTTTTGATAATTCCTTGAATTATCCTGTTGTGTGTCAGTGTTCGTACTGTAATGCCACATGTCACACCAAATTTAACTAATTCTAGTGCCACATCTACAAATATCAATTAAATAAACATTTAATATAATAAGATGCTGACCTGGATTTTACTGGGTGTCACACTTCGTCTCCTCCCGATCTCAAACCCTTTGAGACCTCTTTAAGAATTTCAAATCGCCAAAACCTATTAGGCAGGAAACTCTTTTTCATCTCCTCTATCATCTCATGACTAGAGAGATACATAAGCTGATCCACATACTCAGGAGACACCAAAGTCAATATGAGATATTTTATCTAACATTCATGTCCAATATGTTTCATCCTCTCAGATGTGGTGCAACCTATTTGTGCCTTAGGAGTATTGGGGTTATCCAAAGCATGCAATTTTCCTTCTATTTTAGGACTTCTCTAAGGTGATGCATCCAAGTTGAAAAATTACTCCCATTAAATTGATTTCGAAAAATATTTATCCTATGATGTTTAGTAGCATCAATGAAAGACATCTATAAAATTCAAACGAAAAGTTTTAGTATTTCATGTTTTATGAAATCCCAAATTAATTATGACCAATTAACAAAATTAATTTAGAATTATGAGATCCCGTTTATTTAATGAACAATGAATTGGCTAAGCTCTCTATTTACTGTTCACAATAACACAGGAGGGTTACGATAACCAATTATGACAGGTCATAATCCTCAAGTTTTGGGGTTTGATAGAACCTAATTTCTAACTTTGTACATTTACCCCAAGTATGCCAACTTGACTCTTCAAGTATACGCCCTAAGATTTTTGACTGAATGACCAGCCTAAGTGTATTAAGAATCGCGATGATTCCTTTTTGAATAAACCATAAACCTAGTGCAGGGTAAGCACTAACACTAGATTTTAGTTGAAATTGATAAAGTGTCCCAAATTTAAGGTGGCATTTAAATCAAAATGCTTATCCTTTTCTAATATATAAACCTATAGCAGGGAAAGCACTAACTCTAGGTTTATATATTTAGAAAATAAACATCTTGACCATTGAGTCATTTAATTACTTTAATTAATCGCATTATGTTTCAAAAACGTTATGGACAACTAATTTAAAATTAGGATAGTTGTGCATTTTATAAAATCACTATTTTTATTCTTTCGCTATCTATTTGAAATCTGATTTCAATTTTAACCTAATTTGTTTTAATACCTTATTAAAACTAAATTGATCATTATCTTGAATTTGTAAATCTAATCAATCATATTGATTTTATTGTTTTAGTTTAAAACTATTGAACGATTTGAAGCATGACACAAATCGTGCAATTTCATTTTAACTAAATCATATTTTGTTCTTGATTTGCGATAGTTTGAAACTCCTTTGAATGCTCGACTCGATTAGTTTTTAATACCTTATTTAAACTAAGGCGGTAATTATCGGGAATTATTTTAAACTAACAAGTTCTAATTTTTATAAAATAAAAATTTTATTTTTTAAACTGTTCCATTAAAATAAAACACTTTTTTTAAAACGCTTTTAAAGTAACTACAAAACTCCTTTTGTATTACTTTATTGTTTGCAATAATTGTGAAAAATATTTGTTTTTACTAGTTTTATATTTCCTAAATATTAAACAACCATAAACAACTAAACGTAACTATGAAACGAGACAAAGTCTCATTTGTTCGGTTTAGTTCGAGTTATCAAACACAAACCGAACAATGCTAGGTTTACAATTCAACGCCTTGAATCTTGTCTCCCACTTGATCCAAGATCTCCATCTTCAAGCTCCCCGATTGTCTCTATCTTCCGAGTTGTATCCATTGCTTGATTACATTTGTAAAGTACAAATTACATTACAAGAATTGAAACCTAATCTATTACATCGAGTCCAAATACCCATAGAAATACAAGATTTCAAAAACCAACCAATCAAACAAAATAAAAGATACAATCATATGGGTCAGATCCTAGGGCTCGAATCATAATCACAATCATCACATTCAAAGATTCGATCTTTTTGTCAAACAAAAGTTTTGACAACACAACAAACAAAGATCGATTATTAATTTCATTTAAATGTTAGTAAAAACCTGGCTCTGATACCCCTGTTGGAATTCTAGGTTACTTATATTTAATCAGTTTCAATTAATTACATTAATTAGTCAAATCAGTTTTCATAAAACCAGACTAAATTGACAGATCAGATCTGACACAGCGGAAGCTTTTAAATATTATAACCTTTCGATTCGTAATAGAAACAATTCCCAAATCAGTATCCAGTTACAAACAGTTCAAACAACAATTAATTCAAATAACACAACCATAGGGGGTTTTAGAAATCGACCTTTACTAAACGGTTCCAAATCCACACGATGGATCGACAACGGTCTCGCTATTTGACTTACTACGATCACCCGAGTCCGGATCTCGTCTTACGAATCTTCGGAAAGGTCCAAAACAGATTTTCGCTTGGCTCCGCTTGTGCCTCAGCCACGGTTCGGGGTGGCAGCCCCTTGCGGCTGACGTACAGCCCCGGTTTGCTGCCCGGTTGTAACATCAATGCCGGAAACGTAATCGGAACAGTGATCTCAACAGTAACATGAACAGTAATCGGGTACAAACTACACGTATTTCATTGTATGTCATATTCATATCATGCCTCATTATCATTTCATGTATATCATAGCACAGTTTCAGATTTATTTCAGAAACGTAACGCAGAACCATCGTTCATCAGTCGGATAATTATCCGACAATACAGAACCATCAAACGATTGTTAGTTAGGATTCTATTATGTATAAACGTATGTGAGGCTTTACAGAACAAAACAACAACGGATGTCGTTACGTGAATGCTAAATCAACGGATTATTCGTATAGGTGACGATTTGTACGAATACATCTGAAAGTTTAACGTTCTGAACGATGTTTGATAATTAGAAAACCATATTGAAAAGTGTAGTTATCGTCGTATTCGTACGGGTGACGATTTGAACGAATACGCGCGACGACTATACGATTAGATTTAAACAGTAAATTAAATATTTCTGAAAATTTAAATAAATAAAAGATATTTGGTCAATTTACAAGGAACTAGCACCTAATATAAATTTATAAACTTTACTTTTAAGACCCTAACGTTTCGTTACGAAAACGAAAGAAAACGACGCTTTTACCCGAAACCGAGTGAAACCGAACGTAACCGGGTGAATTGAAGCCATTTAATATGGCATTCAATGCCATAACTACCACCACCAACCAGCCCCAAGCTCTCATTTCCGTCACCCTCCCTCCAGAACCTCAAACCATATCTCTCTCAATTCTTCACGAAATCGAGTGTTCTTGGTGTGAAAACGACCACTACAACTCGTAGATCACGAAAGTACAACGGATCTGAGCTTGGATCCATCAGATTTGAGGTAGATTCAAAGTTTCTTTTCGGTTTTTAGGGTTTTCAAAACCCTCAGGTTCGAACCCCCTTAAAGCCGGTTCTACCCCACTTTGACCATTAGGATTTGCACAAAACCTTGCTAGAATGTTGTAGGAACAAGTGCCATTACGATATCTAGCCTTTAGCTTGAAAAAACATGGCTGGTCCTTGTTGGCCTCGACAGGCCGAATAAGGCATACACAGGTAGGCCGAAAGGCCGGCTAGCCGAAGGAGACAGCACACTCGGCCGAGTGGCTCAGGCCGGCAGACTAGCCTCTTTCGCCCGAATCAAGCCCTTCGGCCAGATCTCTCAATCGTTTGGCCAAATCCCTCATTCGTTTGTGTCAGCCTCCATTCTGTCGGCCATGCATGTTTCGGCCACTCTTCCATTCGTTCGGCTCACCTTTGTCCGGCTCAAGACACTTTCGATCGGCCAAGCTCAATCGGCCATTGCCCATTCAGTCGGCCAAGACCACTGATTCGGCCCAAGCTCAAACGGTCGAGCCTCATGCGGCCCAACACCCATTCTGCCAGCACAACAGATCCATTCGGTCGGCCCAGACATTCATTCGATCGGTTGAACTAGGTCGGCCCATCTTATCATGCATGGGAATCTAATTTGTGTGTGTGCATGGGATGCATGGATTAGGTTACGTGGATGCATGCAAGAGAGGAGAAAACCTAATAGGGTTATATATTGAAGCCTCCTAAATGACAATAAGGGTTTAAATCATGGGTTATTGAATGTAATTTTGTTCTAAGATGTATGAAATCATTTCAAGGAATCATGGATTAGGGTTTGGGATAACAAGAGTTTTCTTAAAACCTTATTATCATTTAAACATGGATTTGAACATCATTTTGGTTTCATCATATGTGAGAAATCACGAGGATCAAAACAATAATCTAATTAGGTTTAGAGTGTTGATCTCACAATTAACACTTAACACCTAGAAATTTCAAGGAAATCTACAACTACATTAGGTCGTTCCTTTGAACTACCTAGGATGGGTTGCATGCATAATCAATCAAGAACTAGTAAAGGGCCAAGGTTAATCAAATGAGATTAACCTAAGCCCATCATGTTTAATTATACTTCTCTTGAATTAATTACGTTTTAATAAAAATAAATTGATTTATAAACCTTATTAAATTAAAATAAATGATTTCTAACCAAAGGTTTAACTTAAAATGAATTATCATAAAAATGTTTTAATTAAAGACTTGTGACGAAATTAATATAAACCTTATCTCATTAAGGTTTAAATATGTTAATTATGGGATAATGGGCCATAAATGGGTAATACGTGTAGACTAGTTAGAAGGAATCTTAGAAACACATTAGTAACATAGGACACTTACTTGCACACCGAGACCAAAACCCTAGATACGATTATCATAAATACTTATTGTATTCGAATCCTCTTAAAACAACTTAGGTGCTGAAGAAACATAAACTACAAGTAAAGAGCGTGCATTTTGTGGTAAATCAATACAGAGCAACACAGGTGAGTTCATTGCCCCTTTTCTAAACATTTTTGTTTTTAAACGTGGGGCTGAGAAGCATACGTAAACCTTTTTATTTAAATATGTTTTACGTAAATGCTTTTACTTATTGTATGTTTTATATATACATGTTTATACTCCTAGACTCCTGTCTAGGCATATGTTATGCAGGATTAACTAACGAGTTAATTAATTACTCTTTTGAGTAATACCTTAATTCTAAAACTCTAAACCAAACATTTATTCTGTCAAATTCAAATTCAAAGAATCTAAATGCAAAGTGTAACCAAGAGAACTAAAGCTAAAGATCAAATTCAAGGAAATCTAGTTCAGTGTGTGTGTTCAGGGAAACTAAGGATCATATTCAAGAATCTAAATTCAATGTGGAGATCATGGAATCATAAGGATCACAATCAAGGGAATCAAGAGAATCATATCCGTGTGTGAATCAATGAACTAATGAAATCATTAAGATCTAATGAAATCATTAATACTTAAGTTAAGGTGGATGTCAGTTGTATGTAAATCAAGACCACGTGTAACACACAGAAAGTCCCGTCATAAATAGTAGACTCTTGTAGTCAGGCTATATGGGCATAACTAAAACGATCAAACAAAATCAAGAGAACAAAGATGATCAAGAATCAAAGGATATCCTAAATTCTGGACATGTACAGTAGGCCTGAGGGTCAAGCTGATACGGGCATATCATGAAAGTCCTGACGCATACAGGTAGACACATTTGGGTGATGCCTGATATGGGCCACATGTGAGACGGTACAACTTGGACACCACCATCAACAAAGTCTAATTGATTTAGTCAACTAAGACCCAATCATCATGTCTTAGTTGTAAATAAATGATTAATTATTTATTTAATTAAGCATTTAATATTACGTTTCTACAAGTGCTATGGGTAATCATGAATACATGATGAACTCAAGAGATTAGTGATATTTCAATTTGTGGAAATCAAAATCTAAAATGAAGGTGAATGGAATGAAACGCTTAATTGTCATTAACAACAATATGCTAAGAAGTCCGGTATGTGGTGGGACGGTGGCTGGGGCTTGTCCCCTACATATGCCCTATATATAAGCATACTTGATTGGATTGCATAGGTGGTCGTTGATGAGGTTAAGGTTGTCATTTCAAGGGATCAAGGTAAACAGTTTTCAGGGTAATCAAACGTTATGGATGAATAGTGTGGGATGAAATGCTTAATTATCATCAGGAACAACATATCATGTGGTTTGGTATGTGGTGGGACGGTGGCTCGGGCTTGTCCCCTACATATGCCCTATATATAAGCATACTGAACTGGATGGTATAGGTGGTTAATGGTGAGGTTAAGGTTGTCATCCAAGTGGTTATTCAAATTCATTTTTAAATAAAACTACATGAGCTCACCAACCATGTGTTGACTTGATCTTTTTGCATGACGTCTCACGTGACGAACAGGTCAATTAAGAAGTTATTGCTATTGGACTAGGAAACCAGTTAGAGGACGTAGCATCTTGGACCTGCATACTTTTGAACATCATTTTACAAATTATTTTGTATATCTTGCGCAGATACAAGATAGAAGAATTATGATGTTGATAGTAGATTTACATTGTTAAATTATGAACAAAACTGATGTAATTTAACTTTGTAATTCTATTTTCATTTAGCAGTTTCTCATTATATATCATGTGCAATGTAAAAAATTTGATCATCACGATTATCATTCCCGATATCGCGCCCCGAGACCTCTCCGCCTGACAGGAAAATCGATCCAACCCGCCGGCTCGGGGTGGTGTGACAGATTGGTATCAGAGCCATGGTTATAGAGAAATACATGGCATTTATTTAAACGGTTTGGCCTAGACTATAACCTGGGGACCCTTCATGTAGAGAACACGGGATATAGGAACTTATTGCATTGTGTCTTATGCAATCGATCATTGCACTAACCGATACTTTATTGGTTGTGATCAGATTGCCGCAGAGAAGACCACCTCCCCTTATGCCTCCATCACCACCACCACCTCCTCCTCCAACTCATCCTCCTCCACACACCCCACCAGTTGCCCGAACGCGACTGCGAATCTGGATCGTGCTACCATTACATTAGCAACATTACTGAGCAGCCAGTTGACCAATCAACTAAAGGAGGTGATTCCAATATGCTCAACCGTATCCGGAACGACAGCAACAACACCGGGCATTCATCGGGAGAAGCCAGTGGAAATACTAGTGGTGTTTCAAATTACTCCTACAAGTCTTCTGTGGGATGTAGGTTGTCGACTTTTAACGGTACTGAGGGAGCCGTTGGATTAATCCAATGGATAGAGAAGATCAAGACCACTCTAGAGCTCTGCAGTTGTCCAGAGCACCACAAGGTTCGTTATTCTGCTGGCTCCTTCAGCAAACGAGTCTTGACTTGGTGGAACTCACAGACTCAAGCGAGAGGAAGAAAAGAAGCCATGTCGATGATAGGGAAGGTTTCAAGGCCCTTTTGAGAACCGAATTACATCCTAACAACGAGCTGCAAAGGATGGAAACAGAGCTGTCTAACCACGTTATGAAGGGAGCTGATCATCTGGGGTACACTACCCGCTATCATGAGTTGGTAGCATTGGTTCCGGACAAGTAGTTGCAGGAAACCCTGTTACCTTAGATTCTGCTGTGAGTTTGTCTGGGAAACTCACTGATATGATGGTAGCCTCTGGAACTTTAAAGAAAGAGGCTGACACCGGTAAGCACTAGGAAGAGTTTTCCAAGAAACCCCATCATCACCCGAAGAAGAAGCAGAAGACCATAAAGAACTACACAATGGCTACTCCGCTCAATCAAGTAGCCGTGGCACCACAGAACCTGCACAAGAAGCCGTATACTGGCCCACACCCTCTGTGTACCAAGTGCCAGTATCATCATGCTGCAAGCAATCCCTGCCGTCACTACATGGGATGTGGAAGAAAGGGCCATTGGGTCCAAAATTGCATGATGAGACCCAATCAAGAAGTCAACAATGTTGGTTTAGCTTTCTCTCCACCCAACAACTAGAACAACGGTGGATGCTATAACTGTGGCGAAATTGGCCACTTTGCAAAGAACTGCCCAAAGAAAGCACAATAGGTAGTTCCAGCACCCCGTGGAAGAGCTTTTGCTATAGGAGCTCCAGCTGCACGCCAAGACCTGTACGTGGTCACTGGTACATTTCTCTTACATGACTTTTATGCATGTATTCTGTTTGACACTGGTGCGGATCAGAGTTTTATCTCTACCGACTTTGCATGCCAACTAGATTCTATAGAGGAACAGTTAGGTTCCCCCTTACATCATAGAAGTAGCTAACGGGAAACAGACCACAGTTAGTACAGTATACATGAATTGCCCACTGACACTTAATGGTCACACATTCACCATCTCTTGATACCGATGGAGTTGGGTAGTTTCGACATCATTGTTGGAATGGATTGGCTATCTCTTAATCGAGTAGAAGTCATCTGTTCTGAAAAGTTGCTTCGAGTTCCAGTGACGAATGATCATGTATTGGAAGTCCGAGGGGATCAAGCAAAACTAAGTGTCAAAATCATCTCCTGCATAAAGGCACGTAAGTGATTACAGAAGCAGTGTGTTGCTTTTTTTGGCTCATGCAGTGGAGAAAGAGAAAGATAAGAAAAAGATTCAAGACATGCTGGTAGTGAAAGAATATCCGGAAGTATTTACTGAAGACCTACCAGGTTTTCCACCTACGCGACTAGTAGAGTTCCGCATTGACTTACTTCCTGGAGCAACTCCTGTTGCTAAATCTCCTTATAGGTTAGCACCTTCTGAGATGCAAGAATTGTCAAATCAACTACAGGAGCTACTTGATAAAGGTTTCATCAGACCGAGCTACTCACCTTGGGGAGCTCCAGTTTTGTTCGTGAAGAAGAAAGATGGATCATTTCATATGTGCATAGACTACCCAGAGCTGAACAAGTTGACTATCAAGAATCGGTATCCATTGCTGAGGATTGATGATTTGTTTGACCAGCTGCAAGGAGCACGGTACTTCTCAAATATTGATTTACGGTCCGGATATCATCAACTCAGAGTTCAAGATGAAGACATATCGAAGACAGCGTTCTGAACCAGATATGGGCAATACAAGTTTATGGTGATGCCTTTCGGACTGACGAATGCGCCAACGGTTTTCATGGATCTCATGAACCGAGTGTGCAAGCCGTATTTGGATCAGTTTGTCATTGTCTTTATTGATGACATACGGATTTATTCAAAGACCAAAGCAGATCACGAGCAACATCTCAGGAAGAACTTGGAGCTGTTGAAGGAAGAGAAAATTTATGCCAAATTCTCCAACTGTGAATTTTGGCTAAGAGAAGTTCAATTTTTGGGTCATGTGGTCAACAGCAAAGGAATACACGTAGATCCCGCCAAGATTGAAGCGATCAAGAACAGGGATACTCCGAAGACACCTACGGAGATACGGTCTTTTCTGGGTCTAGCAGGTTATTACAGAAGGTTTATATCAAACTTTTCTAAGATAGCTTTGCCTCTCACCAAGCTAACTCAGAAAAGTGAACCGTTTGTTTGGGAGCAGAAACAAGAAGATGCTTTCCAAACATTGAAGCAGAAGTTATGTGATGCCCCATTTTTATCTCTCCCAGAAGGCTGTGATGACTTTGTAGTGTATTGTGATGCCTCCCACCAGGGACATGGTTGCGTGTTAATGCAACGAGACAAAGTTATCGCGTATGCATCAAGACAGTTAAAGATTCATGAGAAGAACTACACTACTCATGATCTAGAACTGGGAGCAGTAGTATTTGCATTGAAGATTTGGAGACATTACTTATATGGCACTAAATGTACCATATTTATTGATCACAAGAGTCTGCAGCATATCTTTGATCAGAAAGAGCTCAACATGCGACAACGACTTTGGGTAGAACTTCTGAATGATTACGATTGCGTGATCAAGTACCATCCGGGTAAGGCGAACGTAGTAGCTGATGCCTTGAGCCGGAAAGAACGGGTCAAACCCCTGCGTGTCCGAGCAATGGGAATGACTGTGCAGTCAAGCCTGCACGACAAGATTATACAGGCACAACAAGAATCAGTTGATCGAGGAAACCTAAAGAAAGAACTCAACTATGGAGCAGAGAGACAATTTGAAACGAAGCCCGATGGAGTGATCTACTACCAGGATCGAGTATGGATTCCTGCAGTGGATGAATTGAGAAGACTTATCTTCGATGAAGCACACAAGACCAAGTACTCTGTGCATCCAGGCGCTAATAAAATGTACCAAGACTTACGAGGATTTTATTGGTGGCCTGGAATGAAGAAAGACTTAGCCGAGTACGTCGGTCGATGCCTTACGTGTGCAAAGGTAAAGGAGGAACACTAGAAACCATCAGATTTACTAGAACAGCCTGAGATTCCGCTATGGAAGTGGGAACAAATAGCTATGGACTTCATTACCAAGCTACCCCGCACTTCCAATGGTCATGATATGATTTGGGTTATCATTGATTATTTGACAAAATCTGCTCATTTCTTGCCAATGCGTGAAACCTTCACGATGGATAAACTGGCGAGACTGTACATCAACGAGATAGTGGTAGGTCACGGTGTGCTATTATCTTTCATTTCAGATAGAGACAGCAGATTCACCTCAAGGTTTCGGCAATCATTGCAGAAATCTCTAGGGACGCACTTAAATCTGAGTACAGCTTACCATCCACAAACGGACGGTCAAAGCGAACGTACGATACAGACCCTGGAGGACATGTTAAGAACCTGTGTGTTAGATTTCGGTGGGAATTAGGACTCTCATTTGCCACTAATTGAATTCTGGTACAATAATAGTTACCACAGCAGCATCGGATGTGCACCATTCGAGGCTCTTTATGGTCGAAAATGTAGGTCTCCGATATGTTGGACCGAAGTAGGAGATAATCAAATAACTGGGCCAGAGCTTATTCAAGAGACTACTGACAAGATTGCTCAGATTCAACAGAGGTTACAAACAACAAGGAGCAGACAAAAGAGCTATGCCGACAAACGGCGCAAGCCGTTGGAATTTGAAGTGGGAGACCGCGTCATGTTAAAGGTGTCCCCATGGAAAGGCGTAATTCGCTTTGGAAAGAAAGGCAAGTTTGCACCACGATATGTGGGACAGTTCGAAATCATTGAATGAATTGGTCCTGTAGCGTATAGACTGAGATTACCAGATGAACTCAGTGGTGTGCATGACGTGTTTCACGTTTCAAACTTGAAGAAATGCCTTGCTGACGAATCACTCGAGGAACCTTTGGAGATTATGGGTCCAAAGGTTAAACAAGTAAGGCGAAGCCGTATTCCGATCGTCAAGGTTTGTTGGAATTCAAAGCGCGGACCTGAGTTTACTTGGGTATGCAAAGATCACATGAAGTCCAAGTATCCCCAATTTTTTACAGAGGAAGCCGTACTGGATAACGATTCTTAAATTTCGGGACGAAATTTCTCTAACAAGGGGAGACTGTAACATCAGTGCCGGAAACGTAATCGGAACAGTGATCTCAATAGTAACAAGAACAGTAATTAGGTACAAACTACACTTATTTCATTGTATGTCATATTCATATCATGCCTCATTATCGTTTCATGTATATCATAGCACAGTTTCAGATTTATTTCAGAAACGTAACGCAGAACCATGGTTCCTCAGCCGGATAATTATTCGGCAATAGAGAACCATCATATGATTGTTAGTTAGGATTCTATTATGTATAAACCTATGTGAGGCTTTACAGAACAAAACAAGAACGGATGTCGTTACGTGAATGCTAAATCGACAGATTATTCGTATTGGTGACGATCTGTACGAAGACATCTGAAAGTTTAATGTTCTGAATGACGATCTGTACGAAGACATCTGAAAGTTTAATGTTCTCCATTATGTCGGCCATGAAGGTTTCGGCCACTCTTCCATTCGTTCGGCTCACCTTTGTCCGGCTCAAGACACTTTCGATCGGCCAAGCCTAGTTGGCCAAGACCACTGATTCGGCCCAAGCTCATACGGTAGAGCCTCAGGCGGCCCAACACCCATTCTGCCGGCCCAACAGATCCATTCGGTCGGCCCATACATTCATTCGATCGGTTGAACGGGGTCGGCCCATCTTAGCATGCATGGGAATCGAATGTGTGTGTGTGCATGGGATGCATGGATTAGGTTATGTGGATGCATGCAAGAGAGGAGAAAACCTAATAGGGTTATATACTGAAGCCTCCTAAATGACAATAAGGGTTTAAATAATGGGTTATTGAATGTAATTTTGTTCTAAGATGCATGAAATCATTTCAAGGAATCATGGATTAGGGTTTGGGATAACAAGATTTTTCTTAAAACCTTATTATCATTTAAACATGGATTTGAACATCATTTTGGTTTCATCATATTTGAGAAATCACGAGGATCAAAACAATAAACTAATTAGGTTTCGAGTGTTGATCTCACAATTAACACTTAACACCTAGAAATTTCAAGGAAATCTACAACTACATTAGGTCGTTCCTTTGAACTACCTAGGATGGTTTGCATGCATAATCAATCAAGAACTAGTAAAGGGACAAGGTTAATCAAATGAGATTAACCTAAGCCCATCATGTTTAATTATACTTCTCTTGAATTAATTACGTTTTAATAAAATAAATTGATTTATAAACCTTATTAAATTAAAATAAATGATTTCTAACCAAAGGTTTAACTTAAAATGAATTATCATAAAAAAATTTTTAATTAAAGACTTGTGACGAAATTAATATAAACCTTATCTCATTAAGGTTTAAATATGTTAATTATGGGATAATGGGCCATAAATGGGTAATACGTGTAGACTAGTTAGAAGGAATCTTAGAAACACATTAGTAACATAGGACACTTAGTTGCACACCGAGACCAAAACCCTTGATACAACTATCATAAATACGTATCGTATTCGAATCCTCTTAAAACAACTCAGGTGCTGAAGAAACAAAAACTACCAGTAACGAGCGCGCATTTTGTGGTAAATCAATACAGAGCAACATTGGTGAGTTCATTGCCCCTTTTATAAACATTTTTGTTTTTAAACGCGGGGTTGAGAAGCATGCGTAAACCTTTTTATTTAAATATGTTTTACGTAAATGCTTTTACTTATTGTATGTTTTATATATACATGTTTATACTCCTAGACTCTTGTCTAGGTATATGTTTTGTAGGATTAACTAACAAATTAATTAATTACTCTTATGAGTAATACCTTAATTCTAAAACTCTAAAACAAACGTTTATTCTATCAAATTCAAATTCAAAGAATCTAAACGCAGAGTGTAACCAAGAGAACTAAAGCTAAAGATCAAATTCAAGGAAATCTAATTCAGTGTGTGTGTTCAGTGAAACTAAGGATCATATTCAAGAATCTAAATTCAGTGTAGAGATCATGGAATCATAAGGATCAGAATCAAGGGAATCAAGAGAATCATATCCGTGTGTGAGTTAATGAATTAATGAAATCATTAAGATCTAATGAAATCATTAATACTTAAGTTAAGGTGGATGTCAGTTGTATGTAAATCAAGACCACGTGTGACACACGGAAAATCCCGTCATAAATAGTAGACTCTTGTAGTCAAGCTATATGGGCATAACTAAAACGATCAAACGAAATCAAGAGAACAAAGACGATCTAGAATCAAAGGATATCCTAAAGTCCCGACACGTAGGGTCAAGCTGATATGGGCACATCATGAAAGTCCCGACGCATACAGGTAGACTCATTTGGGTCATGCCTGATATGGGTACATCATGAAAGTCCCGACGCATACAGGTAGACGCATACAGGATATCCTAAAGTCCCGACACGTAGGGTCAAGCTGATACGGACACCACCATCAACTAAGTCTAATTGATTGAGTCAACTAAGACCTAATCATCATGTCTTAGTTGTAAATAAATGATTAATTATTGATTTAATTAAGCATTTAATATTATGTTTCTACAAGTGCTATGGGTAATCATGAATCCATGATGAACTCAAGAGATCAAAGGTATTTCAATTTGTGCAAATCAAAATATAAAATGAAGGTGAATGGAATGAAACGCTTAATTGTCATTAACAACAATATGCTAAGCAGTCCGGTATGTGATGCGACAGTGGCTGGGGCTTGTCCCCTACATATGCCCTATATATAAGCATACTTGATTGGATAGCATAGGTGGTCGTTGATGAGATTAAGGTTGTCATTTCGGGGGATCAAGGTAAACAGTTTTCAGGGTAATCAAACGTTATGGGTCAATAGTGTGGGATGAAATGCTTAATTATTATCAGGAACAATATATCATGTGGTTTGGTATGTGGTGGGACGGTGGCTGGGGGTTGTCCCCTATATATGACCTATATATAAGCATACTGAAATGGATGGTATAGGTGGTTAATGGTGAGGTTAAGGTTGTCATCCAAGTGGTTATTCAAATTCATTTTTAAATAAAACTACATGAACTTAGCAACCATGTGTTGACTTGATCTTTTTGCATGACTTCTCAGGTGACGAAAATGTTAATTAAGAAGTTGTTGCTTTTGGACTAGGAAACAAGTTAGAGGACCTAGCTTCTTAGACCTGCATACTTTTGAACATCATTTTACAAATTGTTTTGTATATCTTGTGCAGATACAAGATAGAAGAATTATGATGTTGATAGTAGATTTACATTGTTAAATTATGAACAAAACCGATGTAATTTAACTTTGTAATTATATTTTCATTTAGCAGTTTTATCATTATATATCATGTGCAATGTAAACAATCTGATCATCACGATTATCATTCCCGATATCATGCCCCGAGACCTTTCCGCCCAACCGAAAAGTCGATCCAACCCGCCGGCTCGGGGTGTGACACCGGTGTACTCAGTTTGCTGCCTTGGTGCGGGCCGGCTAACCTTTGCTCGGCCCCTCTGATTTTCCCTTGATGCGGCCCCTTGGCTCAGCCCCTGGTGCGCTCGGCACAGCCCTTGCGGTCTAGACAGCAGCCCCAGCTGGGGTGGTTGTGGTCTATGGCAGCCCCATAAAAACTACAAAGGTGGTGGTGGTTGACGGCTACAAAAGGGGAGGGAGGGAAGATTTTAGGGTTTTTGATCTTTTCAAAAACTAGATCCACTTATTGTGGGTGGTCAAATCCTTTATTTATAAAAGGGTTATTTACATTTAAAACCCTTTTAAATAATACCTTTTAAACTATATATTAATTAACTTTTAATTACTATAATCTGCATTTAACTAATTAACAATTAATTAGTTAATATTCATTAAATAGTTAATGTTTAACTAATTAAACATAACTTATTTAATTAATCCATCTATTATTAATTAACAATTAATTAATAACTAACCATTTAATAAAGTTTAAAACATTATTTGTTTATTGAATTAATTATCTCTATAATTAATTCCCACCGATTTATTATTTCATAAATAATAATATCACCAAATCCTTAAAACCGATAGTTTGTGATCGTATATGATGCTTAACAATTAAACATCAAGTCGTTGCCTTCCAAAGAGTAACTCTTTGGATCATACCTTTCATAATAACGTTGAACTTATCGTTGATTGACATCCAATATCCAACAGTTTACTCAACCAAAATCCTCTGCAAGAGCTTATTCAACCCCTAGAGACACATTTCAAACATTGTACTCAAGCCAAATTGGTGTTTGGAATCTTAGGAGCTCAAGAAAGGTGTTAGGAGGCTTGTTGCTGCCATCTTCTTCTTGCACCAGCTGTATAGCCATCATGATCCATTTTTAGAGCCTGTTATCTCCTATTCTAGCTTCATTTCAACTATCATGAGCTTTGTGAGGTAGTTTTAATGGTTATTTGGGCATAAAAACTCACATGCAAGCACATATGTGCACATGTAACTTGAAGAACACCACCTACACAGAAATATACACTTGTAAACATGTATTTGAAATGTCATTGATTAATTTGATGCATGAGAATGATCTAAGTTAGGCATAGAAGTAATATAATGGGTATATGCAATACTTGCTATAAATAGAAGCATTTATCACGTAGAATGTTTCTAGATGTTTTAAACATGATATATAGTTTCAAATGATGATTTTTGCATAATAATGATGTTGTTAACATGTTTGATGAGTTAGATTTAATGAAATAGAGATTACGTTGCATATTGCTAAATATGGAAACTTTTTGTTAGAAAACATGCATTGCATGTGGATAAATGCTATGTTTAAGTCTTATGGAGATGCTAGTGGTCATATTAACATAATAGGATAGTTTGATTATTGATAAAATGATACTTATGATTAACTTTCCATTTATGGAAACTTTACTTGGGCTTTTTGTGAAATAGAGATGTAGAAGCATGTTTAGGGATGAGAAATAATGAAATAGGTTATATATATGAAAATAATTGTATAGTTATTTGGGTGAAAACATGATGATTTAGCAAACTTACTAAATATAATAACCTTTGGTTATCTAAAAATGGAATATAAACATGTTTGTTGATATACGATGTTATACTACGTGTTAACATGAATGTATTAGGACACGAACATGCGTAAGTTGATAAAAGATGGTTTTTGATGCAAACTTACCAAATATAAAACCTTAATAAAAATACAAACTTGCTAAATATGGAAACCTGCTTAATTGGAAACTTACTATAAATAGTAGTTTGCTTGATAAACGTGTTTGGTATGTATATGTGCACTACTTGCTAATTAAGGAAGCTTAAATATAATAAACGAATGCTAACAAATAATGTCTCCAGCGGGTCGTCGAGTCAAGCACGCTCAACTCAGTCAAACACAGTCAAACATGAACTATTGGGACAAACACTACAACTTGGAGTTTTATGAACAAACACATTGGGTCAAATGGACCAGCACAAACACAAACTCGCACGCCTATGTGATATAGGTAACAATTAAGGGTCAAACCAATCTCAACACGTCCAACTCAATCACATGTGAGTTTACGGTCCGTTTTTCTCTTAAACTGATTTACCTCAAACTGGGGGAGAATTCATGCAAACTTACTTTGTAAAACATACTTTTGATATTACTAGTTATGTTTCGAAGAGAAGGACGGCAACCGATTGTCTCGACTGGCCGAATGGCCCTCTACACAGACTGGCCGAATGGCAGGCCAGCTGGGGCGACCGAAGGAACCCAGGGCCGAAGGAGGTCTTCATTCGCCTGAACTTGCTTCTGTCGGCCAAGACTCCTCATCCGGTCAAAGAGTATGAGCCTCATCGGCCATCCAGCGAGTATGAGCCTCATTCGGCTGAAGCTATCCCATTCGCCTATGGCATCTTATTCGGCCATGCACACCGCCGAGCTACACTCTTCATTCGGTTGGATCATGGGCCCACTCCCGTTCATGTGGGCCTTGGCCATACGGCCTGGATAACCTTCAGCCCAAATGCCTAACTTCGGCCCAACACCTTCACACAGCCATCCTCCATTTGAGCCATGGCATTCGGCCCATGACACATGGTCAAGCCCAATCGAAACAAGATCAAGCATTCGTCCCATTAAACTATCCTAGCCCAACACCTTACTCGGCCCAATGAGTTTCAAAGTAACATAATTCATGATTTAAGTAATTAAGGATGACATTTAATGGAAATGGGACTTGTAATCTCGTTTTATTTAAAAGATGATAATCATTTGTGTTGGAAAAAATAATCATAGTTAAGTCATTGAATTCTTACAAAAATCAAGTTAAGGACAAAGAGAAGTAATGAAGATCAAATCTCTAGTCACAATTTACAATCATACACTACATTCAAAATAAACTTCTAAGTGTCAATAAAGTACATTTAAATTGGATTGGGCCGAATGAGGATCGAGACCAAGAGTTGATAACCAAGTTAGGGACTACACAAACACACGCACAAACACCGACTCAAAGGCATGTACTTATAAGTTACATGCAACGTGAAATCAATACAGGAGCGTGAATACACAACAAATACAATCAAGGAGCGCGTGCATTTTCTTTTAAGCTAAGTCAACCCCTAAAAAACAAGGTGAGTTCATATGCCTCCTTTTTCTTAATCTTTACTGATTTCAAAGCTCTAGGTTGAGAAACATGCTAAACTTTTATTTACTTAAAAGTTTCTATTAAGATATTGCTTATATTATGATTTAGATAATAATTGCTTATCTTTATTATCATTTATCATTACATGCTTGATTGTTTGATTTTATCATACCTGAAATAGCTAGGATGCTACATGCTAACCTAGAATTGTGATACATTAACACCATAGGATAATGTAAGTTGCTAAGAATATATCTTACAAATGTGCATAATTCTTACACGATAGAACAACGGGGAAACCAAGGTATAACATGCCAATAACAATTACAAATAACAAGAATTATAATCATGATAGTGTAACTTCATGATAACAAGATCATTCACACATTACTAACATTGCGTATAAGACAAGTTCTTATAACACTTTATTCAGGTTAGTAAGAACACTCAACATCGAGATAACAGTTGAGACAATTACTCGTGATATCGAGGAGGATATTACGAGCGCACGCTTTCGAGATGGCATTTCCCACATATATTATTACTACCTATTAAGACTCTATTTAAAGCACATATTATAACCGTCAGAGGATGCCGGTTACACAACCACAGACCAGTCGGGTAAATCACGAACACTAATCACTAGGGCTGGGGATAATCTAACGAAATCACACCGGGCACGAGAGGTGCTATCATTCTAATTAATAACATTCATAAAATCTAGGGAACGTATTCATTTCAATAGATATTGTGGGAGGATATCTTACACGTCGGGCTGGTCAGTAATGACAGCTACTGAGACTATTATGTCTCAAACTAGGAATCATGAGTATGACACTTTACACACCGGGCTGGACAGGGGTGACAGCTACTGGGACTATTATGTCCCTACCTAGATATCGAGTATGATATCTTACACGTCGGGCTAATCCGTAAGGAATAGCTAACAGAGACAATTATGTCTCTTTATTCAATTGTTTGGGTTTTCTACATGCCGGGCTAATCAGTAATGATTAGCTACAGAAACTATTAAGTTTCGTTCTAGATATCGAGAATGATATCTTACACGCCGGGCTAATCCGTAAGGAATAGCTAACAGAGACAATTACGTCTCTTACTTTATTCATTGGGTTATTTTACATGACGGGCTAGTCCGTAAGGAATAGGTTACAGAGATAATTATATCTCTTCCTTTTTCATTGTTGGGATAATCATACCGGGAAAATCATGGGTGATATGAAATGGGTATCCATCGTTGTATTACAGGTAGTGTTGAGTTTAGTTGAGCATGTGGTGGGATGGCGTCTGGGCTTGACCCTTTGATGTGTTGTAAAACACATCTGTTTTTCTATTTGTTTTTATTTCGTTTCTGTACAGTTTATTAGATTTTAGAGTCGATTCAAGCTGGATCTTCACAATTCTATAATTTGATTCTTGCAGGTAACAAACATGTGTATTTGGTGGAAAAGATCAAGAAAACGAGCTCCCGGTTGGAAAAGAACAAACCCGAAGATAAAAGAAGTCAAAAGCTGGAAAAATACACTGTCGCGTATCGCGACGTCCTCAAGAAACCCTGTCATGTAGCGCGACAGGTGGAAAAGTCTGTTTTACCCTTTTTAATGATTGCGGGTTTGACCCGACTATTTTGTCGGGTAGTGGGTACCCTCGCGTAGCGCGAGGGGTTTCTGTGTGACCGTCGCGGTACGCGACCTGAGGAAAATTTCAGAAAACGATTTCTTTTCATTAAAACGGCCGGAGACGGGATTTTTAGGGTTACATTGGAGACCAGACGAGAGAGGAAGAGGCTAGAGACGGCAGAGGCGATTGGGAGGCTCTTGAAGCGAGAGATCGAAGTATTGAAGCCCCGGGATTGTGTTTTCGGGTGTTAATCATTCGGTTTTCTCATTCTTTGTTTCATTCCTGATTACTATGTGTTTCAAGCTGTGTAAACCTGTTATGATTCTTATTTTGACAATGTTTCTTGGCTAAACATTTAGAACTATCTAGGTTAGATGATTGTACATGTTTGATTTTGGTTTGATTCGGTTTTGGAACATTTTGATGTGATGAATTTATGATTTAAAGATTTGGTTTGGAATATTGGATGTGTATGTATGTCTTTGGTTGTTGAATGATTGATATTATGTTCCTCATGTATCTTGGTGATTGTCTGTCACATAATAGGTGCATGCTAGAATCAATTACTGTGTGTTTTTGATTAGTGGATGAGTTGCTTTGGCCGAGTGATTCATAGGAGTGTTCTATTATGATTTAGACGATTAAGATGTGCAACCAACTTTAATAGCCGTGAGGTGAGAAGTTGTCGATAAGTCTTGGTTTTTAGATTGCTAGGTTAGAGACTTCGTGAGAAGATCAATCTAATTTTTCTATCAAACCTTGTTTATTGAATCCAATAGGAAAGCCCAAGTTATTCCTAACACTTGAGTGAACTGTGACTTTCGCGCCGTGAGGTAGAGTGTTTTACAGTTATTTCTTAGGTGTTTTGAGATTATTATACTGTGAGGTAGATAATCTAGTGGATATTTCATAAATAGTTGGATGACCTGTGAAGGGAATCCATTTAACCGGTGGTTTAACAGCTTTTAGGATCCTTAGTTGACGATCCTTGAGAAGGGTTGAGGGTGCTCTAGGTTTCCTTTGAGTTTAGTACTATAAGATCCCGGTATCACCCTTTCATATGCCCTATATATAAACATGCTTGGCGGGATGAGACGTTATCTGTAAATATAACCATGGAGAGGACATTGTGTGAAACATGGAAAACAATTATCAATACAACTTGTGTGAAACATTGTGAACATGACTGTCATAAATTCAATGGTTTTCAATTAGTAAACTTATGAACTCACCAACCTAGTGTTGACTTTGTTTAAATGCATGTTTTCTCAGGTGACGAACAGGTTTAGTCACCAGGATTACAGGGACTTAGCTAGGGGACTTTAAGAAGACCTAGCTACTTTTGTGTTGCATACTTTTGTATGACAAAACCAAGAATCATCTTTTGTATATCTTGTACAGATACAAGATATGGACTCATTGATTCTTTTGGATGGATTTACTTAGTTAAATTATGAACTTACATTGTAATTTAACTTTGTAATTCTACATCATATGTCATGTTATCATTTCTCATTATACATCATGTGCCATACTAACAATCTGATCATCACGATTATCACTCAAGGCGCCGGCCCGGGGTATGACAGGCAAGGTCTCGATCACTTACAATACCCGTGGCTCTATACATTTGTCTAATGTTAACTTAAGTTGTGTCAACAAGCAACAAAAGATAACTTCTTTCTCTTGACTGATGAACGCAATATACAAAAAGTCTTATTGGTAGAAGTGACACAAACAATTTCAACAAACGGCATTTTATACCTATTTGTCTTATATGTCGTGTCAATTAACAAAACATGTGGAAATGCACGCCATATTGGAAAAGATTTTGGATGAATGAAAAAAAAATCTTCTAATGCATTCGTCACATTATTGACACGACACTCATGCACATAATTTTTACTGCGCAACATAGAGAACAAAACCTACATTGGAGTATATCCAGACCGATCATCTTTATGCATTTGTTGATGTGCATTATATATGGTTATGAGCGTTGACACATTTTGAGGATTCTATTCACGTAAAGATCGTACTATGTCACGAGGTTCCATGTTGTGTCTTGACAGATCCTCAACCATAAGTTTTGCATTATCTGTTAACCTCATTGCAAATGGATGCCCCTCCAGTTGTTGTGCAAGTTCGTGATTGTGTTCAGCACAGGTGACATGCAACATCCGACAACTATCATCAGAAAAGTATTTTGCAACCAACTGAAACGAACAGTTGGTCCTTTTTGTTCCTGAACGTCTTATTAAGGATGTTCCTTTATATTCACCACCACGATCACATTTAAGAAACACTTTAATGACATCGCCATTAACGCTTTTCTTTGAATGTTGTTTGACAACGACAGCTCCGTTCATTCGTCCAGTTTCTTGCACCCAGCTTAGCAGATCTTCAAAAGTCATGAACACCTGAAATATTCAAATAACTTGTGAAAAATATCAAGCTTAAACATAAAACAAACATAATAATGTTTGCAATACATGTTCTGTATCAAAGATTGAAATGTTTCCAGAAGAATCTCCGCCAAAATTCGTCGACATCTTTATAACTTAATAAAGTAATACAGAGAAACTTTGATTCGTTTGTTTGTAAAAGTAATTGATCGATCATATATATATAGTTTTGTGACACGTAAATCGAGGAATCTTATATCACGTCGTATAATTGCAGCACGTTTATCGAGGAATCTTATATCACGTCGTATAATTACAACACGTGTGTACTAAACGGCCGAATATACCTTATACGACCGTATAGGATTACGTCATTTCTGACACGCCAGCCCTAGCAGCTTTTGTCGGTTTGACTGACCTTATATGCCCGTATAAGGCCTATACGGGCATATGCGAGACCGCTGGCTGGTGTACCGAGAATGGGGTTGGTGTATGTTTAATAGGGCCCTAATTAATATGAGGCTAGTTGTAATGATTTAAGTAAAATGCTACCACCTGACAAATTATGAAATAATAATTCACGTGAGCAACTGCGTGCCATACATATCAAATATAACGTATCATTTGAAAAGTTATCAGGTTTTGGAGCAGAGACCGTAGTGTCTTTATCAATGCATGTGAAATATGTTTAAAACTATGGGGTGTGCTTCTTGTTCTACCCACTCCATAAATGCCCCACTTAAGCTTCATCACAATCACCCTCATAACCACTTAAGGGTGTAAATGATAAGTGGTTGTAATCATGATGAAGTGGTAATGATGTGTGGTGATGTTATTAGATGAGAGAAGAAAAAAAAATAAAGTTGTCGTGGCTATGGCCATGCCCACCACACCAACACCCCTAGGGGGTGATGTTCCACCTCCCAGCCACGCCTCAACCACGTATTAAATGAGTTAAAAAATGTTAAATAAATTAAATGTGTCATAAACAATGTTTTTATAAATATTTGTATGTATAATATCATTAATTGTTGATATACAATAAATTATGGATACTTAAAATGATAAATGACAAATAATAAAAATTTAGGAATTATAAAATTACATTTTAAGATATTATATAACTGAAAATTCTTGTAGAAACAATTATATATTTGATATTTAATATTATAATTTAATTAGGGCGTGGTTATCTGCACACCTCAAAAACATATTTTAACATCTCGCTGCCAATCATACGCCGCGTAGTGGTCACTACGGAGCGTATTAACCGAATTAGCCGACAACCTTAAACGTCGCAGACATTCTGGTGTCAGATAAATACCTATATACCACGTAGTTACCACTACGTGACAGTCGTGACCTATAGGGTTGAAAAAAATTAATTTGATTGTTTTAGGGTATGAAAACTTGTTTTTTTGGGAGCAAGGATAACACCGCCCTTGTTTTATTATTATTTTGCGGTCTCTCGGTACGTTTGTTTTGAATTGTTTTTGAACAGTCTGTTCGTTAGCTTATTTTGAATTTTTTATCGTTGAATAAAAATATATGTTGCTCATTTATATTTTATTCTTTTTAAAATTACATATGGTTAAGTTAAATTTTGAAACTTAAAAATATTTTTAATTATTTTTAATAACAATTTAAATATAATTCTTGAATATACAATTATAAATGATGGAATTTGTCTAATCATATTGATGCGACAGAATAACATGATGAATAACTCATACTTTGTATAAGAAGAATATAAATACGGTGTACACCCAAGCATTTTTTTAACATGATATAACTGATGCAAACATATTTAAAAATAAAAACACACATCACCAACCAAAATACCCAAATATATACAATAGATAAACATAAATACAAGTGTTTGTTTATATATAACAAAACAGGCTGAACCACATCCATATCTGCATGCTCTATGTCTATAAGCCCCTGACCGTGTGCAATACGGGTCACGTATGCCCCGCGCGAAGATCCCCCCTCTCCTGATGGTGGTAGTACGAAGCAAAATACTCCACCAAACACCTTGCAAGGTTGCACGGCCTCCCATTCAAAAGACAATATAAGTAAAACAAATCCTGCGACGTGTACCACTCCTTGCTCATGCCACGTCCCGCAACAGACATGGCAATGCACCGGTGCAAATACCTAATAAGGGGTCACGTATACGTGTGACCAAGGCACTACGGAATAAAACAGCTAATCGCCGATCTGAGGCCACCAAGCACCAACGACGGCGTCGTCAGCCGTAGAAATCGTTGTCTGCTAGATCGGCATGCCAATCTCTGCCTCCTTGTAGAGACTCGTCGTCACATCAAAGTCTCATATAGACATGTCGTACTGCTCTCCATATAGTCTAAAAAACACCTCTAGTGGCGGCTGTGGCTGACCGGCCTGTTGCTGAAGTCCTTGGCAAGAGGACGATACATGAAGGTGGAAAGACACACCACCGTGATCAGTCGATACTGCGTGGCATAAGCCAGCTCAAACAGCCTAGTCCAGTGGGTGTCCTCGCATATGATGGCCACCATCCTATGTCGCTTACCAAGTTGTGCTAGCAAGTCTTAGTCGATGGCCTTCTACTGGCTCATCGCCTTCCTCAGCAGCCGATCGCGTCTGCCACGTGCGATCGTGCCCTAAGGGAATTGAAACCATGGGTGATGGAGAATATCATCAAACTCTAGAAGAAGACATGCCTGCAAATAGTAAAACATAAAACAAATAATGATAATGCATGATGGATGATGATGATGAAGACGACGATGAACGATGATGATGATGATAACAACGATGGATGATGATGATGCATGATGATGATGAATGATGGATGATGATGACGACGATGACGATGGATGATGATAATGATGATGATGATGATAATGATGATGATGATGATGATGATGATGATGATAAATGATGGATGATGATGATGATAAATGATGGATGATGATGGATGATGATCAATATTAATAAAAATGCCCAAAACCCCTCATAGTGCCCATTATTGGGCGTATTGTTCAAACTTGAAGATCAAAATGTGGCGTATTGGGCCCTACGGGGCGTTGGTTCATATTTTAGGAACTAAACGCCAAGTATTGGGCCATACGTAGTTTGTAGTCCCTCGTTTTCCTCAAACGGTCAAACACCCAGTCATCCCCCTGTTTCTAAGCAACATAATGGGTCGGAATACATATCTGGATTTGTGTATGTAGCAAACGATGATCAAACGAGGGTCAAATGTGTCTAAAACGAAGATGAAACGAAGAGCAAACCGGGGGGCATTTGATGGTTTAAGTAAAGCCATACGCCACGTATTGGACAATACAGGGCGTTTAGGGTTTTTTTTTTGAAATTTGATGAACAATATTTTGTTTATTTAGTCATAACCACCATAATCTGCATTTTAATACGAAGCGTCATGTTTACAAAATGTCGTTGTGGTAATATACTGGTTTTTTTGCTTTTATCATCGATTCATATTGGCGGATTCATTGTTGATATAACGTCTCCCATTCACCTGTGACGTCATTTTGGTAACATTTCAAAATCTCACTTGTGTTTGGAATTGGATATCCCCTCTCCAACCTTTGGTTAACAAAATGCATGGGCATATGAAGAAGACAAACCACATAATGTTGTGGTATAGCTTATGAAGCTAACCATAAGGGGGAAAAACGTGACCCTTTGTTGACGGAAAAGGTGAACCATCACGCCAAATCTTTGGGCAACAACAAGTCGTGTATAAGGCATAAGCAACCAATGTTTTCATGGTGTAGGATTGATATTAAACCAGTTTATGCTATGCCATATTGCGTCATATGAACCGGGGTCTAACGAGTCAAAAACATACATGTATGGTTCGATATATGTGTCCAACTCTTGTAATAGTTGTTGCCAAACGAAACCCCATTGATTTTCATTGAACCCTAACCCAACGGCTACATACCTAAAACCACAATTACCATCTGGAAAAACATCTAGCATGTTGCTAACATAGCAATGAAACATTGAATGAATGTAAAGACCAAATCGTTTTAGATTGCTCATTCCTTCTGGTTTCACTGGTGAAGCAAATACTGAGTAAGTTGACTTGTCTTGCTTCTTTGTTTTCCTCTAGAAGACATTGAACGAACTAGGCCTTGGAAGTTGAAAATTACTCTCTTGTGAGTCGATAACTGCGCTAAGTTTAGATTCGTCCTCCTGTTGTTATTGAGTCTTAAATGTTGGACGACCGCATGTGTATTTTTGAACCAATGGCCTATTCTTTTCACTTTTAAACGGAAACTTTTGCGAAAGGATTTTTTTAACCAAAATCTTTTTTCACCTTTGTAGGTTTTGAATTTATCACCTGTGTTACCAGACCCATTTGTCCTTCGACATCGATTTATTCGTCTTCTAGAAATGTTGAGTTCCGAGTATCAAGCTTTGTCTAGAAGATATCTATCTCGGATAGTGGGATAATCATATCTATATACAAAGAATCAGTTTATAACCAAAAATGTACAAAACAAATAGGAATTGGTTATAATATTTTAATACATGTGTTTTCGTATTTTGAGATCTGACAAGCACATGGCAAGGCACAACTTGTCCAAAATTGGTGGCTGCAAGATATATTATCTTGACGCATAACTTGATCTTATTCATTTCATCAAGTAACAAATCAAGAGCTTTATGAGAAACCTTACCACGTAAGTTATTAAACACGAGTATTTTATGATGACCTATTGTCTTGATTAAACTTGTTTAAAACCCATGTTTCATGTTTATCTCTTGTGGTTCTACCATTTGATCAACAAAACCTATTAGTGTCGAGAGTGAGCATTAGTTGTTCTTATGTATCTTTTTAAGTTTGAATGTTGACTCTCGACTCTGTTAGTTGTACGTTGACCAAAGTTGTGCATTCAATTAGTCCAGGCTGTAACAAACATGTCTTTGTAGGGGTTTAACCAAGTATGTGTCACGCAATTCAAAACTCCTGAAATAAAAGATAACTATGACATACGACAACGTAATTTAAATAAAAATAAAGACAATGATATTTAATGGCACTTACTGTGATACCCAGCAATTTCAGGTAAATTGCGACTCTTACATTCTTTACATTTCACATTCATACTTGTTGCATTTCATTTAATTATGTTTAATTAGATGAGCTGAACACAAACGACTACGAAACGATAGTTCGAGGAACTATCGAATCGTACAATGCATTGCACATTGGTTTTAGAAACCAAGTGTGGCAAACACAACACTAACACAAAACAATAATTCGGGGAATTATTGAATTGTGCATCACACGTTGATTAGGATTAATCAAGCGTGCAAACACTTTGTTAGACACGAACACAAACTATCGAAGATAATTCAAGTACTTATCGAAACACACACAAGTCTCACGAACGTTGGTGATCAATCAAACTTATGTGCTATTATATGATTATGTGCTAAACGAGCATTAGATGCTTTGGATTTACGTTAGCGATCGAGTACGAACGAAATCGTATCATCGAAATCGAAAAACATGAAATTTGGCCCCGTCGCGGTACACGACAACCCCATCGCGAAAGGCTTCACGATACGCGAAGAAAACCGGGAGTCAAGACTCCCGAACCCCATCGCGGTACGCGAAAAATAACTTTGATCAAAATTTCTATATAATCAACCCCATCCATTTCTATTCGGTTTCTTCACATCTCCTTCGACTCTCTACTCACATTCTCGACCAAAAACCCCCTGGGATCAACATTCAAACCCCATAGAATCACCATTGAGGCTATTTCTTAGTGATTGAAGATCGTAGGAACAACAAGGAAGCCTTGGAAGCCATCAAAACGACGAAAGATCCAATCTCAGCCACTTGAAGGACCTCCAGAAGCTGTTCTAGCACGAGTCTTGCCATCTAAGGTAGTTTTAAACGTTTTCCTAGTGATAGATCGTACATGCAATGGGTAAAAACCCACATGCAACTCCATACGGTTATTGTGCACAAATTTGTTGGTGATTTGTTGTGTAGATGTTATAGATTTACTGATTTTAGTATTTAGAAATGTTAGATTTGAGTTCGGTTTAGTTATTGGTTGATTTGATGATGTTTTGGTACACTTGCCATAAAAGGAAACTTTTATGTTGCAAGTCTTGGATTTGTAATGATCTAGACATGTTAGATATGTCTAGATGTTGTTAAATGTATATTGGAGTGTTTAGAAACACATCGGGATATTTGATTTTGTTAAAAACATGATTTTGTATAAACTTACTATAAAAGGAAACTTTTAAAAATCAAAAGAGGGCTTTTGATGTTTTAAAGTGTTTTGATTTGTAACATATTTAGAAACTTCGTTTTGTGAAAACAAGCTTTTAAACGGATACTTTCCAAATAAGGAAACTTTATTTGGGCAAAACGGCGTATATGATAATTTATGCGCCTACGATGCGTTTTAAATGTTAAAACATGATTTTATAAACATATTGGAAGTTATTAGTTTTATGAAATGGGATTTCATAACCACACTTTCCTAAGTCGGAAACTTTCTAAAAATGGTAACCTATGTGATTAGAGTCATAGGATGCATTTTGGTGTCTTATGTGCATTAAGGCACATAAACACAACAATCATGTCACCAACGATTCATCGAGTCTCACTAGTCAACACACACACACACACGGTTGAGCACACCGACACTTGGAGTTGTATGGGATACAACACACCACAAAACACATACTCACACCTATATGGTTATAGGTGCCTACTAGCAGGATTGCTAGCATTCGCAGACACGAACACACAAACACACCGGAACTGCTAATCAGGTGAGTTCACAGCCCCTTTTACTTTTCTACCTTTGGGGGAGAAAACATTGCATGCTAAACTGTTTTACAAACAACAACTCATTTCATTTACGTATGGACATGCTTTATCATATATGTATATGTGTGGACCACATCACAACTAAAAGACCTCGTGATACTCCACGGACCGTTAGTAGCGCGTAGCGCCTAGCGTGCTAAAATTGAATAGTACTATTTGGGCCTGACAAGCCCCACCCATCGCGCCTGGGAGGCCAACCCGACTGGAAGTCGGAATCGGTGCAATATTGACCAACACTTTGCCATTGTCTTGTGATGGATATGGCGGGAGGCACAACTGTCAGCTTCGGTACGACCCCGCATATAATATAACTGTATTGACTAGATATCAATCGATACTGCATTGTAATGATATGTAAATCACAACTGTTACTTTAAACATTGGATGTTTATTGCTTACGAAAAACATGTGCTCTCACCAACCTTTGTGTTGACTCTTTACTTGCATGTTTTCTCAGGAAACTAAGACACACGCACAATGAATAGGATGCTAGGCTGGAGTCGCATGCATCTGTTTAAGTATCTTAGTCTATTAAACCTTGTTATCATTTGGTCGTGTTCTTGTGTATTGTTAGACATCTTTAATCGCTTCCGCAACTATTGTTACTTATCATTATGAAAACTGTTTTAAGTTAATGCTTCCGCTACTTATCAATGTTAATATGTTTTGTTAACCTACGCTTACTTCCACAACTCTGATTTTTCAAACTGATTTATCCAAGTTATTGGATGTACGTATGAAACCGGACATTTAGGTCTCGCATGTTGTGTGACCGGAGACTGCGATCCTGACAATCTGTTGATGCTCGCACCCCAGAAGGGACGGGATTTCTCGGGGTGCGACAGATTGGTATCAGAGCCTCCGGTTATTGCGAATTAGGTTTGCATTTAGTGAACTTAGTCTATAACCACTAGTCTCCACACAGCACTTAGTGCTTAGTATTGTGATACTGGCATACATGATTGTACACACACGCTTATTACGCGCACTATAGCAAATGACGTCATCATCGTCACCGCATGTGACTACACATGACGGTGGAAGCCGATCGCTCTACATGTTCCTTACAAGTACCTACTGCACACACTACATTAGTCATTGGCAAACACTAACACTTATTCTCGCTATGAAGATCATTGCTGGAAGACGTGGAGGACGCAGGAATGCAGGAGGATGTGGAAACATCAACCTCACCCAAGCTGAACTGAACTCACTCATCAACGAACGGGTTGAGGAGGTACTTGCTGCACGGGAAGCCGACCGTAATCAAAACCCACTGAACCAAGGTGATGAATCTGTTCATACTCACCTTGCACCACAATCACTCATTTCCAATTCAACACGTTTACCCCGTACTTAACCCAACTCTACTCTTTGCATATCTCAAGAGCAAATCCTAACCCTCCTCTCTGCACGTTCATGATGTTTCTGGATTGCAAACCCCACTCATTCAGCGGCACTGAGGGAGCCGTTGGACTATTGCGTTGGATTGAGAAGGCGGAATCAGCTTTCGCTATGAGCAACTGCAGGAACGATGACAGGGTCAAGTTCGCTGCTGGAACATTTGAGGGAGCTGCCCTCACTTGGTGGAATGCCAATGTTCAGAACCTGGGGTTGGATGCAGCCAACGCTCTACCCTGGGATGATTTTAAAAGGATGCTGAACCGCGAATACTGTCCTCGCGGCGAAGTGCAGAAGCTGGAGACGGAATTCTGGAACCATAAGATGATTGGTTCCAAGGTTGAGGCTTACACGGCCCGGTCTTATGAGCTGGCACACCTGTGCCCGGAAATGGCAACCCCACCCTTCAAACATATAGAGAAGTACATTGATGGACTGCCACCGAGATCCAAGGAATGGTACTCTCTGCAGACCCCATCACCATGCAACAAGCCGTTCGATTAACCCACAAGCTCACTGATTCGGCTGTTGCACAAGGGCTCTTACCACCTCGTGGTGCTGTAACCACAACCAACAACAAGGGCAAACGCAAATGGGATGACACCGTGAGCAAGACTTCCACTCTCCAACCACCACCACAGCAACGTAAGCTTGGATCATCTCAAGCTTACGCACAACCCATCCCCACCAACCAAAATCCAGGAACCTATGCAGGTAAATACCCCAAGTGCAACAAATGTATCTTACACCATGTCTTGGGGCAATGTGGTTCCATCCGATGCCAACGATGTGGCAAAGGTGGGCATCTTGCCAAAGACTGCAGGGGTGAACTGCTTGCAAAGACCCCACAGCCACAACAACAACAACTTGAAGCACCAAAGGGCTGCTTCGAATGTGAAAAACCGGGGCACTTCAAGAGGGACTACCCACACCTGAAGAACAACAATAACGGGAACAACAACGGTCCGAAGGGAAGAGCCTTCGTGATCGGGGCTAAGGAGGCCCAGAACGACCCCAACCTTGCAACTGGTACGTATCTCTTAAAAGATAATTATGCTTCTGTATTGTTTGATACTGGGGCTGAGAAAAGCTTTATATCCAAGGATTTTAGTGAGATACTTGCCATTACCCCAACCCTCTTAGAGGTTGAATACACGGTAGAGCTAGCTGATGGTAAATTAATTATAACCAAGCACATTCTTAAAGAATGCACTTTAGAGCTAGCAGGCCATAAATTTAAGATTGACCTCATGCCGGTCACACTAGGCAGTTTTGATGTCGTAGTGGGCATGGATTGGTTGTCTGAAAACCAGGCCGAAATCATTTGCCACGACAAGATTGTGCGCATACCTCTCCCTGGCGGAGAAATTATGGACATCAAGGGCGAAAGGAGTGACACTCCTCTGAACATCATCTCGTGCATGAAAGCTCACAAATGCTTACGAGAAGGATACACAGAATACCGCTTATCACCGACAAGACTGAAGAGGAGAAGAAAATATAAGACATCCCAGTCGTGTGCGACTATCCCGACGTATTCCCTGAGTATCTACCTGTAGGACTACCACCACCTCGACAAGTGGAGTTCCGCATAGACCTTATGCCGGGAGCAGCGCCTATTGCACGAGCACCATATCGACTGGCACCTTCGGAGATGCAGGAACTGTCCAATCAACTGCAGGAGTTGCTGGACAAGGGTTTCATCAGACCAAGCTTCTCACCCTGGGGAGCTCCGGTCTTATTTGTAATGAAGAAGGATGACACGTTCCGTATGTGCATCGATTACCATGAGCTGAACAAAGTAACAATCAAGAACCGTTACCCCTTACCTTGCATTGACGATTTGTTCGATCAACTGCAAGGATCGAGTTACTACTCTAAGATCGATCTACGATCTGGGTATCATCAGTTGAGGATTCAGGAGGAAGATATACCTAAGACTGCCTTCCTCACTCGGTATGGTCATTATGAGTTTTTGGTCATGCCATTTGGGCTAACTAACGCACCAGCAGTATTCATGGACCTCATGAACAGAGTGTGCAAACCATACCTCGACAAGTTCATCATTGTCTTCATCGATGATATTCTTATCTACTCCAAAACCCAGGAAGAACACAAAGAGCATCTTCAATTGGCTCTTGAACTGCTACGGAAAGAGAAGCTGTATGCTAAACTCTCAAAGTGCGACTTCTGGATTCGAGAAGTCCAATTCTTGGGACATGTTGTTAACGAACAAGGGATTCATGTGGATAAATCTAAGATAGAGGCGATCAAGAACTGGGAAGCACCAAAGACCCCAACTGAGGTGCGACAATTTCTAGGCTTGGCAGGCTATTATCGACGATTTATCGAAGGATTTTCAAAGATAGCCCAACCCCTTACAGCTTTAACCCATAAGGACAAGAAGTATCTCTGGACTGACAAACAGGAGGATGCATTCCAACTTCTCAAGGAGAAGCTCTGTAGTGCACCTATTTTATCTCTTCCTGATGGAACGGATGACTTCGTAGTATATTGCGATGCTTCGATACAGGGACTCGGTTGCGTGCTGATGCAGCGAGAGAAGGTGATCGCATATGCTTCTCGACAACTGAAAGTCCACGAGAAGAACTACACCACCCACGACTTGGAACTTGGAGCCGTGGTATTTGCACTCAAGATCTGGAGACACTACCTGTACGGAACAAAGTGCACGATATACACTGATCATAAAAGTATCCAACACATATTCGAGCAGAAGGAACTTAAAATGAGACAACGTCGCTGGCTCGAACTCCTAAACGACTACGAGTGTGCTATCAAGTATCACCCGGGGAAGGCCAACGTTGTGGCCGACGCCCTGAGTCGGAAAAATACCTCGAAAACCAAGAGGGTACGAGGTTTACAGCTTACCATCCATCCCAATCTCCCTGAACAGATACATATGGCCCAGGTGGAGGCACTCAAGGCAGAAAATCTAGCGGCAGAATCACTAAGGGGAATGGAGCAACAACTTGAGATAAAAGCCGATGGTTTAAATTATTTCATGGAACGCGTCTGGGTTCCACATCACGGAAACTTACGAGACCTTGTAATGGACGAGGCTCACAAATCCCGATATTCCATTCACCCTGGATCTAATAAGATGTATCATGATCTGAAGATACTTTACCGGTGGCCACACATGAAAGCCGACATCGCAACCTATGTGGGCAAATGCTTGACTTGTGCCAAAGTCAAGATCGAGTACCAGAAACCATCTGGATTACTCACACAACCTGAGATCCCCATGTGGAAATTGGAACAAATATCCATGGATTTTATCACCAAATTACCCCGTACTCCTAGTGGATGTGACAATATCTGGGTAATAGTGGACCGACTGACTAAGTCAGCACATTTCCTTGCGATCAAGGAAAATGACAAAATGGAAAAGCTAACCAGAATCTATGTCAAGGAAGTAGTCTCGCAACATGGAGTGCCAATCTCCATCATCTCGGATCAAGACGCTAGATTCACTTCTAACTTCTGGAAATCATTGCAAAAGTCGCTTGGCACGCGGTTGGATATGAGTACGGCATACCACCCGCAAACTGATGGCCAGAGCGAACGCACGATACAGACCCTTGAAGACATGCTACGAGCGTGCGTAGTGGACTTCGGTAATAGCTAGGAAACTCACCTACCATTGGTGGAGTTCTCCTACAACAACAGCTACCACACCAGCATCAAGGCAGCGCCTTTTGAGGCACTCTATGGTAGGAAATGCTGATCCCCTATCTGTTGGGCGGAAGTGGGTGACAGCTAGCTCACTGGCCCAGAACTTGTGCATGAAACGACAGAGAAAATCGTGCAAATCAGAAACCGCATGGCAGCAGCTCGAGATTGTCAAAAGAGTTATGCCGACAAACGCCAAAAGCCTCTGGAATTTCAGGTAGGAGATAAAATCCTTCTGAAAGTTTTGCCATGGAAACGCGTCATTCGTTTCGGTAAACGAGGCAAACAGAACCCACGGTATATTGGACCTTTCGAAATCCTGAATAGGATTGGTTTGGTGGCATACCAATTCAACTTACCAGCCGAACTCGACGGAGTTCACAACGTATTTCATGTCTCGAACCTGAAGAAATGTTTATCAGATGAGACACTTGTAGTTCCACCGGATGAGATCCAGGTGGATGAACAACTAAGGTTCGTGGAAGAACGGGTAGAGATCATGGACCGTGAGGTCAAACAACTCAAGCAGAGTAAGATCCCTATTGTTAAAGTTAGATGGAACTCGAAACGCGGACCTGAATTCACGTGGGAGCGTGAAGATCAGATGATGAGCAAATATCCCCATCTCTTCAAGCAGACAACGTCGAACGTCGACAACAACAAATAAATTTCGGGACAAAATTTCTTTCAACAAGGGGATGATGTGGCAACCGGAAAATTTTTGTTTCTCAAACACTTTTGCTTCTCAAACACTACCAACAACAACCAAATTTCGGGACGAAATTTCTTTCAACAAGGGGATGATGTGACACCCGGCAATTTCAGGTAAATTGCGACTCTTACATTCTTTACATTTTACATTCATACTTGTTGCATTTCATTTAATTATGTTTAATTAGATGATCTGAACACAAACGACTACGAAACGATAGTTCGAGGAACTATCGAATCGTACAATGCATTGCACATTGGTTTTAGAAACCAAGTGTGGCAAACACAACACTAACACAAAACAATAATTCGGGGAATTATTGAATTGTGCATCACACGTTGATTAGGATTAATCAAGCGTGCAAACACTTCGTTAGACACGAACACAAACTATCGAAGATAATTCGAGTAAATATCGAAACACACACGAGTCTCACGAACGTTGGTGATCAATCAAACTTATGTGCTATTATATGATTATGTGCTAAACGAGCATTAGATGCTTTGGATTTACGTTAGGGATCGAGTACGAACGAAATCGTATCATCGAAATCGAAAAACATGAAATTTGGCCCCGTCGCGATACGCGAAGAAAACCGGGAGTCGAGACTCCCGAACCCATAGGATGTATTTTGGTGTCTTATGTGCATTAAGGCACATAAACACAACAATCGTGTCACCAACGATTCAACGAGTCTCACTAGTCAACACGCACACACACGGTTGAGCACACAGACACTTGGAGTTGTATGGGATACAACACACCACAAAACACATACCCACACCTATATGGTTATAGGTGCCTACTAGCAGGATTGCTAGCATTCGCAGACGCGAACACACAAACACACCGGAACTGCTAATCAGGTGAGTTCACGGCCCCTTTTACTTTTCTACCTTTGGGGGAGAAAACATTGCATGCTAAACTGTTTTACAAACAACAACTCATTTCATTTACGTATGGACATGCTTTATCATATATGTATATGTGTGGACCACATCACAACTAAAAGACCTCGCGATACTCCATGGACCGTTAGTAGCGCGTAGCGCCTAGCGTGGTATTCTTGAATAGTACTATTTGGACCTGACAAGCCCCACCCATCGCGCCTGGGAGGGCAACCCGACTGGAAGTCGGAATGGGTGCAATATTGACCAACACTTTGCCATTGTCTTGTGATGGACATGGCGGGAGGCACAACTGTCAGCTTCGGTACGACCCCGCATATAATATAACTGTATTGACTAGCTATCAATCGATACTGCATTGTAATGATATGTAAATCACAACTGTTACTTTAAGCATTGGATGTTTATTGCTTACGAAAAACCTGTGCTCTCACCAACCTTTGTGTTGACTCTTTACTTGCATGTTTTCTCAGGAAACTAAGACACGCGCACAAAGAATAGGATGCTAGGCTGGAGTCGCATGCATCTGTTTAAGTGTCTTAGTCTATTAAACCTTCTTATCATTTGGTCGTGTTCTTGTGTATTGTTAGACATCTTTAATCGCTTCCGCAACTATTGTTACTTATCATTATGAAAACTGTTTTAAGTTAATGCTTCCGCTACTTATAAATGTTAATATGTTTTGATAACCTACGCTTACTTCCGCAACTCTGATTTTTCAAACTGATTTATCCAAGTTATTGGATGTACGTATGAAACCGGACATTTAGGTCTCGCATGTTGTGTGACCGGAGACTGCGATCCTGACAATCTGTTGATGCTCGCGCCCCAGAAGGGACGGGATTTCTCGGGGTGCGACACTTACTTTGACGGTTATCTGCGACTAGTTGTTCGTAAAGACGGTTGTAGTTATAGCCGTAAAGTTCTGGCGACGAAGGGTCACGCAAATTTTCCCCACCTGCCCTTTAACTTTTTCCAATCACCGTCTGACAATCTTGCCTTGCAATGTTTGGCGATATTTTCACTTATATGTCACCTACATAAATATCTGGAACCGTTCGGAAATACCTTACGACATGCACTCATCAAAGCGAGGTCTCTGTCAGTTATTATGACGCGAGGCTCCATACACTTACTTAGCATCCCTTTTACCCTTTTTAGAACCCAATGATACTTTTAATCTTTCTCTTTGGAGTCTCAGACGAATGCACACTAGTCCCATCCTTAAAAACATTATGATTAGTTTATCATTTGATTAACAATAAAAACAATTAAACTACAGTTTTATACCTGATAAGTTTCTTCCACTCGTGAAACGTCGGAATATTGACTGAAGAAAAAGTCTCCTTCCCACCACGACATTTTTCTAATCAAAAATATGCTAGCAAAAAACTAAATCTTCTAACTTGATTTCGAATAAACGAAACAAGGGAAAACTTGTTCAACATAATATCAAATGAATCATAAACGAATGTTTATATCGACGATTTAAAAAAAGAATAAAATGTCGCATCGGCGAATTCGTAACTTACTTTATGTCTTAAGAATATTGTGCACGTTTTAAACCTTGAACGCCACGTTTTGGTCAAAACGTGGCGTTTGTGTACCATCTTCTGGCATAGTCAATGCAGAATGTCAGAACCTCGTACTTAAACGAGGCGTTTAAGTCACTACGTGGCGTATTAAGGTCATATTATTGTCGGTCCTTTTTGCATATCATCGTACTGAAACGCAACGTACAGGTCACTATGCGACATTTAGGTCAAATCATTGTCCTCTTGTTTGACCGATGTTCATACACATGTCTCGTATACGCCTCGTAGAGGTCACTACGAGGCGTTTAAGGGGTGTGAAAACATGTTTTTGGGTGTATGTTTAACACACCCTTTATATTCAAAATCATTAAGATTTAATTTATTTAATATAAAAGATAATTAATTATTAATTACTATTTAATATGATAGATAGGATTAAATAATTATTTTTTTAAAGTTCATGAGATTGTGACATGTGTCAAGTGTTGTTATTCTTTTATTAGAATAAGATTAAATTAGATTCATATAGAATGATACTGGAAATTAATTGCTTTAATATTTATCTTTTTAAATTCAAGGTTTTGAATCCAAAACTCATAACATATGATTCATCAATAATAATTTGGTTTGTTATTTTAGTTTTTTTAATTTGGTTTATTTTGTTAATAGAATTAATGATAATTATATACGTTGAATTTAGTTAGTTAGGTTTAATTGTTCAATTTATATATTGTTTCAAATTTGGTTAATTTGGTTTGTTAAGACAAACTCTCAATACGAATCGATTCGGTTAACAGATTTGCCTAAAATGATTTAAAACCGAATAAACCAAAAAATGTATCATTCAACATTCCTAATTGACGGTCGACCTTAAGTTTAAAAAGAAAATTTGAATTTCATATTCACCTAGAATCCTCAAAATAGTTGAACCGCCTTTGAGCGTTAGAATAATAAACCCATTAATATATATATATTAAAATGCAACTAAAATGAATAGTATAAATATATATATATATATATATATATAATATTGAAATAGTAAATATATAATATTATATTAAATAGTATGAATACTATATATATATATATATATATATATATTGCATAATAGGATTGGGTTCAAATGATAACCCTCTCTTACGGCGCTAACCCATTAACTTTGGCAAAAAATGGCCGAATCTTGAATTTTTTTTTTGAACATCATTGTAACACAATTTGAACCCCATGTTCAGTTTTGAGTTTTGGCTAATTCATCACCGTTTAAAAAATATCATCGTTGTAAGGTTTTTGCTACAGTACTGTAAGTTTTAAATATTTAAACACCTACAGTACTGTAAGAGCCCAAACGGTGATGAATTAGCCAAAACTCAAAACTGAACATGGGGTTTAAATTGTGTTACAATGATGTTTAAAAAAAAAAATTCAAGATTCGGCCATTTTTTGCCAAAGTTAATGGGTTAGCGCCGTAAGGAGGGTTATCATTTGAACCATTCCCTTGCATAATAAATATTATATATATAGTAAAAAATGTGATTCTTTCTAAGTTTCGGTGGTGTTCGGAGAAGCTAACGGTGGTTTATTTGTTCTTACATAAAATCAGTATTTGCTAAGATATATTTTTTTTAATTCAACTAATTGATTGATGGTCAGAAGGATTTTGTAAGTGATTTTTATATTATTTTTGTAACATATTTGTATGAATTTTGTATAATTTTATGTTTTAATGATAAATTAGCATAGATATCATGATGAGAGATAGATTTTGATTTTACTATGTAACTTATGCTTCTGAAAATGATATATAATACTCATTATCAGGAGTAAACTGCGATAACCCAACGCAACGCGCGGCGAGGAAAAACCTAGTTAAAAATCATATGTGAATCGACATGTATACCTACCAAGTAGAGTAGTGATTCAAACAAGTCAAATTTGAATTCAATATTGCCATCTAACATTTTACAATTATATATAGGATATATTAGATTAGTTACCTATGTATTAAATTGCCAAAAATATATTAAATTAAATAATAATAATCTGTGACCAAGATGTCGGAAGGTATAGTGATTTAAAAAAAAACTATATATCAAATTACACATATATAGAAACTTTAAGTAATAACTCAACAATATTCAAAATGAAAAAAAAAAATTCCATACTTATAATTAATAAATCTCTAAATATTTATAATGTAATCGTAAGTTTACTTCTTTGTAAGATAAGCACTCTATGTAATGTCACTAATATTATTGATTTCAGATTGTTAAAAAAAATAATAAACTAAATTCCTAAATGTTTAACGCACCATTAATGAATCTCATATTTGTCGAGTAACTCTTGATTTCATATAAGTATGAAACCATTTAAATATCTCCTTGAGTTTGATTTCAATTGACAATCAAATGAAAAAAAAAAAAAAAAAAGGGACCAAGCATGGCATATTAACCACAAAATTGGGTTTAAAAAAGACAAAAGCACATCAACAACTCATTCATAGTGGTACAGACGCAACACACAACAAATTGATAGCAAATACATAAAAAATTATAAGAGTACATCATGTACAATCTTCAGATCATCATATATAAAAAATCACTAAATTTAATAGACTATTTGATTCATATAATGGCTCGTAGTTGCATTTGATATAATAATAAAGAATAAAAGTGGTTGAATAGTCTTGCTTTGAAGGCTTGTTGATCTTGTTAAGATGATTTTTTTATGACAGTAGAAACTCACTTACTAACCGCAAGCAACCGAGTTGGAGACGTTCAAGGAAAATCGTCCCAAGTGAAAATTAAACTAGAGACCTTGAAATTGTCTATCCTTCACTTTAACTACTACATGACTTACTTGGAGGTTTTGTTATAATGATATTTGATTCTCTTTAGAAGGCTTTATGCATTTAAATACACTTTAGATGCATAAGATTTGACCTCCTTTTAGTTAAACCTTGCAAAACCTTGGCATTTAGTTAAGTTGCTTCACAGCAAGTTTTTAGATCAACATCATACAAACCAATTAAGCTAATTCTATGGAGTCTATGTTAAACAAAATAGAGTTTACATATGATAATTACATTTGTTGTGAAGATGCTATTATATGATGATTGATTGATTGTTCATGAATAGTAAAAAAGACAAATTTTCCCTTCATGAAATGCATCCTATAAAGATGATATCCAAACCATGAAAACAATACTTAGGTTATATGCTTGGTGAATGTTCACGATTTCTGCATTTATATGATAAAAGGTCAAAAAATACTCATCCCATTGCCATTTATTAATGTTTTGGGTAAAAATTAACTAGTATAATTTTTAGCAAAACCGAATTAGTTAATTGGGGTTTTGTGTTTTACAATCAAAAAAACAATTAATTTGTAAAATTCGATAAAATTATCCCCATGGATCCCTAGGGATATATTAGAATATGAAAGGAAATAAACAGCTTACACACGAGATTTATGCAAGGAAAAGCTCTTAATCCTTTAGAATTGCCGGCATAAAAACCTCGGGAGGTGACAATCGTCACTCTGCCTTGTTCTTATTTTTTATAATAAAACAATATTACAAAGAAAGAGCACAAATGATTGATTACTAAAGTGCTACAAAGTTTCAAATGCTGTGAATACGATTGTGAGTAGTGAAAAGTGAGCAGATAGAAGCTAGATGTGTGTAATATGTGTTCCTATATTGATCATTCGCCTCAATTTATATTACAAAAAGAAATACAACGGGCATAAACGGTCCCAAACTTTCCACTCCATTCCTGGTCATGCGCAGACTTCTTCCACATGACCCTTGATATCTTCATCACTTGGTCCACGTTCTTCTCCAATATCCGGAAAAATAGAGATTATAGTTTTCTCATACCTGTCGACTTAATTCAAACATTAAGAGCACACGTCGATATAATAAATAACAACTAATATAAATAATCATTATTTATTAATTAAGCCGTAAGTTTAGGTAAGTTAATATATACAAATATCCCTATATATCCGGAATTATTCTGTATTTTGAAATATCCCAAATTATTAAGCGAAAATTTACAGACACAACAATTAATATAAAAAATACACTCAAAATATTGGATGTTACACATCAAATTTTTTAATAGTGTAGTTCTCCAACAAAAATGCCTAATTATATAGATTAAACATAAACTCAAAGTATCATATTTCAAATTATAGCACGGAAATATGAATGCTCTTTTAGCAAGTGCTCACCTTTTTGAAACATACGTAAGCATAATAATATACATGAACATTGAAAATACAATCAAATATGATGACATTAGATGCCAAAATGGCAATACGGTAAATAAGTAAGCAACAATTATAAAGTATACGGATGTAAGAGAAACATTTAATGCATGCCATAATGAAAGATCAGGACAAGAAAAGACGGGAGGAGTAGCTATGTGACGCCCCGATCCCTAGTACCTCACAGAGTTGGTTTTCATTATAACACATAGCTCTTAAACCAAAAACGTTCATAATTAGCAGCAGAATTTTAAACATAGGTTGATAATAGGAATACAACTAAATGTTTGTACCAAAAACATATTGGATTGCCACAACCACCGGATAGTTAGACTTTATGCCACGGGCTTCATCATATCCTCTCGCCTATGCATCAACATGACATGCATGCTAAAATGTCAACTTACGCTGTGTTTTGGGTAAAAATTAACAAGCTTAATTCTTAACAAAACCGAATTAGAACAGTGGAGTATTGTGTTTTATGATCAAAGATATTAAATATTTGTAAATTGCAACAGAAATATCCCTGAGGATCCTTAGGGATATTCCAGAATATGAAACAGAAAAAACAGCTAAACACACAAGATTTTGACGAGGAAAAGCCCTTAATCCCTTAGGATTGCCGGCATAAAACCTCGGGAGGTGACAATTGTCACTCTGCCTACTTTATTAATATGAATTTCCACAAATTACAAAGAAAGAGCGCAATATGATCGATGCTAAAAGTGTTAGTAAACTTGAATAGCTGCTAAGTGTGTTGTGTCCCTAAAATCGATCAATGCCTCCGTATTTATACAAAGAAAATGACAAACAAAATACAAAGAATGATCTAAGTAGCTGTTGCGATTATTTCGGCCACTTTCCATATGTGGGTGACTTATTCAAATTAATGGCGTGGAATCCTCAATGTAGCCGCGGTTCTGGATCACTCGGTTGGAATATGTTTTGACTTATTCCGTGAATATTGATCGGCAGCAACCCGCCAACCTGTTATCTCCTGAAATCTCGGAAACTATATTAAGAATAAACAAAGATATTGGTTAGTCATGAATATATTCTCGAATATCCCTAAAGGGTAAGGAGTGAATAATAACCCACCTTAATTGAGGTAACCCATTAACCCTGGCAAAAAACGCTCAAATCGCAAAAAAAATTTTTATGGTTTTTTTTATGCAAAAATAGGGAGGCTCCTTTTTTAAGCGTTCGCTAATTCACAAGCGTTAAAAAGTTAAACGAAATGTAAGTTCGCGTTACACTGCGAACATTTATTTAAGTGTCGTAGTGTAATGCAAACTTACATTTCGTTTAACTTTTTAACGATTGTGAATTAGCGAACGCTTAAAAAAGGAGCCCCCCCTATTTTTGCATAAAAAAAACCATGAAAAAAAAATTTTGTGATTTGAGCGTTTTTTGCCAGGGTTAATGGGTTACCTCAATTAATGAGGGTTATTATATGATCCCTTCCCTATCCCTAAATATCCCTAAATATCCTTGATCCTGAAATATTCCGGGTAATTTTTAGCACACAACAATTGTCCTCAATTTTTACAGTTATTGGGTTACAACTGTAAAAATTCAAATTTCGAATTTAAAAATGACCGACATCTTGATTAATTGGACGGTAACGATTGGGATAGAGGTTATCAATGATGGCAGTTTGTTGGCAGATATAGTGATCGTTTGTCCTTTTTTCAATTCGCAAATTTCTCTCTCGACCATCTCTCTAGTTAGTTCATGTTTCCATCCTCTATTTTTTCTTCGCTTTTAGTTTATAGAATGTCTCATTCTTCTTCTTCTTCTGACTCTGTTCAGTTCTTCAATCAAAATATTCTGCCTTATACAGAGCAGAATATTTGTGTCTTCGATGACGACCATATTGATTCCATGCAGTTTTCCCAAGCTTTTCGTGAAGAAGAAATCTTTCATCGCTTTGATCAATCTCTCAAGGAAGATCATAGTTCTAGTTCGTGGGTCTGTTTTCCAGAATATCCCTTTTCCTTGGGTTGGTCTTTTCTTTTCCCCCCATTGATCTCTGAATTTTTTCGCATTACTCGCCTCTGTTACCCTCAGTAAATGCCAATGGGTTGGCGCTTTCTTGCTACCCTCCATAAGTTGAATCAGAAATATGGTCTAAGGATCGGGGTCCTCGAGATTTCCCATGTTTTCCAACTCCGTACTCATGGTTACTCCGGATTTCTGCTTCAAAGGAGAAGTAATGCCCCCATTCTAGTTCCTGGGATAACTATGAATGAGGTCAAATGGCTGAATAAATTTTTATTTGTTAGGAGAAGTTCTATCCCTGAAGGGAAGTCTCTCCCCGTCAGTTGGTTGTTAAAGGGTAGGACTTTTAGGTTTATTTTTCTTTTTTAGTTTTGTATTGATTAATAAATTTTTTTTGTGATTTATTTTCAGCGCCAAAGTTCAAATCATTTGTTGCAGTAGATAGAGATACACAGCAAAAAATCCAGGCCTTGTAGCAGATTGAGGAAAGAGAAAGGAAGTTTGATGTTTCCTTGAGAGCTAATATCCCCAACATATCCCAGATCAGCGTGCATCTTCCAAACAATCTCACGGCCAAATGACTTCAGGTTTTTTGTCTTTCATTTTCATAGGTTAGTTGGTTTTATTTCATTCTTATAGTTTTATTCTGTTTGTTGCTTCAGAGTCCGCATTTGACCTCGAGGATCTCAGTGGTTTCCTGACCATCAAGAAGGAGAAGGTGAGCCACATTGCCCCTAAAGTCAGGATAATGCATACACACTCTTCCAAGGTTTCTAGGAAGCAAAAAGGTGTTGAGCCCATCAATGCGGACGACATTCCCTACTTAATTTCCTGTTACTGATCTTCTCTAAAAGGTTATTTTCAGGATATATTTGTTATATCTTTATCATATCCTGACGTGTTCCTATTTTTGCAGGCTATCCTCAAGGTCGTTGCTGATAAGGAGGTTTTTGACAAGCAAATTGAAGACTTGGAGGATCAGAAGAAGATTGTTGCTGCCAAGGCCGGTCATTTCGAGAAGAAAGCCCAGAAGTTGAAGAAACAGGCCAAGGATATCGAGGCTGCCCATAAGCTAAAAATCAAGGATATCGTTGAGGACACCAAGAAGTCTACTGCCATTCCCATCCTCAAGGCTAAAATTCAGATGGCAGAAAAATCCAAGCAAGAGGGAGTAAACATGTGGGGAAAGGAGATTTCGGATTGGGCCAAGATCTTGACAAACTTAACTGGGGATGTTGCAGAGGCTTATGATGCGGCAGCGGCGAAGACGACTAGCGTGGTGGAGACGAGTAAGGCGGGCGAAGGTGAGGATATGGGTACAGGTGCTGGTGCAGGAGGTGACGAGGTGGTGATGGGCGATGAATATAAGATTGACAAATTATGAGCCCATCTTTTTTGTGGTTCTCTTATGATGTTTTCTTTGTTATAAACAATGTTATGATGAAACTCCCAGTATATGTGGGCTGACAGTTTTAGATAATTCAGGATATTTTAGGTGGAGGGGCCATGAGTTTCATGGAAAAGCCTAAATATCCTTAGTAGTTTAACTAACAATTCTAGTATATTGGGTGGAGGGACCATGTGTTTTCATGGCGAAGCCCAATATATTGACTTTAAATATATAATAGTTGATCTTTTGGTATATTATTGTTTGGTTGTGGATATTTTGTGCTAACATATTTTTTAATACAGAAAATATTTTTGAGGATGCTTTAAATGTCTTTAAATTTGTTGGATTTGTAACTTATTATACAATTATATTATCTTATGTTTTGTAAATATTCTTATTATTTCCCTTAAGGTGTTTCATAATATTTTTGCTAATAGATTTTTTATAACCAGGATATAATTGAGAAAAGTCTCGAGTATCTTGATCAGGATAGTACACTAAGGATATTACTATAGTTTTTATTATTTGGTTGATGTATTTTTTAGAATAAGAAATATTCGGTTTATATATACATATGTATTAATAAAATAAGTGAAAATATTTGCAATGCCTATTTTTTGATTTCATAATAGCATATTCCATATCATAATAAGGAATGTTAAAGGGTTTAAGAAATAAATACCAACTCCTTGAGATAGTAGACTTATTTCCAAAGCCTTCTTTATCCCTGTTGAAATAATGTAATAATTACATACCTCAATATCCTTAGGTATGTCATAGGTTGATGCGATATCCCGAAATATCCTTGAAAGTTATCTCCTGCACATATTCAAGAAACATGAAAAATTGGGACAAGCCCAATATACTGGCGACAAGGCCTGTTAGATCGGCGACTAAGGCAGAAGATACTGGTGACAAGGCCGATTTTTCTGGCGACTAAGGTTGAAGATACCGAAGACAAGGTCGATTATACTGGAGACTAAGGTCGAAGACACCAGTTACAAGGCCTGGTTGTTGTTTCGGGTAAAAATTAATAAGACTAATTTTTAGGAAAACCGAATTAGTTTAGTGAGGAATTGTGTTTTATAATCAAGAAAACAGTTTATAAGTAAAATTCAATAAACATATCCCTGACGATCCCTAGGGATATTTGAGAATATGAAACAGAAAAATAGCCAAACACACGAGATTTATACGAGGAAAAGCCCTTAATCCCTTAGGATTGCTGGTATAAAAACCTCGGGAGGTGACAATGGTCACTCTGCCTTGTTCTTTTTAATATAATCAAATGAAAATACAAACAAAGAGCACAAAAAGTCGATTGCTAAGTGTTCTAGCCTCCGAATTCTGTAAATGTAAGTAAGAAGTAAGTTAAGTGTACTCAGTGTGTGTTTCTAGATCGACCATTGCCTCAATTTATAACATAAAATTACACAACGGTAGTTTATTTCTGTTCCACAATATCCGCTCCATTTTCAGGTCATGCTCCACTTCTACCACATAACCGTTGGTGGCTTCTTCATGTAGTCCACGTTTTTCTCTTTATTCCAGCAAAATAGGGATAGTAGTTTCTATTGACATGTTAACTTAATTCAAACTTTAGCAGCATATGTCGAATAAATAAATAACAATAATTAATATAAAATCATTATTTATTTATTAAGTCATCAGTTCATATAAATTTATATACGCAAATATTCCTACTTATCTCGAAATATTCTGTATCCTGAATTATTCTTAATTATGAGACTAAATTTTACAAGCACAACAATTGCCCCTAAATTCTTATTACAGTTTGAATTTGTAGTAAGAATTTAAAAGCATCCGTTCATTTTGGCTCTTTATTCAAAATTTGAATTTTAAATTATGATTTGAACGTTGATGTGACAGTTACTGATTGTGGCGGTTCCCCACATATTCCCAGCCATTTATGCAAAATATAATGATCATTCCGCTCTCTTTAGATGCCATCATATACAACTGGTTCTTGCGGTAAGTTCTTCTCCTTTCTTCTACCAATTTTTAATTTTTCTTAACAATAAATGTCTGGGTCATCTTCTATCTTCGACCTCAATTATGATGACTTCACCGATCAGAATATTTTGACCTTCAATCGTCAAAACAGAAGCGTATTCAACAATGATCGAATTGAGTTGTTACGCCTTTCAAAAACCTTTCCTGATGAAACCATCGTTCACAGTTTTTTCTGAAAAATTAAAATCCGATCACGTGTCTCCTTCTTGGGTATGTTTTTCGGAGTACCCCTTCACCTTAGGTCTGAAATTTCCTTTTCCCGATCTCATTTCTGATTTCTTCTGAATCACCAAGCTCTGTTTTCCACAATTGATGCCTATGGGATGGCGTCTTTTGTATACTTTTGATCAATTAAACCAGCATTTTGGTTTAGAGATAGGCGTTCCAGAAATTGCTTTAATGTACCAACTCAGAACCCATGGTTCATCTCATTTTGTTCTTCAAAGGAGGAGTGGGGCTTCTATTCTTGTTCTTGGTATTACCTTGAATGAGGATGAGTGGAGAAACAGGTTCTTCTTCGTAAAAAGGAGGTCTATTCCAAATGAGGAACTTCTTCCTCTAAAATGGGCGGAAAAGGGTAGGATTCTTAGGATTTTCTAAGTCAAATTTAGTTTATTGTTTTACTGTTCTAATTATTTTGTTTCTATTACGTACAACTCCTAAGTTTGAATCAATCGTGGTCGAAAAAGAAGAAAGTAAGAACAAGATTCGTTCTTTGTTGCTGATTGTCACACCCCCATCTCTCACTTTACCTGATATAGTCACTGAATGATGCATGAAGTCGGTAACTGTTGTATCGTGTCGCGGAAGCTTGATGGTGAGGTCGTAGAGATGGGTGTGACTGATTGTTACTTTGGTATCATACATTCATGGCAAACCATACACACTATATATTACATCATAACTATAAAATTATACACTAAGTTTCAACATTCTTAAACAACATTAACCAGTTATAAGTTGCTAAACGTGTCTTGTAATCGTGCATTCCCACTCTCGCACTTGTTACCTTCTCCCTGAAAAAGGTTTTGTAATATAAAAGATCATCAAGGATGCTGGTGAGTTCATAGGTATGATAACGTGATATGATATGCTATGACATGTTGAATATGTAGGCACACACAACTTTACGAATATGATTCACCATGAAAACCCATAACCAAAGCCTATGTGACTGTAATGTAATTGGTGGCAATACCTGAAGGTAAAACCTTAGCCTCACTCTTAATGCCTATCGTTGCATTAAGTTGTTATCTTGTAATGTAATAAATGGTAACAGGCATTCACACAAGGGTAGACGCTATCTACCCGTGAATGGGGTTGTCAGCCCAATAGTACTATCATTGTTATCATCCGGCTCATCCATGAGTTTATTGGTTACAGTTGTTATGTGAGGACTTTTACGATAGCATGGCACAATTTTCGTGTAATCATCAACAAGAGTTGAAATGCACAAGCAACATATAATCATGTCATTGTAATTGAATCATGTAACCATAATGTAATTGTAATGCAAATCCCGAGTTTTAGAAATCTGAAGATTTGAAAAGGGGTAATGAAATCATATAAGTATACCACTGTAATTGAAATACGTAATCATATTGTTATTGTAATTAAATCCCCGAGTTTTGGAGAACAAAACATTTAAAAGGGGGTCTATGAAACTCATCGGTGTTGTTGCAATGTTACACACAGCTTCAATTGAATTACGCATATTGTTAAGGTTTTATAAGTTCTTTGTATCCAATTTGGATTATCAGAACATTCCTTGACATTAAATATCAAGGATAATGTAATTCAATTCATCAAACTGATTCTGAATCATGTATTTATTCAGAATCAATGTCGTAAGGTCATCAGTTAATTTGTAATGTTAAAATCACTGATTTTGTTTAGCAATTGAGTTATTATACTCATTTGTTTGTAAATTAATGATAATTGCATCCCGTTGTTAAAACCAGAATCTTAATCGACTTTAAGATCGAAAATCAGGTTTCTGGATTACGAAATTGATTGCAAAATCGAGTTCGGAATGCGAAATCGATTGAGAATATGTTTTCATATTGAATTTCAATGATTAAATTTAGTCCTGTATTGAAACCGGAGTGTTAATCATAAATCAGACAAAAATAGGTCATCAGATTACAAAACGGTGTGCGAAATCGAGTCCGGAATGCAAAATCGATTGCAAATTTGTTTTCGTATTGCAAACCAATACTTAAATTGAGTTCTGTATTGAAACCGGAGTGTTAATCAGAATCAGACAAAAATCAGGTCATCGGATTGCAAAACGGTTTGTGAAATCGAGTCCGGAATGCAAAATCGATTGAAAATATGTTTTCGTATTGCAAACCAATACTTAAATTGAGTTCTGTATTGAAACCGGAGTGTTAATTAGAAATCAGATAAAAATCAGATCACCGGATTGTAAAATGGTTCGCGAAATCGAGTCCAGAATGCGAAATCGATTCAAAATATGTCCTTTTTATCGAAAACGAATCATCGGATTGGGAACCGGAGCGTGAAACGCAGTTCAGAACGCAAAACGGACAAAATCAGATTTTGGCCTGAATATTCCATCTCGCCGGAATATTCGCCAGAATATTCTTCCGCCGGCGACTTTTGGCCGGAATATTCTGCTTTCCTTTATCCTGCCATTTACGTTTCCTGGTAGTAGCATTTCCAGTGTTACCAGAAGTGAATTTGCTGACACTTGTGGATTTATTGAGATTAGTGTCACTTGCTTTTCCTTTCTTAACCAAAGTTCCATTCCTTACCGCCTCATCGGTAAGCTTAGCTGCTAAAATAATAGTTTTCTTCAGATCAGTATGCTCTGCAGCCATTACTGTGTTACGAATTTGTGGAACTAGGCCTTTAATGTACTTTTCCACAAGTTTAATCTCAGTTGGAAACATGTGGGGTAACAAACATGTGAGTTCATGAAACCGGTCAGTGTACTTCTAATGTTCTGCTCCCACCATGGAGTGATTCCAAAACTCTTATTCCAATTTTTGTATTTCATTCATGGGACAGTATTCAGCTGTAATCAATGTTTTGAACTCATTTCAGGACATCTGATCAACAACTGACGTTCCCAATGTTCTCACTTGTGTGTTCCACCAAGTGAGGGCTTGGCTTTTTAATGAACATGTTGCATATAGAACTTGATGCTTCTCTAAGCATTCGCTAATTTTTAGTGTTGTTTCCATTTCTTCCACCCATTGTAGGAGTCCAGACGCTCCTTCTTTCCCAAAGAAAGTGGGTGGATTGCAGAATGCAAAGTACTTATACGTGCATCCTTGTTGAGGTGGTTCAGGATTAGTACGATCAATTCCAGAAGCATGTACTTCGGTGTTACCTCCAATATTGTTATTAACATTATTATTTCTACCCGAAGATGAAGATGTGCGTGGTTGAAACTGAGTTATAAAATTAGGAATTGCAGCAGTCACTTCCTCCCGAAAAATCCTAATCATTTCAGCTTATGTAAAATTTTGACCCCCAGCATTTATGTTGGCATTTGCTGTCTCTGGTGGAGGATTGTCATTGTTTCCAGTTCCACCAATAGCTGTATTAGCATTTATTGTTTCTGGTGTGGGATTGTTATTGTTTTCTGTTTCAGTGTTATTCCGACATGGTCGTCCGCGTCTAGGAGGCATAGTCTAAATGAATAACATGAATATAGTTAAAATCAACTGTAATACATATCAAGATATGGAATTATTACTTGTTATCTTATTTTCATATAAGAATTTTCAGCATAGTAATATCAAGAAATTGATTTGATATTATGTTCATGGTGTCATTGAATTCATGAAATTTTCACATAACACATGTATTCACAATCCTTCGCACACTGACACTTTCTCGATATATCGAAGGTAGTTTATGTATAGGGTATATGTAGAGCATAATGCCCAGCCACCAACCCACCACCCCTTCGATATACCATGATCATGTCCTTGTGCTATCACATCACATCCGTCTTATTAAGTAATTGAAACAATTGTACATGTAGTCATACATAATGTGTTGTTTTTGTTACTTGAAATTGATACACTCGTAATCTGCTATCAATATGTATTGTAATCTCACGTCCTTGTCATGTAGTCCATCATCTGAAATTGTTACTTCCGTTTAATTTATAATTGTTTACTTTGGTTTAACTGTTTTGGTTTTATTTATTTTCTATCCGGTTTTTAAGATTTATTAGAATGCCCACGGTCGTAATTTCCGATTATGCTGGCCAGTCATATTTGCAAATTATTTTCCTTGATCATTCTGACTTATCTCATTTTAATTATTGTTTTGTATGTATGTAATTAAATAACTCGATTAGCCTTATTGGTTAGTCGACCCGACATTTACACCTCCTACACATACCTACACACACCACATCCCTCAAAAATCTATCCGATTCCTATTACCTTGTCAACAAAATTTTAGGAAAACCATCTTCCCTATTTCCCATATCCCATACTCATGAATGGTAGGAACGAAAGGAAATAAACAAAAGCTATCACCATCACTATACCCAGCAATAACTGGTTCAACCCTATCAACTGAGTAAATGACTCTTCATGATACCTCTAGATCGTATTCGCTGAATCCTGAATACGATCCTTAAAGAGACGGCGCCAAGCTGCAGCACTTGCTTCCATAGTATCCAAATGCTCTAACGACCCTCGTATCTGGTCTGCTAACGTCCTAGTCCATGCCACGGAATCGGATTCAAAATCGCAATTTGTTGTGTTGCATTTGCCTGTTCCCAAGAGTAATGGTTCTATCAAATGGTGTCATATGCCCCGTCTAGTCGCCTGTGAGTCCCCATCAGCTGTTCACAAATGTCCTACAGCTCTGCAGTGACCCTCTGAAGTTGTGATTGCATCTCAGCTTGATTAGAGGATTCTTCCTCTTCAAAGTTAGGAGGGGGTAGGTCTCGAGATGCAAGTTGTCCAGTAGGAAGCCACCCAGTTCTAATACGGTCTTGTCTCCTCCTAGTACTAGGTCCAGGAGTAGGGGGAGTTACAGAAATGAAAAATTCCACAGGATGGAAACTCTGCCCACCAATGTCCTCAGGCATTGGCATTGGTGGGGTCCTTGCAGGAGAACAAGAAGGGATATACGATAAAACCCTGGATGGCTACAGGTATGTGGTTATCGGGTAAGGATCATCATCAGAAGAGCTTGATCCGGAAGGGGTATCATTCAGTATAACTTCCACAATATAGTCCTTCAATGGCTATGGCATAACTCTAATAAGTTATTGAACAACATTCACAACCTACAAATGTTAAGTAATGGTAATAATAGTACCAGTAAACGTGACATCATACATTATGCACATAACTAAAATGCATGTCTCCTGGCACTCTGTGTGTTCACATGAGCCTAAGTGGTTATAGACTAGGTTTCCAATTAACCTAATTCCCTATATACATGGCTCTGATACCAACCTGTCACACCCCCATCTCTCACTTTACCTGATATAGTCACTGAATGACGCATGAAGTCGGTAACTGTTGTATCGTGTTGCGGAAGCTTGATGGTGAGGTCGTAGAGATGGGTGTGACTAATTTTTACTTTGGTATCATACATTCATGGCAAACCATACACACTATATATTACATCATAACTATAATATTATACATTAAATTTCAACATTCTTAAACAACATTAACCAGTTATAAGTTGCTAAACGTGTCTTGTAATTGTGCATCCTCACTCTCGCACTTGTTACCTTCTCCCTGAAAAAGGTTTTGTAATATAAAAGATCAGCAAGGATGCTGGTGAGTTCATAGATATGATAACGTGATATGATATGCTATGAGATGTTGAATATGTAGGCACACACAATTTTATGAATATGATTCAACATGAAAACCCATAACCAAAGCCTATGTGACTCTAATGTAATTGGCGGCAATACCTGAAGGTAAAACCTTAGCCTCGCTCTTAATGCCTATCGTTGCATTAAGCTGTTATCTTGTAATGTAATAAATGGTAACATGCATTCACACAAGAGTAGACCCTATCTACCCATGAATGGGGTTGTCAACCCGATAATACTATTATTTTTATCATCCGGCTCATCCGTGAGTTTATTGGTTACAGTTGTTATGTGAGGACTTTTACGATAGCATGGCACAATTTTAATGTAATCATCTACAAGGGTTGAAATGCATAAGCAACATATAATCATGTCATTGTAATTGAATCATGTAACCATAATGTAATTGTAATGCAAATCCCGAGTTTTAGAAATCCGAAGATTTGAAAAGGGGTAATGAAATCATATAAGTATACCACTGTAATTGAAATACATAATCATATTGTTATTGTAATTAAATCCCCGAGTTTTGGAGAACAAAACATTTAAAAGGGGGTCTATGAAACTCACCGGTGTTGTTGTAATGTTACACACTGCTTCAATTGAATTCTGCATATTGTTAAGGTTTTATAAGTTCTTTGAATCCAATTTGGATTATCAGAACATTCCTTGACATTTAATGTCAAGGATAATGTAATTCAATTCATCAAACTGATTCTGAATCATGTATTTATTCTCAATCAATGTCATAAGGTCATCAGTTAATTTGTAATGTTAAAATCACTGATTTTGTTTAGCAATTGAGTTATTATACTCATTTGTTTGTAAATTAATGATAATTGCATCCCGTGGTTAAAACCAGAATCTTAATCGACTTTTAGATCGAAAATCAGGTTTCCGGATTACGAAATTGATTGCAAAATCGAGTTCAGAATGCGAAATCTATTGAGAATATGTTTTCATATTGAATTTCAATGATTAAATTTAGTCTTGTATTGAAACCGGAGTGTTAATCAGAAATCAGACAAAAAAAGGTCATCGGATTGCAAAACGGTGTGCGAAATCGAGTCTGGAATGCAAAATCGATTGAAAATATGTTTTCGTATTGCAAACCAATACTTAAATTGAGTTCTGTATTGAAACCGGAGTGTTAATCATAAATCAGACAAAAATCAGGTCATCGGATTGCAAAACGGTTTGCGAAATCGAGTCCGGAATGCAAAATCGATTGAAAATATGTTTTCGTACTGCAAACCAATACTTAAATTGAGTTCTGTATTGAAACCGGAGTGTTAATTAGAAATCAGATAAAAATCAGATCACTGGATTGTAAAATTGTTTACGAAATCGAGTCCGAAATGCGAAATCGATTCAAAATATGTCCTTTTTATCGAAAACGAATCATCGGATTGCGAACCGGAGCGCGAAACGCAGTTTAGAAAGCAAAACGGACAAAATCTGATTTTGGCCGGAATATTTGCCGGAATATTCCATCTCGCCGGAATATTCGCCAGAATATTCTTCTTCCGGCGACTTTTGGCCGGAAATTTGCCGGAGCGGTGGCCGGAGGTGGTGGTCCGGTGGTTGGCGGTGGCTAGTGGTGGCGGTTCCGTGGTTGTGGCTCATGGCTCGAGCCGGTTGGTCGCTGGTCTGGGCTGGCCTAGCCATGGCCGAGCTGGTTGGACGTTTCCTATTACGATCCCGGTAACGACCAAGACGATCTCGGTAACGATCAGCCAAGGGCTGCTCCCAGGCCACTCCCGGGCCGCGCCTGGGCCGTGCCCGGGCCACATCGTGCCATCATTGTTTTTGTTAGCCAAATCAAATTTCGTTGCACTTTTTCCGGGCCAAAATCTCTAGATGCTAGTTTTTAACATATATCTAATGTTTTGTGAAGAAAAATCTAAATTTGGACAACTTTGAAAAATCCACTTTTTGGACCAAAATGTCCTTTTCATGGGTTTTCAAGATCTGATGATTTTCAAACTTCACCAATCATTCAAACATGTTTATGTAAGTCATATGAAGCTATTAGAATCAAGTACTGAGTTAGAAACTTACTTGGCCAAGGATTGGCTTGAAAATCACCAAAAATCCAACTTTTGGAGCTTGATTCTTGGTTCCACTTGATCTTGGGCTTGGATATCACTTGGAATTGATTAGAACTGATGTTTGAAAGGTGTTTAAGGTTCCAGAAGTGATGGGAAGAAGGCCTGGTCAAAATTGAGGATTTGAGAAGGAAGAAGGGTGTAGAAAATTTGACCAAAGTCAAGATTTTTGTTTTTATGTGCATTCAACTTCTTTTCCAAGTTTGGAAGTTTTATTTTGGCCTTATCTAGCTGATTTTAATCAGATATGATAAGATAGATATGGACATAGGATAGACATTGAATAAAATCAAGGGTTTTGCTTGATTTTTTTCCATTTTTGCGATTATTTGTTCTGCTTTTCGCGTTTAGCTTCAGGAATTGCTAATAATGATCAACTATCATTGTCATGCTTCCAATTACATCCCATTATGATTATAATGTGATTAGGAAGTTCGACTAGTCATGAATTTGCCAATTACGCATGCCTAATTGCCTTTTCGCAGATTTTCGCAATTTGACTTATCGAACTTAGGGATTCTTTGATTTAGTTATGTTATCACTTATTTCATTTCAATTAATCTTATAATTGATATTGATTTAGTTTTGGATCCTTGAATTTGGTTATTATAGAAATTTCGCATAATTCGGCAATTCTGCGTAATGACATGTGTGATTTGTTTCATCTTGTAATTTCCTTACATATATACACAGATTCACATGTATATACATATTCGATCATGATGTAATTAATTAAAATGTTAATTCATGAATATAGGAAATTACCTTGTAATAAAGAACGAAATGTCACACTGATTGACGAACAGTTTAGAAAATTCGGTGCCAACCTCGAAGCTGTTACTCCAATGACTTCAGGTATGTCCTCAAAATATCCTGAATTATTTTCATTTATTCCTGAATATTTTTTATCTTGTTTCTTTTTCGCAGAATCAACCTTTGATCTTGAGGACCTTAACGCTTTCTTTGTTGTGAAGAAGGAGAAAACAAGCCCTGTTGCCACCAAATCTCGTGCTATGACCACCCGCTCTTCCAAAACTGCCAAGAAATGAAAAGGTGTGGACACCGTCGACCTGGAAGAGCCCTCGGAGTTATCTGTCGCTGATCTTCTGAACAAGGTAAACTATCTATTTTGTTTTATACAGTATATCCCTACATATCCTGAATGATTTCTATTTTGTAGGCCTCAGTCAAATATGCCTCTGAAAAGGAGCAGTTTGACAAACAAATCGAAGACTTGAGGATCAAAGGAAGATCTTCTCTGCCAAAGCCGGCCACTATGAAAAAGACGTTGCCAAGGTCAAGAAGCAGATGAAAGAGATGGAGGCCTCCTACAAGATTCAATTCAAAGAACATATTAAGGGGGCCAAAAAATCTGCTGCCATAGCCGTGCTGAGGCCAAGATCCAAATGGCGAAACAAGCTAAGACCGAAGGTACTGAATCATGGACCAAGGATCTCCGAGAATGGGGCAAAATATTGGCTGGTCTGGCTGGGGATAAGGCAGAGGTGACCAAGGCTGGTGAAGCTGGGGAGACGAGCAAGGCTGGTGAAGCTGGGGAGATGAGCAAGGCTGGTGAGGGCGAGGCGATAGGTGTAGGGACAGGTGCTGGTGAGCAGGAGGTTATGATGGGCGATGATGACAATGGTGCCAAGGTCTGAGCCCATTTTTTAATGTTTGTGGTTCTTTTTAAGATGATGTAATTTTCTGAACAATAATTTTTTAGGAAAGTCCCCAAGTATAGGGGCAGACAATCTTAACCAAAAAATCAAGGTGGAGGGACCATGGTTTCATGGCGAAGCCTGATGTGTTAACCCTTTAACTACTTTTGAATATAACAGTTAGGTATTTTGGTTAATGCTTGGGTGTTTCGCGTAGTTGTTTATTTCTGGAAATTATTCTTGAATATCCCTAGATATTCTTATTTATTTTAGATATCTTGTACTTATGTAAATTTAATAAGTACTAATGCTTTTTTACAGTTTGACGTGATAGATTTTAGTTGTAGTTGATATTATGTTGAATATTTAACTTTTTCAAATGATTTTCGCTTAGAATGTATAAGTTTTCTTAGGCATACCTAGGATTAATTAAGAATAATCTAATCTATTCTTGACTAATTGGACTAATGACTGTAAACAACTTGAGTATAACATTGAGTATATTTATATTGTATTTAGGTTTGGAGATATTATTTGTCCTGAAATTTCTTATTCATAATCATCGTTATGAATTTTAAGATATTTTCGAGTATTCTTAAATATTCTTAATAATATTCATGTATATAATTTTCATAAAGAATTAACTTTCGAATGTGTATTAATCGTAATTAATCATATATACTTGAAAATGTTCAAATTTCCTTATTACTTCTATCGAAGAATTTTGTAATACTTTTTCCTAAATTTATCCTATATCAGATATATTTAGGAAAAACTAATGATAGCTTAAGTTATGCTTAGCCTATTCTGACTAGTGTCTTAATTATACAGATGATTGCAAATAACTTAGATATATGTTTAAGTGTATTAGTATTGTATTGTTATTTGCTTAAAGTTTCTTTAGTATGTAAAGTAACTGTTAATTTAATTTTATCATATCCTAATTAGAAATTAGCATAGAACATATTCTTAAGTGAAGATAAGTGTAATGCATACTATATAACTCTTAAGCAGATATTATAAAGAATGTCATGGTATATTATAAGAGTTGAGAAACAAATACCAATTTTCAGAGATAGTAGGTTTAGTTTGAAATCTTCTTTGTCCCTATCAAAACATCAAAATAATCTCATACCTGAATATTCCCAAGTATGTTGCGATATTCCGAAGTATCCTTGAAAATCAGTCCCGCATAAATAGAAAAACAAGAAAACTTAGGACAAGCCAAAGATACTGGCGACAAGGCCGATTAATAATTCGGAGGATCCTTGGTAATAGTCTTTGAAAATGAAATTGTCAGCCACTCATGCGTGTACTGGTCCCAAAATCACCAACTATACCGGGATATTTCGGAGGATCCTTAGTTTTAGCCCTCAATAATGAAATTGTCAGCCACTCATGCGTGTACTGGTCCCATTATCTCGGACTATAATAGGATAAACGTGCGCAACTGGTGAGGGTATGACCCTAAGTCTTCATGAGAGACAAAAGTCTCTTGAGTTTTGATATCAGGTCAAAACTTTGCAACCCGACATAAAGTCTCTGCAGGGGTCTTCTACATAGTTTTGATTTCAGGTCAAAACTTTCGCTACCAGACATATAGTCTCTGCGAGGTCTTGAACAAGTTCCGATTTCAGGTCAGAACTTGGGTTAAGACATAAAGTCTCATCTCTTCTCCTGTTATACCTACAAAACAATAAGATTTTTTCATAGCTGGAACCAGGATTCCTGATGCCCCACAGATGCTTAAGTTAGTAGCATGGTAATTAGGAATATACAAGAATATATAGGAATATATAAGAATAAATAGAAATATTTGGAAATATGAGTTTAGATTATGGCGTAATAGTCTCTTACAGTTTGGTATAATAAGTTTCATATAAATTATAACTTAAGATGAATGGCATTCCAAGATATTGGAAGAGGTTCTCCTTCCATGTTGGTTAACTTATATGCCCCTTTTCTAGCTTCGGATTCGATCTTATAAGGTCCTTCCCATTTCGGAGCAAGTTTTCCATCAGTTGGAATGGTAGTATTTTGAAATGCCTTTCTTAAAACCAAATCTCCAACTTAGTATCTACTTATTCTAATATTCTTATTATAGGATTTGGCTATCTTTTGTTGATATGTAGCCATCCTTATCCTTGCAATATCCCTAAGTTCATCAATAGTATCTAGATCCTCAGATAGTATATTCTTGTTGGATTCTGGATTTTGTAAATTTGATCTTGCAATAGGAATAACCATTTCAGTTGGGAGAACGGCTTCAGAACCATATACTAAAGAGAATGGTGTTTGACCGGTTGCATTTTTTGTAGTTGTTCTATCTACCCATAGGACAAATGGAAGTTCTTCAACCCACTTTCCTTTCTTGGATCCTAACTTTTTCTTAAGGTTGTTGATGATGATCTTGTTGTTTGGTTCTGCTTGACCATTAGCTTGAGGATGGACAGGTGTAGAGGTTATCATCTTTATGCCCCAGCTTTCACAAAAGTTTGTAGTCCTTTTGCCTAGAAACTGAGATCCATTATCACAAGTGATTTCCGCGGGTATCCCAAATCTAGTCAAGATATTTATCTTTATGAATGAGATTACTTCTTTTTCTCTAACTTGCACAAAGGCTTCAGCCTCAATGCATTTTGAGAAGTAATCTGCCATAGCAAGCATAAACACTGTTTCGGGTAAAAATTAACAAGCTTAATTTTTAACAAAAACGAATTAGAAAAGTGGGGTATTGTGTTTTATAAAAAAATATATTGAGTATACTGAATATGTGATCAGAATATCCCCGAATATCCCTGAGGATATTTGAATACACCAAATAGAAAAATAACAAGACACACGAGATTTATACGAGGAAAAGCCTTTAATCCCTTAGGATTGCCGGTATAAAAACCTCAGGAGGTGACAATAGTCACTCTACCTAGTATTATTAATAATAATATGAATCCAATACAAAGAAAGAGCACAAGTTGATCTCTGCTAAGCATCTGAATAAGCTTCAGTGAGTTTTGTGTGTGTTTTTTCAGTATCAAGTGTCCTATCTCGATTAGTTGCCTCGGTTTTATACTAAGAATCTACAAAAGGACGTTCAATAACGTTCACATGGTAGTTCCGATTATTCCGGCACTTTCCAAACGTGGGAGACTCATTCCAATCATCCGAATAAATCTTCCTTAGATTCCGCATCGAAGTTTGGTTAGTAGATAATGCTTCCGTGATATTAGGGCCAGCCGTAGGACAACCTGTCAATCCATGAAATCTCACAATAGATGTTAAGCAATAGAGATAATTGTTAGTGATAATTCATATCCTTAAAATATCCCTGATCCCTAAATATCCCGGATCCCGAAATATCCTGGATCCCGAAATATCCCGAGTGAGAATATTTTGCGCCTAACAAACACCTTTCCTCCGGATGCTTTGGGTAACTTTCCTACTATATCCATTCCCCACTTCATGAATGGCCATGATGAGACTATTGGATATAAAGGTTCAGCTGATTGATGGAGAATATTACTATGTCTTTGACAAGTATCACATTTATTAGAATAGGACATTGCATCCTTTCTCATGGTGGGCCAGAAATATCATGTCCTTAGGATCTTTGAGAGTAATGCTCTTGCCCAGTGTGATTTCCACAATCTCCTTCATGAATATCCCTCATTACTTCTAAACTTTCTGGTTTATCCAAACATTTTAGGTATGGACCTGCTACTCATTTCCTATATAAGATATTCCGGATGATTGTGTTTCTAGACACTCAAGCTTTAAAAGCTTTGGGATTTGTATTTCGAGTCTCAACATTCTTTGGTATTTGTATTTCGAGTCTCAACATTCTTTGGTTCAAGAATTTGGTTCGAGTTTTATATGTCTATTGCTGTCTTCAAGATATGTAGGATAGGGATACTGATATCATGAGAAATCTTAAGAGATGATGCGAGTTTTGCTAATGCATCTGCTTCAGCATTCTCTTCTCTAGGAACCTGCGTGATATCAAAGGTGTAGAAATATCCTACTATATCCTTCACTATCTCTAAGTATTTTGCCAATTTATCTCCCTTAACTGTATAGGAGCCATTAAACTGGTTGGCTATTAGTATGGAATCGACAAATACATGGAGATTTCTTATGTTCATATCCCTAGCTAATTGAAGTCCTGCTATCAAGGCTTCATATTCTACTTCGTTATTAGTTGCTTGAAATTCACAATTAATTGATTGGGGTATTATGTCCTCTTGTGGTGATTTTAGTATCATTCCTAATCTTGTTCCCCTTATATTCGAGGCACCATCGATGTATAAGGTCCATTCACTAGTATCCTCATCCAGGAGTTTGATTTCCGAATCTACTTCTGGTTGAATATCACTACTAAAATCTACTTCACTAACCATTTTCCCATTATTCTTGATATCTCAGGTTTTCTTAACACTGACTTAATAGGATAGTTTGTCTTAATATGTATTCTATGTGTTTCAAAGTAATGCCTAAGTTTTGTTGAGGCCATGATTAAAGCTAAGATTAGCTTTTCGAGATGAGAATATCTTGTCTCAGCATCTAATAGGCTTTTACTTACATAGTATATCAGATGTTGTGATCCTTGGTAATCCTTAACTAACACAACACTTACAGTAGTTCGGCATACTGCTAAGTATAGTGATAGTGGTTCACCGTCTTTTGGTTTCATGAGTAATGGCGGTGAGGATAGATATTCTTTCAAATCCTGAAGCGCCTTTTCATGCTCTTCATCCTATTGAAACTTCTTATTTTTTTTGAGGATATTGTAGAATCCTTATAATTTTTTAGAAGATCTTGAGAGGAATCTGTTGAGTGCAGCTATCCTTCTGGTTAGCCTTTGCACCTCTTTTATGTTTGTTCGGGATTTTAAGTTAAGGATAGCTTGAATTTGTTCAGGGCTAGTCTCTATTCCTCTCTTAGTGACCATATATCCCAAAAACTTTCCTGATCTTACTCTAAAATGACACGTAGATGGATTAAGTTTCATATTGTACTGATCAAGGATATCGAATGATTCCTAAAGATCCTTAAGATGATCTTTGGTAATCTTTGATTTGACTACCATATCATCGATGTAAACCTCCATAGTGTCCCCAGCTTATCTTTGAACATCATATTGACAATAATTTGATAAGTAGCTCTAGCGTTCTTCAAACCAAATGGCATTCTTGTATAGCAATATATCCCTGTTGGCGTCATGAAAGCAGTGTCTTCTTGATCCGAAGGTTCCATCTGGATTTGCTGGAATCTTGTTGATGCATCCATGAAAGTCAATATTTCATGTCTCGTTGTTGCATCTACCATCGAGTATATGAGTGGTAATGGAAAGGGGTCCTTAGGACATGCTTTGTTTAGATCTGTGTAATCTACACAAACTCTCCACTTTCCATTCTTCTTTTGAACCACAACTACATTAGCTAGCCACCATGAAAATTTTACTTCCCTAATCATGTTTGCTTTGAGAAGTTTTTCTACTTTTTCTTGGATGATTATATTCCTTTAAGGGGAAAATTTCCTACTTTTTTGGTGGATGAGCTTAAAGCTCCTATCTATTCCTAATTTATGTGTAATTATGTTTGAAGATATTCCTGTCATATCCTTGTGTTTCCTAGGGGTGTAAACAAACCAAGGCAGCTCGTGAAATACTCGGGATCGGATCGTTTAAAAACACGAATGAGCCGAGCCTTAACGAGCCCGAGCCCGAGCCCAAAAATGTGGCTCGTTTAGTTATCGAGCCCGAGCTCGAGCTTTACATATTGAGCTCGAGCCGGCTGGCGAGCTTTAATGAGCTTTTTCTTTATGTAACTTTTATTTATTATATTAAGTATTTATTTATAAAATTAATTATTTTTATATATAAAATTATGATAAATGTTAAATTTGGAAAATATAATCATAAATCTAATTAAATTAGTAATTAAAGTAAATAAATTAAATAATTAAACTTTAAGCGAGCCGAGCCAAGCTCGAGCCTCATAAATAAAACCCTTAACGAGCCGAGCTCGAGCTCAAGCCCTATTTAGTCTAAACGAGCCGAGCTCGAGTCTTAACGAGCTCGGGATCGGCTCGGCTCGTTTACACCTCTAGTGTTTCCAAGCGAATGTAGAAATTCTTGATTTTAGGAAAGAAATCAATTTTTCTTCAATATCCTCACGGATATCAGTTCCGATGAGAACTTTAGATTCGCGATCCTCGGGATTTAGTAATACTTCCTTTACTTCCTTTTCCCAGGATTCTAGAGTATCCCCAAGGTTGCTCTTTGGTTGCTATGTTGGCGATGGTTTTGTTGTTGCCTTCATCGAAGATGAGTAACACTTCTTGGCTTCTTATTGGTCGCTATTTATCCTCACTACTTCCCATGGTGTAGGTAGCTTGACGCACTGGTGCTAGGTCGAGGGTACTGCTTTCATATCGTGTATCCATGGTCTTTCTAAGATGTATTATAACAGGACAAAGAATCTATGATACAAAAGCGTTGCATAGAATTTACACCCTCGATATATACCGGCAGTTTGATCTCTCCGACAGTGGCTTTAGCTTCCCCGCTAAATCCAACCAGAACCAATGATTTGGTTGTTATCTCGGATTCAGGAATATTCATCCTTTTAAGTGTCTCCAATTGGATGATATAACTGAACTTCCTCCATCGATGAGTATCCTTGGTATCCTTTGGTATGGATGCAGCTCTTTTTGGGAATCCATCAGGATCCTACCTCCTTTCTTTCTTTTTGCTAAATAGTTCCTTGAGGTGGCCCTTGCCAAGAAGGTAACTTATCTCTTTCCTCAAGGAAATAAAATCTTCTGTTATACGTCCAAAGTTTTTGGGGAACACGCACCATTTGGACTTGTCTTTTGCAGCAAACTTCTTATCCTTAGTAGGCCATATGGCTTTCTCTCCTAGATCCTGCATGGCATACATTAGTTCAGGAATATCAACAGAAAAACAGTAATCGTCCACAGCATTGATCTTGTGGTTGTCGGACTTGTAGTAAGGTTTGGACTTGAAAGATTTGTTCGTGGGAGAGTCCAGCTTCCATTTCCCTTGGTCATTAGGAGGTGTTGTAGTGATCCTCTTTTGGATTTCTTTTTCATCCTGCAATCTGATGAATCTCAACGCGTGGTTTCGGACTTCATCCATATTCCTACAAGGATTCATAACTAAATCATAAAATGGTGAGTTTCTTTGTAACCCCATCTTGAATGCTTGGACATCCTTGGTGATATCAAGGTTAGGAATATCCTTGGATTCTATGCTAAATTTATTTAATAACTCCTTAGAGACTCATCGGGTCCTTATGTTATCTTGTAGAGATCACTAGTCAATCTCTCAAATGTTCTGCTCCAAGAAAAATGATTATTAAAAAAGTTAATCAAATGAGCAAATGATGTAATCGAATAAGGAGGAAAGTTGAGTAGCCATTTCAAGGCTGCTCCTGTTAATGTTGAAACAATTCATTTGCAAAAACAAGCTTCTTTCAAATGTGAAAGTATAGCGTTGGTCTCCATTCTTTACCTATATTGTGCCACATGTTCTTCAGGATCCGTGGTTCCATCATATAGGTTCATTGTGGGAGTTTGAAACCTCTTCAGGATCTCAGCATCACATATAGGTGGAGCAAATCTGGATATCCTGTGATTGATTCGGGGATAGGTTTAAGCACTCCTAGAATGCTCGATATCATATCCCGAAGCTTTTGTATTTCTTTAGCCACTTGAGGAGTTATTCTTATTTCTTTAGAAGAACCAAAGTTAGTAGTGTTTATAGGAGAATAATTATAAGTGTTACCAGTAATGGGTGTTGGAAGTGATGTTCTCGGAATAAGGATATTATCCCGAGATATCCCCAGATCATGGGATCCTGACGAAGTGCCGATGCTGGTTTGCATAGGAATAAAATCTCTAGAATGATTCCCAGACATCCCTGATGTCCCAAAATCAAGGATTCTTGGGGCTGTTGGAGTAGTAACTTCAACTTCCTTGTTCTTCTCAGCCTTTAAGCTTTCCATTTCTCTAAGAAGTTTTTGATTCATCCGTTGTTGATCTATCATTTGCTGCTGTACCTATTGAAACATACTTAAAATATCATTGTTAGGAACAAAGTATAGGGGCAGTAGTTGTAACATCAGTGCCGGAACCGGCACCGGAACAGTGATCTCTACAGTAAAACGAATAGTAACCAGGTACGAACTATATGTGTTTCATTGTTTATCATATTCATTTCATGTTTCATTGTCATTTCATGTCATCAACAAACAGATTCAGATTCAATTCAGAAAAACAAGTTCAGAAATATGGTTCGTCAGTCAAATAATTATCTGGCATTACAGAACCATCACATGATTATGTGTTAGGATTTTATTAGGCTTTACGGAACAAAACAACACGGATGCCTTTACATGAATGCTAAACCGACAGATAATTCGTATAGGTGACGATCTGTACGAATAAATCTGAAAGTTTAACGTTCTGAATGATATCCGATAATTAGAAAACTGTATCGAAAAGAGTAGTTATCGTCGTATTTGATAGGGTGACGATTCGAACAAATACGCGCGATGACCGCGCGATTCGATTTAAACGTTAATCAAATATTTTTGAAATTTAAATAAATGGAAGATAATTAGTTAATTTATTAGGAATCACAACCTAAAATAATTTTAAGGATTCTATTTTAAAACCGAGTCGTTTCGTTACGAAAACGGCGAGAAACCGACGTTTTTACGCGAAACCACGCGAAACCGAACGAACCCGAACAAACCCGGGTATTTTCCTATCATTTAATGTGGCATTTATGGCCACACCAACCCCCACCAACCAGAATTTTCCACCACTTTCGTTCATCTCCTTCTCCCTCTAACCTCTCACTAGAATCCTCACTCTCTCTCTAAGATTTCTTCCTCGTTTCTTCACGAAATCGTGTGTTTTTGGTGTCAAAACGACCCTTGCAACACGTAGAACACGAAAGTACAGTGGATCTGAGCTTACATCCGACTGATTCGAGGTAAAATCGACGTTTTTGTTCGGTTTTAAGGGTTTGAAAACCCTAGAATCGACCTCCTTCTTGAAACCGGCTAACACACTACAAAACCTTAGGGAAACACTATCAACACACCCTAGAATGTTACGGAACAAACAAGTATCATGTGTTGTTCCTAAATCACGAGTAGATGGGGCTGCACCTTTGGGGAAACCTCGACTGGCCGAATGAAAGAGTTCAGGTGGGCCGAATGGCTGTTCAGCCGAAGGACAAAAACCATAAGGCCGAATGAGCCTCCTATTCGGCCGAGTGACTCAAGCCCGAAGGAAGTCCCTCATTCGGCTAGCTCATGCATTCATTCGGTGGCAAGCTCCATTCGCCCAACCTAGTTTGGTCCTCACACCCATTCGTTCGGCTCAATTCATTCGCCCCCTCCCTCTTTCGCTTGGACTTCCTTCGGTCTACACCCATTCGCCATAGTCTCTTTCGGCCCACACTTATGCGGCCAGCTCTGCTACTGCCATGTCACTTGGGTAGAATGTAGGGGGTTCGAATCATGAACCATGGCCAAGGAACCCTAGTGGTTATGTGTTTACATGCATGGGATTCTACGTGGGAGTGCATGAAATTGTGTGGGTGTGTGTGCATTGGGAATAACCTTAGAGTTCACATGCAACCAACTTTGGGTAAATCACTTGACTAAACTTAGAGGTTATCAAGAAAAGGAGCATGGGGTTTAATCTAGGAGTTTCATGTGATCCATGATACTAGAAATCCTTTAAAGAAGATCATAAAGAACCAAGGCAATAGCTTACGGGTTGAAGTGTTAATTTAACCATTAACACATAAGCCCTATGAAAATCAATAAGGATATGTAAATAACTTAGATGATTTATCTAGGTCTAGTTCATCAAAGTACTAATAAGAAACCACTTGGAACTTAAAGCGTGATAAACGGGCTCGAGACTGGCCTGATGGGCTCAATCTAAGCCCATTATGTGTTAAATATTTTTCATTCAAATTAATTATGTTTTGAATTAAGGAAATTGACCTAATAACTTTAGTAAATTAAATTAAATAATGTTCCTAAATGATTTACCTAGAACAAGATGATTTAGATACGATTTAATTAAATACTAGTAATGTAATTACAATAAACCCCACTTATCTAGGGTTTACTTATGAATAATTTGGGACATGGGTTACTAACGGGTGATAAGTTAGATTAATTAGAGAAGATGTTAGATACACATTAGGAAATTAAGACACTTAGTGGCACACCGAGACCAAAGCCTTAGATACAACGTCTATTATAAATACTAATTATATTCGAATCTCTTAAAACAACTCAGGTGCTAAAGATACATAAGCAACATTCAAAGAGCGCGCATCATCTTTTGTGATTCATTGCACAGTAACACAGGTGAGTTCATTGCCCCTTTTCTAAACATTTTTGTTTTAAAACGCGGGGCTGAGAAGCATGCGTAAACTGTTTTATTTAAATTGTTTACTTAAATGCTTTTATTTATCATATGTCATATCTTTATGTTTGTTGATACTCCTAGACTCCTGTCTCGGTAATCATTATACAGATCAAATTATCAAGTTAATTAATTAAATTACTCTTATGAGTAATACTTTAATTCTAAACTCTGAACAAACCCTTAGTCCATCAAGCTTGAATTCAAGAATCTAAATTCAAAGTGAAATCAAGGGAACTAAAGCAAAAGGTCATGTTCAAGAAACCTAACTCAGTGTGTGATCTGGGAACAATGAATCATAATCAAGAATCAATTATCATTGTGAAATCATGGAAATTCTAAAGATCAAGATCAAGAGACTCAAGGAATCAAAAATCATAAATGTGTGTGAATCAATGAAACAATGAAATCATTACAACCTAATGAAATCATTAATACTTGAGTCAAGGTGGATGTCAGTTGTATAGGGAATCAAGACCACGTGTAACACACATAAAGTCCCTTCAGGTATAGTAGACTCTTGTAGTCAAGCTATATGGGCAATAACGTGAACTATCAAATGAATTCAATATCAAAAATCAAGAGAATCAAAGATATCAAGAATCAAAGGATATCCGTAAAGTCCCTTCAGGGTATAGTAGGCCATTGGGTCAAGCTGTATGGGCATCATTAAAATCCCGGCATGCTCAGGTATACTCCTTGTGAGTTATGCTTGATATGGGTCACGTGTGAGAGGTTACAACTTGAACAACCACCAACAACTAAGTCTAATTGATTGCGTCCAATAAGTCCCAATCATCATGCCTTAGTTGTATTTTAAATGTTTATTTATTTGTTAATTAAATACTTAACATTATATTTCTATAATTGCTTTTGGGGAAATCATGTAACTATGATGAACTCAAGAGGAGCAGAGGTAAATCAAATTGTAGAAATCAGAATCTAAATCAGAGGTGAATGGAGTGAAACGCTTAATTATCATTAATAACAATATGTTAAGCAGTCCGGTATGTGGTGGGACGGTGGCTGGGGCTTGTCCCCTACATATGCCCTATATATAAGCTTACTTGATTGGATAACATAGGTGGTTGTTGATGAGGTTAAGGTTGTCACGTCGGGGGATCAAGGTAAATATTTTCAGGGTAATCAAATGCTATGAATCATATATCATGGGATCAAAGTTGTGGAATGAAATGCTTAATTATCACTAGGAACAATATATCATGTGGTTTAGTATGTGGTGGGACGGTGGCTGGGCGGGCGGTAAGTTCGACCCTACATATGCCCTATATATAAGTATACTAAGCTGGATGGTATAGGTGGTTACTGGTGAGGTTAAGGTTGTCAATAAGGTTACTCAAATTCATTTTATAAAAACTTAATGAACTCACCAACAATGTGTTGACTTTATTTTTGCATGACTTCTCAGGTGACGAACAGGTCAGTTAAGAAGTCATTTCTTTTGGACTAGAACTTCCGATAGAAGACTTAGTATTTTGGACCTGCATACTTTTGAAGACATCATTATACAAATTATTTTGTATATCTTGTGTAAATACAAGATAGGAATTTATGATTTTGATGGTAGATTTACAATGTTAAATTATAAACAATACTGATGTAATTTAACTTTGTAATTCTATTATATTTAGCATTTCTCATTCATATCATGTGCAATGTAAACAATCTGATCATCACGATTATCACTCACGATATCGCGCCCCGGGAACCTTCCGCCCGACGGGGACTCCGATCCAACTCCGCCGTCTCGGGGTGTGACAGTAGTGGTTATCCTTGTCGAGAGAACACTTTCGGCTACGAATGTGGTCTTTTTCCTTGAATTTTCAGGCTTCTAGGAGAAAAAAGAATTTGCGAGGACACATTGATGTGTTAGAAATAGTAGGTAATGCAGATGAGGATATCGGTTATGAAGCCATTTTTCACTATACTTCTTTAGAAAACGCCTTTAAACAAAGTTTTTAATATAAAACACAAGTTTGCCTCATGGTGGGCGCCAAATTGCTTCGGGTAAAAATTGACAAGCTTAATTCTTAGCAAAATCGAATTAGAAAAGTGGGGTATTGTGTTTTATTATCATAGATATTAAATATTCGTAAACTACAATAGAATATCCCTGAGGATCCTTAGGGATATTCCAAAATATGAAACAGAAAAAACAGCCAAACACACGAGATTTAGACGAGGAAAACCCTTAATCCCTTAGGATTGCTGGCATAAAATCCTCGAGAGGTGACAATTGCCACTCTACCTACTTTATTAATATGAATTTTCACAAATTACAAAGAAAGAGTGCAATATGATCGATTCTAAAAGTGTTAGTAAACTTGAATAGCTGTTAAGGGTGTTGTGTCCCTAAAATCGATCAATGCCTCCGTATTTATACAAATAAAATGACAAACAAAATACAAATAATGATCAAAGTAGTTGTTGCGAATATTTCGGCCACTTTGCATACGTGGGTGACTTATTCAAATTAATGGCGTGGAATCCTTAATGTAGCCGCGGTTCTTGATCATTGGGGTGGAATATGTTTTGACTTATTCTGTGACTATTGCTCAGCAACCCACCAACCTGTTATCTCCTGAAATCTATGAAACTATATTAGGAATAAACAAATATATTGGTTAGTCATGAATATATTCTCGAATATCCCTAAATATCCCTAATCTCGAAATATTCCGGGTAATTTTTAGCACATAACACGCTGTTGAGTTCTAGTTTTAGTAAAACATCATAAACGTTTAATGAGTGAACATCATAAAACATCATCTCGTTGACACAAACCATAAAACATAAACATCATGATCATCCTCATCAGAGCATAACAGCGAGCTTATGCCGGCATAAGGCACCATAACGTTGATCCGAATCACCGAAGCGTTGAACAGATCCATACTTACCCAGTACCAATACTGGAGCATCTTAAATACTTACCCCATGTGAATATGAGAGAATCATCATACTTACCCCGTAACGAGTACGGGAGCAACATCATACTTACCCCCTATGAGCATGGGAGCATCATCATACTTACCCCATACAACTATGGGAGCATCATCATACTTGCTCAGTAAAGAGTACGGGATCAACATCATACTTACCCCATAAGAATATGGGGCATCATCATTCTTACCTCGTAATGAGTATGTGAGCAACATCATACTTACCTCATATGGATAGGGGAGCAACATTCATTCATCATAATATGATATACTAGCAACGTATCATCATTGATCATATCATCGTAACATCCTAGCATCATGTAGATGTCATGCTAGCATCATACCATCATAGCATAATACTTTCATCCTAGTAGCCTAGAATCTCATCATATCATAAGATCCTATAACTATCATCATAGTTGTCATCATAATAACATGTCATCATACACTTATCATCATATCACATTGCATGCATTCATCACTCAACCTAACCTCATCATAACATATAGTTAGGCATTCATCAACATGGCATATTCATATATAATCGTAAAACATTATAAACATCGTAACAGCATGTATGTCATCCCAAAACGTATTTACACATAACATGTTAAAGTAGGGAATCTAGAACTCACGTGACAGTAATGTAGCTCATAAACAAAAATAAACAAAAAACATAAAAACATAAAACCTTCAACTCTAAAAATCTTTTATCATCCCAACTGCTTCCCTTTTCTTCTTCATCTTGTCTATGATGCCATAAAGAAGCAACTTGACGTCACCATGTATTTCGTCATTGATCCTCAACTGGTTGAGCATGTATTCCCTTGCAATCACACCGCCATCCTCCTCGGTTTCATCAAGCAGGTCGCTAAGAGTTGAGATGTTGCTTTTTATGCCTGAAATAACCAGACCATTGAGCATGCAAAGAGAGTTACTCATGATCCGGTCGTCTTTTTTCTCCTTCTCTTGACCTTTCAAGAGGATCTCGATTGCTTCTTCACACTTCTGGTACTTCTAGTTTGTTGTCGAAGATGCCATTTTACAGACATGCAAAAATATTTACAAAGTGTTGTTTGAAATTCATGCATGCAAATGGGTGTCTATATATAATTATGAAGTTGAAGGTCCGTATTACTTATGGGTAGTTGTAAAATATCAAATGTTGCATATTAAATTTTGGTAGTTAAACCGGTAACACTTATTTAATGTGTATTTAATTTTATTTAATGTTTTCAACCTATAAATACAACCATATTTCTAGTGTAATCTAATTCCCCTACATCTACATCAAACTATAAAAAAATGTCTTCATCATCATCTGCAAAATTAAGGCTAACTTACGAATTTATGAAGCAATACAACAAAGAGGCTATTTATATGGATGTGTTGAAGCAAAACTTTGAGAGTCTCGAAGAAAGAATAAAACAAAGAGATGAGCTTAGTAAACAGTTGCTAAAACTACATCCTAAGTCGTATGTGACCTCGTAGTTTTGTTCATGGTGGACGAAGGTGCAACATACGCTCAACAACTGCATATAATTAGAAAAATCATTAAAACACTTCGTTTCTCGATGAAGTTAAAGACTGATTACCTAGCATCCTATATGTGATTTTGTAGTTTTTTATTTCTTTGTTCGTTTGATTAAATTAAAAAATATTCTTTTTATTTAAATCATTCTTTTGCATTTATTTATTACGTTCTATTAGTTTAAAGTATCGTATACAAACATATAAACAACATAACCAATCTATAAAACTTTGTACACATGACCAATTAAGTTAATAATTACGTACTAACTATGTAAATAGGTAATTACATACCAAAAATCGCGTACTTTATATAAAACATAACAATTTGCATTAATAAATCGCATACTTTGTATAAAAACGTAAACTAGTACAAGAATAATTATCCACTAACAATGTTAAAATGACGTATCATACTCTAACATAAACCAAAGTCACATACTTTGTTACACATAGAACATATAAATAGGTAATTACGTACCAAAAATAACGTACTTTATATAAAACATAACAATTTGCATTAATAAATCGCATACTTGGTATAAAAACATAAACCATTACATGAATAATTAACACTGCTAATGTTACAATGACGTATCATACTCATAACATAAACCAAAAGTCACATACTTTAATAAATAGAAAACATATAAATATGTAATTACGTATCAAAAATCACGTACTTTATGTAAACATAAAGAATTTCATTAATAAATCACTTAGTTTGTATAAAACATGTACCATTACATGAATAATTACCCACTAATTAATAATGTTAAAAAAATGACGTATCATAATCTAACATAACCAAACTCACGTAATTTAATAAACAAACAAACATATAAATAAGTAATTACGTACCAAAAATCATGTACTTTATATAAACATAAACAATTACATTTGATAATTACGTACTAATAATGTTAAAATTACCTTTCATACCATAAACATAACCAAAATCACATACTTTGTGTAAAACGTAAACCATTACATGGATAACTACCCACTAATAATCTTAACATGATGTCTCATAATCTAACAAAACCAAAATCGCAAGCTTTATTAACCATAAAACATTTAAATAAGTAATTACGTACTAATAAATCAAAATTACATATCATAAGACAGCCTAACAAAAATCACATACTTTATTTAAAATGCACATTTTAAAGTAAAATAAAACGTACTAACATTTGAAAAAATAACGTCCTACCTCACATCTTTAACAGTGATTCATGTATCATGTTTTTTAAACACTTCCATATCTAATCAAACTTTTCCAGGTCTTCCCAATGCAAGACATGTTCTTCAATCATGACCAGATTGACCACAATTATGACAAAATCTAGATCTCTTTCCCATTTTACTAATAGCTTGTTCACGTTTGGATTTGAACCTTTATGCGATCCCGAACCTTTGCTCCTTATACATGATGGCACACGAACAGTTTTGGTTGATATGTCATTTTGTGGAGGTACAAAAGATGAAACAATGTCTTTCTGTTTTACTAATGGTATTCCTTTTGTTTCTTTATCTGTCTTGTCCATTATTTCTTTAAGGTATCTCTAAAAATGGTTAACTTGTCCATGTCTTTCAACAAGTTGTTGACTATGTATTCACTTGAAGACATTATATCACGTACCACTTTGTTAACTTGAGGATCTATTTAAAATAAAAAATCTGGTCCTATAATTGAACGTTTCGATATATTGGGAACCACATCCTTTGTCCATCGACATGTAATATATATTTCTGGAAACACTTTTACTTGACATAATCTTAAAACAAAAATAAACCATGCCGAAATAACAGACCATATTGCTCAAACCTTCTTCAACTACATCTAACTGTGATGTCATAATCCACTTGAAGGTATGACTCTTGCAAATACAAAAAAAAAAAAAAAAGTGGTATATCAAAATTACAGACCATACTATCTAATTCAACCAGATCCATGATCCAAAAAACAAAACAAAAACATTTTCTATCTACCTCTAATAATCCAGATTCATGAGCCTTGATATCCTTGATTAGAAATTTGGTAAATTCTTATGATTGTGATGTACACACTGATAGACAATTATGAATTGAATCATATATTTCATCTTCAACATCAAAGAAAATACTTGTAAAAATTTTATACGCTTGCTCCTCAAGATAATTATAACACCACATATCAGGTGTTGTATTCCTTGAATCATGATCGTTTTTTCGATGTGTATACCTTTGTGATTCCATGGCGGTATCAAAATGTGTAAAGAATTCAAGTAATGTTAATTGACAATTCGATACTTGTCCAAAGCAGGAATCCACATATCCCTAATCTCGAACATGTAACCAAACCAATCAACATTACATAGGTCGTAGTCATCCATGATTGACAACCATTCACGATCAACCTCCTCAGGTGTTATAGAATCAGTCCACACTATATTCCATATACACGACTTGAACTCCTTGTTGTTACATAACACACTACCAATCTGTTACATGTAATACTATATTACCATAAAATTATTATTCAAAAAAATTACCATAATTACGTACTGTGTATGTTTAAAACCCAAAATAACGTACCATTCAATGTAGTGTATAAAACTATGACCCAAAATAACGTACTGTGTATATTTAAATCTCATAATAACATACTACCCAAATTATTACAATTACCACTTCATTTTTTGGTAGTTCATCTCTTTACACTATCCACAACCTTAGTCATAATATGCCACATTCATAATCTATGCCTGCTAATAGGCCAAACAGCTTCTATAGCATGTTTGATAGCAACATTTTGGTCCGTCACTACAACCTTTGGGGGGAACCCAAAAGCATTTGTAAAATGAAAGCATAATATAATATCAAAACATATTATAAGTTACATGACGTACTATTAAGAAATTTATTTCATTTACTTGTTAGTCCGGAATGTGCATCAAATAAAACAACATCACCAAAAATAACATAATTATTTTTAGCATGTCCATCAACCCAAAACAAACGCGTAAGCTGATTTTTATTGTCCTTGGTATACTCAAATGAAAAATCAGGGACAAATTCCTTCTTTTTCAATAACATATTGACAATCATGTCCGCATCATATTCGCCAAGAAACAAATTTATTTTTTTTTGAAATTCTTACAATCCATAGATGCAACTCCAACCTTCTCAAACCCCCATACTTTGTACACATTATATTAAACGCTCTAACCGGACCAATATTATGCTTGCACATTGAACACATCAACTTTATCTGCTTGTATGTTAACTTCCTACATGATGGCAATACGTGGATATCATCTTGTGAAACAAGATTGTGATTGTGTTCTTCTACAAATTTGCTGATATTAAATGTCACTCCATCATGTGATTTTAAAACAATGTGAGCTAAACATACAGTTATTTGACTAGGCATGTTCCTAGATTTGATTTTCTTTTCTTTCTCGTCCTTATTTTCATTTGAATTACAATCTGTTGTCGGTTAATGTCCCTCCTTAGAACATACAATGTATTTTATCTTTATAACCTTCGCATAACAAATCTGAGAACCTCTGCGAGTTGTAAAACCAACTTTTATTGCATATGTTTGGTAAAATCAAATGCATGTTCAGCAGAAGGGAAAACCATCCTTCTTTTGGTTTGCACAATATCAGGACATCAGGTTTATAAAAATGCTTTCCTGATGTTGGTGATATGCATTCTAAACCAACACATAACTGATCAATTTGAAATCCTGCATTAAAATAATCACGTACCAAACTTATCCTATATCAAAATCACAATAATAAATTACATCCCAATTAAGGAAACCATATACTACATATTACACATGCTGCATTTACTTAATCACGTACCACACACGTTCCGCCTAAAACATAATATAAAAATGTCATCAATAACTTGAAAAAATCCATCATGTATATCCTAATTTCGTTCTTAATCATAATAATAAACTAATAATAACATACCACTTATATAATGTACAATTGATGATCGGTAACAAATAAAATTAAATACATATTTAAAAATCAATATTAATTACGTTCCTACTCTGTAATTTATAACTATAAATAACGTACCATCTATATCAGATATAATATATGATCAATAACGTAAAAATTAGATCCAAAACTTCAAATATGCATAATGACACGAACTAATTTTATATATTAATACAAACATAAAAATTTTACGTCGTTCTCGATTCATCTCTATCTTCATGATACTCCTAATTACAAAAATCATCTGCTAAATATAAAAAAAAAAACATGTTTAGGTCAAACAACATACCTTCGCGATCTCTATCCACGTCCATTTAACGTATAACAACAAACGTTTCTGTAACATTTTTTCTCAACTTAAAATTGCAGCAAAAAATATAGTGAATTCCTGAATTCGTATGAAAATTTTTAAAAAGTAACTGAATCCATGTTTGTCACACGATGCCCTAATTAAGATAATCGTTTCTTAAAATACTTTGTGTGTCAATTACAAAAATAAGCCTCCGGGTACCATTTTAGAATTACATGTGTCATATGTTTCTTAAGATGTTTTGTAAATTTTTTTATTAATGTCGTGGGCCCTACATTAATTACATAAATTAAAAAAAGAAGAAGAAAAAAGCTACACCTTTAGATTTACTTTAATGTGTGCCCCAAATTAATAAGATATAGGTATTCAGTTAACGCAATAAAAATGGTTAATTTTTTATCATCTCTCTCTATATATTTATATATATGTCACACGTTTCAGTCCCGTTAAACGACCATTTTTCGTGAAAACCGTAAACCAAACCGTTCTCTACGGTTTCAAAGTTTTGGAATCGACCGGCCAAATGCTTTGGAAAAAACCGACTATGAGACCAAACCAATGACCGTTTGGGTGGTTTCAAACCGAACCGTGAACACCCCTAATCGCAATCAGATGACAGAGTTACAAAAGACTATAGAAATCTGAGAGTTAATGGGCTTTAAAACATAATATTTTGAAGTTCACCAAAGACAGATGATTCAAGGTACAGGTGCTGATAATGTGAATCAATGAATACAATGACTTTAAACATCAGGTGTAACACCCGAAAAATTAGTAATCTAAAAATAAACGTGCGAGATTTCGGTAACTGTTGATGTTCGAAGAATCACGTTATCAAAGAAAATTTAGCACATGGGATCGTGCTTGGAATCCACGTTGATTTGATAGACTAAATTATTCCAGGATGAAAGTATGCGAGAAATGGTGGACGTGGGCGGAAAACCGTGAGTAAAACGGAGTTACGGATTGTCCGAAATCGCGAAACGAAGTTAAAAATCGAAAAATGGACGAAAATCACCGGGGGCGGTACGCCCCGGGCCACGCATTGAACCCAGGCGATACGCGCGGATAGTATAGAAGTGGTCTGGCCGCCATAGCCCTCGCACGGTACGCCCCAAGTGGAGGGCTGTAGTGGGGCGATGCGCCTGGTGTCGATCGGACGCAACTTGGGCTTAAAAAGTCGATTTTTCTTCTAGAATGCACATCTCATTCTTATCTTCGACGATTTCGACCTCACACACAAAATCAGTATCCAATCCATCAAAACATCAATTTTGAAGGCTTCTCAGGGTTTAGATCGAACCAGGGAACGTTTCTGCAAGCCCGGATCGTCTTTTTAACCGCAGAACTCCGTCGGATTAGGTAATGGTTCATTCTAACCTTCTATATTGATTATGATTGATTAAATCTTGTTTCTGAACATGATGATATAGTTAGGGTTGTTGATTATTGCCTAGATGATGGCTAGGATTGATTATAAACGAGAAACTCGAACTGTTAATGGGAAAATCCTTGTTTTGAGCTGTTGTAATGCCCGGTTTGCATGGAATCATAACAATGGTGATTAGTTTGATTAATTTTGAAATGTAAGGTTAAATCCAAGTGTTTCAAACTAATCACAATCAATAACAAGGATTGATCATTCCTAAGCCATTAAACTTTATAGAGACTGTTTTAGCTTGATAATCAACAACATTAATGATTTGATGGTTATTAAGGCAATGTCTTTGACATTGGACGTTCAGAAAAGATTTAATCAGTATGTTAAAGCGTATATAACATATTATACGTAAACTAATGCAGGACTATACCATTAGCACCAGTTGTGAGTGATCTCGTTAAAGTGAGACATCAGGTGAGTTCTAGACGCCCTGTTTTTATGTTTAATGTTTTGGGCTGGCATACATGCTTAACGTTATGTTCATGATGTTATGTGCTTAAGATGATGATAAATGAATAACGATATGCCATGACTATGTGTGCGTGTTAAGGTGTTAATATGATTTGTACATGATGATATGCTAAGTATGATGTGTTCATATTAGTAAGACATGATGATGAGAGGTATGATAACACATTATGAGGATAATTACAGATGTTAAGCTATGATGAAATCCTAGGCTGCTAGGATGAAGGTATGATGTGGGATACGAGGAATAGGTTCTATTGTAACATGTAAGTGATGATATGATGATAAAGATGCTAGCATGAAATGTTATGATATGATATGTGCCATTGCTGCTAGGGCAGAATGCTATGATGATAAGATGCTAGTATGAAAAGTTCATGAATGCCAGAATGTATGATCTGATGATATGATGATAGCATGATATATATTCATTGCTAGGATGTTATGATAGTATGATGAAATGATACTGGCATGACATAATATGATAATTCCTAAGATATTAGGACAGCGTGATGATGTCATGATGATAAGAGACTAACATGTAATGTTATGATGTTATGATGAATACGATGAATGATCATATGATGCTAGTATGTCGTGAATGATGAAGGAATGATGTTCCTATACGCGTTATAGGAAGATGAATGAATGATAGTCAACCATGACTATAAGTGGTCAACCATGACTATAATTGGGTATGATAGTCAACCACGACTATAACTGGGAAAGTAAGGTAGCTCCAGTACTTGGTACTGGGTAAGTATGGTAGCTCCAGTACTTCTTACTGGGTAAGTATGGTAGCTCCAGTACTTGTTACTGGGAAAGTATGGTAGCTCAAGTACTTGTTACTGGGTAAGTATGGTAGCTCCAGTACTTGTTACTGGTTAAGTATGGTAACTCCAGTACTCGTTACTGGGAAAGTATGTTAGCTCCAGTACTTGTTACTGGGTAAGTATGGTAGCTCCAGTACTTGTTACTGGATAAGTATGGAGTCTTATGCCGGTATAAGCACACTGTTAAAGACAGTGGATATGATAAGGATAATGTTTGTGATGATATAAATGAATGTGTGTTATGATTATGTATATGTGATGTATGAGTGCGTCATGTAAAGAAGTCTTGTACCGGTATGAGCTGTCAACTTCGGTTGATAGTTAAAGAAATCTTATGCATGCATGAGTTATCAGCTGCGGGTTGATAGTTATAGTGTCTTGTGCTGCACAAGCCTGTTTGACTTTAGGTCAGTAGTGGACGGTGAAATTCCTTCACCGTATGATTGATGTAATGATGTCACGTATGTTATGTATATGAAATGTGTTATGTTAAAGGTGATTGAGACTGTTGACTTCGGTCAATAGTGAATGGTATGTTATGTGATGATGTTTTATGTTAAGTATATTTTAACTTAACAAAACATTTATGATGCTTTACGAAAACTAGAACTCACTAGCGTAAGCTGACTTGATTTAGCATGTATGTCAGGTTAAGCTTTGGTCAGAGAAGGCATGGAGCTCGGGCATCCAGATAGAGAGTTCTATGATTTTGGCAATTCGATATGTTTTTGATACAGACACTTTATTGTATTTTGTTTATCAAACAATGTTGTAAATTCCGCTGCTAATTAATCTGAAAGTTTTAGTTTAAGAGCTATGTGTTATGACGAAACCAGCGTACGTGGGGTCGCCGGGAACCGGGCCCTCACAAGTTGGTATCAAAGCCATAGTTTGAGAGATCTTGGCATCCCAAATGCCAAGACTTAAACTGAAAATGGGATTAAGTGATACGGATTGCCAACCACCTATGAACGGATGCCACGAGCTGAATGTTATGTATGAGTTAAGATGTAGGTGTAAGGTTAGAAAGGTTGTTAGTGTCATGCACGTTGAGGAGATGGGATGGGAAACGTTTAGAGCCTATGAGTTGGGTAAATGGTTAATAACACCTGATCAACGTCATTAGCGATTTACAAAGCTTATTTCGTGCGAAACTGATTCTGTACCGACTCCTCAATTGTTGCATTATGTAGATAGTTAGATGGCTGGACAAGAGGGTAGGCCATGTAAGCAACCACAGGAACCTGAAGAACCGCGTATTGAGAATGAAGAATCCGTCAACGAAGATGACCACGAGCACAACCAGCAACCGGAAAGTGAAGACGAGTTTACTCTAGAGCCGATTGTGGTAAAGGCTATTTCTGATGAAGTCTACAAAATCATGGATGAGAAAATGCCGGCAATGATTGCTAAGGCACTGAAGGATGCTCTAAAAGACAAGTCAGAAGGAACCAAGGAAAGCTCCAAGGGAGATGATGAAGTTGTGATCATCGAAAATAAAAGCGAAGATTCTATGTCAAAGAAACTGAAGGGTTGTGATTACAAGGCCTTCAAAGGATGTAACCCACCGACCTTCGATGGAAAGAAGGATGTTGTGGCCACCTGCCACTGGATATCTGCGATGGAGGCTGTTATCTCCATCAGTGAATGCCGAGTTGAACAAGCTGTCAAGTTTGCAGCCATTCATTTACTAGAGGAAGCTCTACATTGGTGGAACACCATTAAGCAGTCCAAGTCTGCAGCTGATATGGAGAAGATGACTTGGGATGATCTTAAGGAGCTGGTCACCAAACAGTTTTGTCCCAAGAATGAGCTGTAGAAAATTGAAAGAGAGTTTCTGGTTCTGAAAGCTGGGAGTATGAATCATCGACAGTATACATCAAAATTCAATGAAATGGCAAGATTAGTTCCTTACTTGATTGGTTCTGAGGAACGCAGGGTGAAACTGTATATGGAAGGTTTGCCTCCGAAGGTGCGGATTCATGTAAAAGCAAATGCTTCTAAGACCTTCGACTCCACGGTGGAACTCAGCGGTATTGTATGGGATGATGTGATGGCTGATGAGCCATTACAAGAGAAAGCAAAGATGAAAGAATCCTCTGGGACTAAGAGGGGTCGAACAGACCAACAAAAGTTCTCAAGCAAGAAACTGAAGCGAGAGGAGATGAGCCGATGCAACAAGTGTGGGAAAAACCACACGGGACAGTGCCTGCTAGGCACTAATTTATGCTTCAGGTGCGGAAAGACGGGACATTTTTCTAACAGTTGCACGAATGTTACTCGATGTTTTAACTGCAATGGGTTAGGACACATGTCCAAGGATTGCAAGAAACCATGGGCTAATGCTTCGGGCTCGGGTAAGAAAGCGGATAAAGGGAAAGGAAAAGCAGAAGGCTAAAGCACGAGCCTTCACGTTGTCAAGGGATGATGCTGTTGAGGACCCGGACGTGGTCACATGTACCTTTTCTATCAACAATATTACTGCTTCTGTATTGTTTGATTCTGGTGCCGGTATAAGTTTTGTATCTTCTACTTTCTAAGATGGGTTATCTGGGAAGGTTAAGAAGATAGATCGGGTATTTGATGTAGAGAAGACTATTGGTAAGATAACCAGGGTGACTGAGGCTATAGATGATTTTTATGTTGAGATAGGAGGTCATAAGTTCCCAGTACAATTGTTTTTTTTATAACCTTGGGAGGTTTCGACGTAGTCTTGGGCATGGACTGGTTAGCCAAATACGAAGCTAACATTGTATGTCGACGTAAGTTGATATGTTTATGTGCGATGGATGGGAGCTCTGTAACGACTTATGGTGATAAAGCGATTTATGCGCCGAAGATCATTTCGATGATCAAGGCTGATGTTATGATGAGGCGAGGGTGTGTAGCCTACTTGGCCTATGTGATTGAGGAACGTAAGGATATGAGGATAATTGATGATGTAACCGTGGTGTGTAACTTCCTTGATGTATTCCTTGACGAATTGCCTGGATTACCACTGGAACGGGAAATTGAGTTCCAAAATCGACTTAGTGCCGGGGGCGTAACCCGTTGCCAAAACACCTTACCGTTCAACTCCCACCGAAATGAAGGAAATGATGACCCAGCTACAAGAACTCCTTGACAAAGGTTTTACACGACCGAGCGTCTCTCAATGGGGAGCACCGGTGCTGTTTGTTAAGAAGAATGATGGTAGCATGCGAATGTGCATTGACTACAGGGAACTGAATAAGTTGATCGTAACGAACATGTATCCTTTACCTAGAATTGATGACTTGTTCGATCAATTGCAAGGTGCAAGCTGGTTCTCAAAAATAGATCTCTGATCCGGTTGCCATCAGTTGAAAGTTCAAGAGCAGGATATTCCAAAGAGTGCTTTCTGTACACGTTATGAACACTACGAGTTTCTCGTTGTGTCATTAGGATTGACGAATGCTCCTGTAGCATTTATGGATTTAATGAACAGAGTATGTCAACCGGTGTTGGACCGATCGGTGATAGTATTTATTGATGATATTTTGATTTATTCAAAGAACGAGGGAGACCATGCTTGCCACGTACGTGAGGTATTGGAGATCCTGAGGAAAGAGAAACTTTACGCTAAATTCTCCAAATGCGTTTTTTGGTTACGAGAATTACAATTTCTGGGTCACGTGGTGAACCCCGAAGGCATTATGGTAGATCTAGCTAAAGTTGAAACGGTTATGAAATGGAGCCCTTCGAAGTCACCTACGGAAGTACGCAGTTTTCTTGGTTTGGCCGGTTACTATCGGAGATTTTTTCAGGTTTTCTCCAAGATAGCGACACCACTGATGAAGCCCATGAAGAAAGATGTAAAGTACGAATAGGGCCCGAACCAAGAACAGGCGTTCACAGTGCTAAAGGAGAAACTTACCCAAGCTCCTGTCTTAGCTCTGCCGGATGGAAATGATGATCTTGTTGTGTATGCTGATGCATCACGACATGGCTTATGCTTCACACCAGACTTTCTGGACGAACTTAAGCAGGCGCAACAGGAAGGATTGAAAGAAGAGAATGTAATTTTTGAACGTGTCTTCGGACAAGTCAAGAACTTGGAAGACGAGATGAAACGACTCTACCCACATTTCTTTGAAACGTAACAGGTTTCGAGGACGAAACCTATTGTAAGGAGGGTAGATTTGTAACACCCGAAAAATTAGTAAGCTAAAAATAAACGTACGAGATTTCGGTAACTGTTGATGTTCGAAGAATCACGTTATCAAAGAAAATTTAGCACAGGGGATCGAGCTTGGAATCCACGTTGATTTGATAGACTAAATTATTCCAGGATGAAAGTATGCGAGAAATGGTGAACGTGGGCGAAAACCGTGCGCGAAACGGAGTTACGGATTGTCCGGAATCGCGAAACGAAGTTAAAAATCGAAAAATGGACGAATATCACCTGGGGCGGTACGCCCCGGGCCACGCATCGAACCCAGGCGATACGCGCGGATATTATAGAAGTGTTCTGTCCGCCATAGCCCCCGCGCAGTACGCCCCAAGTGGAGGGCTGTAGTGGGGCGATGCGCCTGGTGTCGATCGGACGCAACTTGGGCTTAAAAAGTCGATTTTTCTTCTAGAATGCACATCTCATTCTTATCTTCGACGATTTCGACCTCACACACACAAAATCAGTATCCAATCCATCAAAACATCAATTTTGAAGGCTTCTCAAGGTTTAGATCGAACCAGGGAACGTTTCTGCAAGCCCGGGTCGTCTTTTTAACCGCTGAACTCCGTCGGATTAGGTAATGGTTCATTCTAACCTTCTAGATTGACTATGATTGATTAAATCTTGTTTCTGAACATGATGATATAGTTAGGGTTGTTGATTATTGCCTAGATGATGGCTAGGATTGATTATAAACGAGAAACTCGAACTGTTAATGGGAAAATCCTTGTTTTGAGCTGTTGTAATGCCCGGTTTGCATGGAATCATAACAATGGTTATAGTGGTCTAAACCATTTGATTATGACAAGGTAGGTGATTAGTTTGATTAATTTTGAAATGCAAGGTTAAATCCAAGTGTTTCAAACTAATCACAATCAATAACAAGGATTGATCATTCCTGAGCCATTAAACTGTATAGAGACTGTTTTAGCTTGATAATCAACAACATTAACGATTTGATGGTTATTAAGGCAATGTCTTTGACATTGGACGTTCAAAAAAGATTTAATCAGTATGTTAAAGCATATATAACATATTATACGTAAACTAATGCAGGACTATACCATTAGCACCAGTTGTGAGTGATCTCGCTATAGTGAGACATCAGGTGAGTTCTAGACGCCCGGTTTTTATGTTTAATGTTTTGGGCTGGCATACATGCTTAACGTTATGTTCATGATGTTATGTGCTTAAGATGACGATAAATGAATAATGATATGCCATGACTATGTGTGCGTGTTAAGGTGCTAATATGATTTGTACATGATGATATGCTAAGTATGATGTGTTCATATTAGTAAGACTTGATGATGAGAGGTATGATAACACGCTATGAGGATAATTACAGATGTTAAGCTATGATGAAATCCTAGGCTGCTAGGATGAAGGTATGATGTGGGATACGAGGAATAGGTTCTATTGTAACATGTAAGTGATGATATGATGATAAAGATGCTAGCATGAAATGTTATGATATGATATGTGCCATTGCTGCTAGGGCAGAATGCTATGATGATAAGATGCTAGTATGAAAAGTTCATGAATGCCAGAATGTATGATCTGATGATATGATGTAGCATGATATGTATTCATTGCTAGGATGTTATGATAGTATGATGAAATGATACTAGCATGACATAATATGATGATTCCTAAGATATTAGGACAACGTGATGATGTCATGATGATAAGAGACTAGCATGTAATGTTATGATGTTATGATGAATACGATGAATGATCATATGATGCTAGTGTGTCGTGAATGATGAAGGAATGATGTTCCTATACGCGTTATAGGAAGATGAATGAATTATAGTCAACCATGACTATAACTGGGTATGAGAGTCAACCATGACTATAACTGGGTATGATAGTCAACCACGACTATAACTGGGAAAGTATGGTAACTCCGGTACTTGTTACTGGGTAAGTATGGTAGCTCCAGTACTTGTTACTGGGTAAGTATGGTAGCTCCAGTACTTGTTATTGGGTAAGTATGGTACCTCCAGTACTTGTTACTGGGTAAGTATGGTAACTCCAGTACTCGTTACTAGGAAAGTATGGTAGCTCCAGTACTTGTTACTGGGTAAGTATGGTAGCTCCAGTACTTGTTACTGGGTAAGTATGGTAGCTCCAGTACTTGTTACTGGGTAAGTATGGAGTCTTATGCCGGTATAAGCACACTGTTAAAGACAGTGGATATGATAAGGATAATGTTTGTGATGATATAAATGAATGTGTGTTATGATTATGTATATGTGATGTATGAGTGATTCATGTAAAGAAGTCTTTTACCAGTATGAGCTGTCAACTTCGGTTGATAGTTAAAGAAATCTTATGCATGCATGAGTTATCAGCTGCGGGTTGATAGTTATAGAGTCTTGTGCTGCACAAGCCTGTTTGACTTTAGGTCAGCAGTTTACGGTGAAATTCCTTCACCGTATGATTGATGTAATGATGTCACGTATGTTATGTATATGAAATGTGTTATGTTAAAGGTGATTGAGACTGTTGACTTCGGTCAACAATGAATGGTATGTTATGTGATGATGTTTTATGTTAAGTATATTTTAACTTAACAAAATGTTTATGATGCTTTACAAAAACTAGAACTCACCAGTGTAAGCTGATTTGATTTAGCATGTATGTCAGGTTAAGCTTTGGTCAGAGAAGGCATGGAGCTCGAGCATCCACATAGAGAGTTCTATGGTTTTGGCAATTCGATATTATTTTGATACAGACACTTTATTGTATTCTGTTTATCAAACGATGTTGTAAATTCCGCTGCTAATTAATCTGAAAGTTTTAGTTTAAGAGCTATGTGTTATGACGAAACCAACGTACGTGGGGTTGCCCGGAACCGGGCCCTCACATCAGGGGGATCAAGAGTGAGCGATAGCACTCTTGGATAAGGCGACTAAAGGGGAACAAAAACTATCGTTTATCGCTATTCAGGAAACCAAGTTAAATGATGTATCAAAAATTCCGGTTCACAGTTTATGGGACAAGTCATAGTTTGATTTTGATGCGGTGGAAGCGGAAGGAAGATCTGGAGGTTTAATGTGCATTTGAGATAAGTCTAGTTTTACCAAAAAGGAGTCCATAAAGTAAAAAAGAAGTTTTAATCATTAAAGATTCTGTCATAGGAATCCAATAGGGCATCTATATTACAAACATCTATAGCCCAAAGTCTCGTTCTCACAAAAGAAGGGTCTAGCAAGCAATCATTTCATTAAAATCTCAATTTCATGGTATCTAGGTGATTCTAGGGGACCTCAATGCAGTAAGATTCCAACATGAAAGATTCAATTCTGTATTTTGCCAATCCTCAGCATCTGATTTTAATGAATTCATCCACATCGTGGATGTGTTTGAACTTAAATACGGTGGTCGTAGGTTCACATACCTTGCAAATAATTGTGAAAACATAAAATAAAAGTATTTTTTGTACCACAACCATTAGGAATTTAGAATCCATATCAAAGAAAGGTCTAACTGTTGGAATAGTCGTATCCATTGCTGGTATACAAAGTCAACAGATTTCAATGAATACAATAGGATTTATGGTTGCACAAACTGTTGAGAACCGTTTTTGATTTGGTCCAAGACGCTAAGATGCCATTATTATATAAAAATGGACCTTTTGTTGAGGCGCTTATGTATATATGTAGCTAGGCTTCTTATATAAGACGATCTATTTTTACTTACCTCATGTGCTATGGCTCGAATATGTAGTCAATCTTATTTCCGGTAGGGACAGTTGACAACTGAATCCTATTTTTTCCATTATTTTCATATCTGCAATAGTACGAAAAGAAGGCCCGGTCCTAATTCTTTCAAGTAAAATTGATAGTATACTAGTATGTTGGAAATTTCTTGACAAATGGTGTTGGATCGGGTTGTTAACTCTAAACAACACTTCAAAAGTATTTCTATCTATCAATCTAACAGAGGCGAAATTTCTGTTCGAAGGATCTCACAAATACTCAAAGGTAAACAAACAATCTTTGAATAAACAATAAGAACACAGAAACAAATTTCAAGCTCAAAGATATATTTCTCTCAAAGTTGTTCAAGTGTTACAACAAGAAAGCACACACTTATACAAGTTACAATGAGAGGTTATATAGCCAAGGCTACAACCGTATACTCGTAGGAATACAAGTTGGGTATACTAGACAATACATAAAGTAAAGTTTATTCTAGTATCTAAAGTGTCTTAACAGGCTAAGACACTAAATTAAAATCATTACAAATATAGACATTGACTTTACAAAAGACTAGCTAAATGCAAAATACATTTAATGTTCTTGATCTTCAAGGCTTCAGATGATCTTTTGCATTTAATGCAGCTGTGGAGAAGTAAGGTGTTGTTTTTGACTCTCGGTATGTTATCTTTGTTGTACTCAGACCAACATGTCTGTTGTCAGCACCTTTTGTACCATAAAAGGTAATCAGCTACAGTCTTAGTCAGAGAATAGTCCTCAGAAGTCTTTGTCTATCAGAAGATGATGAGGAGAATCTTCGGAAGCATTTATCTTTCAGAAGCTTTATTTCCTCGGAAGCTCTGAAGCTTTGAATCTTCTAAGTGTTTGCCTTCCGAAGCAGTTTGTCTTGTACAGCCTTTGGTAGGCGTAAGTTACCCTTCGGAAGCAATGATGCTTCCGAAGAGTAACTCCTTCCTTCCGAAAGCTGTGTGTCTTTGTAGAGCCCAGTGCTTGGACAAAATGGAAGTTTGGTGAGCATCAGCCTTTATTAGTCTTTACAGTCTCCTCCTAGGCTGATGCTACCAAAACTTCTTATATTATTCTCCTTGTCATCCTTTCTCCCCTCAGAACTTGAGCTCTAGCCTTAACCCATTTCATGGCTATTCTCCCATCTGATCCATTATCAGGATTATCATGAGGGAGTTTCTCAAGATCAAACACAAATGGTGGAGCCAACACCATCAGTTGCATTATATCCGGTACCTTTATTCCTCAATTGACTTTAGTGAGTGTAAACATCTTCTGTTGTGCATTAAAGCTCCACTTCACTATTTGAATGTAAGAATGAGTATGCTTTAAGGAATGAATGTACCTTGGATTTTCCTTAGCCTTTGGAGGTTCTGGTGTGCCTTTTTGTTCTGAGGGTACTGAATAAGGCTCGGAGTTAGAGGAGATGTTAGTAGTTCTCTTTCTCCTTCTAGCCATGGACTTTCTTCTTCTCATTCATGGTCTGTTTGAGACCATGGCTTGACTCCCCTGTTCTCTGGCCTGTTGATCTTCCACATTGGAGCCCACTGCTGCATCTATTCCTGCAATGGGCTCAGCATCTGCAACTCCAGATCCTTGATTCTCAGTTCCTCTCCTCCCATCTGCCTTTGATCTTCTCTCAGGATTAGGGTCTTTTGATTGATGTGTCTTTGCAGCCTTCTTACCCATGTTGATCTTAATCACTAAAGTGATGGGCATGTTTTCAAGTGAGGGACTTGATAGAGGAGAGACTGGTTCTTCCTTAGGGTTTATGGGGAACATGTTGGGGAACATGGCTTTTGTAGCCTCCCCACACATGACTTCTTCACCCTCTCTGATCCCAAATCCAGGGATGCGTATTTCAATTTTAGCTCCTCCCCCTAAACCTAAGCCTAAGTTTAGGCTTGCCCTTTGAGCCTGTATTTTCTCCATAGAAGGTAACTCACCTATGGCAATCTTGGCTTTTATGTCTCTAACATGCATGTCCAGGGTTGAGGTCTTCATATGGCCTAGCTACCAAGCATGGAAGCCATACTGTAGGAGGATGGCCTTCATTTTATCTTTGTAAGCCTTCTCCTTTTGTTTCTTTGTTCGTACAACCATGTCTTTGGATGCAGCAGCTGCCTGTTCCTGCTGCTGCACCCTGTCCTGCTCAGCAGCCGTCTCAGGTACCAACCAGAGCAACACTTCATCAATTTCATACCCCTTTTCTTGGAGAAGAGCAGAAAGTCTGATAAGCTCATTATCCAGGGAAGTGTCTGGTCGACCCTTCTTCTTCTTTGGCATCCTCTCCTCCTGTTGTGCTTCTTCCTCTAGGGTCAGCTTCCTTTTTCCTTTGTCCATTATTTTTACCCTAGAGGAGATGGATCCTGTAGCCTCACCAGCTGGTTCATCAGCAAACAACTCTTCTGTGGAAGAATCATCAAGTATGACAGTGCCTTCAGAAGCAGCTGCAGCTTCGGAGTTAACCTTAGCATTCACTGCCTCCTCCAGTTGACCAACCACTTTGGGAGATTCTTTAGTGGTGTCCATAGAGAGTTCAGGAGCAAAGGAGAGGTCTTGAATTGGTTGTTGTTCTTGAATTGGTTCCTCCATGGCAACCTGGGCTGCAGTCTCAGAAGGAGACATAGTCCCAGAAGGGGACAGTTGAGTCTCATAAGGGGACTGTTGAGTCTTAGAAGGAGACTTAGCCCCAGAAGGGGACTGTTGAGTCTCAGAAGGAGGCTTAGTCCCAGAAGGAGACTGTTGAGTCCCAACAGGGGACCTGGGCTCTATAGAGAGATCTGTTGTGAGCTCTTGCTCAATCTCTATGGCAGCCTCACTATCAGCAGAGGAAGAGGAAGTAGTGGAGTAATGGAAGTAAGTGCCCAAGAATTCATCCCATTTATTAGTCAAGGTGATTATGGATGGGTTGACATCTTGTACAACTTCCTCCTCTCTAGCTTCTGATCCTGACCCTACAGATTGTACCTTCTCCCCCTTTTTGGTAGCATAAGGGGAGACAAAGGTAGTGGTAGTAGGATCAGGACAAAAGGGAGCACAAACAATGGGTGGTCTGCTCCTGAGGTCCAGGATAGTAGCCTCTTTAACCTGGACCTCAAGCCGCATGGTAGCAACCTCAGCTTCCAGGTGAGCTACCCTGGCTTGGAGAGCAGAAATGGTGACCGTCAATTCCTTAGTTGTTGTGCCCTCATCCACTTGAGCGGAATCACTGGGCGATGAAGTCCTAAGCCCTGCTCTTGCACCTCCACCACCAGATGTAGTTTCTTGGCACCCGGGATTCCCCTCATTGAGGAGGGCTTCAAAGAAGTCCTCATCAGTGTGGGTTGCCATAGTTGAGTTCCTATTGCTTGTACCACTGTCATGAAGATCCTTAGAAGAAACAACAGTAGTGGCAGCCTCAACTGCATTGACCCTTCTAAACTCCTGGGGTCAACCTCTGATATTGTAGGCTCTGGGTTAGGGAACCTTGCCTGTAGCTGTGTCACCACTCTCATTAGTGTTTGGGTAGTGGGAGAGTGTGGGTAATCCAAAGCTACAGTAGAAGGCCCTAGAGCCTGGGTGAATGGATGGGTGGGGGGCATTTCTGGGTGATATAATCCTGGAGACCTGGGAGACAGTCACTGATCTAGTGGAGCTGCTTCATAGGAAGCAGAATCAAATATTGGGGTATCCCTATGGATATTCTCAGGTATGTATGGTGACATACACTGAGGGTTTTCAGGCTGGTTGAGGGCAGCCACAGGTTCCAGAGGAAGAACATGTGGAGTGACAGCAGGTGTGGCTTGCAACTTAGGTGGAACTGTGCCCTTTGTAGTTCTCTTTACCTTTTTCTTGACGGGTTCAGAAGATGGGGCCTAAATAGCTGTAGAGAGCTGTTCAGGGGTTCGACAGCATTTGTAAGTGATTTTGATGGGATGGGGAACAGATGTGGAAGGTGTGGGTTCAGCATCTGAGGGTGCAACAGAGCTGTCACCTTCTGCAATAGGTAACTCCATAGAGGGAATAAGAGGAGTAAAAGGTCCACTGAACTGATTGCTCTTCTTCTTTTGTTGAACAAAAACCTTGGTAGTAACCAAGGGAATATTGTAGATGTTCCCAGATAGTGAGAGGGATGATCCCAACTCACTGTAGAAAATGTGCTGTAAGAATCTAGGATACATGCAAAACTTCTTTGGCGATGAAAGATTATCAGCCAAGTTATTGAAAATGAAAGAAGAAAAATTAAACAGTTGGTTAGAGACCAAGCCATGAATAGCCGAGGCTAAATCAGAGGGAACTTGATCCCAACCTCCTGTCTTATTGGACAGACAATGTAAAAATAAATGTATGAGGTACTTGTAATTGTAGGACACTCTACCCTTCAAATAAGTAGTTGTAGGGAGAGGACCTTCGTACCCCATCAACCGGAAGGTTGATGCTACCTCATCCTTTGTGAATGAGACCCTTCCCCCGGCATCACAGAGTTGAAGATGCCGACAGATGGTCTCCACAGATATAGACATAGGATGATAATCAATGGTAGCAACAAGGGATCTACCATTGGAGGAGGAAATAACAGAACAAGAGTGCCAAAACTGTTGGTGATGAGATTCATACACCACAGACTTGACAGTTAAGGCAAAGGAATACCTGCTCCTTTGAAGAAAGGAGATAATCGGAGCAAAATCAGCGTCATTGTCAGATGACAGTTCCGCTGCTAAGTTGTGAGAAGGTCTGAAGGTAAGAAATTCCATGGCGATTAAGGATTTTAGGTTTCAATTTGGAGAGAAAGGGAAAAATCGATTTGAAATGGAACGGTGAGAGAAAATGAACGAGCGAGAGACCTTTTTATACCTTCTGATATCAGCATTTAATATAGAGGCACATCAAATATTGAGATCCGGATGTCAGAAAAAGGCCTTCTGATGACACTTATTGAGAAAATAAATGTTCAAAATTTTGCTAAGGGCAACGGTGCTTCCGAAGGGATTAATTATCGGAAGTAGTTCATAGGACCAAAAATGTTCTTCGGAAGATACTTACATCCGAAGCATATATAAATATATCATCGGAAGTATATCTTCTGAAAACATAGATAAAATTTCATCAGAAGGATTGTTCTTCGGAAGACATCTACTTCTGAAGAGTAATTTTAGAGGATTGAGCTTCCGAAGGTATAATGTATCGGAAGGAAAATACTTTAGAAGGGAACTTATCTTCTGAAATGTGACTTCTTCCGACTGAAGGAATGAAGAATGCTTCCGAAGACTTAAACTATCTTCTGATGAGTAATTACTCATCAGAAGATAATTTAAGTTTATCTCCTGAAGAATTGTTCATTCCTTATTAATTCATTTATTCAAAGTTAATCATGCCAATGGCTGTTATTAAATACCTGAATCTTCCTTCATCAAATGCCTTGGTGAAAAGATCAGCCATCTTGTGTTCTGTATCAACTTTGACTACATGAATTAACTTCTTCTCTGCACAATCTCTGATGAAATGATATCTGATATCAATGTGCTTGGTCTTTGAATGCTTGACAGGATTGTCGGTGATGGAGATTGCACTTGAATTATCTATTTGTATAGGAGTGTTGAATAGCTCTACTCCATAATCCTTCATATGATTTTGAATCCATATAACTTGTGCACAGCAACTAGAGGCAGCAATGTATTCTGCTTCTGCAGTAGAGGTAGAAACACATGATTGCTTCTTGCATTGCCAAGACACAATTCTGGATCCAAGAAAATGACATCCTCCTGATGTGGATTTCTTGCTAATCTTGCAACCTCCATAATCACTGTCAGTATAAGCCATGAACTGAAAGTCTTCATTTTTAGGATACCACAATCCTAGATCTGGTGCTCCTTTGAGGTATCTAAAGATTCTTTTCACAGCAAGCATGTGTGAAACCTTAGGATTGGCCTGAAATCTTGCACACAAGCAAGTTGCAAACATTATATCAGGCCTGCTTGCTGTGAGATACATCAAGGAACCTATCATTGCTCTGTATTGATGTTGATCAACATCCTCCCCCTCAAGGTCAGGGTTCATAGATGTTTTTGACATTGGAGTACCCAGAGCTTTGCAGTCAGTTAACTTGAATCTTTCAAGAATGTCCTTGACATATTTTGATTGACTAATAAAAATTCCTATAGGATTTTGTTTCACCTATAGACCAAGAAAGAAAGTGAGTTCACCCATTGAACTCATTTCAAACATGGACTTCATCAATGATTCAAAGTCCTTGTAGAGAGATTCATTAGTAGAACTAAAGATAATATCATCCGCATAGATATGTACTAGCATGATATGTTGATTGGACTTCTTGAAAAAGAGAGTTTTGTCGATTGTTCCTCTCTTGAAGTTGTTAGCCAACAGAAAAGATGATAAAGTTTCATACCATTTTCTGGGAGCTTGATGCAGCCTATATAGAGCTTTATCAAGCTTACAGACATGATCAGGAAACTCTGGATCTTCAAATCTAGGAGGCTGACACACATACACCTCCTCCTCAATCCTTCCATACAGAAAGGCACTTTTCACATCCATTTGAAAAACTTTGAAGTTCTTGGTAGCTGCAAAAGCTAAAAATATTCTAATAGCTTCAATTCTTGCAACTGGAGCAAAAACTTCATCATAGTCAATGCCTTCTTCCTGTGTATACCCTTGAACAACTAACATTGCCTTGTTCTTGATGACAACACCTTTGTCATCTTTCTTGTTTCTGAACACCCATTTTGTTCCAATAGCATACTTACCCTTAGGTAAAGGGCAAATCTTCCAAACTACCTGCCTTTCAAATTGAAGAAGCTCCTCCTGCATGGCTTCTACCCAGCTGTTATCTTTCAGTGCTTCAGCAACTTTCTTTGGTTCTATCTGTGATAGAAACAAGAAAACAAACATATGTTTACTTCATGCATAGAGCTTCTTGTCCTTACTCCTTCTTCAACATTACCAATGATGTTCTCAACTGGATGGGTGTTATGGATGCGGGTTCTTGGAATCACATCCAGCTGAGCAGCCAAATCCAGATTTCTTGACTCAAGGTTAGGAAGTACTACCTCAAGTTGAATTTCTGGCATATCTTGAGGTCTTTGAGATTGGACTGTTGTGGGATCACATTCTCTAAGAGAAGGAGTTCCCATAATGTTTGTTTCAGCTGAGGGACTCACATTTTCTTCTTGACTCATTTTAACTGAAGTAGAATGACTTAAGGGAACAGCATGAGATGTATTCACTGTCTCAGACTGTGAGACATCATTATGTGTTGAAGTGGATTCTGCCAAGATTTGTCTTGAAGCTATTGGCAGTTCAACACGAAAATATGCTTCTCTTGTGGACTTGAAGGAGTCTATGGTAGATAACTGTGAAGCTGGAACATACTCTTTCACAATATTAAATGCAGCTGTAAAGCTTTCAAGATCAAATAACCAATGTGGACCAGCTCCAGGCTTATTGATAGTATGTTCATTGAACTGAACATTTGCAAACTCTTCAATAATTCTGGAAGCTTTGATGTATACTCTATATGCTTTTGCATGTGAAGAGTATCCAACAAAGTAGCCCTCTACTAATTTCTCAGCAAACTTGGCTAAATGATCTTTAGTATTCAAGATGGTGCACTGACATCCAAATGGTTTGAGAAATCCGATAAATGGTTTTCTCTTATGCCAAATTTCATAAGGTGTCATACCATGTGTCTTAACTACCAATACTCTATTTTGGACATAACAGGTAGTGTTGACTACTTCTGCCCAAAAAGTTATTGGAAGTTTGGCATCAGACAACATGGTTCTTGCAGCCTCAATTAGTGTCCTATTCCTTCTCTCAGCAACACCATTTTGTTGTGGAGTCCTACGAGCACTAAATTGTCTTTTGATACCTTCAGATTCACAAAAAGAATTTAAAACATGATTTTTGAATTCTGTTCCTTGATCTGATCTGATTATTTTTACATGGTGGTCACTTTCATTCTCGACCCTAAGAATGAATGATTTTAGGGTCTTAGCAGTTTCATCCTTGGTATTTAAGAAAAATACCCAGGTATACCGAGAGAAATCATCAGTGACCACCAAGCAATAAGACTTTCTACCAAGACTTTTAACACTTGTGGGGCCAAACAAGTCCATGTGAAGAAAATATAGGACTATTGTGATTGAATTTATCTCTTTGGCATGATGAGATGTTTTGTGCTGCTTACCTTTCAAGCATGCAACACATTTATCAACACAGATGAACTCTTTTGTTGGTAAACCAGTTACTAAGTAATTTTTGACAAGTTTATTCATATTTTTAAGGTTTACATGACAAAGTTTCCTATGCCAAAGAGATGATTCATCAAGTGAAGCTATTGAGACAAAGCAACTTATATTACTAAGTGGTGCAGCTGTGCTTATATCTAGCATGTACATGTTGTTTCTTCTTGGAGCCCTAAGCAGGATTTGATCATTTGGAACTACAAATCATGGCTTCAGAACAATGCATTCATGCTCAGTGAACAACATGTTATGCTTTTGATCACACACCTGTGATACACTCAGTAAATTGTAATTTAGTTCCTTTACAAAATGCACATTCTCAAAGCTTACCTTGCCATTTGTGATTGTGCCCCTACTGTGATGAAACCTCCCACTGGATCACTTCCAAATGCAACAGACCCTCTAAAGAATCGTTCCTATTTATGCAGGTGAGTCTTGTTGCCTGTCATGTGCCTGGAACAGCCGCCGTCAACAATCCACAAGTTGCTCTTTGATTACTGCTATCCCTACACATGACCAGAAGTGAATTAGTTCCTAATAGGAACCCAAGACCATGATACCACTTGTTGGATCGGGTTGTTAACTCTAAACAACACTTCACAAGTATTTCTATCTATCAATCTAACAGGGGCGAAATTTTTGTTAAAAGGATCTCACAAATACTCAAAGGTAAACAAACAATCTTTGAACAAACAATAAGTAAGAACACAGAAACAAATTTCAAGCTCAAAGATATATTTCTCTCAAAGTTGTTCAAGTGTTACAACAAGCAAGCACACACGTATACAAGTTACAACGAGAGGTTATATAGCCAAGGCTACAACCGTATACTCATAGGAATACAAGTTGGGTATACTAGACAATACATAAAGTAAAGCTTATTCTAGTATCTAAACTGTCTTAACAGGCTAAGACACTCAATTACAATCATTACAAATATAGACATTCACTTTACAAAAGACTAGCTAAATACAAAAGACATTTAATGTTCTTGATCTTCAAGGCTTTAGATGATCTTTTGAATTTAATGCAGCTGTGGAGAAGTAAGGCGTTGTGTCTGACTCTCGGTATGTTATCTTTGTTGTAATCAGACCAGCATGTCTGTTGTCAGCACCTTTTGTACCATAAAAGGTAATCAGCTACAGTCTTTGTCAGAGAATAGTCCTCGGAAGTCTTTGTCTATCAGAAGATGATGAGGAGAATCTTCGGAAGCATTTATCTTTCAAAAGCTTTATGTCTTCGGAAGCTCTGAAGCTTTGAATCTTCTGAGTTTTTGCCTTCCGAAGAAGTTTGTCTTGTACAGCCTTCGGTAGGAGTAAGTTCCCCTTCGGAAGCAATGCTGCTGCTTCCGAAGAGTAACTCCTTCCTTCCGAAAGTTGTGTGTCTTTGTAGAACCCAGTACTTAGACAAAATAGAAGTTTGGTGAGCATCAGCCTTTATTAGTCTTTACAAATGGCCCATGACTTCTGTCACAACCCTGCCTAGAATACAATCAGACCATTGCCCAGTTGTCATGAAATCAAATTCTATAGATTATGGGAAATCATCTTTTGAATTATATTCCTCTTAGTTTAGCAAATTGGGTTTTGATGATGTTGTTCAATTGGCGACATTGGAGTGGATTCGTTAGTACCTGATAGAACTATGCTATTAAAACTCTAACATATCATCTTCAAAGCTAATCTCCAATCCAGGATTGCTATTCAAAAGGAAAAAGGACTTAAGGAAGTGTCTGTTCGAATTTATTTCATAATACGGCCTTGTGATTATTTGATAAGTTAGTCTACTATTAAGTTTTGATAATTAAACAATAAGCCCTTATGTATAAGTCGTTGAAATTATCAATTTATTGATAATTGCATTATAGTCCCTCCATGGCAACATTTTGATGGACAATATTGTCCTTACATAAAACTATATATATGGAGACATATTACACCAATTCTTCTTAATGTCCAAATAATCATTTCACTTACATAATGAAATCTCTAATCAAATAAATGAGAAGTAAGGAAGAACACCATACATATGAATTCTCCATCATAACTTTGGACATGAAAGAAGATTAGAGAATCACTACAATGATAATATCATTATGAACATGATAGAATCTTCAAACAAGTAAGTATCTTTACGTTATTGATTGATGTTTGCTTATGAATATTTGATTGAATTGATTAACGATCCGCTAACGTTGTTGAAATAATCAACATGTGATATTAGAGCGTGGTTGAATTTATGGATCATGTTCTTGATTATATCCTACGCAAATAATAAGTTGAGGGATTTGTTTTCTAATTCAATGAAAGTAGATATATAAAACTTTTGAATCGCATTCAGAAGGAATACGTTTGTTTTCTTTAACCGACAAGAAAACAAAAGTTTCCAAAAACAAGTGGAATATTATTTTGATTCAAGAAAAAAAAGAAGAAAAAGAACATGTTAGATATGCATGATTATGCAGCACATTCATTATAATATCTTTCGTAATTTAAACAATTTTCCCCTACTGTCATTACATCAAAAGATAAAGAAGCCATGCATGTAATTCTTAGGGACAATTAATTTGTCACTGGATGATTTCTCGAATTCTATTGACATCATATTTTTGTCAATTAATCAAATGTTTCCATTTTGGCATCTTTTTCTATATGTTAATTGATAAACTAATTATGATGGAATAAAGTTTCATGATCAATTAATAATTAATCATGATGGATGGTGTTTACATAAAAGAAGAGCCAATGATTCATCTCGGTCGTAAATTTTCTTTTGATGTAACTAACACAGTAACCGCCAAAATTTGTTTTTGGTAAAACTAATTGGGTCTTTTAGCAGTTGAATAAGACTGTCCTCATGGCAATTAAACTCGACTTTGACAAATGAGGATGATAAGTTCCTTTTTCATGTGGATAATTTTCTGATCAGTATTTTATTATTAGTGGTTCAAACAGTGGCAAAATTAACATATATGTATATAAACTATGATTATCAAGCAATGATATAATTTTGTTTGTGGATTATCTAGTTGTGAATAATACACTACTAGCTTGTCTTAATTCATTAACTAGTATGGCCTACCACAATTAACAAACGTCTGAAACCTTTTGTGGATTACCATGATCTACCACAAAAATAAGTCCTCATAATAATAATAAAATAATATATGTCCTTTCATGTAAACTCAAGTGATGGAGCCAATGGGATATTACTTGATTAATATGAAATGATTAAAAATATATTGTTATTTAGATTTGTGATGCATAATTATTTAAGTTCAAGTGATTGAACCAACGAGATATTACTTGATTATATGAAATGACTGAATAACATATCGTTATTATATTATTTTGTCAATTGATGAAATAATTAAACAACAAATTGATTGAAACAAACACAAGTTTTTTTCTTTTTATCTGTATATTTATTACATTTAGTCAACAATGATGTATGGGTGTTTAACTATGCTCGTATTTATTTGAAGTCTTATTGATAACAAATACCAACATCATGTTATCAATATAATAAAGACTCATTACTAACATTGCAAAAGGTGACATAGTGTAGTAAATATATACGTTTAACGTTTAATAATTATGAGTTATTTTACTCGTTCTTCTTTGATGTCTTTATTGATAACAACTACCAACAGAAAGGTATCGATATAATAAAGACTTGTTAAATACTTAATTTAATGATTATAAATATCTAACATTACTCATGCTTATTTTAAGTCTTATTGATCTCGAGTACTAACGGAAAGTTATCAAAATAATGAGACTTATTACCAACCAATTGTTTTGATGTTCACAATAAGTTTCTAATTTATTATCATAATTTACTTCCTTAACTTGATTTTTTATTATAAAATATTTAATATGAACATTTAACTAATAATTATATATACCTGAAGATGAGTGTTAGTATTTATTAATGCTCATTAATAAAAGCCTATAAGTTATTGACTATACTAGTTTTAGTCTTTGTAAACACTAAAGACGATAAGAAATCAACATGGGATTATTAACTCACTTAAAAAAAAGTCTTCTATTTCGGAGAAGTCATAAGCAAAACATAAAAGACGACCTTAACCATTATGGTTGAACTTGTGGCAGAGTAATATGTTATTTTCCAAATAATGCTACTAAAAGATTAGTTAATTGACTAAAATTATATCTACATCTAAAGGCCATTAAAGTTCATATTTATGCAATTATCATTTGTGCGAGAACTTGTGAAAGGCAAATATTTGTACTGAGTATATTATGACATCTATAGCGCTAGCAAACTCTCTTACAAAAGGTATTCCACCGATAACTTTTAAAGAACTTGTACTTAATATGAGTTTGTGAAAATTGCTACTTACTTTTAAAGCTCATTGATGTATCATGGAATTGACACTTAATGGATACCATATATATGCATGTGACTATACTCATAATTTGTATATAAATACGTTTGTCTATATATAATTGTTCACACTTATGTAACTATTATACAACCTTTAATTATAACTCCCTAATTAATGGCTAATTGGATTAATGTAAGCATAAGCTTCATAAGAGTGCAAACATATAATTGGTATGGGTCACATGTTCAAAATAACATGCTTAAACATATCTTTTTACATTAGTATTATTATGAAGTTTTGACGTAGTAATTAAAATAACTCATGGCCAACTTATTCTTAATCAATAGTCAACTAGCCAAGTTAGAGAATGTTGGAATTTATTTCATAACATGGCCTTGTGACTATTTGATAAGTTAATTTAATATTAAGTTTTGATAATTAACCAATAACCCTTATGTATAAGTTGTTGCAATTATCAATTTATTGATAATTGCAATATAGTTCTTCCATGGCAACATTTTAATGGACAATATTGACCTTACATAAAACTATATATATGGAGATACATTACACTAATTCTTCTTAATGTCCAAATAATCATTTCATTTACATAATGAAATCTTTAATCAAATTAATGAGAAGAAAGGAAGAACACCATACATATGAATTCTCCATCATAACTTCAACATATAAATTGATTGATGTTTGCTTATGTATATTTGATTGAATTGATTAACGATCCGCTAACGTTGTTGAAATAATCAATAGTGTACATTCTGAGATAAAAAAATAGATCAGATAGAAATTGCGGGAGGAAGGGGCTCTTATCGAGAAAGAAATTACTAGTTTGTTGAACTGGAAACAATCACAAATGATCTTTAAGACAAAATTCTTCAAGACCTGAAACAAAAGGAAAAGGTCAAATGGACTTTGGAAGGCGATGAGAACACGTTTTTGTTTTCATGGGATGGTGAACAACAACTATGCAAAGTGCAGAATAAATGGACTATCTATCAATGGAGTATGGAATACAGATCCTATTACCATAAAAGAGGCCATATTTAACCATTTCAAGGGAAGCTTCACAGAACCAATGTTATCAAGACCTACTCTAGAGAATATTAGCTTTAAAAAATCACAGATACTCAACCTTCATCCTTAATTGTACCATTCAATTTTGAGAAGATTAAGGAAGCAATTTGGGAATGCAGGAGTGAAAAAGCTCCATGTCCCGACGGGTTTAACTTCCTATTTTTCAAGAAATATTGGGATTTGTTCAAAATTGATTTCAAGGGAATTATGGATAGATTCTTTATAAATGAAGAGACAAGTAACGAATGTAACTCTTCATTCATCACATTAATCCCCAAAGTGAATGATCATCTGAACATTAGTGATTTTTGAGTAATAAGTCTTATCGGCTCCCTTTACAAAGTAATTGCTAAGGTACTCACTAAGCGTTTTAAATCTGTTTTAGGGTCGTTTATTAGTGAATCACAGTTTGCTTACCTTCAAGGCTGATTTATACTTGATGACCCATTTATACTCATCCCTGAAGCATACCAGACGAATTCTTGAGCTTCAAAACTTATATTTGAAGCATTCTAAACCTACGGATCGCACCATGGATCGTGTTTACAAGTTATGATCGTTGTTTTCCAGTCGAAACTCCGTCTGATTAGGCAACGGTTTGTTTTAACCTTCTAGTTTGATAATGGTTGATTTGATCTTGTTTTTGAACTTAATGGTATAGTTAGGGTTGTTGATTATTTCCTAGATGATGGCTAGGAATGATTAGAAATGAAGAACTCGAGGTGTTAACGGGTAAATCTTTGTTTTGATCCGTAGTAATGCCCGGTTTCATGAAATCATAACAATGGTTATAATGATTTAAACCATTTGATTGTGAAAATATAGGTGATTAGTTTGATTAATCTTTGAAATGTAAGGTTAAATCCAAGTGTTTCAAACTAATCACAATCATTAACATACTCATTGGAATGATTATCTGATGTTTATGATAACAGTCAGATTAGTATGTTAAACATGGTTATTAAACTTATTCTAATGTCACATTGTGATATTTCATGATATTTGGATACCCAATAACAAGGATTGATCATTCCTAAGCGATAAATTCATCTATAAACTGTTTTAGCATCATAATCAACAACATTAACTATTTGGTTCATCTGAGATTATTCTGATTAATCAAACGTGTCATCAACCTTATATTAGGAACTTGAATCAGTATAGGTTCCTACATTATCATACATTGTATAATATAACACTAAAATAATTAATTAAAAACCTAATATCGGTTTGATGACTTTGAAGGCAATGTCTCTGACATTGAACGTTCAGAAAGGTCTACTCAGTATATTAAAACATAAATAACTCATAAAACATAAACTAATGTAGAATTTAGCTACCATTATCATTTGCGTGATATTTCACCACTCTTGTGACATGAGGTGAGTTTCGTACAACCCTTTTTATCTTTAATGTTTTATAAACATCGGGGTACCTCTGTAAATCCATTTCTGAACGTGTGATATGAATCACTGTTATCTTTGTGATTTCATGTGACTCTTGTGTCATTTCAGGGGATTTTCCCATTAGTATCTTTATCACGGTATCAAAAGTCCACATTCCTCGAAACTGTATCTAGTGAACCCATGTGGGGCCGAACAGGCATCAATGATAGTACTATCGGCTGACAACCCATTCACTGGGAGGTTTGCATCTCCCCTGGTGTGAATGTGTGTTACCTGTTTCCTAAACACTTTCTTAATGTTAGTGATAGACATTAAGATAATGAGGCATTAAGATATTTACCGACGGGTAGTATCTTCGTATAACACAGAATCGTCCGAAAGGAACTAGATACGGGTACCATCGTTATCTGGAACTAAATATCGTGAAAACTTGTATACCATGTCATATCATATGTTTTAACTTGAACTTTACGAACTCACCAGCTTCGTGCTGATCTTTCAAACTCAAATGTTTTTGCAGGGAGACAGTGACCAACGGTGAGGCTGCACTTCAATCAGTTGTAATTAAATAAACTAGATGGTGTAATAAACTTAGTTGTAAACTATAAGTTTGGTTGTGATTACGAAACACTTGTAATGTATTTACTTTAAGTTAATCTGTGTGTTGTGATACCGGATCAAGTAAGTCACACCTCATCTCTGAGACATCACAACTATGCTTCCGCAACCTTCTCAGTGACATCATCAACAAGTGACGAGAGTTGGGGTGTGACAGCAGGCTCTCCATTTAGGTTATTCTTAACCCAAATATCTTGGTATGCATAACATATTTCCTATCACACGTGTTTTTTATTATTCATATACACAAATCTAAATTAGCTTATAACAACAAAAGTTCACAGCCATTGCCTCTACTTCAGAAAGACGTACCATAAAAGACAAGGAAGGATTTGTTGAATGAGAGTATGACCTTTGTTTTGTCAACTTCGAAGATCAGCCACATCAACAAAGTAGACTTGATATTCATTCCAATTATAAAAAGTGAACATGTTTTCCTCTTGGTTTTGGATTTGATAACTCCATCATTTGAGATTATTGTCAACATGTCAACTCAGGATGCACAGATCGACCGATACCAGCAAATTCCAACATTCATGGTAAATTTTATTTTTTGTAATCACATACCAAGATTATGAAAAATCCCTTAAACACTTACTTCATATACATCACTTAAAATACGTACTAGAAATTACATAACTTAAACATTACTAACGTACTATGTTAACAATGTTTTGATCTAAATACCAAAAGTTTCTTTGACTAATTGAATTTAATATGTAATCACGTACTACTTGTAATGTTTTATATTATTTTTTAACATTACATAACTTAAAATACGTACTAGAAATCACGTACTACTTGTGGATGCTCTTTATATGGATGTGTTGAAGCAAAACTTTGACAGTCTCGAAGAAAGAATAAAACAAAGAGATGAGCTTAGTAAACAGTTGCTAAAACTACATCTTAAGTCGTACATGACCTCGTAGTTTTGTTCATGGTGGACGAAGGTGCAACATATGCTCAACAACTGCAGATAATTAGAAAAATCATTAAAACACTTCGTTTCTAGATGAAGTTAAAGACCGATTACCTAGCATCCTGTATGTGATTTTGTAGTTTTTTATTTCTTTGTTCATTTGATTAAATTATAAAATATTCTTTTTATTTAAATCATTCTTTTGCATTTATTTATTATGTTCTATTAGTTTAAAGTATCGTATACAAACACACAAACAACATAACCAATCTATAAAACTTTGTACACATGACCAAATAAGTTAATAATTACGTACTAACTATGTAAATAGGTAATTACATACCAAAAATCACGTACTTTATATAAAACATAACAATTTGCATTAACAAATCGCATACTTTGTATAAAAACGTAAACTAGTACAAGAATAATTATCCACTAATAATGTTAAAATGACGTATCATGCACTAACATAAACCAAAGTCACATACTTTGTTACACATAAACATATAAATTGGTAATTACGTACCAAAAATCACGTACTTTATATAAAACATAACAATTTGCATTAATAAATCGCATACTTGGTATAAAAACATAAACCTTTACATGAATAATTAACACTGCTAATGTTACAATGACGTATCATACTCATAACATAAACCAAAAGTCACAAACTTTAATAAATAGAAAACATATAAATATGTAATTACGTATCAAAAATCACGTACTTTATGTAAACATAAACAATTTCATTAATAAATCACTTAGTTTGTATAAAACATGTACCATTACATGAATAATTACCCACTAATTCATAATGTTAAAAAAATGACGTATGATAATCTAACATAACCAAATTCACATAATTTAATAAGCAGACAAACATATAAATAAGTAATTATGTACCAAAAATCACGTACTTTATATAAACATAAACAATTACATTTGACAATTACATACTAATAATGTTAAAATGACCTTTCATAACATAAACATATCTAAAATCACATACTTTGTGTAAAACGTAAACCATTACATGGATAACTACCCACTAATAATCTTAACATGATGTCTCATAATCTAACAAAACCAAAATCACAAGCTTTATTAACCATAAAACATTTAAATAAGTAATTACGTACTAATAAATCAAAATTACATATCATAAGACAGCCTAACAAAATCACATACTTTATTTAAAATGCACATTTTAAAATAAAATAAAACGGACTAACATTTGAAAAAATAACGGCCTGCCTCACATCTTTAACAGTGATTCATGTATCATGTTTTTTAAACACTTCCATATCTAATCAAACTTTTCCAGGTCTTCCCAATGCAGAACATGTTCTTCTATCATGACCAGATTGACCACAATTATAACAAAATCTAGATCTCTTTCTCATTCTACTAATAGCTTGTTCACATTTGGATTTGAAACTTTTATGCGATCCCGAACCTTTGTTCCTTATACATGATGGCACACGAACAGTTTTGGTTGATATGTCGTTTTGTGGAGGTACAAAAGATGAAACAATGTCTTTCTGTTTTACTAATGGTATTCCTTTTGTTTCTTCATCCGTCTTGTCCATTATTTCTTTAAGGTATCTCTAAAAATGGTTAACTTGCCCATGTCTTTCAACAACTTGTTGACTATGTATTCACTTGAAGACATTATATCACGTACCACTTTGTTAACTTGAGGATCTATTCCACTTAAAAAATCTGGTGCTATAATTGAAATGTTCGATATATTGGGAACCACATCCTTTGTCCATCGACATGTTATATATTTTCTGGAAACACTTTTACTTGACATAATCTTTAAACAAAAAAACCATGCCGATATAACAAACCATATTGCTCAAACCTTCTTCAACTACATCTAACTATGATCAAGAAACCAAAAATAAAAGGTGGTATATCAAAATTACAAACCATCCTATCTAATTCAACCAGATCCGTGATCCACAAAACAAAACAAAAACATTTCCTATCCACCTCCAGTAATCCAGATCCATGAGTGTTGATATCCTTGATTATAAATTTGGTAAATTCTTCTGATTGTGATGTACACACTCATAGACAATTATGAATTGAATCATATATTTCATCTTCAACATCAAAGAAAATACTTCTTGTAAAAATTTTATGCGCTTGCTCCTCAAGATAAGAACTAGACCACATATCAGGTGTTGTATTCCTTGAATCATGATCGTTTTTTCGATGTGTATACCTTTGTGATTCCATGGCGGTATCAAAATGTGTAAAGAATTCAAGTAATGTTAATTGGCAATTCTATACTTGTCCAAAGTAGTGATTCTCACTTTCAGACCGTCATGTAGTATGCATTAGACCAGACATCGGTTCATTCCGGTAAAAAGCAGGAATCCACATATCCCTAATCTCGAACATGTAACCAAACCAATGAACGTTACATAGGTCGTAGTCGTCCATGATTGACAACCATTCACGATCAACCTCCTCAGGTGTTATAGAATCAGTCCACACTATAGTCCATATACACGACTTGAACTCCTTGTTGTTACATAACACACTACCAATCTGTTACATGTAATACTATATTACCATAAAATTATTATTCAAAAAAATTATCATAATTACGTACTGTGTATGTGACAATCCGACTTTTTGAGTTAACCTAGTTAACCAATGTAGGCCCAATAAGACCAATTAAGGCCCAACAAGACAGGTTAGGCCCAAGGAAATCAAGGAAGGCCCAACAAGACAAGTTAGGCCCAACAAGGCCAAAGAAGGCCCAGGAAGGCCCAGTAAGGCCAATGAGGCCTAAGGTAGGCCCAATGAGATCAAAATAGGTCCAATGGTATTTAAGAGGCCCAATTTGATAAATCAAAGCTTGAAACTAGTTCAATTACTCCGATTAGTGACAATTCGGGATTGTTGGGTTCAATTTTGTAAACCGAAATGTTATGTTATTATTAAAAATAAAATACAAGGGTTGGAAATTATTGAGATTAGTTTTGATATAGTTAAATTGCTAAGTTTGGATTTATAATTGGATTAAAGATTCAATTTTGATCTTAGTGGTCAAAATTCGAAAGAGGATTAGCAATTAAATTCGAAATTGGAGTTATTAGGTTGAAATTGATTGAAGAAACTTTTCAAGTATCGTCTATTAATGCATAGTAACAGCAATCATAAGTTATTAGAGCATTAAGTTGTGGAATTAAACTCAAATGGCATCCAAGAGTTGTAACCGTAGACACCATGATTGAATTCGTTAAATTCGATAATGATGCTCACAATTGAGGGTTCCTAACATTTAGTCGACACATTTAGAGAATACTACAACCAGCAATTGAGTCGCAGAAGCAGTAAACAGAAGATTCGATCGGGACTTAGGCCGAACACCATCCTTAAGAAGAACTACATCAATCGGACATCGAAACAGGTAATTCTCGACATCTACTACACCTAAAGGATCCGAATAAGGTTGATCCTAAGTCAATTTTAACTGGAAACATCGAATAATATGAACTTCAGTTCTAGGGTTCATCATGTTTGGTGTTTTGGGGATTTTTAACTAAAAGTGGTTAAAAATCAAATTAAATTATATGGGTAGTTTCAGAAACATCCGACTGAACTAAAATGTATCTCAATTTCAGGAATCAATCACAAATATAGTGATTTCGATTCTAGGGTTCTTGAGAAGTATACGATTTGGGGATTTCGGGTTAATAGTGATCAATTTTCAAAATAAATCATTCAGTGAGTTTCGAAATCATTAGAGTAAGGAAAACCCTAGGATTTAGTACATTATCAGTATCGAATTTATTGAATTTGAGATTTAGAATTTGGAACTTGAGTTCGAATCTGGGAAAACTCAATTAAACGGGTTATAATGGTTTATTTTCGAATTAAACTAACCTGCATGGTCGGTTGGATTCCAGGAACAGAATCCCTAAGGTTTTAGGATTTATCGAATTTGAATTCGTGTTCAATTTGGGAGTTGAAGCTTCGGCTATAATATCAAATGGGGTTTGAATTGAAGGAGTGTTTAAATAGATTAATTCCTGATGTTTATCGCGATACCCTAGCGGGCGAGACTGGCAGCATGTGTGTGTGTTGAGTTGGGGGTCACGGGTTCGAGCATGGCTTGGGCCGGTTTTTGATAAAAATGCCATTTTTGGTATTTTTGATATTACTTTCCCATACGAACTCCGATTTGATCCGTTCAAGTTGCGTTGGAACCGTAACGGGAATACGAACACCTTGAAATGGTAAAATTCATATTTTAACCCGAAAACGAAATCGCGTATAATTACGATTATTTAAATAAAATCAAATATGATTTTATTTAAACGATTTCAAAAACACGCGTATTTACGTATTCACATTTCCAACACTTTAGCATACGTGTGTTAACACGTATGTGATTTCAAGCACAAAACGATAATTCGAATAACACTAAGTTATTGTTTAAACACAGATCCTTCGTAAGAGGATTCTCTACACGATTTCACGCGTATTGATCATTCTGCAATCATCAAAGGTGCGTACACGGCCCCTTTCTTATTTTAAACTGTTTTGGGGAGAAAACATGTGCAACAAACTCTTTTTAGATACATATCACTTGCATGAGTTAGCTGTTTACATTATGTGACAACATAGCAATTGAAAGTCCTTACACACCTCGAACCGTTTAGTTTGCTGTAATGCAAAGCGTGGTAGTTGGAAATAGATCTATTAGGTTTGACAAACCTCACCTGGTAGATGGGATCTACGCAGGTGTTTGACTGACCAAACACATTTTACTATTGTTGTGCTAGACAATAGTGGCAAGGCAAAAACATGCTATAGCATGGCAATTCGTCAGCTTCGGTGTCGACCACTTATGTAAATAGTTTATATGACTAGCTATCATGACTGTGCATGTGTGATTATGTTATCTACAACTTGATATTCAAACTGTTGTTTTGAACATTGTGAATACTTAAAACCTGTGTTATGCACCAACCTTTGTGTTGACTTGATTTACATGTTTTCTCAGGACGCTAAGGCGCGCATTAAAGCTGGCATGGACTAGGAGATAGAGTCGCATGCATTTTAAACATTTTAGATATTTGGATTTAAACATTTGGAACTTTGTATTGTATTTTACATTTTTCAACTGTTACTGGTTTTATAACGCTTCCGCAAATTTTGAAAACTCTGATGTTATGTTTTAAAGACCAAAGTATGTTTTGAAATTCATATAGAGGTCTTCGTTATGTCTAATGATCTGAGATCCTGGTTTGTCACGTTCCCAAACGGTATGATTTCGTTAGTTGGAAATTGGGGGTGTGACAGATTGGTATCAGAGCCATTGGTTATAGCGAACTAGGTTTGCATTTGTAGACTTAGACTATGACTGTTAGACATTAGACACCTATGTTTACACATATTACTTAGAAATTACATATGACATTATGTAATTGACTTGTTTACACATTCCATGGCATTGCACTTACATATAGTATTATGTAACAGGCATGGCATCATCATCAGTACCTTACATCTATATTGATGATTCCGAGGACGATGAACCGATAGTTCCAGCACCACCGTCATCACCACCACCACCTATTCCATCTCCTCCACCATATGAGATGGATGACTCAGATCCGGAGGAGGATCCGGAGGAGGACCCAGACGAGGATCCCGAGGAGGATCCAGATGAGGACCCGGATGAGGATCCGGAGGAGGAGCCAGTGGAGGGCACTCAGCAGATCCCTGCTGAGGGACCTTCTACACATCCACCACCAGTACTAGATGCTCCTGAGCCTAAGAGGCAAAGGACGGACGCTGAGGAGATCGCCAAACTGCGCGAGGATTTGTACGAGGCAGAAGATAGGATCGCACAACACTCTCAGGAACAATGGGATGCTAATGAGAGGCAAGAGGAACTTGCCCATCTGGTTCATGATCTGCGGAATGAGATGATTAACTTGATTGATCGTCTCGAAGCTTCAGAGAACCGAGCTGAGTTCTTGGAGGGCAGGATAGAAGCCTTAGAGGATTTAGTGGCCTCTGAGATTGATGAAGAGGATGAAGAGGAAGAAGGGGAGGAACCAGCACCAGTTGTTGATTCCGATCCTGAATCCACCGTTGAGGATGATTGATTGTTTTTCTTTCTCTTTGTTTGTTTTGTTTAAACTTATTAGGAACGGGTTGTGTTCCTACATTAGTAGTTTGAAAAGTTATGTTTTATTTCAAAAGTATTGTACTCAAATCAAATCTTTATCTATTGAAGAACTATTACTTAGTCCCAACAGTTGTGTTGATTGATATTATATGTTGTGTTTGTTGTTTTACTTACACATGTTACATTAGACTTTGCAAGCATGCTAACACTTCTTGTAAATAGGAAACTAATGGCTGAGGGAAACGTTCACATGACAGTCGCTGAGCTCGACGAGCTAATTAACAACAGAGTCGCTGAGGCAATCGCACAATATGCTCAGACACACAACACAGGGCCACAGGGTCCAGCTGGGGGATTGGTTAACCCACAAGTCTGCACGTTCAAGATGTTCTTGGACTGTAAACCACACAATTTCAAAGGGTCAGAGGGGGCCATTGGACTCCTTCGGTGGATTGAAAAGGCGGAGTCTGTGTTTGAAATGTGCAACTGCCCTGACGAGAGCAAAGTGAAGTTTGCAACGGGAACATTGGAGGGTCCAGCATTAACCTGGTGGAACTCGAATGTTCAGACTCTGGGGTTGGGAGAGGCTAATGCCTTAACATGGAATGACTTCAAAACTTTACTGCAAGAGGAGTATTGTCCTCGCAGTGAAATGCAAAAGTTAGAAGAGGAATATTGGCACCTCAAGATGGAGGGGTCAAATATTGAAGAGTACACGACCAGGTCACATGAGTTGGCCAGACTGCTACCACACATGGCTACTCCAGCCAGCAAGTGGATTGAAAGATACATTGGAGGACTAGTGCCTCAGATTCAGGGGTTGGTTACTTCAGCAAATCCCACCACTATCCAACAAGCTGTTCGTTTAGCGCATCAGCTTACTGATCAGGCAGTGTTACAGGGGACTATGCCTAAACGAACATCTGCTACCATGGTGGGAGATCATAAAAGAAAGTGGGAAGGTAACAACTCAAAGAGTCACAACCAACAATCATATCAGCAAAACCGGAAGCAAGACTCAAATAAGTCTTATCATAATTCCAGCAGTGGTCAGCAATCATCATCATCGGGGGGTTATGTTGGTAAACACCCCAAGTGCAACAGGTGTGGTTACCATCATGCAGGTAATCAGTGTGATAGAGCTAAGTGCCAGAGGTGTGGCAAGATTGGACATGCGGCTAAGGATTGTCGCGGGGAGCTACAGAACAACCACAACAACCAGAATAATAACCAGAACAACGCACAGAAGGGTTGTTATGAGTGTGGCAAGATGGGACACTTCAAGAAGGATTGCCCACAACTCAAGAAAAGTGGGGAGAATAATAATGCAACAGGCAACGGCAACGGCAATGGTAATGGTAATGGCACCAACAACAATAATAATAACAACAACAATGGTGCTAGAGGCAGGGCGTTTGTGATTGGAGGACGTCAGGCACGGGAGGATCCCAACATCGTTACGGGTACGTTCCTCTTAAATAATCACTATGCCTCTATGTTATTTGACACTGGTGCCGATCGGAGTTTTCTATCTAGTTCACTTGCTAAGTTGCTAAATGTTAGTCCCACTGCCTTAGATAGTCCATACACTGTGGAGTTAGCTGATGGTAAGTTGATTGTAGTGGAACATATTCTTAAGGGATGTATCCTTGATTTGATGGGTCAAACATTAGAGATTGATCTTATGCCTATTGCCTTAGGCAGTTTTGATGTAGTCATTGGCATGGACTGGTTGTCCAAAAACCAGGCTGAAATCGTATGCCATGAAAAGATTGTTCGCATACCTCTTCCGCAGGGAGAGACATTATATGTACAAGGCGAGAAGAGCAGTACGCCACTGCGTCTCATATCTTGTATGAAAGCACACAAATGTCTGCGGAAAGGTCATACGGCAGTTATAGCACTTATAACTGAAAAGCCAGTAGCTGAGAAAAAGATTGAAGATACACCTGTAGTTTGTGAATTTCCGGAGGTGTTTCCAGAAGACTTGCCGGGATTACCGCCTATCAGACAGGTGGAATTCCGAATCGACCTTACACCAGATGCAGCACCGATAGCTAGGGCGCCTTATCGACTTGCACCGTCAGAGATGCAAGAATTATCTACACAATTGCAAGAGTTGTTGGATAAGGGTTTCATACGACCTAGTTTTTCACCGTGGGGAGCTCCAGTTTTGTTTGTTAAGAAGAAGGACGGGACTTTCCGTATGTGTATCGATTACCGGGAATTGAACAAGGTTACTATCAAGAACCGGTATCCGTTACCCAGAATTGACGATCTGTTTGATAAGTTGCAAGGTTCGAGTTACTACTCGAAGATTGATCTCAGGTCGGGTTATCATCAACTAAGAGTCCAGGAGGAGGATATCCCGAAGACAGCATTCAGGACACGTTATGGCCATTATGAGTTCTTGGTCATGCCATTTGGGTTGACAAACGCTCCAGCTGTATTCATGGATCTCATGAATCGTGTTTGTAAACCTTATCTTGATAAGTTTGTCATTGTTTTCATTGATGACATTCTCATCTATTCCCAGTCTGAGGAAGAACACGCTGAACATCTTCGATTGCTATTGGAATTACTAAAACAGGAACAATTGTACGCTAAGTTCTCGAAATGTGATTTCTGGATGCGAGAAGTACAATTCTTGGGTCATATAGTCAATGAAAAGGGCATACATGTTGATCCAGCGAAGATTGAAGCGATTAAGAATTGGGAAGCACCAAAGACCCCTACCGAGGTACGACAATTCCTTGGTTTGGCGGGTTACTATCGACGATTCATTGAGGGATTCTCGAAGATCGCTCAACCACTTACAGCTCTTACGCACAAAGGAACAAAGTATAACTGGACGGATAAACAGGAAGCTGCATTCCAGTTATTGAAACAAAAACTCTGCAGCGCACCAATTCTGTCCTTACCGGAAGGGACGGAAGACTTTGTGGTGTATTGTGATGCATCTGCACAAGGTTTAGGATGTGTGTTGATGCAACGGGATAAAGTAATTGCTTATGCTTCAAGGCAACTACGAACACACGAAAAGAACTACACTACTCATGACTTGGAGTTAGGAGCAGTGGTTTTTGCTTTGAAGATTTGGAGGCATTACTTGTATGGAACTAAGTGTACTATTTATACTGATCATAAGAGTTTGCAACATATCTTTGATCAGAAGGAGCTTAATATGAGGCAACGACGATGGGTTGAGTTGTTGAACGATTATGAGTGTGCGATTAAATATCACCCGGGAAAAGCCAATGTAGTAGCTGACGCTCTGAGCAGAAAAGACACAACAGGAACAAGACGGGTTCGTGCACTTATGATGACAATACATACTGACTTACCTGACAAGGTACGCAGTGCTCAGATTGAGGCCTTAAAAAAAGAAAACTTGGTACAGGAATCTTTACGGGGAATGGAAGAACAACTGGATGTTAAGTCTGATGGAATTCGTTATTTCATTAATCGACTTTGGATACCTTTGTATGGAGGTTTAAGGGAACTCGTGATGGATGAAGCACACAAGTCCAGGTATTCAGTCCATCCAGGATCAGACAAGATGTATCATGACTTGAAGGCACTGTATTGGTGGCCTCATATGAAAGCAGATATTGCTAAGTATGTTAGCAAATGTTTGACTTGTTCGAAAGTCAAAGTTGAATATCAGAAGCCATCTGGTTTACTGCAACAACCAGAGATACCGATGTGGAAATGGGAACAGATTTCGATAGACTTCATTACTAAGTTACCCCGTACACCGAGTGGTTGTGATACGATATGGGTAATTGTCGATCGATTAACGAAATCTGCACACTTCTTAGCAATCAAGGAAACTGATAAGATGGAGAAACTGACTCGTATTTACATCAAGGAAGTAGTAGCACGGCATGGCGTGCCAATTTCTATTATATCAGATCGGGATGCCCGATTTACTTCCAACTTTTGGAAATCTCTTCATAAGTCATTGGGGACTCGCTTAGATATGAGTACCGCCTATCATCCACAGACCGACGGTCAAAGTGAACGAACGATTCAAACGCTCGAGGATATGTTACGAGCTTGTGTAATTGACTTTGGTGATAGCTGGGAGAATCATTTACCGTTAGTGGAATTCTCTTACAACAATAGTTATCATACAAGTATTCAAGCAGCACCGTTTGAAGCTTTGTATGGTCGCAAATGTCGTTCACCAGTTTGCTGGGCTGAAATTGGTGACAGTCAGATAACAGGTCCTGAATTGGTGCACGAGACAACAGAAAAGATAGTTCAAATTCGGAACCGTATGGCAGCGGCTCGGATCGACAGAAGAGTTATGCTGACAAACGTCGAAAACCGTTAGAATTTCAAGTAGGAGACCGAGTTCTTCTAAAGGTATCACCTTGGAAAGGTGTGATACGATTCGGCAAGCGCGGAAAGCTTAGTCCACGTTACGTAGGACCTTTTGAAATTCTGAAAAGGATTGGTCCGGTTGCGTATCAACTCAAACTACCGGATGAACTCAGTGGAGTTCATGATGTTTTTCATGTTTCAAACTTAAAGAAATGTCTTTCTGATGAGACATTGATTGTACCGTTGGAAGAAATACAAGTAGATGAACAGAATTGAAGAACCGGCAGAAATCATGGACCGAGAGGTCAAACAACTGAAGCAAAGCAAGATTCCGATAGTCAAAGTTCGATGGAATTCAAGACGTGGTCCTGAATTCACATGGGAACGGGAAGACCAAATGATGAAGAAATATCCTCATCTATTCAAAACAGCTACTGCTAACACTGAGAGCGCACGTTAAATTTCGGGACGAAATTTCCTTCAACAAGGGGATGACGTAATGCTCCACACATCAACACTGAAAAATTTCAAACTGTAAGCACAAACATTTTATTTTATTCAATTGATTTTGCTACAAACATTTGTGCTAACATTACATTCTATATATTTTATGTGCTACATTTCATATGTTACATGTTATGGTAGTACATACATGATTGGTTACACACATTTTGCTATGTGCGGGGTTGCATAGTACAAACAGTTATAGACACTCACTATGTGTGAGGTTACACAACACACATTTTGCTATGTGCGGGGTTGCATAGTACAAACGGTTATAGACACTCACTATGTGTGAGGTTACACAACACAGTACGATCAAACACAAACAGTCACAGTTAGGTGAACTAACTAGTGTACACGCAAACAGTCACATTGAACGATCACATTTGAGTTGTGATGTTGCAAGCATTAGACTTTGTGTGTGAGTACACACAAGCACACAGAATGATCAAATCACATTAACACGTACGATTTAAACTCGTAAGTAGTTTTCTAACTACTCCTAACATTTTCTAATTTTCGGGACGAAAATTCCTTCAACAAGGGGATGATGTGACAATCCGACTTTTTGAGTTAACCTAGTTAACCAATGTAGGCCCAATAAGACCAATTAAGGCCCAACAAGACAGGTTAGGCCCAAGGAAATCAAGGAAGGCCCAACAAGACAAGTTAGGCCCAACAAGGCCAAAGAAGGCCCAGGAAGGCCCAGTAAGGCCAATGAGGCCTAAGGTAGGCCCAATGAGATCAAAATAGGTCCAATGGTATTTAAGAGGCCCAATTTGATAAATCAAAGCTTGAAACTAGTTCAATTACTCCGATTAGTGACAATTCGGGATTGTTGGGTTCAATTTTGTAAACCGAAATGTTATGTTATTATTAAAAATAAAATACAAGGGTTGGAAATTATTGAGATTAGTTTTGATATAGTTAAATTGCTAAGTTTGGATTTATAATTGGATTAAAGATTCAATTTTGATCTTAGTGGTCAAAATTCGAAAGGGGATTAGCAATTAAATTCGAAATTGGAGTTATTAGGTTGAAATTGATTGAAGAAACTTTTCAAGTATCGTCTATTAATGCATAGTAACAGCAATCATAAGTTATTAGAGCATTAAGTTGTGGAATTAAACTCAAATGGCATCCAAGAGTTGTAACCGTAGACACCATGATTGAATTCGTTAAATTCGATAATGATGCTCACAATTGAGGGTTCCTAACATTTAGTCGACACATTTAGAGAATACTACAACCAGCAATTGAGTCGCAGAAGCAGTAAACAGAAGATTCGATCGGGACTTAGGCCGAACACCATCCTTAAGAAGAACTACATCAATCGGACATCGAAACAGGTAATTCTCGACATCTACTACACCTAAAGGATCCGAATAAGGTTGATCCTAAGTCAATTTTAACTGGAAACATCGAATAATATGAACTTCAGTTCTAGGGTTCATCATGTTTGGTGTTTTGGGGATTTTTAACTAAAAGTGGTTAAAAATCAAATTAAATTATATGGGTAGTTTCAGAAACATCCGACTGAACTAAAATGTATCTCAATTTCAGGAATCAATCACAAATATAGTGATTTCGATTCTAGGGTTCTTGAGAAGTATACGATTTGGGGATTTCGGGTTAATAGTGATCGATTTTCAAAATAAATCATTCAGTGAGTTTCGAAATCATTAGAGTAAGGAAAACCCTAGGATTTAGTACATTATCAGTATCGAATTTATTGAATTTGAGATTTAGAATTTGGAACTTGAGTTCGAATCTGGGAAAACTCAATTAAACGGGTTATAATGGTTTATTTTCGAATTAAACTAACCTGCATGGTCGGTTGGATTCCAGGAACAGAATCCCTAAGGTTTTAGGATTTATCGAATTTGAATTCGTGTTCAATTTGGGAGTTGAAGCTTCGGCTATAATATCAAATGGGGTTTGAATTGAAGGAGTGTTTAAATAGATTAATTCCTGATGTTTATCGCGATACCCTAGCGGGCGAGACTGGCAGCATGTGTGTGTTGAGTTGGGGGTCACGGGTTCGAGCATGGCTTGGGCCGGTTTTTGATAAAAATGCCATTTTTGGTATTTTTGATATAACTTTCCCATACGAACTCCGATTTGATCCGTTCAAGTTGCGTTGGAACCGTAACGGGAATACGAACACCTTGAAATGGTAAAATTCATATTTTAACCCGAAAACGAAATCGCGTATAATTACGATTATTTAAATAAAATCAAATATGATTTTATTTAAACGATTTCAAAAACACGCGTATTTACGTATTCACATTTCCAACACTTTAGCATACGTGTGTTAACACGTATGTGATTTCAAGCACAAAACGATAATTCGAATAACACTAAGTTATTGTTTAAACACAGATCCTTCGTAAGAGGATTCTCTATACGATTTCACGCGTATTGATCATTCTGCAATCATCAAAGGTGCGTACACGGCCCCTTTCTTATTTTAAACTGTTTTGGGGGAGAAAACATGTGCAACAAACTCTTTTTAGATACATATCACTTGCATGAGTTAGCTGTTTACATTATGTGACAACATAGCAATTGAAAGTCCTTACACACCTCGAACCGTTTAGTTTGCTGTAATGCAAAGCGTGGTAGTTGGAAATAGATCTATTAGGTTTGACAAACCTCACCTGGTAGATGGGATCTACGCAGGTGTTTGACTGACCAAACACATTTTACTATTGTTGTGCTAGACAATAGTGGCAAGGCAAAAACATGCTATAGCATGGCAATTCGTCAGCTTCGGTGTCGACCACTTATGTAAATAGTTTATATGACTAGCTATCATGACTGTGCATGTGTGATTATGTTATCTACAACTTGATATTCAAACTGTTGTTTTGAACATTGTGAATACTTAAAACCTGTGTTATGCACCAACCTTTGTGTTGACTTGATTTACATGTTTTCTCAGGACGCTAAGGTGCGCATTAAAGCTGGCATGGACTAGGAGATAGAGTCGCATGCATTTTAAACATTTTAGATATTTGGATTTAAACATTTGGAACTTTGTATTGTATTTTACATTTTTCAACTGTTACTGGTTTTATAACGCTTCCGCAAATTTTGAAAACTCTGATGTTATGGTTTAAAGACCAAAGTATGTTTTGAAATTCATATAGAGGTCTTCGTTATGTCTAATGATCTGAGATCCTGGTTTGTCACGTTCCCAAACGGTATGATTCCGTTAGTTGGAAATTGGGGGTGTGACAGTGTATGTTTAATACCCAAAATAACGTACCATTCAATGTTGTGTATAAAACTATGACCCAAAATAACGTACTGTGTATATTTAAATCCCATAATAACGTATTACCCAAATTATTACTATTACCACTTCATTTTTTGGTAGTTGATCTCTTTACATTATCCGCAACCTTAGTTATAATATGCCACATTCATAATCTATGCCTGCTAATAGGCCAAACAGCTTCTATAGCCTGTTTGATAGCAACATTTTGGTCCGTCACTACAACCTTTGGGGGAAACCAAAAAGCATTTGTAAAATGAAAGCATAATATAATATCAAAACATATTATAAGCTACACGACATACTATTAAGAAATTTCTATCATTTACTTGTTAGTCCAGAATGTTGCATCAAATGAAACAACATCACCAAAAATAACATAATTCTTTTTAGTATGTCCATCAGCCCAAAACAAACGCCTAAGCTGATTTTTATTGTCCTTGGTGTACTCAAACGAAAAATCAGGGACAAATTCCTTCTTCTTCAATAACATATTGACAATCATGTCCGCATCATATTTCCCAAGAAACAAATTTATTTGTTTATTTGAAATTCTTACAATCCACAGATGTAACTCCAACCTTCTCAAACCCCCATACTTTATACACATTATATTAAACGCTCTAACCGGACTAATATTATGCTTGGACATTGAACACATCAACTTCATCTGCTCGTATGTTAACTTCCTACATGATGGCAATACGTGGATATCATCTTGTGAAACAAGACTGTGATTGTGTTCTTTTACAAATTTGCTGATATTAAATGTCGCTCCATCATGTGATTTTAAAACAATGTGAGCTAAACATACAGTTATTTGACTAGGCGTGTTCCTATATTTGATTTTCTTTTCTTTCTCGTCCTTATTTTCATTTGAATTACAATCTCTTGTCGGTTAATGTCCCTCCTTGGAACATACAATGTATTTTATCTTTATAACCTTGCCATAACAAATCTGAGAACCTCTGCGAGTTGTAAAACCACCTTTTATTGCATATGTTTGGTAAAATTCAAATGCATGTTCAGCAGAAGGGAAAACCATCCTTCTTGTGGTTTGCACGATTTCGGGACATTAGGTTTATAAAAATGCTTTCCTGATGTTGGTGATATGCATTCTAAACCAACACATAACTGATCAATATGAAATCCTGCATTAAAATAATCACGTACCAAACTTATCCTATATCAAAATGACAATAATAAATTACGTACCAATTAAGGAAACCATATACTACATATTACACATGCTGCATTTACTTAATCACGTACCACACACGTTCCGCTTGAAACATAATATAAAAATGTCATCAATAACTTGAAAAAATCCATCATGTATATACTAATTTCGTTCTTAATCATAATAATAAACTAATAATAACATACCACTTATATAATGTACAATTGATGATCGGTAACAAATAAAATTCAATGCACATTTAAAAATCAATATTAATTACGTTCCTACTCTGTAAATTATAACTATAAATAACGTACCATCTATATCAGATATAACAATAACATAAAAATTAGATCCAAAACTTCAAATATGCATAATGACATGAACTAATTTTATATATTAATGCAAACAAAAAAAATTTACGTCGTTCTCGATTCATCTATCTTCATGATACACCTAATTACAAAAATCATCTGCTAAATATAAAAAAAAACATGTTTAGGTCAAACAATGTACCTTCGCGATCTCTATCCACGTCCATTTAACGTATAACAACAAACCTTTCTCTAATTTTTTTTCTCAATTTAAAATTGCAGCAAAAAATAGAGTGAATTCCTGAATTCGTATGAAAATTTTTAAAAAGTAACTGATTCCATGTTTGTCGCACGTTGCCGTAATTAAGATAATCGTTTCTTAAAATACTTTGTGTTTCAATTACAAAAATAAGCCTCCGGGTACCATTTTAGAATTACATGTCATATGTTTCTTAAAATGTTTTGTAAATTTTTTTATTAATGTAAGTGCACCTTACATTAATTACATAAATTAAAAAAAAAAGAAAAAAGCTACACCTTTAGATTTACTTTAATGTGGGCCCCAAATTAATAAAATATAGCTATTCGGTTAATGCAATAGAAAGGGTTAATTTTTTATCATCTCTCTTTGTATATTTATATATATGTCACATCTTTCAGTGCCGTTAAATGACCGTTTTTCGTGAAAACCGTAAACCAAACCGTTCTCTACGGTTTCAAAGTTTTGGAATCGACCGGCCAAATGTTTTGAAAAAAACGACTATGAGACCAAACCAATGACCGTTTGGGCAGTTTGAAACCGAACCGTGAACACCCCTAATCGCAATCAGATGACAGAGGAAGAGCTACAAAAGACTATGGAAATCGGAGAGCTAATGGGCTTTAAAACATAAAATTTTGAAGTTCAACAAAGACAGATGATTCAAGGTACACGTGCTGAAAATGTGAAACAATGAATATCATGACTTTAAACATCAGGGAGATCAAGAGTGAGCGAAAGAACTCTTGGATAAGGCGACTAAAAAGGGAACAAAAACTATCGTTTATCGCTATTCAGGAAACCAAGTTAAATGATGTATCAAAAATTCCGGTTCACAGTTTATGGGACATGTCACAATTTGATTTTGATGCGGTGGAAGCAGAAGGAAGATCTCGAGGTTTAATGTGCATTTGAGATAAGTCTAGTATTACCAAAAAAGGAGTCCATAAAGTAAAAAAGAAGTTTTCCTCATTAAAGATTCTGTCAGGAGTCCAAGAGAGCATCTATATTGCAAACATCTATAGGCCAAAGTCTCCTTCTCACAAAAGAAGGGTCTAGCAAGCAATCATTTCATTAAAATCTTGATTTCATGGTATCTTGGTGATTCTAGGGGACCTCAATGCAGTAAGATTCCAACATGAAAGATTCAATTCTGTATTTTGCCAATCCTCAGCATCTGATTTTAATGAATTCATCCGCATCGTGGATGTGTTTGAACTTAAATTTGGTGGTCGTAGGTTCACATACCTTGCAAATAATTGTGAAAACATAAGTAAAAGTATTTTCCGTACCACAACCATTAGGAATATAGAATCCATATCAAAGAAAGGTCTAACTGTTGGAATAGTCGTATCCATTGCTAGTATACAAAGTCAACAGATTTCAATGAATACAATAGGATTTATGGCTGCACAAACTGTTGAGAACCGTTTTAGATCTGGTCCAAGACGCTACGATGCCATTATTATATATAAATGGACCTTTTGTTGAGGCGCTTTTGTATAAGTGTAGCAGGGCTTCTTATATAAGACGATCTATTTTTACTTACCTCATGTGCTATGGCTCGAATCTGTAGTCAATCTTATTTCCAGTAGGGACAGTTGACAACTGAATCCTATTTTTTCCATTATTTTCATATATGCAATAGTACCAAAAGAAGGCCCGGTCCTAATTCGTTCAAGTAAACTTGATAGTATACTAGTATGTAGGAAATTTCTTGACAATTGGCCCATGACTTCTCTCACAACCCTACCTAGAATACAATCAGACCATTGCACAGTTGTCATGAAATCAAATTCTCCATATTATGGGCAATCATCTTTTGAATTATATTCCTCTTGGTTTAGCAAATCGGGTTTTGATGATGTTGTTCAATTGGCGACATTGAAGTGGATTCATTAGTTCCTGATAGAACTATGCTATTAAAACTCTAACAGATCATCTTCAAAGCTGATCTCCAATCTAGGATTGCTATTCAAAAGGAAAAAGGACTTAAGGAAGTTTCTGCTCGAATTTATTTCATAATATGGCCTTGTGACTATTTGATAAGTTAGTGTAATATTAAGTTTTGATAATTAAACAATAAGCCCTTATGTATAATACGTTGCAATTATCAATTTATTGATAATTGCATTATAGTCCATCCATGGCAGCATTTTGACGGACAATATTTCCCTTACATAAAACAATATATATGGAGACATATTACACTAATTCTTCTTAATGTCCAAATAATCATTTCACTTACATAATGAAATCTCTAATCAAATTAATGAGAAGGAAGAACACCATACATATGAATTCTCCATCATAACTTTGGACATGAAAGAAGATTAGAGAATCACTACAATGATAATATCATAATGAACATGATTGAATCTTCAAACAAGTAAGTATCTTTATGTTATTGATTGATGTTTGCATATGAATATTTTATTGAATTGATTAACAATCCGCTAACGTTGTTGAAATAATCAACATGTGGTATTAGAGCGTGGTTGAATTTAAGGATCATGTTCTTGATTATATCCTACGCAAATAACATGTTGAGGGATTTGTTTTCTAATTCAATGAAAGTAGATATAAAACTTTTGAATCGCATTCAGAAGGAATACGTTTGTTTTCTTTAACCCATCTTTCATTATAATATCTTTCATAATTTAAACAATTTTCCCCTACTGTCACTGCATCAAAAGATAACGAAGCGATGCATGTAATTTTTAGGGACAGTTAATTTGTCACTGGATGGTTTCTCGAATACTATTCACATCATATTTTTCGTCAATTAATCAAGTGTTTCCATTTTGGACACTTTTTCAATATGTTAATTGATAAACTAATTATGATGGAATAAAGTTTCATGATCAATTAATAATTAATCATGATGGATGGTGTTTACATAAAAGAAGAGTCAATGATTCATCTCGGTCGTAAATTTTCTTTTGATGTAACTAACACAGTAACCACCAAAATTTGATTTTGGTAAAACTACTTGAGTCTTTTAGCAGTTGAATAAAAGTGTCCTCATGGCAATTAAAATCGACTTTGACAAATGAAGATGATAAGTTCCTTTTTCATGTGGGTAATTTTCTGATCAGTATTTTATTATTAATGGTTCAAACAGTGGCGAGATTTAACATATATATATAAACTATGATTATCAAGAAATGATTTAATTTTGTTTATGGATTATCAAGTTGTGAATAATACACTACTAGCCTGTATTAATTCATTAACTAGTATAGCCAACCACAATTAACAAACGATTGAAACCGTTTGTGGATTACCATGATCTACCACAAAAATAAGTCCTCATAATAATAATAATAAAATAATATATGTCCTTTCACGTAAACTCAAGTGATGGAGCCAACAGGATATTGTTTGATTAATAAGAAAGGCTTAAAAATATATTGTCATTTAGATTTGTGATGCATAATTATTTAAGTTCAAGTGATTGAACCAACGAGATATTACTTGAATTATATGAAATGACTGAATAACATATCGTTATTATATTATTTTTTCAATCGATGAAATAATTAAACAACAAATTGATTGACACAAACACAGGTTTCTTTCTTTTTATCTATATATTTATCACATTAGTCAATAGTGAGGTATGGGTGTTTAACTATGCTCGTATTTATTTGAAGTCTTATTGTTAACAAATACCAACAGGATGTTATTAATATAATAAAGACTCGTTACTAACATTGCAAAAGGTGACATAGTGTAGTAAATATATACGTTTAACGTTTAATAATTATGAGTTATTTTACTCGTTCTTATTTGAAGTCTTTATTGATAACAACTACCAACAGAAAGTTATCGATATAATAAAGAGTTGTTAAATACTTAATTTAATGATGATAAATATCTAACATTACTCATGCTTGTTTTAAGTCTTATTGATCACGAGTACCAACGGAAAGTTATCAAAATAATGAGACTTATTACCAACCAATTGTTTTGGTGTTCACAATAAGTTTCTAATTTATTATCATATTTTGATTCCTTAACTTGATTTTTTATTATAAAATATTTAATATGAGCATTTAACTAATAATTATATATACCTGAAGATGAATGGGAGTATTTATGATTGCTCATTAATAAAAGCCTATAAGTTATTAGCTATACTAGTTTTAGTCTTTGTAAACTCTAAAGACGATAAGAAATCAACATCGGAATATTAACTCACTTAAAAAAAGTCTTCTATTTCGGAGAAGTCATAAGCAAAACTTAAAAGACGACCTTAACCATTATGGTTGAACTTGTGGCAGAGTAATATGTTATTTCCCAAATAATGCTACTAAAAGATTAGTTAATTGACTAAAATTAAATACTACATCTGAAGGCCATTAAAGTTCATATTTATGCAATTATCTTTTGTGCGAGAACTTGTGAAAGACAAATATTTGTATTGAGTATATTATGACATATATAGCGCTAGCAAACTCTCTTACAAAAGGTATACCACCGATAAGTTTTAAAGAACTTGTACTTAGTATGAGTTTGTGAAAAGTGCTACTTATTTTTAAAGCTCATTGATGTATCATGGAATTGTCACTTAATGGGTACCATATATATGCATGTGACTATACTCATAATTTGTCTATCAATACGTTTGTTTACATATAATTGTGCACACTTATGTAACTATTAGAAAACCTTTAATTATAACTCCCTAATCAATGGCTAATTGGATTAATGTAATCATAGCTTCATAAGAGTGCTAACATATAATTGGTATTGGTCACATGTTCAAAATAACATGCTTAAACATATCTTTTTACATTAGTATTATTATGAAGTTTTGACGTAGTAATTAAACTAACTCATGGCCAACTTATTCTTAATCAATAGTCAACTGGCCAAGTGAGAGAATGTTGGAATTTATTTCATAATATGGCCTTGTGACTATTTAATAAGTTAATTTAATATTAAGTTTTGATAATTAACCAATAACCCTTATGTATAAGTTGTTGCAATTATCAATTATTGATAATTTATTATAGTCCTTCCATGGCAACATTTTAATGGACAATATTGACCTTACATATAAATATATATATGGAGATACATTACACTAATTCTTCTTAATGTCCAAATAATCATTTCACTTACATAATGAAATCTCTAATCAAATTAATGAGAAGTAAGGAAGAAAACCATACATATGAATTCACCATCATAACTTGGACATGAAAGAAGATTAGAGAATCACTACAATGATAATATCATAAAGAACGTGATTAAATCTTCAAACAACTAAGTATCTTTACGTTATTGATTGATGTTTACTTGTGTATATTTGATTGAATTGATTAACGATCCGCTAACGTTGTTGAAATAATCAATAATTCGAGGAATTATTGAATTGTACATTACACGTTGATTGGGATTAATCAAGCGTGCAAACATTCGTAAAACACGAACACAAACGATCACCGATAATTTGAAGAATTATCGAAACACACACGAGTCTCACGAACGTTGGTGAACAAACCATTGGATAATAATAAAAGTCCTAACGATGTTAAGCGACGAGTTATAAGCATGAAATGATCGAAAACGGATCGAAACGATGAAATTGGGCCTATTGGGCTTGTCTAGAGTTCTAGGCGGTACGCCTGAGCCCAACAAGTGAACCTAGGCGGTACGCGCGAGAAGAGAAGGAGAGCCTCGGATGCCAAGCTCTCGCGCGGTATGCCTGGCCTCAGTGAGCCACGTCAGGCGTTACGCCTGACAGACGCAGATAGCAAAAATGGATTTACACTCAACCTATGTCACTTTTAATCATTCTAATCCTATTTTCTCGGCCATAACACCTCTATCTCGAGTTCCTACCCCTGTTTCTTCATCATTTCACCAGCAAAACCTCCATTGATGAGCTTAGAAGCCATTGTTGAAGCTTTTTGAAGGTTTGAAGCTTGGAAGTGAAGCTTGGAAGCTTGTTTTCATCAACACCACCACTTGAACCTCCTAGGAAATCATTCCCAGAAGATTTCAGAGCTGCTTAGCACGTGTTCTAGATTTATCTCAGTGTTTTAGAGCATCGAAGGTAGTTTTACATGTTTGTTCATAGTTAGATCGTACATGCAAGGGCTAAAAACCCACATGCAAGTGTATTTGATCACATGCAACTCCGATCCGCTCACATGCACGAATTTTCAGTGGGTCTAGAGTGTTTATTGATATATTTTGAATGAGATTAATGATATAAACCATCTAGGATTGGGTTTTGTTTATTTGATGATGACATTATGCAACTTACTATATTAGGAAGCTTTTTAGTTGCATATTGGTGATTTGTGATGATCTAGACATGTTAGACATGTCTAGATGTTGTCAAATGTATGTTGAAGTGTTTAGATACACATTTGGGTATTTCATTTTGTGAAAATACGATTTTTAGATGAACTTACTATATATGGAAACTTTTGTAAATCAAAAGAGTGGTTTTGATGTTTTAGCAAGATTTGATGATTTGTGATTATTGAAATATGTTTAAAAATGGTTTTTAACATATGGAAACTTTGATTTTTGAAAACGGACATTTAAACAGATTCTTTCCAAATAAGGAAACTTTATTTGAGCAAAACGCCATAAATGGGGATTTATGCGCAAACGATATACTATAAGTGTTTAAACGTGTTTTTATAAACATATTAAAGGTATTAGCTTTATGAAATGTGATTTCAGAACTATACTTTACAAAAATAGAAACTTTCTAAATATGGAAATTTCCCCGAAACGGAAACGTTACGATTTTCGAAACATGACTTATGCGAAAACATCGCGATTAGAGTCATAGGATGCATGTAGATGTCCTACTTGTACTTATGAAACATTAAACGGACAAAACGCAACAAACGTGTCACCAACGATTCGTCGAGTCAACACACACTCGGTTGAGCACACCGACACTTGGAGTTGTATGGGATACAACACACCACAAAACACATACTCACACCTATATGGTTATCGATGCTTACTAGCAGGACTGCTAGCACTCGCAGGTAGTGAACATATATAAACCAGAACTGCTTTACCAGGTGAGTTCACAGCCCCTTTTTCTATTTTCTACCTTTGGGGGAGAAAACATTGCATACAAACTACTTTTGAACAACATACATACTTTTTGGTTACATTTGTACACGCTAATATCGCGTATATGCATATGTGTGGCACTCATCCACAAAACTGATAAGTCCTCATTAAACACATCTTGAACCGTTAATAGCTCGTAGTGCATAGCGTAGTAATTCTAAATTGTACTATTTGGGCCTGACAACATTGCCATATCTTGTTGGATGGATATGGTGGGAGGCAGCATGTTAGCTTCGGTTGCGAACCCGCATATAGTATAACACATATTGACTAGCTATCAATGAATATTGCATTGTATTGAAATCTAGACATGCAAAACACTTTCTTTAAACATTTTGATGTTTACCGCTGAATACAAACCTGTGCTCTCACCAACCTTTGTGTTGACCTTTTTCTTGCATTTTTCTCAGGTAACTAAGGCACGCGCACAAGGATTAGGATGCTAGGCTGGAGTCACATGCATCTGCTTAAGTGTCTTAGGATATTGAGAATATCTATCGTTTAATTTTGATATGTATTGATAACCAATTAAACCGCTGTTGCAAACTTTAATCTTATGTTATTTTGAAAACTATTCTATTAATGCTTCCGCAACTTATTAATTAAACTGTTTTGATAACTTACATAACTTCCGCAACTCTGATTTTATAAACTATTTTGTCTACGTATTTGGATGTACGTATGAAACCAGACATGTTGGTTTCGCAACACTGTGTGACCGGAGACTGCTATCCTGACAGTCTGTCGTTCGCGCCCTCGGAAGGGACGAGATTTCTCGGGGTGCGACAGATTGGTATCAGAGACCTCCGGTTATCGCGAATTATGTTTGCATTTAGTGAACTTAGGCTATAACCATTAGTCTCCAGGCAACACATAGTGCTTAGTATTGTGATACTTGCATACATGATCGTACATATACTTAGTACGCACATTATAGTTACATGACGGGGAGGAGCCGATAGCTCCAACACCACTCGCATCACCACTACCAGTGACCGTAGAGTCACCTGACCCGTATCCCCGACCCTCTAAGGGGAGTGAAACGGACGATTCCGAGAAGGATTCTGATAGGAACCCTGATGAGGATCCACTGATAGGAATTTTGTCTATGCATAACATTACATGGTTCTTTTCAGTACCTATCGCACACACTACATTAGTCATTAGACGAACACTAACGCTTATTCTCGCTATGAAGATCATGGCCGGAAGACTCGGAGGACACAGAAATGCGGGAGGACGTGGAAACATCAGTCTGACCCAGCTAAATTGAACGTGCTCATCAACGAGCGACTTGAAGAGGCACTTGCTGCACAAGAAGCTACTAGCAATCAAAAGCCACTGAACCAAGGTGACGAGTCTTATTTTACATTCACCTTGCACCACAATCACTCATTTCCATTTCAACGCGTTTACCCAATACTGAACCAAACACTATTCTTTGCATATCTCAGGAGCATATCCTAACCCGCCTCTCGGCACATTCAAGATGATTCTGGATTGCAAACCTCACTCATTCAATGGTACGGAGGGTGCCGTTGGACTGTTACGTTGGATAGAAAAGGCGGAATCGGCCTTTGCAATGAGCAATTGCAGGAACGAAGACAGAGTCAAGTTTGCTGCTGGAACTCTTGAGGGAGCCGCCCTCACGTGGTGGAATGCAAATGTCCGAAACCTCGGGCTCGATGCAGCCAACGCCCTACCAAGGGAGGATTTCAAGTGGATGTTAAACCGATAATACTGTCCTCGCGGTGAAGTGCAGAAACAAGAGACTGAATTCTGGATCCACAAGATGATTGGTTCCTAGGTCGAGGCATACACTACCCGATCATATGAGCTGGCACACCTGTGCCCGGAGATGGTAACACCAGCCTACAAACACATTGAGAAGTATATTCAGGGACTGCCACCTCAAATTCAGGGCATGGTACTTTCTGCTAACCCTGTCACCATGCAACAAGCTATGTGATTAGCACACAAACTCACTGACTCGGCTGTTGCACAAGGACTCTTACCACCTCGTGGTGCAGTAACCAAGACCCCAAACAACAAACGCAAATGGGATAACACCCTAAGCAAACTGTCCACACTTCAACAACCACCACAACAGTGCAAGTTTGGATCAACCCAAGCTTACACCCCACCTATCCCAACCATCCAGAACCAAGGAGGATATGCAGGAAAACATCCCAAATGCCACAAGTGCAATTTTCATCATGCACAGCGTCAATGTGGCATCTTTCAATGCCAGCGCTGCGGAAAAATGGGACATGTAGCTAAAGACTGCAGGGGCGAACTAACGGCCAAAACCCCACAACAGCCATAACCACAGCCACAGGGAGCATCGAAGGGGTGCTATGAATGTGGGTAACCAGGGCACTTCAAGAAGGATTGTCCACACCTGAAAACAACAACAACAATCAACAGAACAATAACAATGGGAACAACGGTACGAGGGGACGAGCCTTCGTGATAGGGGCAAAGGATGCCAGAAAAGGTTACGAACCTTGCAACAGGTACATATCTTCTAAACAATCATTATGCTTCGGTTCTGTTTGATACTAGAGCTGAGAAAAGCTTTATATCTACGGATTTTAGTGAGATACTTGCCATAACCCTGACACCCTTAGAGGTTGAATATACAGTAGAGCTAGCTGATGGTAAATTGATTGTAACTAAGCACATTCTGAGGGAATGAACTCTAGGCTAGCAAATCACAAATTTAAGTTTGACCTCATGCCAGTTACACTAGGAAGTTTTGATGTTGTAGTGGACATGGATTGGTTGGCTGAAAACCAAGCTGAGATCATTTGCCACGACAAAGTTGTACGCATACCTCTCCCTAGTGGAGAAACCCTAGACATCAACGGTGAAAAGAGAGACACTCCTCTTAACATCATCTCGTGCATGAAAGCTCACAAATGCCTGCGAAAGGGATGCACAACCATTCTGGCGCTTATCACTGACAAGACCGAAGAAGAGAAGAAAATAGAAGACATCCCAGTCGTATGCGACTATCCTGACGTATTCCCTGAGGATTTACCAGGACTACCACCACCTCGACAAGTGGAGTTCCGCATAGACCTCACGCCGGGAGCAGCACCTATCGCACGAACACCCTATCGACTTGCACCTTCGGAGATGCAGGAACTGTCCAATCAACAGCAATAGTTGCTGGACAAGGGTTTCATTAGACCAAGTTTCTCACCTTGGGGAGCTCCGGTCTTGTTCATAAAGAAAAAGGATGGCACGTTCCGTATGTGCATCGACTATCGGGAGTTAAACAAAGTAACAATCAAGAACCGTTACCCCTTACCTCGTATCGTTGATCTGTTCGATCAGCTACAAGGATCAAGTTACAACTCTAAGATCGATCTGCGATCTGGGTACCATTAACTGAGAATTCAAGAGGAAGATATCCCCAAGACTGCTTTTCGCACACGGTATGGCCATTATGAGTTTTTGGTCATGCCATTTGGCCTAACTAATGCACCCGCAGTATTCATGGACCTCATGAATAGAGTGTGCCAACCCTACCTAGATAAGTTTATCATTATTTTCATTTATGATATTCTCATCTACTCCAAAACCCAGGAAGAACACCAAGAGCATCTTCAATTGGCTCTTGAACTGCTACGGAAGGAGAAGCTGTACGCTAAACTCTCCAAATGCGACTTCTGGATTCGAGAAGTCCAATTCTTAGGTCATGTTGTAAATGAACAAGGAATTCATGTTGATAAGTCTAAAGATAGAGGCAACCAAGAATTGGGAAGCACCAAAGACCCCAACTGAGGTGCGAGAATTCCTAGGCTTGGCAGGCTATTATCGACGATTTATTGAAGGATTTTCAAAGATAGCCCAACCACTCACATCTTTAACCCATAAACACAAGAAATATCTCTGGACTGACAAACAAGAAGCTGCATTCCAACTTCTCAAGCAGAAGCTCTGTAGTGCACCTATCTTATCTCTTCCTGATGGAACAGACGACTTCGTAGTATACTGCGATGCCTCAATACAAGGACTCGGCTGTATGCTGATGAAGCGAGAGAAGGTGATCGCATATGCTTCTCGACAACTGAAAGTCCACGAGAAAAACTACACCACCCATGACTTGGAACTTGGAGCCGTGGTTTTTGCACTCAAGATCTGGAGACACTACCTGTATGGTACAAAGTGTACGATATACACTGATCACAAGAGTCTCCAAAACATATTCGAGCAGAAGGAATTATACATGCGACAACGTCGCTGGCTCGAACTCCTGAACGACTATGAGTGTGCTATCAAGTATCACCCGGGGAAGGCCAATGTAGTGGCTGATGCCCTAAGTCAGAAGAATACCTCGAAACCCAAGAGGGTATGAGCCTTGCAGCTTACTATCCATCCCAATCTCCGTGAACAGATACGTGTTGCACAGCTAAAGGCACTTAAAGCAGAAAACTTAGTGGCCGAATCATTAAGGGGAATGGAGCAACAACTAGAAGTCAAAGCCGATGGCTTACATTATTTCAAGGAACGCTTCTGGGTTCCACGGCACGGAAGCCTACGAGACCTTCTGATGGACGAGGCTCACAAATTTCGATATTCCATTCACCCTAGATCTGATAAGATGTATCATTATCTTAAGATACTCTACTGGTGGCCACACATGAAAGCCGATATTGCCACCTATGTGGACAAATGCCTAACTTGCGCCAAAGTAAAAATCGAGTACCAGAAACCCTCTGGATTACTCACACAACCTGAGATCCCCATGTGGAAGTGGGAATAAATATCTATGGACTTCATTACCAAATTACCCCGTACTCCTAGTGGATGTGACACTATCTGGGTAATTGTGGACCGACTAACTAAGTCAGCGCATTTCCTTGCGATCAAGGAAAACGACAAGATGGAAAAACTAGCCAGAATCTATGTCAAGGAAGCAGTCTCACGTCATGGAGTGCCAATCTCCATCATTTCGGATCGGGACGCCAGGTTCACTTCTAACTTCTGGAAATCGTTGCAAAAATCGCTTGGTACGCGGTTGGATATGAGCACAGCATACCACCCACAAACTGATGGCTAGAGCGAACGCACAATACAAACACGCGAAGATATGCTACGAGCGTGTGTAGTAGACTTCGGAAACAGTTGGGAAACTCACTTACCGTTGGTGGAATTTTCCTATAACAACAGTTACCACACCAGCATCAAGGCAGCGCCTTTTGAGGCACTCTATGGCAGGAAATGCCGATCACCCATCTGTTGGGCGGAAGTGGGCGACAGTCAACTCACTGGCTCGGAACTTTTACACGAAACGATGGAGAAAATCGTGCAAATCAGAAACCGCATGGCAGCAGCTCGAGATCGTCAGAAGAGCTATGCCGACACACGGCGAAAACCTTCAGAATTTCAGGTAGGAGATAAAGTCCTTCTGAAAGTTTCGCCATGGAAAGGCATCATTCGTTTTGGCAAACGAGGCAAACTTAACCCACGGTATATTGGACCTTTCGAGATCCTGAAGAGGATTGGTCCAGTGGCATACCAGCTCAACCTACCAACCGAAATCGATGGAGTTCACAACGTATTTCACGTCTCAAACTTGAAAAGTGTCTATCTGACGAAACACTTGTAGTTCCACTGGATGAGATTCATGTGGATGAACAGCTACGGTTCGTGGAAGAGCCGGTAGAGATCATGGACAGTGAGGTCAAACAACTCAAACAGAGTAAGATCCCGATTGTTAAAGTTCTATGGAAATCGAAACGCGGACATGAATTCACGCGGGAATGTGAAGATCAGATGATGCGTAAATATCCCCATCTCTTCAAAAAGACAACGTCGAACTCCGACAACAACAAATAAATTTCGGGACGGAATTCCTTTCAACCAGGGGATGATGTGACAACTGGAAAATTTTTGTTTCTCAAACACTCTTGCTTCTCAAACACCATCAACAACAGCCAAATTTTGGGATGAAATTTCTTTCAACAAGGGGATGATGTGACACCCGGCAATTTCAGGTAAATTGCGACTCTTACATTCTTTATATTTCACAGTCATACTTGTTGCATTTCATTTAATTATGTTTAATTAGATGAGTCAAACACACACAACTGCGAGACGATAGTTCGATGAATTATCGAATCATACATTGCACATTGGTCTTGGAAACCAAGTGTGGCAAACACTAACACAAACACAATTGAATTGTGTATCACACGTTGATTAGGATAAATCCAGCGTGCAAACACTTCGTAACACACGAACATCAACTATCGAAGATAATTCGAGGAATTATCGAAACACACACACGAGCCTCACGAACGCTGGTGATCAATCAAACTATGTGTTATTATATGATTATGTGCTAAGCATGCATTAGGTGTTTAGGATAAACGTTAGGAATCAAGTACGAGCGAAATCGAATCATCGGAATCGAAAAACAAGAAAATGGACTCATCGCGGTACGCGAAGGTCCCTTGGCAAAAGGCTTAGCGGTACGCGAAGCAAACCAGGAGTCGAGACTCCCGAATCCCATAGCGGTACGCGAAGAATAATTCTGATCGGCCTTCGCGGTACGCGAAGGCAATGCAGATCAAAATTTCTTATTAAACCAACCCCTTTCATTTTCAGTCGAACTTCTTCCATTTTCTCCAACTCTCTTTGTCAATCCTCGACCCAAATCTCTAAAAATCAGTCCCAAACCTTGGTTGACACTATTGGAAGCCATCCTTGGTGGTTTGAAGCCATTGGAGCATCATAGGAGTTCTTGAAAGCCATCAACACATTGAAGAATCATGTCTATCCATTTCCATTTCCAGGACCTGTTGCATCTGTTATAACTCGAATCCTAGCATCAAAGGTACTTTTACTTGTTTAATAGTTGTTAGATTGTACATGCAAAGGTTAAAAACCCACATGCAACTCCATATGGTTATTGTGCTCAAATTTGTTGGTGATTTGATGTATTAGATGGGTTAGATTACTGATTCTAGAGTCTAGGAATGTTAGATGTGAGTTTGGTTGAGTTGAAGGTTGATTCAATGATGATTTTGGTACACTTGCCATAAACTGAAACTTTTATGTTGCAAGTTATGGATTTGTGATGATCTAGACATGTTAGACATGTCTAGATGTTGTTAAATGTATATTGAAGTGTTTAGAAACACAATGGGATATTTGATTCTGTCAAAAACATGGTTTTGTAGAAACTTACTATCTATGGAATCTTTTCAAAATCAAAAGATGGCTTTTGATGTTTTAAAGTGTTTTGATGAACTTTGATTGATGAAACATGTTTAGAAATGATTTTTAGCATATTTAGAGACTTCGATTTGGGAAAACGAGCTTTTAAACGGGTACTTTCCATATAAGGAAACTTTATTTGGGCAAAACGGCGTAAATGATGATTTATGCGCAAACGATGTGTTTTAAATGTTAACACATGATTTGATAAACATATTAATGGTATTAGTTTCATGAAATGGGATCTCATAAATACACTTTCCTAAATTGGAAACTTTCTAAAAATGGCAACTTGTATGATTAGAGTCATAGGATGCATATAAGTGTCCTACTTGTGCTTGTGACACATTGGATGGTCATAACTCAACAATCGTGTCACCAACGATTCGTCGAGTCTCACAAGTCAACACACACACACTCGGTTGAGCACACCGACACTTGGAGTTGTATGGATTACAACACACCACAAAACACACACTCACACCTATATGGTTATAGGTGCATACTAGCATGTGCTAGCTTTCGCAGAAGTGAACACTTACACACATACCGGAACTGCTAACCAGGTGAGTTCACGACCCCTTTTTACATTTTCTACCTTTGGGGGAGAAAACATTGCATACAACTGTTTTTGAACAACATACACATTTTGGTTACATTTGTACATGCTGATATCGTATATGCATATGTGTGGCATTCATCCACAAAACTGAGAAGTCCTCATTAAACACACCTTGAACCGTTAATAGCGCGTTGCGCTTAGCGTGGTAATTCTGAATAGTACTATTTGGGCCTGACAAGCCCCACTATTGCGCGCCATATGGCCACTCCAACTGGAGGTCGGAACAGTGCATAATTGACCAAACAACATTGCCATATCTTGGATGGATATGGCGGGAGGCAGCATGTTAGCTTTGGTTGCGAACCCGCATATGGTATAACTCATATTGTCTAGCTATCAATGGATATTGCATTGTATTGAAATGTAGACCTGCATAACATTTACTTTAAACATTTGATGTTTACTGCTGACATAAAACCGGTGCTCTCACCAACCTTTGTGTTGACTCTTTTTACCGCATGTTTTCTCAGGTAGCTAAAGCACGCACTTGAAGATAGGATGCTAGGAGGGAGTCCCATGCATCAATATCATTGTCTTAGGATTTGAGAACAATTATCATTTTGTTTTATTGTGTGTTGTTAAACAATCTAAATCGCTTCCACACTGTTACTTAATGTTGATTTTTGAAAACTATTTTAGTTAACGCTTCCGCAACTTATGAACTTTATCTATGTTGATACTATCAAACTTCCGCAACCCTGATTTTACTAAACTATTTTATCCAAGTTATTGGATATACGTATGCAACCAGACATGTAGGTCTCGCAGCATTACGTGACCGGAGACTGCGATCCTGCAAGATAAGTCGAGTCGCGCCCCTGTCCGGGACGGGAGGGCCGGGGTGGGACACCGATGCCTTAACCGGAAAAACACCTCGAAACCTAAGAGGGTACGAGCTTTACAACTCACCATTCATCCCAATCTCCCCAAGCAGATACGTATTGCCCAAGTGGAGGCTCTTAAAGCAGAAAACCTAGTGGCTGAATCACTGATGGGAATGGAGCAACAACTTGAGGTAAAAACCGATGGCTTATAGTATTTCATGGAATGCGTCTGGGTTCCACATCACGGAAACCTACGAGACGTTGTGATGGACGAGGCTCACAAATCCCGGTATTCGATTCACCCTAGATTTGATAAGATGTATCATGATCTGAAGGTAGTCTACTGGTGGCCACACTTGAAAGCCGACATCGCTACCTATGTGAGCAAATGCTTGACTTGTGCCAAAGTCAAGATCGAGTACCAGAAACCCTCGGGATTACTCACACAACCTGAGATCCACATGTGGAAGTGGGAACAAATATCCATGGATTTCATTACCAAATTCCCTGTACTCCTAGTGGATGTAACACTATTTGGGTAATTGTGGATCGACTGACTAAGTCAGCACATTTCCTTGCGATCAAGGAAAATGACAAGATGGAAAAACTAGCCAGAATCTATGTTAAGGAAGTAGTCTCGCGTCATGGAGTGCCAATCTCCATCATCTCTGATCGAGATGCCAGATTTACTTCGAACTTATGGAAATCACTACAAAAGTCGCTTGGTACACGGCTGGATATGATTACAGCATACCACCCACAAACTAATGGCCAGAGCGAACGCACGATACAAAATCTCGAAGACATGCTACGAGCGTGCGTAGTAGACTTTGGTAACAGTTGGGAAACTCACCTACCATTGGTAGAGTTCTCCTACAATAACATCTACCACACAAGTATAAAGGCAGCGCCTTTTGAGGCACTCTATGGCAGGAAATGTCGATCACCCATCTGCTTGGCGAAAGTGGGTGACAGTCAACTGACTGGCCCGGAACTTGTACACGAAACGACAGAGAAAATCGTGCAAATTAGAAACCGTATAGCAGCAGCGCAAGATCGTCAAAAGAGCTATGTCGACAAACGCCGAAAGCCTCTAGAATTTCAGGTAGGAGATAAAGTCCTTCTGAAAGTTTCTCCATGGAAGGGCGTTATTCGTTTTGGTAAACGAGTCAAACTAAACGCACGGTATATTGGACCTTTCGAGATCCTGAAAAGGATTGGTCCAGTGGCATACCAACTCAATCTACCAGCTGAACTCGATGGAGTTCACAACGTATTTCATGTCTCGAACTTGAAAAAGTGTCTATCCGATGAGACATTGGTGATTCCACTGGAAAAATCTAGGTGGATGAACAGTTATGTTTCATAGAGGAACCGGTTAAAATCATGGACCGTGAGGTCAAACAACTCAAGCAAAGTCGGATTCCAATTGTCAGAGTCCGATGGAACTCGAAACAGGGACCTGAATTCACGTGGGAACATGAAGATCAGATGATGCGCAACTATCTCCATCTCTTCAAACAGACAACGTCGAACGCCGACAACAACGAATAAATTTCGAGACGAAATTTTGTGACAACCAGAAAAATTTTTGTTCTCAAACACTGCAACAGCAACCAAATTTCGGGATGAAATTTCTTTCAACAAGGGGATGATGTGACACCCGGCAATTTCGGGTAAATTGCAACTCTTACAACTTTACATTTCACATTCATACTTGTTTCATTTCATTTAATTTTGATCAATTTGATGAGTTAAACACAAGCAACTACGAAATGATTGTTCGAGGAACTATCGAATCGTACATTGCACATTGGTTTTGGAAACCAAGTGTGGCAAACACAAACACTAACACAAAAAATAATTCGAGGAAATATTGAATTGGGCATTACATGTTGATTGGGATTAATCAAGCGTGCAAACATTCGTAAAACACGAACTCAAACGATCACCGATAATTCAAAGAATTATCGAAACACACACGAGTCTCACGAACTTTGGTGAACAAACCATTGGATAAAAATAAAAGTCCTAACGATGAACGACGAGTTATAAGCATGAAATGATCGAAAACGGATCGAAACGATGAAATTGGGCCTATTGGGCTTGTCTGGAGTTCAAGGCGGTACGCCTGAGCCCAACAAGTGAACCTAGGCTGTATGTGTGAGAAGAGAAGCAGACTCTCGGATGCTAGGCTCTCGCGCAGTATGCCTGGCCTCAGTGAGCCACGTCAGGCGTTACGCCTGACAGACACAGATAGGAAAAATGGATTTACACTCAACCTATCTCACTTTTAATCATTCTAATCCTATTTTCTTGGCCATAACACCTCTATCTCGAGTTCCTACCCCTGTTTCTTCATCATTTCACCAGCAAAACCTCCATTGATGAGCTTAGAAGCCATAGGGATAATCACAGACCAATAATTACGTACCGCATTATATAACAATCACAGACCGTGTTTTTAACACACATATTACGTACAAAATGTATAATCACTATCCACATAATCACGGACCATGTTATATGAAAATCACGGACCGTTATTTAACATGCATCATTAAAGGATCAACTGTATAATCACGTACCAAACATAACAATCATGGACCACGTAAAAAAAACTATAACAATACTATACTCAAATTAAAGATAATAAAATCCTCAATTTTAAGGTTTAATTTTTTTAAAAAAAATAATAAAGTATGTAAAATGTATTTAATTTTTAAAAAACGAGTGGAACTTGTTATAACATATAAAATATGATTGTCTTCTTTTTCCCTTTTGGTTATAATTTACGCTTATTTTGTGGAGAAATGTGTACAAAGTGGGGATCACTAAATCTTAACCATTGATTAGTCTGATCAAAGGGTCCAGAATTCATCCGACATTTTGTACGTTAAGCAACATATGTATTTGATCTAGCTCCTATATACACATACATACATATATATCACACGTTCCTGTCCCACTGTTTTTTCGTGAAAACCGTAAACCAAACCGTTCTCTACGGTTTCAAAGTTTCGGAACCCACAGACCAAATGTTTTGGAAAAAAACCGACCATGAGACCAAACCGATGACCGGTGTCGGCGGAACCGTGAAGGCCCATAATCGCAATCCGATGACAACAGAGGAATAGCTACAAAAGAAATCGGAGGTCTAATGGGCTTTAAAACAGATAATTTTGAAGTTCACCAAAGACAGATGATTCAAGGTACTGGTGCTGAAAATGTGAATCAATGATTATCATGACTTTAAACATCAGTGGGGATCAGGAGTTAGCGGAAGCACTCTTGGATAAGGCGACAAAAAAGGGAACAAAAACTATCGTTTATCGCTATTCAGGAAACCTGTTAAATGATGTATCAAAAATTCCGGTTCACAGGTTATGAGACAAGTCATAGTTTGATTTTGGTGCGGTGGAAGAGGAAGGAAGATCTGGAGGTTTATTATGCATTTGGGAATTGGGATAAGTCTAGTTTTACCAAAAAGTAGTCAATAAAGTACAAAGAAGTCTTATTCATTAAAGGTTCTTTCACAGGAATCCAAGAGGACATCTATATTGCAAACATCTATGGGCCAAAGTCTCCTTCTCACAAAAGAAGGGTGTAGCAAGAAATTATTTTATTAAAATCTCAATTTCATGGTATCTGGGTGATTGTACTGGAGTTCAATTCTGTATTTTGTGAGTCCTTAGCCTCTGATTTTAATGAATTCATCTGCATCGTGGATGTGTTTGAACTAAATATGAGAGGTCATAGGTTCACATACCTTGCAAATAATTGTGAAAACATGAGTAAAATTGATAGGATACTAGTATGTAGGAAATTTCTTGACAATTGGCCCATGACTTCTCTCACAGCCCTGCCTAGAGAACAATCAGACCATTGCCAGTAAAAAGAAGTCTTATTCATTAAAGGTTCTTTCACAGGAATCCAAGAGGACATCTATATTACAAACATCTATGGGCCAAAGTCTCCATCTCACAAAAGAAGGGTGTAGCAAGAAATTATTTTATTAAAATCTCAATTTCATGGTATCTGGGTGATTGTACAGGAGTTCAATTCTGTATTTTGTGAGTCCTTAGCCTCTGATTTTAATGAATTCATCTGCATCGTGGATGTGTTTGAACTAAATATGAGAGGTCGTAGGTTCACATACCTTGCAAATAATTATGAAAACATGAGTAAAATTGATACGATACTAGTAGTTAGGAAATTTCTTGACAATTGGCCCATGACTTCAATCAGACCATTGCCCACTAGTCCTCTTTTAAACTATTTTCCTCTTGGTTTAGCAAATCGGGCTTTGATGATGTTGTTCAATTGGTGACATTGAAGCAAGTGGATTCATTAGTTCCTGACAAAACTATGTGATTAAAACTCAAACAAATCAAAGCTGATCTCAAATCCTGGATTGCTATTCAAAAGAGAAAAAAACTTAAGGAAGTGTCTGTTGTGAGATCAAAATTAGATCAGATAGAAATTACGGAAGCTAGTTGCCTAGTCGTTCGCCCAATCGCCCGTTCGGCTGTGGTGTTGCACTGCCGCACGCCTCCCGCTCCGACCGCGCACGCCTCCTGCCAGCTGTGCTCGGCTGTCGCACCATTGCATGCCTCTCGCCAAGCGACTACAAGTCTACGACCTAAGGTCTTTGATAGGTATAATATATTTCAACTCTTGGCCTTTCAATTTATTTGATTTTGGATGTTTGCTTTCAATCAGAATTTAGGGCTAGTTGATTTTGGTTCACTTGGTTTTGTCAGGATCGGATCATATCTGAATCTGAGATCTGATAATAACAATAAGCTATGATGTCGATTGATTACTAGGCGGAAACAGGCAATCAATCTAAGTTTAGTAATGAGCTAAAATAACAAAACCCACGGTAATTAATATTCAAGACATATTTAATAAGAACAATTAAGAACAGATGAAGATGAATATTAAAGGCAGTTATATTGATTTGTAGATCTGAAATTGCTCAGAGAATTACAGTGTGTAAAAGTGCGTGTGTTTGCTCAAAAGCGTACAGACTGATTCTATAAAGGTCCTATTTATAGAAACCTATTTCAGACATACATAACTGCCCTAATGGATAACCGCTACCAAAATAACAATACAAACGTCACATCAGTTATACATGTCATAACTGATGTCAGCAAAAACAAATAAACAACAAAATCTAAGTGTAGATTCTTCATCAGCATCAGCAATCTTGACCGTCATCATTAGAAAGTTTGCATGTCAGCATTGCAAACTTTCTTATACTTGGCATACTTTCTTGATCAGCATCATAACAGTTTGTCGTCAGCATTGCAGTGTGACCAAGTATCAGTTCATTTCATGTCAGCATTCAAGAGTTCAATGTCAGCATTACTGAATACTTGGCTCTCTTTGTAATCATCAGCACCACAACATATCCCATCAGCATCACACTTGGTCATCAGCATCACAAGATTTGTTCATCAGCACTGCAATATCCTTGGGATAACATCATCAGCAGTGTACTTTGAATGTCAGCACTGCAACTTTAAGCTGTCGGCATTGAAGAATCCTTTGACAACATGTCAGCATCTCAATCTTCAATAAGTTGGCTTTCAGCATTATGACTTTGGTTGTCAGCACTGCAACATCCTTGGACAAATCCTGCAATTACTAAACACTTAAACATAAGAATCAATTAACAAATAATGATCTTATAAATAGAGAGGTTTAAGGTTTAGAGATGTGGACCATATGTGCTGTCTGTATTGTGCCTGTCAACACGTCAACATATTATATGGATTTGAACTTTATTCAAATTAGCAGCATATCAAATAAATCTGTATAAAATTGAAAAACAGAAGTAAAGAGAGAGTTAGAATATTGCCATCATTAAATGGACTTAATGAACTTGAAGCTTGCAGAAGGGTTGGTTAATTGTGGGCAGAGCACCATCTCATAAAGGAAACCTAACAATCTCCCCCTGAGATGATGCTTCCTACAATTAGCTCACCATAATCCATGAATACCTCTTTCATATGAGTAGAACCACATATATGTCCAAAGCCTTGTCATCATCAGCATCTGTCATCTTCAAACATCCTCTTCTTCTTTGACTTGACTCATGTTGAAAGATAACATCAAGTGATGAATAATGCTCGCAAATTGAGTCATTGGAGCTCTCAAATCTTCTCTCATGTAATAAATAGGCCTTTGATTTAATGCAGATAGAGATTCGAAGTCCAACTCAGACAAGTCATCTTTATCAGTTAAGATGTATGATTTATCAAGACATTCCACCACAAGGTTTCCATCATTGTTAATGGAAACTCTTTGTGGTTTCTTCAAAGATTTCACTTTTTGTTCATTTCTTCTCAATTCATAGCCAATGAACAAGTCTTCTGAATCTTTTCTCAATCTTCTGATCAGGTTCAAGAATTGAGAGAGGTTACGTCTGCCAAATGTGGAGATTGGTCTTTCAATGAATAGACTGTCCAAATACGTGAGATAGGAGTTCTCAAGGAGTCTAACTTCAGAATACGCATATAGCCTTATATCAGTTGCACTGAAGACTCGATCTCGTCTGTGGATTACCAACTCCAATGATTTTTCATCATAAAACCACCCTGTGATTGGGTACTCCTTCATGTTTCCAACAATTTTCTTTTTCTTGATTTCAGGAGGTTTAAGTTTTAGATTGTGCTCACTGTATTTCTTTTCATATTTCTTGAATTCAAGTAGGACTTTGTCTTGGTTCAAACCCCCATTGGGCGGTCTGTATAGCTTAACGCATTTTCTCAATGTTTCTTGTAAGGCTGCTGGTCTAGCATGGTTACTTCTGTTTACTAACCATAGACCAGCCAATTCAATTAGATCTTGATCGGAAAGGTTGAAAATTTGAAAGAATGGATAGAAACTTTCCACTGCACTTGTTTCTCTTTTGACTTGATAAGAGTCCCAGCTCCAATCATATTTCCATCCCATTATCTTTGACTTTTGTTTTATTAATTCTTGATCTTGAACTGTCGAAGTTTCTTGAAAAGTCATTCCAGTATTTTTCATATATTGGGAGGAGTGAGAGGATTGCCTAGGAGCAGAAGACTGTGTATAAGATGATTTTGCTTGAGATGCTGATAGAGATTGTGGAACAAATGACTTTGGCTTCTTAAAAATTGGACTGGTGGAGGCTATTCGGCTGATGACAGGCATGTTAGATTTATCAAGTTTGGCTTTCTTGCCTGCCTTCTCATCTGCCATCAAAAATTCTCTCACTCTTTTGATCAGAGTGTCCCTCTTCATTCTGATATAACTTCTAGAGAGGACCCCTCTGTCATGCAAGAAGTTTCTAAGTGCTTGATCATTCATGGAGTTGGGATCTGGTTGAACCATACCCTTTGCAATCTCAGAATCTGCTGCTTCTTGTTCCCTTCTCTTCTTCTCCTTTTCTTCTCTCTCCTTTTTATCAAATTCAGTTTCATTTTGTGGATCGAGGAGAGAGTCAATTTTATCAGATTCTGCTGACAACAATTCAAACGACATTAATTTGACGGTGTCAAAGTCCATACCGCCATACTCCACAAGCTTCAGCACCAACTTCATATGAGTGTCAGCCATAGCATTGGCAGTGAATTGCGATGCAAATCTTTCATCAAAAGAGATGTTTGGTTCCTCAAACTGTGGAGTGACTGTTGCTGAAAGAGTTTCAGTTTGAGGACCAGTGGAGAGTGTTGGTGCATGCATGCTGCTGGATTCTTGAATTTCTGACACTAGTTCTTCATTTGCAGCCAGTTCTGCATCTGTTAAATCACCAAGAATCCCAGCCAATGCTTTCACCTGTTTCTTATCAAAATTTGAAGAGGGCTTTGAGGATTCAGGAGCCTTTTTCTTGCCCTTTGCCTTTTCCAGGGCATTTTCTTGTTGTTTCCTCAAAGCCTCAAGGTGATTCCTGATTAAGCTTCTGTCGATTTCTGTTCCAGGAATCCCCCTTGAAAACTCTTCAAAGCTTGAAATGTTGACGCTTAACAGGTCTTCATTTGCTTGATTTAGTAGGTCGAAGAATCCATATCGTTGGAAAATTGCAGCCTTGAATTTTGGATCTAAATCCCTGGCTGATGTTGCTTCTGTTTGAGTTTGGGGAGATGGAGATTTTGGCTTCTCTGGGGATTTTGGTGGTGAGGAAGATTTGAACCTTTTTGTTGTTTTAGCATTTCTGTCATGATCAAATTTCCTCTTCTCCCCCTTGGAGGAAGCATCATCTCCCCCTGAACTGTCGTCATCATCATCACTACTGACAACCTGTTTTGATATTTGTAAATCTTCAACCTCATCCTCAAGTTCCTCAATTCTTTCTCTTAATATTTTATTGTCATTTTCAAGCTCTTCAATAGTATATTCAAGAGATTCAAAAGAGGTTTCTGCTCTCTTTGATTTTGAAATTATGGCATTAAGCCTTGTAATTTCTTTTGCAGCTTCATGCAGAGAATTTATCCTGTTCTGATCTGTTTGTTTTAGAGAATCAATCTCTTTCTGCAAGGCTTTTGATTTTGCTCTGACTGATTTTAATTGAAGATTTATCTTTTCAATTTCTTTTTCATAGGCCAGCTTACTCTTTTCTACTTGATCATTCAGCTGATTTCTGTTTTCAGTGATTTTCTCACATTGAGCTTTTAATTCAACAATTTTCTGCTCTCTTGAATTTATGGTATCTTTAAGTTCAGCAATGATCGCCTTTTGATCATTATCAGCCAGGCTACTAGCTACTGCAAGTTGGTTTTTCAGATTTTGAATTTCAATTTTGAGAATATCAACATGCTCCTTCATTTTATCTTGAGCTTTTTGAGCATAATTTACTTCATTATCATTATCACCATCATCATCATCATTGTCATCACTTTCATTACCATCACTATCATCACCATCATTATCATCATCATCATTGTTATTAATTTCACTGCTATCACTGCTAGGCACATCAGCATCAGAATCAATGTGATCTGATGGTGAAGTACTAGAATCATTATCCTCATTATCGGCAACAAACATCCCTTGTTCAATTAATGCATCTTGTAAATCAAAGAATATTTGGGGGAATTCTGCATCTTCTCCCTCAAATTTACCCCTGTTCATTGCTAACATATAAGATGATCATGATATTTCAGCCCATGAATCTTTTCACCAAAGGGTTGCATGTCTGGGTGTTGATGGTTGATTATCAGCTGGATGAATCTTGGATACATCAAGAATTTTTTATTCCTTGCATTTACATTTGATGTCATCCCATTAAAGATGATTATTGTGAAGTTGAATGGGGTTGACATCAGCAGGCTCATTAACATGGATGTTGTGCCAAGTGGAAGCTCAAACCATCCTGATCTCCTATTTGAGATGCAGTGTTGCAGGATGTGAGCTAACAATTTCCACTTTGGCCCCAATTGACCTTCGAGTATCTGTCTTCTGGGCATTTCGCCAGTATAACCAAGAAAATTTTGAAAGAAATCCAAAATTTCATCATCTAGTAACTCAGTGATATCGCATTCATCATTTCCTAATTGCAAAACATTTCTCACTGTCTGTTCAGTAATAACGACCTGTTGCCCCCCAACTGTTCCAACAATTGTTCGAATATCATTCTGTACTTCTTCAACTGATGTAATCCAAAACTCATTGATCATTTTCCTGTACAAGGTTGGCCTTGCAGTTAGGGCAAACACCAAGTTTGATCTGTTTAAGAAACGAAGAGTTTCCCTAAACCCATGAGCTCTGGGATGATCTGCATTCAAGAAAGCACACACGTTGTGTTGGTCTGCAATTTCTAAAAGAGCCATATCTTTAAGATCAGTGAATGAGGGTTGTGTGTTTAAAGATGAAGAGTATTGATGATTCGATTGCAGTATAATGACGATTTTGCTGTGGTTTGAGGGTTCGAGTGAAGGGTTTTCACACAAGTGCAATAGAGTGCTGATAAGGGTTAGGGTTTACTTTTCAAGTTCCTTTTATAGATTAACTTTGCTGAGTACGAGGTTGAAATTGTAACATTTGATTGACAAAATCTGGTGAAAAAGTGAAAATTTTAATTTTTTTTACGTGATTTCATTAAACGCTCACGTGCTCCCCCTTTTGAAATGATTTTACTCAAAAACTGCTAAGTGATTGAAACTTTGGTCATCAGCATTGGTGTGTTGAGGAAGTAAAGTTTAACTCATGATCATCAGCATTGATCATTTGTTCCGGAGTTATAATTATTTGACCAAATTTTGAGATTTGTTGATTTTGAGTGTCAGTATTGATTAATTGGTTAGGCAACATGCTACTTGATCAAGTTGTGCATCAGAATTTGAGAATTTCTCATCAGCACTGAAAGTTTACTCATCAGCACTGAGAATTACTTGGATTCATTTGTTAGGCAGTCATGTTACTTAATCAATGCAAAGAGGTCAGCACTCGAAACAGAGTTTGCAGTCAATAAATGGTTACTTTTCAGCATTGGAGACTTGATTGTTTTACTTTTCAGCATTGTGGAAAACTTGCCTCACTTTGAAAGATTGATGATTGACACTGCATCAGCATAGCTGATTTAACTGTCAGCACTGAAACTTACTCTGATACCAATTGTCAGGATCGGATCAGAACTAAATCTGAGATCTGATAATAACAATAAGCTATGATTTCGATTGATTACTAGGCGGAAACAGGCAATCAATCTAAGTTTAGTAACGATCTAAAATAACAAAACCCACAGTAATTAATATTCAAGACATATTTAATAAGAACAATTAAGAACAGATGATGATGAATATTAAAGGCAGTTCTATTGATTTGTAGATCTGAAATTGCTCAGAGAATTACAGTGTGTAAAAGTGCGTGTGTTTGCTCGAAAGCGTACAGACTGTTTCTATAAAGGTCCTATTTATAGAAACCTATTTCAGACCTACATAACTGCCCTAACGGATAACCGCTACCAAAATAACAATACAAACGTCACATCAGTTATACATGTCATAACTGATGTCAGCAAAAACAAATAAACAACAAAATCTAAGTGTAGATTCTTCATTAGCATCAGCAATCTTGACCGTCACCATTAGTAAGTTTGCATGTCAGCATTGCAAACTTTCTTGTACTTGGCATACTTTCTTGATCAGCATCATAACAGTTTGTCGTCAGTATTGCAATGTGACCAAGTATCAGTTCACTTCATATCAGCATTACAATGTCATGAAGCTGTCAGCATTGAGGATTGGCTGTCAGCATTCAAGAGTTCAATGTCAGCATTACTGAATACCTGGCTCTCTTTGTAATCATCAGCACCACCACATATCCCATCAGCATCACACTTGGTCATCAACATCACAAGATTTGTTCATCAGCACTGCAATATCCTTAGGATAACATCATCAGCAGTGTACTTTGAATGTCAGCACTGCAACTTTAAGCTGGAGCATTGAAGAATCCTTTGAGAACTTGTCAGCAACTCAATCTTCAATAAGTTGGCTTTCAGCATTATGACTTTCGTTGTCAGCACTGCAACATCCTTGGACAAATCCTGCAATTACTAAACACTTAAACATAAGAATCAATTAACAAATAATGATCTTATAAATAGAGAGGTTTAAGGTTTAGAGATGTGGACCATATGTGATGTCTGTATTGTGCCTGTCAACACATCAACATATTATATGGATTTGAACTTTATTCAAATTACCAGCATATCAAATAAATCTGTATAAAATAGAAAAACAGAAGTAAAGAGAGAGTTAGAATGTTGCCATCATTAAATGAACTTAATGAACCTGAAGCTTGCAGAAGGGTTGGTTAATTGTGGGTAGGGCACCATCTCATAAAGGAAACCTAACATGTTTTCAATCTGAATTTCATCAGGCTGGTTGATTTTGGTTTAGGGAACTGATTTTACTTGCTATTTTTATTTTGGTTCATTTTGCTTTCAATCAGAACTTAGTTAGGGCTGATAACTGATTTTTTGATTAATTTTGCGTCTTACTTTGCAATAGGGAACTGATTTTGCTTGCTATTTATTTTTTGGGTCAAAAGGGACTCATGATTCTTTTTGTTTTGGGCCTTAACAATCCTTGAGCCGGCCTGCGGGCTTAACATCCTATTTAGTAATATTGGGATTTATTCAAAATTGATTTCAAGGGAATTATGGATAGATTCTATATAAATGGATAGACAGGTAACGAATGTAACTCTTCACTCGTCACACTAATCCCCAAAGTGAATGATCATCTGACCATTAGTGAATTTTGACTCATAAGTCTTATCGGCTCTATTTACAAAGTAATTGCTAAGGTACTCACTAAGCGTTTTAAATCTGTTATAGGGTCGATTATTAGTGAATCACAGTTTGCTTACCTTCAAGGCTGATTCATACTTGATGGCCCATTGATCATTAACGAAACATTGGCATGGCCCAAACACTCAAAGGGGGAAGCGTGTTTTTTCAAAGTTGACTTTTAAAAAGCCTTTGACTCGGTTAATTGGTTATTATTAGACAATATACTATCACACATAGGATTTCCGACCATTTGAGGGAAATGGATTCATGGTTTCTTATCATCATGTTGAACGTCAGTCTTGATAAATGGATTTATGATAAAGGAATTTAATGTCACTCCTGTTCATCATAGTTATGGAATCACTTCATGTACCAACTTGGGGGTATTCAGGGGGCTAACAATGCAGAATGGTGGACCAACTTTGTCACATCTGTTGTTTGTTAATGACGCCATCATCAAATATGTCCCCTTATATGGTAAGAATCCTTATATGGTTTAACTTAGCTTCAGGACTGAAGACAAATTTCCAGAAGAGAAAACTTTTTGGAGCTAGAGTTAGCCTGAACTTGATCTCATGTATTGCACAATCCCTATATTATCAAGTCAGCTTCTTCCCTGGCACTTATCTAGGGGTGCCAATCAGAATGAACATGAATCTCATAAAGAATTGGAAACCAATAATCGATAAAGTTTCAAGGAGGCTTTCTAAATGGAATGAAAACTCTCTTTCCTTTTTTTTTTTTTTTTTTTTTGGGGGGGGGGGGGGGGGGGGGGCATAACACTAGCAAAATCAGTTCTTGGGGCAATCCCACTATACAATATCTCTATTTCGAGCCCCCTTGAAGGTGATCAAATTATTGAAAGCAACTAGAAGGAAATTTTGGTGGGTGGGCTTATCTTCTCCATCAAAAATATCATGGGTGGCTTGGAATAAGATGCTAGTTGATAAAGGAAGGGGGTATGGGTATTGGCTCTATACATGCGTCGAATTTGGCGCTACTTACAAGATGGCTATGGAGAATGAAGTGCAACAAAGATGCACTGTGGGTTAAGGTGGTAATAGCACTACACTTCTTAAGTAGAAGATGGGATTGCTTCCCATGCAATAAAGGAATTATAGCCCTTGGAAAAACATCATAAAATCTATTGTGGATATTCAAAAATTAAACATCAATGTGGAAGAATTCTTAATATGCAAGATTGGTAATGGGAGAGAGGCAAAATTCATGTTGGATAACTGGAAGTTTTCCCGACTTTATTTCAAATTGAGCGGAACAAATACTGAATTGTATAAGATAAGGTACAAAAAATCCTGCTTGGAGCGGTGATTTCGTGACATTGGAAACATGCTATCTCCCAGCAGGAGGTAATAGATCGAAAAAACTAATGTGAAGTAGAAAGAATCAATTCAAGATTTTACAGTTAAAATTATGAGAGAAAAAATTGAATCCAATATGTTAATTCCAAATGATTTACTGATTCCATGGTTAAAATGGATTCCGCTTAAAGTAAACACGTTTGCATGGAGAGTGGGGATGAATAAAATTCCATCTAAGCTTGGACTAAGTGATTAATATAAGATGTAGTCGGGCTAGCTTGATATGTGAACAAATTTCTTTTGAGACAAGGTATGTGGGGGTTGTCTGGTACCCTTTAATAACACAAGTTTTTTGGGTGTCTGGTTAGTGCATGTTTGCGGTGAATCCTACTCTCGATAGCTCTATATATAAATCTCTTTTGGATGTTGGGGTGCCGAATTTGTCAACTTGGTAATTATCATGTCGATCTTGGGATGGTTATAGGTCTAGGCTTAGGAAAAGGCCTAAATTAGCTATGGCTGTGTTTGGGCTTCACCCTGTCCTATTCCATTTCTCTCTTGATAGATTTATAGTTTCTGATGGATGATAGACCACTTGGAGATGATGCGAATCCGGAACCATATTTGTTCATTTGGGATTATCATGTTGATGGAGTTGTTGTGTGGTTCTTGTGATGGTCATAGGTCTAGGACTCTAGGACTAGGAAAAGGCCCATACTAGCCTTGTGATGGTTATATGATGATTGTTTGCTGTCTAGGAAAAAAAACGTAGGTAGCACATAAATAACAAAAAGTCATCACTTTTTTTCATATACACATGTGTAGCTAGTGGTGTACAAATTAGTTTTTTTCTAAGACCAGTTCGGTTTAGGAACCGATCCGGTTCCAAAAGTAAATTTGGAAACCGGTTTCGCCCCAAAACGGTTCGGTTTCAAAACTGGTTTATAGCATGAATGGACCGAAATTATGGAACCCGTTCATATAGTTTTCAAACCGGTTTGGATAGCTATCAAATCGGTTCACAATGGTTCATTCTCTCTGGCATAGGTCATCAACGTGGCATTCATAACCATTTCGTCACTAACACCACGTTTTCAATTGTTGTGGTGCTGGATCCACAATCTGTTAAACTTTAAGACTACCCGTTGTAAGTCAAGACACTTTCCCGAAATCATGTCGTCTGGTAGGCATTTCAAACCATTGCTTCAAAATACTGACTTCGAACACATTTCCAAAATTTCGTTCTCGTTTGGTTGTTACCTACAACAAAAAACAATGTTAATTTATTTTTAAATGTTTATTAAATAGTAGAGAAATTTTCATAAACATATTTTTATTTTGTGTACCTATGAACGGATCTTCATAAACATCGATATACACTCGAGCTAGTGCAACATCCTCTTCCCTCAGTCCATCTATTGTTGTTTGGTTTGGTAACTTTTTCAATGACTTCCTTCTTTTTGTGTTTCCAGTATAACTTCGGTTTCGGGGTTAGGTTGTGTTTCGGAAACGTTTTCAAATGTAGGTGATTGTAGATTGCTGATTGAAAACGATGGTTGTTGGAACCGGTTAGAAATTGGATCGGATTGTTTGTGACTTTGAGGTCGACTTGAGAATGATAACAATTCAACAATGGATTATAAACAGATTATTTAGGTTGTTTGAGTCCATAATGTATAGAGACTTTGTAAAGTTTAAAGATTTTTTGGATGTGTAAATTGTATTTGTTGAAGTTGGGTGAATTTATAGTATAAAATGGGTAAATTGAATTTATAAAATTATTTTCTTTTCCAACGGCTATATCCCCCAAAGGCCGCCTTGATCACCACGTGACCACCACCACGCTTTGTCCAGTCACGCTTGGTCCCATAACACATGGCATTCTAACAACCAAAATTTTTTACTATTTAATATTTTTAATTATTTTTTTACTTTTCTTTAATGAACTTTTGTTCTTCAAATTTTTTTTCTAATTTTTCCTTATTTACGTTCTCAGGAATTAATTATTGTTTTTAGTTCTCAATCTTTGTTACTTAGTTTATTTAAGTTATTTTTATTAATATATGTTTTATTTTGTTTTTTCTTTTATATAAAATCGGTCACGCTACTAAAACTTTTACGATTCTTTTCGATTTTACACGTGTTTACGACTATTACTATTTATGACTTTACGCCAGAATAACAACCATTGTGACTTTTTTATATCAGAGTTTTGGAATATGGGATATAGTGTATGTGTTTTGACATTCAGAATCATGACAAAATTTTCGTTGTAACACGTGTGTTTCTTTCTTATTGGTTACTTTTTGTGTTTTTTACATGTTATTTAAATTTAGGCTCTCTACTAAAAGTTTTACGGTTCATCTCTAATATACACATGTTTATGAGCGTTACACCTTAGAGTTTTGCGTTAGATTCGCAACAATTGTGACGAGTTTTAAAATCTAAATTTTAATAGATCGGATAGAGTCGACGTGCGGAATTCCCTAATCCATATGCGATACGTAGGTTCCTTTATTGCTATTTTTTCTTATAATTTATTTTTAGTTATATTTGTTTTATTTTGTCTTGTTTAGTTTTTCTTTTATATAATCTCAGTCACTTTACTAAAACTTTTTTGGTTAAACTCTGAACTATCGACATCTACGATGCCTACGTTTTATGGTTTTGCATCGATGTTACAACCGGTATAACATGGTTTTATGTCTGCATTTTGATATACGAGATCATGCAAACATTTTAATATTCCGAATAGTGTCAAAATTCACATCGTGACAAGTAGGCAACCCACTAGTAGTATACATTTGAGTATTTGACAAAGTCAACAGTGGCCCACTTTTAACTATTTTTGGAGTATATTACCAAGATGTTTCATATGCTTTGCTAATATTTCACTATTGGTCCTTAGGTTTCATAAGTTACTCATATAGACATATTGTTCCAAATTTTAAATATTTGTAACACATATAGTCCTTATGTGAGGGTAATTTGGTAAATTATGTGAGGGTATGTAATTTGGTAACCTAAGGACTATACAAGTTACAAATATATAAAATTCTGGACTATATGGGTAATTTATGAAACCTATAAAGAAAGAGTGAAATATTATCAAGCCACAAGGATCATATAGGTAGTTTACTCTTATTTTTGTTATTGCACTTTAGTTCTGGTTTTGGCCGGATAAAAATGGAACCGATTCAGTAATTCTGGTTTTGTTTTCTTTGAGGTACCGAAACCATCTATACTCATCGGTCAGATATAACTGTTCCGGTTTGTATAATAGGTTCAGTTACCCGGTACTTTTCTCATCTCTACCTCCAATGACTTTACGTCTAAAAATCTTCCTCAAATGAAGGGAACCTTTAATTAAAAAAAAAAAAGTTATTTACAGCTATGCCACATGACCTAGTTTACTGTTTTGAGCTGTAAAAAAACTCATTTTAACCAACTCATCTAACGACCTCAACCCATGTTGTATAAAAAATTAAAAATAATCATACGCCTAATTGTCATTGATGTTCATATATGATTCAATTAGAGTCTAAATACTTATGTAATCTTGTATGTTAGCCTACCCAGTATGACCTAAAAGCAAAGTTGCAAAAGTCGCTAGGCGCTCATAAGTCGGAATAGCTCCTTGGAGCAAGTAATCGGGCAGTACTCGGTCCTAGGCGGGAGTACTCGGGTAATACTCTGAAAGTACTCGGCCTCAGGACAATTCTTTGAAGCGAGTACTTGGCCTTGGAGGCCGACTTTTGCCACAATGCCTAAAAGAAATAAAAAACATCCAAGAAATAGACAAAAAAAATGTGACATGTCAACAACGAACAACAATCAGGACCGTATGCGTAAAAAGGTAGCCTCATGAAGCTAGTTAGATTTGCCTTTATTATATTTACCCAAATTCAAATATCTAAACATGCAGCCAACATGAGGAATAAAAAATATGCAATTATCAAGGGTCCTGAAAATATGCAAGATGGACGACCGCACACGATCCACTGGCATATTGTAGGAAATGAGTTCACGTTTTTATTATAAAACAATAATAAAATATACATAATAACGATACTCTCGTTATTCATAGGAAATAATCTACAACAATACCGGTTACAACATTAAAATAAAATAATATAAATTACATATTTATATACCAAACTTGTTTTAATCCATGTCTTCGTTTGATACTACAAATAGCTTTCCTTGATTAGAGCATGATCCATGTTGAGCCTTTAATCAAGCCTTTTGACGATGTTTTCAATCCATTGTGTCCACTTAATCTTTACTGCAACATGAATTAGACGTGTTGATGGTTGTAGTTGAGGCAAGTATTTAATACGCTTCCCTTAAAACAAATTTCGCGCCTTTTCTCAAAGACGAACGATGCGTCTGTCTCCCAGGGTACAACAACCAAAACAGTTTGTGTACTACCGGGATTAACCTAGCACCTGAAAAAGATATCTTAAATAAGAGCTTGAAGAGTCGAGAAAGCTATAAATTCTTCAACGTATGTGGTAGATTGCATGTAGTATTCTTGAAATAATCAAGTAGACAACCAAACAAGACACCAATTTTCGCGTATTTATACTACAAGATTGTGATTCCAAAAGTCTTGAGTAATTTGAAAAGTCTTAACTAATATGGAGAGTCTTGATTTTAATTCAAATTAAATTTGATAATTAATCAAATAACTCAAATTTCCAACAAGCCCCACATGAATAAAAGTCAACTCGTATGCTTAAGTGTCAAGATACAATTTCAACGGTTGTGTATTGCAGGAGAAGTGGGTGTTCCCTTTGAACTTTCTTTTGTGAAGCATACTTGGTCTCCTAGCGGTTAGTAGACGTGATGTCCTTGAACTAAACCCCTTTCTACGTAAACGTTATTACACTTCACACAATATTTTTCCTGGTCTAGTTAACCCATCATTGTCGTATTCGTTATGGTCATGGAACACTATCCTGGTTCTGCGAAAGCTCAAGGAGTTATGCTCCACAATTCCATTCGAAGCGACCCCACTTCTCTCTAACATAGGTGATTTGTCCACAAATCATTAAAGTATTTTGGTTATCATTATTTACACATATCATTAACCATATATTATGCTTAGCCTCACACAACAATGTCACTGATTGTTATATGAATGGACTAGGACGTATTTAAACACCCTTTTACAGTTTAGGAGGTTATATATCAACACACACACATATATATATATATTAGCTTATACATCCATTGTACAACTATGCCCCCACAGTGTTTCGGGTAAAAATTAACATGTATAATTTTTAGCAAAACCGAATTAGAAAAGTGGGGTATTGTGTTTTACAATTAAATATATCAAGTATATCAGATTTGCGATGAAAATATACCTGAGGATCCCTGGGGATATTTCAGAATATGAAACAGAAAGTAGCCAAACACACGAGATTTATACGAGAAAAAACCCTTAATCCCTTAGGATTGCCGGCATAAAAATCTCGAGAGGTGAAAATTGTCACTCTGACTAGTTTATTAATACAAAATTGATCCGAATACAATGAAAGAGCACAATATGATCGATGCTAGAGGTGTTAGTAGACTTGTGAAGCTGCCAAAAGTGTTGTGTGTCCTATATCGATCAATTGCCTTGGTATTTATACAATGAAAATACAAGTGAACTACAAAGAACGGTCATAATAGCCGTAGCGAATAACTCGGAAACTTTCCATACGTGGGAGACTCATTCAAATTAATGGCGTGAAATCCTCCATTTTGCCACATTCCATGACCATTCAGTTGGAATTCATTTTGACTCCTTCCTTGATTATTGTTCAGTAATCCGTCGACCAGTCATCTCCCGAAATCTCGGAAACAAGATTAGGATTAAACAGAGATATTGGTTAGTCAAGAATATATCCCTAAATATCCTGATCCTGAAATATTCCGTGTAAATTTTAGCACACCACAATTGCCCCCAATTTTTACAGTTAATGGGCTACAACTGTAAAAATTCAAATTTTGAATTTAAAAATGAACGACATCTTGATTAAATGGACGGTTACGATCGGGATAGCGGTTATCATTCATGACAGTTTTCTGCGAATATAATGATCACTTGTCTTTTCTCTCAATTCACAACTTTCTCTCTCGATCATCCGGCAAGTTTCTGGTTTCCATCCTTTGTTTTTCTTCGTTTTAATTGTATATAATGTAGAATTCCTCTTCTTCTTCTGACTTTGATCAGTTCTTCAAATAAAATATCATGCCTTATACAGAGCAGAATATTTGCGTCTTTGATGACGACCATATTGACTCCATGCAATTGTCTCATGCTTTCCCTAAGGAAGCTACCTTTCGTCGTTTTGACCCTGCTCTCAAAGCAAACCACAGTTCTTCTTCGTGGGTCTTTTTTCAAGAATATCCCTTTTCCTTGGGTTTATCTTTTCCTTTTCCTCCATTAATCTCTGAGTTTCTTCGGATTACTCACCTTTGTTATCCTCAGTTAATGCCAATGGGTTGGCGTTTGCTTGCTATAAGCTAAATCAGAAATATGGTCTAAATATCAGAGCCCCTAAAATTTCCCATGTTTACCAACTTCGCACTCATGGTTGTTCCTGGTTTCTGTTTCAAAGGAGAAGCAATGCCCCTCTTTTGGTTAATAGGATAACTATGAACAAAAAAGAATGGCGAAATAAATTTTTCTTTGTTAGGAGGAGCTCTATTCCTGTAACACCTCAAAATTTTCTAATACAAGATAGTAAATTTACGAATGCGTAACAGATAATATACTTGTAGGGAAAAGTACGAAAAAAAATAAAACAAGTTAAAGACTCTGAATCGTGTACTCGAAGTTGATTTCGAGTACACCAGTTCTCGAAACCTTAGAAGTCGAAAATCCCACATTTCGAGTATGAGTACACTGCCTATAAATTTGAGTGCCTTGGGAAACGTAACAACCTTTGGCTCGAAGCTCATTTACTCTCAAGTGCTCGAAGCAGACTTCGAGAACACCAAGAGTCGGCGGTAAATCATTCAAGGAGAAGAGGAAATGCACGAGGATCTACAAGAGTGATCATCTATCTTCAAGTAAGTGATTTATATATAAAAGTTAGTATTTTTATACAAAAGTTAGGATTGTTATACAGAAGTGAACTCATGCATAAAGCTCGCACCTTTACGCATAAAGTTCGGAACTTTGAGGTTCCAGTGGGCTGGCAACAACCTAAGGGACCTGTAACTAGCTCCCCATGGTCTTAGATGAATTTCTGAGATGTTTTATGACAAAATGATGAGTACACGAAAGGGGTACTCGAAACAATACTTAGAAATTAAAAACCACTTTCGAGTACAAAGAATTCGAGTATGAAGGTTACTTCGAGTACAATGGTTATTCCGAGTACAAAGGTCTTCGAATACAAGGAGTTCGGATACAAATGTTAGATCGAGAACTCCATGGGTTCGTGTACAAGCTATTTTGTGAACTATGTAATTTCGTGCACATGGGAATTTAATGAATTCCAAGGGTTTCGAATACTTAGCTAAGTTTCGAGGACTTGGATTCAGTAAGGGGGACTAGTAGGCTATGAGGACTTAAAATAAATCCTAAGTCTAGGAATGGAATGTGATGAGGCTATGTGATGATGTTGGTCCTTAAGCCCTAGCTAAGGAGTTCGGCTAAGGAAATAGGAAGCTACGATCAGGTGAGTTCTAGACGCCCTATTTCACATTTAATATTTTGGGCTGGCATACATGCTTATTCTTATGTTTATGACGTTATGTGCCTATATTATGATGTTGAATGAATAATGTTATGATATGTTGTATGCCTGTGAATATGATATGTATGATAATCATGTATGAAGACTTGATGAGTATGATGCATGCATGTGTATGTGATGTGTATGATGACTATGCATGAGAATAGGCCAAGTATGATGAAAGTATGTTAATAAGATACGAAGAATGAATGAAATCATGCTAATATGACGAGAATTATAACAATAGTTAAAAAATGAATTGCTATGATGAATTCCTAAAATGTTAGCATAATATGAATGATGTTATGATGATGGCATGATATGATGAAATCCTAAGTGTAGGATAATGATAGACGCTAGCATGATATGATGTGATGATTATGTTAACGATGATGAGACCTTACTAGTCTAGAATGTATGAATTTCTGCTAGCATAACATGATTATGATGATATGATAATATGAATGAGAACGTATGAATGATGTTTCCATAGTGATATGGAGTAATATGTTAATGCTCTAGTATTTGTACTGGGTAAGTGCGAAAGATGACCTGATTATGTCAGGGTATGAAGAGTTGATCGGACTGTAAACATGGAGCCGATCGGGCTAGAAACATGGTATGAGCCGATCGGGCTATAAACACGGAGTCGACCGGACTATAAACATGGAGCCTATCGGGCTATAAACACGGAGCCGATCGGGCTATAAACACGGAGCCGATCGGGCTATAAACATGGTAAGAGTTGATCGGACTATAAATATGGAGCATTGTGCCGGCATAAGCCCACCGTTAAAGATGGTGATTACGATGATAATGACGGTTATGATGATGAAGTTAGTTACGATGATGTAAATGATTATATGCTATGGTTATGTGGATGCTATGATGTTTTCATGAAAATGATGTCTTACTTACTAAAACAATTACGATAATTTGTAAAACTAGAACTCACCAGCGTAAGCTGACTTGATTCAGCATGTATGTCAGGTTAAAGTTTTGGTACGAGGATGCATGGAGCTCGGGCATCAAGATAGAACATTCGATGGTGTTGGCAATCCTAAATGTTTTGATACAATTTATCTTGTATTTGACAATGTTTTAAATTCCGCTGCATATTTATGAAAGTTTTAAGTTTAAGAACTATGTGTATGATGAAAACCAACCTCTGTGAGGTCGCCGGGTTTCGCGGCCTCACAAGTTGGTATCAGAGCCATAGTTTGAGAGATCTTGGCATCCCAAATGCCAAGACTTAAACTGAAAATGGGATTAAATGATGAAGATTGCCAACCACGGATGAGCGGATGCCACGAGCTGGATGTTTATGTATGAGCTAAAAATCGATATATGGTTAGGGAGTAGTTAGTGTCATGCGCATTGAGGAGACGAGATGGGAAACGTTTAGAGCCTGTGAGTTGGGTAAATGGTTAATAACACCTGATCAACGTCATTAACGATTTACGAAGCTTATTTCGTGCTAAACTGATTCCCGTACTAACTCATCAATTGTTTCATTATGTAGAAAGTTAAGATGGCCGGACAAAGAGATAGACCACGAAAGCCGGTTCAAGCTACTGAAGAGCCACGAGTTGAGAGTGAAGAACCAATCATTGAGGAGGAAGAGCACAGCGAACGGTCAGAAGGGGAGCCAGAGTTCACACTCGAGCCTATTGTGGTGAAAGCCATTTCTGATGAGGTCTCCAAAGTTTTGTATAAGAAGCTACCAGCTTTGATTGCTAAGGCACTGAAGGATGCTCTGAAAGACAAGTCTAAGGGGACTAAGGAGAGCACCAAAGAAGATGAGGTTGTGATCATCGAGACTAAGAAAGGTGATGTTATGTCTGGGAAATTGAAGGGTTGTGACTACAAGGCCTTCAAAGGATGCAATCCACCATCCTTTGACGGTAAGAAGGATGCAGTGGCCACCTGCCACTGGATTTCTTCGATGGAGGCTGTTATCTCCATCAGTGAGTGTCGAATTGACCAGGCTGTCAAGTTTGCAGCTCACTCTTTTGTTGAGGAGGCACTTCACTGGTGGAACACCATCAAGCAATCCAAGTCTGCAGATGATATGGTGAATATGACTTGGGATGATCTTAAGGAACTGGTTACTAAGCAGTTTTGTCCCAAGAATGGGCTGGATAAGGTTGAATAGGAATTTCTTGTGCTGAAAGCTGGAAGCTTGAACCCACCGACAGTACACGTCTAGGTTTAATGAGATGAAAAGATTGGTTCCTCATTTAATTTCTACTGAGGAACGTAGGGTGAAGTTGTACATGGAGGGCTTGCCTCCAAAAGTAAGGATTCATGTGAAGGCGAATGCTCCCAAGACTTTTGATTCCATAGTGGCGCTTGGTGGTATAGTTTGGGATGATGTTATGTCTGCTGAACCATTCAAAGAAGAAACAAGGATGAAGAAGTCCTTCGTGACTAAGAGGGTCGAACAGACCAACGAAAATTCTCAAGCAAGAAGGTGAAACAGGAAGAGACCGGGCTATGCAGCAAGTGTGGCAAGAGCCACTCTGGGCCGTGCCATGTGAGCACAAATTTATGTTTTGGATGTGGAAAGGTGGGGCACTTTTCAGCCAACTGCCCTGGAACGATTCGATGCTATAACTGCAACGGGGTTGGACATCTGTCCAAGGATTGTAGACAACCAAGAGCCGATGCTTCGGGCTCTGGAAAGAAATACGAAAAAGGGAAAGAGAAGAAAAAGGCTAAAACTTAAGCCTTTACGATGACGAAGGATGATGCGATCGAGGACCCTGATACCTTTTCTATCAACAATATTCCTGCTTCTGTATTGTTTGATTCCGGTGCCAGTATGAGTTTTGTATCTTCTACTTTCTGTGATGGGTTATCTGGGAAGGTTAAGAAGATAGATCGGGTATTTGATGTAGAAACGACTATTGGTAAGATAACCAGGGTGACTGAGGCTATTGATGATGGTTACATAGAGATAGAGGGTCATAGGTTCCCTGTTCGTTTGTTTCTGATAACCTTAGGAGGCTTCGATGTAATTTTGGGTATGGACTGGTTAGCCAAATACGAGGCTAACATTGTATAATGACGAAAGATGATATGTTTACGTGCGATGGATGGGAGCTCCGTGACGGTTTATGGTGATAAAGCGATGTATGCGCCGAAGATCATTTCGATGATCAAGGCTGATGATATGATGAGACGGGATGTGGTGCCTACTTGGCCTATGTGATTGAGGAACGAAATGATACGAGGACGATTGATGATGTGCCAGTGGTGTGTAACTTCCTCGATGTATTCCCTAAGGAATTGCCTCGATTACCACCAGAACGGGAGATTGAATTCCAAATTGACTTAGTGTCGGGGGCACAACCCGTTGCCAAAGCACCTTACCGTTTAGCTCCCACTGAGATGAAGGAAATAATGACCCAACTATAATAACTCCTTGATAAAGGTTTTATATGACCGAGCGTCTCCCCGTGAGGAGCACCGGTGTTGTTCGTTAAAAAGAAAGATGGAAGCATGCATATGTGTATTGATTACAGGGAACTGAATAAGTTAACTGTAAAGAACGGGTATGTTCTACCTAGAATTGATGATTTGTTCGATCAATTGAAAGGTGCAAGCTGATTCTCCAAGATTGATCTCCGATCCGGTTACCATCAGTTGAAAGTTCGAGAGCAGGATATTCCAAAGACTGCATTCCGGACACGTTATGGACACTACGAGTTTCTTGTTATGTCATTTGGATTGACAAATGCTCCTGCAGCATTTATGGATTTGATGAACATAGTATGTCGACCGATGCTGGACCGATCAGTGATTGTGTTTATTGATGATATCTTGATTTACTCAAAGAACGAGGGAGACCATGCTTGCCACGTACGGGAGGTATTGGAGATCTTGCGGAAGGAGAAACTTTATGCTAAGTTCTCCAAATGCACCTTCTGGTTACGGGAAGTACAGTTTCTAGGTCATGTGGTGAACCTAGATGGCATTATGGTAGACCCAGCTAAAGTTTAAACGGTTATGAAATGGAGCCCTCCGAAGTCACCTACGGAAGTACGCAGTTTTCTTGGTTTGGCCGGTTACTATCGGAGATTTATTCAGGACTTCTCCAAGATAGCGACACCACCGACGAAGCTCACAAAGAAATATGTAAAGTACGAATGGGGCCTGAACCAAGAACGAGCGTTCTTAGTGCTAAAGGAGAAACTTACCCAAGCTCCTATCTTAGCACGGCCAGATGGAAATGATGATTTTGTCGTGTATGCTGATGCATCGCGGCAAGGGTTGGGATGTGTACTGATGCAAAGGGGAAGGGTGACAGCTTATCCTTCGTGCCAGCTAAAGATTCATGAGGCTAACAACCCAACCCACGATCTCGAACTCGCTGCAGTAGTGTTTGCATTGAAAATATGGAGGCATTACTTGTATGGAGTAAAGAGTACCATCTATACTGACCATAAGATCTTGAAGTATTTCTTCGAGCAAAAGGATTTGAACATGAGGCAGAGGTGTGACAACTAGTACCTGACCGTCCGGCAAATCCGTACGGTGTGTGTGTACTTACACCTAAACTATGTGTAAACACTATGTGGTGAACAGTATGTGATAGCAATTCAGTGTAAAAAATTAACAGTCGTATATATTTCGATGAGAATTAAAATATAAATACAACAATTCATGTGAAACAACAGTGTGAGAACAAATTACGAAAACATATCGGTTGCGATCTGATCACAAATGACAGCAATCAGATGGCCGATAATTCTATGAGTAAACAAGGTGAAACAAATGTGAGTATGTGCACTTAGGTGTGTTTAGTTGAGTCCGTCAGTGAGGAAATACAATGCAAAACAGAAATTCAGTATCGTTTCGGAATAATAAACTGACAGTGTGTTTGCGTGGGTGACGATTCACACAAACATATCTGTGGGTTTAACGTTCTGAACGACAACTGAAAAGTAGAAAACCAAACTAGAAAGTGAAACGTACGATCGTATTCGTACAGTTAGCGCTCTGTACGAAAACGCGCGTAAGTTACATTTTCTGACGAAACGGCGAAAACGAACGATTACGAACGTTAAAATAATAAAAGTAAAATAAAAATAATTATTATTAGAAATTACCACCTAAAAAGAATTTTATAAAACTATTTAGTGAAATTACAAGTAATTAACGTTACGTAACGAAATAACGAGGTTTAACGGTCTGATCGCGTACGAAACAGTAAAAATAAGTAAAATATAATATTTTACGTTTTACAATTTTGAAACTCATCAAATATAATCCAAGAATTATGAATTTCGGTTTAAAATTGCTTAATTGCGTAACCGGAATAACTCGCGCGTAAAATTACTCTCTCATCTCTCTAGAACCGGGTTACCCTCTCTCATCTCTCTCTCTAGAACCTGGTTACCCTCTCTCTCTAGAAAATCAACACAAAAACACCAAGATCTCTCTCAAACCTTCACCAAATTGTGCAATCTTGGTATCAAAGCTCTCGACATTCCCTACACAGAGGTACCAAGGATCGGCCCTAACTCCATATCAAACTCTCGAAATCTTAGAGAGAAGTTTCAGCTTTTTAGGGTTTTCTACAAACCTGACCAAAACGGAAGTTTAACCGGTTAAAACACCTCTTTTTCGACCCATACACCTTCTAAATGAGTTTAATCACATAAACCCACTCAAAACGACTATATATACGACTATACCTCGAAATCATCTTCTCCCATGGCTGAAAACCCATTTCAGACGAATGGCCCATGAGAATGAGCCATTCGGGCGAATGAGTTGGGAGAATGAGTCGGGAAAATGAGTCGGGAGAATGAGCCGGGAGAGTGAGCCATTCGGGCGACTCATTCGGGCGAAGGACTCATTCGGGCGAAGGAATCATTCGGGCAAAGGACTCATTCGGGCGGACTCATTCGGGTGACTGACTCATTTGGGTGGACTCATTCGGGTGAAGACTCATTCGGGTGGACACTCATTAGCATGAGCCATTCTTATGAAAATCACAAGAATGAGTCATTTTCACTACACCAACTCAATTAACAACTCAGATTTCAAAAAGAACAATCAAATATGGGATCATAACTCAAATAACATTTAATCAAACATAGGACTTAGAATACAACATCAGTACGACAACAGTGAGCGTGTGCATTTCTTGAGTCTTAGTCAACCACTTTCGCTACAAGGTGAGTTCATACGCCCCCTTTTCTAATCTTCTGATTTTAACTTCGGGGCTGAAAAACATGCTAACTCTTTTAAGTATTTAAAAGCTTTAGTATTTTATTTAAATCATCAGGTGATATAGATAAAAATGATTTTATCTTAATTATCATATTATGACCTGATCATATCATTATGTGTGCTTGTGTACGAAATAACATGTAAAGCATAACCTGAACAATATCATGATAACATAAATTCATGATACTAACTCATCAAAATGAATGACACAATGCATCAAAGCTAGATCTCACAACAACGAGCTTTTAACACTGAAACAACAAGAATAAAAATCATGATAACGTAACTTCATGATGATATTATCATTCACCACATTTCCCGTTAAAAACATTGAGTATACATAACATTGAAACAACATGAGGACAATCACTGGGGATATCGATGTTGATAATCATGATAACATGATTCCAGTATATCACCCTTTACATAAGCTAACATTGTATGATAAGATGAGATCTTATGCATCCATGTTAAAGACTAGAGATCATAGCATTGTGTTCACTTTATTTTTTATAACAATACAACATATCAAGGATGATGTCAAGATAACATAATTTCTTGATATCATCCAAACACTGAAATAACATAAGTGTTTTAGGATTTGATCTTCTGGCACTTTGTTATTTACAACAAAATAACAACGTGATAACATGAAACAATCACTAGTAAGAACAGGGATGATGATCATGTCCACATAACTTCATGACATCATTCACCACCAGAACTAGCTAAGTGAAGTAAGACTAGTTCTTACAACACTGTAGTTACAATCGGGTGAAGGCTATGGGATAACCAGAATGATAATCATGATAAAGTAATTTCATGATAACAACATCATTCACACAACTGTTAACATCATATAATAAGACAAGTTCTTATAACACTTTGTTAAAAGGCACTAGAACACGTAAAACTGAGAACAGATTACCCAGAGATGATGACAATGGGTGAACAGATAGCAATAACTAATTACTATTAATACTGCTAGTATTATATCACAACAATCATGTGCCATGTATCCAAGTTTAACATTGTAATTCCCTTACACGTATCGTTTACCAGTTAGTTTGACGTGACTAAACCGACGATAGCATAGTGGTACCATAGGTTTGACAAACCTCCGGCTTGTAGGGCTGGTATGTTGATCGTATTGAACATTGGTCGGTAACGTATGACCGGTGACAGGGCGACCATCAGTCAGGGTCTGGTAAGCGACACATGGTGATATTAATCTACAGAAACTAATTGTAATTATTCATGTGATTCTATTGACCGGTAGATTGAGGAATTTGATTTTCTATCATGTCACATTACTAGTAATAGTTTCGTTGAAAACTATGAGAACACAAATGTGATAGAGATAAATCGGGTGCATTGTGATCTGATTACGTGAGGAGCACAATGGATTCCTTTTAGGCTCCATGCACACCAAGATGAGAACAATACCAATAGGTTAACTATCACTCTTATTATAATTAGTGAATTACAGTTAACCGCATCAACGAGAGAATAATAACAAGGATAATGTTAAATAAATAAATTTTCCTTTAATCACTGAGGGTTTATCAACACTGCGGTTTTGATAACTTAACTTCCTCATATTCTATTATTCTACATATAACATATTGGGTGATGAACACAAATATTATGGGTATCCATAGTTGTATTACAAGTTGTGTTGAATTTTGTTGAGCATGTGGTGGGATGGTGTCTAGGCGGGTTGTAGGCTCGACCCTTTCGTATGCCCTATATATAAGCATGCTTGATCGAGTAAAACACTATTTGTAAGTATAACTATGGAGAGGACATTGGGTGAAACGGATGAAACATGAATACATATGGGTAGAACATCAAATGGGTTGAACACATGTGAGAAAGAAATGGATATCCTTAGTTGTTTTACAAGTCATGTTGAATTTTGTTGAGCATGTGGTGGGATGGAATCTGGGCGGGTTGTAGGCTCTACCCTTTCGTATGCCCTATATATAAGCATGCTTAGTAGGATGAAACATTACTTGTACATATAACTATGGAGAGGCCATTGTGTGAGACGGGTGAATCAAACATTAACAAGACTCTTGTATGACACTGTGATTGTGAATGTAAAAAATCCATGGTTTTTAATTACTAAATTTATGAACTCACCAACCTAGTGTTGACTTTGTTTAAATGCATGTTTTCTCAGGTGACGAACAGGTTTAGTCGCCAAGCTCAGGATGCATTAGCTAGTGGACATTTATAGCGGACCTAGCTACATTTTGTGTGCATAACTTTTGATGACATATTTTGGTGAATCACTTTTGTAAATCTTGTGAAATACAAGATAGAAAACTCAATGATTCCTTCGAATGGATTTATTTAGTTAAATTATGAACATGACAGTGTAATTTAACTTTGTAATTCCTTATCATTGTCATATTAGCATTTCTCATTTATATATCATGTGCCGTGTAAACAATCTTATCACTTTGATTATCAAACGATATCGCGCCCCAAGAACCTTCCGCCCGACGGGAAAGTCGATCCAGCCCGCCGGCTTGGGGTGTGACAAGAGGCGATGGCTTGAGCTGTTAAAGGATTATGATTGTGATATTTTATATCACCCCAGAAAGGCCAATGTGGTGGCAGACGCTTTAAGTCGCAAGACTGATCATCCTGTTATACGAGTAAAATCGTATAGTTTGGTGATTACGCCGGACTTTCTGAACGAGCTCAAGCAGGCGCAACAGGAAGGGTTAAAGGAAGAAAATGTGGGTTTTGAACGTGTATTCGGGCAAGTCAAGAATTTGGAAGACAATGATCACAGTGTGAAAGTACGATTCGGTCGTATGTGGGTTCCCAAAAATGGGGACATTCGGTCAAGAATTCTAGATGAATTGAAGCCCACAAGTCATGTTATTCGGTTCATCCCGGTGCTACGAAGATGTACCAGGATCTTCAAAAGAATTATTGGTGGCCGGACATGAAGTTTAATGTGATGCAGTATGTGAACAGGTGCCTTACTTGTGCGCAAGTGAAGGCTGAACATCAGAAGCCCTGCAGATATGTGCAACCTCTTGAGGTACCGGAATGGAAATGGGAACACATCACCATGGATTCCATCACCAAGCTACCGAGAACAACTAAACAACATGATACCATATGGGTGATTGTGGACCGACTGACGAAGAGTGCACACTTTCTCCTTATCAAAGAAGCGTATACGTTCGAAAGGTTGTCTGAGTTGTTCGTAAAAGAGATTGTGACCCGACATGGATTTCCTGTCTCCATTGTGTTGGATCGAGATACGAGGTTTACTTCCAGGTTCTGGAAACAGTTTCATGATGCTATGGAACAAGACTGAACATCAGTACCGCCTATCACCCCCAAACGGATGGACAGTCTGAAAGGACTATTCAAACGTTGGAGGATATGATTAGGGCATACATTATCGATTTTGGAGGGAGCTGGGATGACCACTTGCCATTGGTGGAGTTTTCATATAATAACAACTACCACTATAGTATCGGAATGCCCCCATATGAGGCGTTGTACGGAAGACGATGCAGGACCCCGGTATCCTGGGGTGAAGTTGGACAATAAGAGATGGGAAATAAGGCTGCCGTAATTGATATGGCAGAAAAGCTGTGGGTGATAAAAGCACGTATGAAAGCTGCACAAGATTGCCAGAAGTCCTACGCTGACAAGCGCCGAAGACCTATCGAGTTTAATATTGGCGATCGAGTGTTGCTGAAAGTATCCCCATGGAAGGGAATCATTTGATTCTGAATGCGAGGAAATCTGATTCCAAGGTACATCGGACCATTTCAGATACATGCAAGAATGGGAAAATTCACGTACCGACTAGACCTACCAGAAGAGCTTAACGGAATTCATCCTACCTTCCACGTGTCACACCTAAGGAAGTGTCTGGCAGACGAGCAAGCACATATTCCTTTGGATGACATTGAGGTAGATGACAAACTGAACTATATTGAAGAACCGGTTGCGATCGTGGATACGTAATAAGACGGTTCGTCAAGTCAAAGTTCAGTGGAAGCATCGGAAGGGTTCAAACACGACATGGGAGACGGAAGATGAAATGAGGAGGTTGTACCCTCATTTATTCGATGTGTAACGAGGCAGGTTTCGGGACAAAACTTATTGTAAGGAGGGGAGACTTGTAAAACCCTAAAATTTTCTAATACAATATAGTAAATTTACGAATGCGTAACGGATAATATACTTGTAGGGAAAAGTACGAAAAAAATAAAACAAGTTAAAGACTCTGAATCGTGTACCCGAAGTTGATTTCGAGTACACCAGTTCTCGTAACCTTAGAAGTCGAAAATCCCACATTCCAAGTACGAGTACACTGCCTATAAATATGAGTGCCTTGAGAAACGTAACAACCTTTGGCTGGAAGCTCATTTACACTCAAGGGCTCGAAGCAGATTTCGAGAACAACAAGAGTCGGCGGTAAATAATTCAAGGAGAAGAGGAAACGTACGAGGATCTACAAGAGTGATCATCTATCTTCAAGTAAGTTATTTATATATAAAAGTTAGGATTTTTATACAAAAGTTAGGATTGTTATACAGAAGTGAACTCATGCATAAAGTTCGCACCTTTATGCATAAAGTTCGGAACTTTGAGGTTCCAGTGGGCTGGCAACAACTTAAGGGACCTGTAACTAGCTCCCCATGGTCATAGATGAATTTCTGAGATGTTTTATGACAGAATGATGAGTACACGAAAGGGGTACTCGAAACCATACTTAGAAACTAAAAACCTCTTTCGAGTACGAAGAATTCGAGTATGAAGGTTATTTCGAGTACAATGGTTATTCTGAGTACAAAGGTCTTCGAATACAAGGAGTTCGAATACAAATGTTAGATCGAGAACTTCATAGTTCGAGTACAAGCTATTTTGTGAACTATGTAATTTCGTGCACATGGGAATTTAATGAATTCCAAGGGTTTCGAATACTTAGCTAAGTTTCGAGGACTTGGATTCGGTAAGGGGGACTAGTAGGCTATGAGGACTTAGAATAAATCCTAAGTCTAGGAATGGAATGTGATGAGGCTATGTGATGATGTAGGTCCTTAAGCCCTAGCTAAGGAGTTCGGCTAAGGAAACAGGAAGATACTATCAGGTGAGTTCTGGACGCCCTATTTCACATTTAATGTTTTGGGCTGGCATACATGCTTGTTCTTATGTTTATGACGTTATGTGCCTATATTATGATGTGGAATGAATGATGTTATGATATGTTGCATGCCTGTGAATATGATATGTATGATAATCATGTATGAAGACTTGATGAGTATGATGCATGGATGTGTATGTGATGTGTGTGACAACTATACATGAGAATAGGCCAAGTATGATGAAAGTATGATAACAAGATACGACGAATTAATGAAATCATGCTAAAATGAAGAGAATTATAACAATAGTTAAAGAATGAATTGCAATGATGAATTCCTAAAATGTTAGGATAATATGAATGATGTTATGATGATGGCATGATATGATGAAATCCTAAGTGTAGGATGATGATAGATGCTAGCATGATATGATGTGATAATTATGTTAACGATGATGAGACCTTACTAGTGTGAAATGTATGAATTTCTGCTAGCATAACATGATTATGATGATATGATAATGAATGAGAACGTATGAATGATGTTTCCATAGTGATATGGAGTAAGTATGTTGATGCTCCAGTATTTGTACTGGGTAAGTGCGAAAGATGACCTGATTATATCAGGGTATGAAGAGTCGATTGGACTATAAACATGGAGTCGATCGGGCTATAAACATGGTATGAGCCGATCGGGCTATAAACACGGAGTCGACCGGACTATAAACATGGAGCCAATCGGGCTATAAACATGGAGCCGACCGGGCTATAAACACGGAGCGGATCGGGCTATAAACATGGTAAGAGTCGATCAGACTATAAACATGGAGCCTTGTGCTGGCATAAGCCCACCATTAAAGATGGTGGTTACGATGATAATGACGTATATGAAGATGAAGATGGCTACGATGATCTAAATGATTATGTGCTATGGTTATGTGGATGCTATGATGTTTTCATGAAAATGATGTCTTACTTACTAAAACGATTACGATAATTTGTAAAACTAGAACTCACCAGCGTAAGCTGACATGATTTAGCATGTATGTCAGGTTAAAGTTATGGTACGAGGATGCATGGAGCTCGGGCATCAAGATAGAACATTCGATGGTGTTGGCAATCCTAAATGTTTTCATACAATTAATCTTGTATTTGGCAATGTTTTGAATTCCTCTGCATATTTATGAAAGTTTTAAGTTTAAGAACTATGTGTTATGATGAAAACCAACCTCTGTGAGATCGCCCGATTTCGGGGCCTCACAATTCCTGAAGGGAAATCCCTTCCTATGAGTTGGTTGTTAAAGGGTAGGATTTTTAGGTTTTAATTTTTGTTTGATTACTTTATTTTAGATATTAATACGATGTTATTGTGATTTTTTCAGCACCGAAGTTTGTGTCATTGATTGTAGAAGACAAGGACACTGAGCAAAAGATCCAGGCCTTATTACAAATAGAAGAGAGGGAAAGGAAATTTGGTGTTTCCTTGAGAGCTGTTATCCCCAACATATCCCAAGATCATAGTGCATCTTCCGAAGAGTCTCATGCTCAAATGACTTTAGGTTTTCTCTTTTTCTTTTTTGTAAATTTGTTGATTTTACTTTGTTCTTATGGCTTTATTTTGTTTGTTGTCTCAGAATCTGCATTTGATCTCGAAGATCTCAGTGGCTTCTTTACCATCAAGAAGGAGAAGGCGAGCCCCACTGCCCCCAAAGCCAGGATTATGCTTACCCGTTCTACCAAGGCTTCCAAGAAACGTAAAGGTGTTGAGCCTTTCAATTTAGACGTTGCAGATCTTCTTCAAAAGGTTATTTCTAGAATATTCTTTTTAGGTTTTTATTATATTCTGATGTGTTTTTATTTTTGCAGGCTATCCTCAAGGTTGCTGCTGATAAGGAGCTTTTCGATAAGCAAATCGAGGACATGGATGATCAGAAGAAGATCATTGCTGCCAAGGACGGTCATTTCGAGAAGGAGGGCCAGAAATTGAAGAAGAAGGTCAGGGATACTGAGGCTGCCCATAAGCTGAAGATCAAGGATATCATAGAGAGCACCAAGAAGTCTGCTGCTATTGCCATTCTCAAGGCTAACTCAAATGGCAGAAAATGCAAGCAAGGGGGAGTAGACTTGTGGGGAAAGGATCTTTCTGATTGGGCGAAGATCCTAACCAAGTCAACCAGGGATGTTGCGGAGGCGGCGAAGACGGCTAGCGTGGTGGAGACGGAGACAAGTAAGGCGGGTGAAGGTGATGATATGGGTGCAGGTGGTGACGAGGTGGTGATGGGTGATGAAGATAGAATTTACAAGGTGTGAACTCATCTTGTTTGTGATTCTTTTATGATGTTTTCTTTTAGTATAAACAATGTTATAATGAAAGTCCCAGTAATGTGGATAGACAATTTTTAGATAATTCAGGATATTTTAGGTGGAGGGACCATGGGTTTCATGGCGAAACCTAAATATCCTTAGTATTTTGACTAACAATTTCAGTATATTGGGTGGAGGGACCATGTCTTTTCATGGCGAAGCCCAATATATTGATTTTAAATATATATGATAATTAATCTTTTGGTATTTGGTTATGGATGTCTTGTGTTTATATATTTTTGAATTCCGAAAATATTATTGAAGATATTACGAATATCTGTTGATTTATTGGAAATAAGTATTAATGTTACGTATATTCAGAATAGAGTTGAATCGCCTTGGTGTGTTAAACATTTATGTTTTGTATATATTCTCATTATTCCCTTAAGGTGTTTCAGAATAATAGGTATTTTATAACTAGGATATAACTGAGAAAAGTCTCTTATATTTCGATAAAGATATTGATTGCAGGAATATTACTATAGTTGATGTATTTTCTAGAATCAAGAAATATGTGATATATATATATATATATTAATCATATAAGATTTTTAAAGGATTAGATATTTCTAAGTGAAAATAATTATAATGCCTATTTTCTAACTTCATAATGGCATATAAAGAATATTAAAGAGTTTAAGAAATAAATACCAACTCCTTGAAATAGTAGACTTATTTCTGAAGCTTTCTTTATCCCTTCTGAAACAATATAACAATGACATACCTCAGTATCCTTAGATATGGTGTAGGTATATGTGATATCCCGAAATATCCTTGAGATTTAGTTCCTGCACTTATTCAAGAAACAAGAAAAATTGGGACAAGCCCAATATATAGGTGACAAGGCCGGTTAAACTAGCGACTAAGGCCGAAGATACTTGCGACTAAGCGACAAGGCCCGGTTGTATAGCATATGAATGCTATAATTCGGAGGATCCCTGGTTATAGTCTTTGAAAATGAAATTTTTAGCCACTAAAGCGTGTACTGGTCCCAAAATCTCCAATTATACCGGGATAATTCGGAGGATCCATGATTATAGCCCTTGATAATGAAATTGTCAGCCAATCATGCATGTACTGGTTCCATTATCTTGGACTATAACAAGATCAACGTGCCCTACTGGCGAGGGTGTATGAACCCTAGTTCGTTTTAGAGACAAAAGTCCCTTGAGTTTTGATTTCAGGTCAAAACTTGCAACCAGACATATAGTCTCTGCATGGATCTTCTACATAGTTTTGATTTCAGGTCAAAACTTCACAACCAGACATATAGTCTCTGCGGGGGTCTTGATCAAGTTTTCATTTCAGTTCAAAACTTGGGTTGAGACATATACTCTCGTATATTCTCCAGCTATACCTGCAAAACATCAATATTTTTGCAAAGGTAGGCATCATAAATCCTAATGCCCCTCTGATGCTTCAGTTAGTATCAGGATATATGTCAGAATATAAGTATAGGGATATTCAATGCGAACAATAAAAATGTTATATAAAGTAAGTTTTAAGGTAAATGGCGTTCCATGCCCTTGTAAGAAGTTCACCTTCCATAGTGGTTAACTTATATGCCCCCTTTCCAGCTTCGGATTCGATTCTGTAAGGTCCTTCCAATTTTGGAGCAAGTTTCCCATCTGTCGGGTTAGTGGTATTCTGAAATGTTTTTCTTAAAATCAAATCTCCAATTTGGAATCTTCTAAACCTTATATTCTTGTTATAGGATTTGGCCATCTTTTGCTGGTAGGTCGCTATCCTTATTTTTGCAATATCCCTAATTTCATTAATGGTATCTATATCCTAAGATAATATTTCATTGTTAGTTCTATAGTTTGTAAACTTGTTCTTGCGGCAGGGATAATCATCTCAGTTTGGAGTACAGCCTCATAACCGAATACTAATGAGAATGGTTTTTGACCAGTCGCATTCTTTGCGGTTGTTCTATCTGCCCATAGGACAAATGGGAGTTCTTCAGCCCGTTTTCCTTTCTTGGATCCCAACTTCTTTTGAGATTGTTTATTATAATTTTATTTCTTGATTCTGCTTGACCGTTAGCTTGACGATGTACAGGTGTAGAAGTGATCATTTTTATGCCTCAGGCTTCACATAAGTTTGTAGTTCTTTTACCAATAAACTCAGACCCATTATCGCAGGTTATTTCGGCAGGTATCCCGAATCTGGTCAGGATATTTCTCTTTATGAATGAAATCACTTCTTTTTTTCCCAACATGTACGAAGGCTTCAACTTCAATCCATTTCAAGAAATAATCGGTCATGGCAAGCATGAACACCTTTCTTCCTAGTGTTTTTGGTAGTTTACCTACTATATGCATTCCCCATTTCATGAACGGCCATGATGAGACTATAGGATATAAAGGTTCAGCCGATTGATGAAGAATATTACTGTGTTTTTGACATGCATCACATTTTCTAGGAATATGACATTGCGTCCTTTCTCATGGTGCGCTAGGTATATCATGTCCTTAGGATCTATGAGAGTAACACTCTGCCCTTTGTGTGATTTCCACATTCTCCTTCATGAATATCCCTTATTACTTATAAACTTTCTGGTTTTTCCAAACGTTTTAGGTACGTACCAGCTACCGATTTCCTATATAGGATATTTTGGATGATTGTTTATCTAGATACTCTAGCTTTAAAAGCTTTGGGATTTGTTTCTTCATCGGGTATTTTTCCTGTTTGAAGATAATCCTTGATGAGAACAATACAGGATATTTCTTAAGTATTTGTTTTTTCAATATTCTTTGGTTCAAGAATTTGATTCGAGTTTTCAATATCTATTGCCGGGTTCAGGATATGTAGGATAGCGATACTGATATTATCAGAAATCTTAAGAGATGATGCGAGGCTTGCTAATGCATGTGCTTCAGTATTTTCTTTTATAGGAACCTGCGTGATATCAAAAGTGTAGAAGTATCCTACTATATCCTTGACTATCTCTAAATATTTTGCCAATTTATCTCTCTTAACTGTATAGGAGCCGTTAAGCTGATTGGCTATTAGTAGGGAATCGACAAATACGTGGAGATTTCTTATGTTAATATCCCTAGCTAATTTAAGTCTCGCTATTAAGGGTTCATATTTTGCCTCATTGTTGGTTGCTTGGAATTCACAGTTGATCGATTGGGGTATTATGTCCACCTGTGGGGATTTTAGTGTGATCCCTAATCCTGTCCCTCAGGCATTTGAGGCTCCATCAGTATATAAGGTCCATTCACTGGCATCTTTATCCAGAAGTTTAAATTTTGTATCTACTTCTGCTTGAATATCACTACTAAAATCTGCCACAAAGTCTGCTAATGCTTGAGACTTAATTGATGTTCTTGGTTCATATATCAAGCCATAAGAGCTAAGCTTCACTGACCATTTTCCCATTCTTTTTGATACCTCAGGTTTTCTTAGTACTGATTTTATATCCGGGATTTTCCGATCATTATTACGACGATGTTATCCGACGTATAATTATGACGAATGTTAAAAATTAATTACATGGAATTTATCTCGGTTTATTATGTTGCAATCCATACATATATGTATTTATGTATGCCATTATATATATATATATATATATATATATATATATATATGCATAGGTATATTATATAAATTTATTATTTACCAAGAATTACTAAATTTATTAAACTTTTATATAAATAAAAAGTTTAAAAACATAATAATCTTTAATAAAAATCAAGGTTTAAATAGAATTAAACACAAAAGAGTAAATTACAAATTATAAGGGTCAAAATGGTAAATATCCCAAACCAACCCCCCCTTTTGCTACCCCACGTTTTTCCGGCCCAAGTCCGGCTACCCCTCGCCGGAAACCCGCCTAGCGCTGACCAAGCCCCAAAATCGGTTTTTAAAGCACCATTCGATCGGGTTTCGTTACCCCCATGACCCAAATCGACATTCTAACGTAAACCAATGGTTTAAACACGATAATTAACGCATTTAACCGGGTTTTAATCATCCCAAAAACGAATGTTTCTCTCTCAAATTAAATAAGATCGTTTAAGTCGAATTAGTCATGATAAATACAGGGTTTTTACTCATTTTGATCATACGAAACTATCCATAATCACTCTCAAATTCGCTCGTTAATCGAAGAACAAGCGAAGAACGGCCGTGACCTTCGTGGAGCTCGAACTCGATCAAAACAAGTAAGTAAATACATCCCTAGGCTCGGTTTTCAACACAGAATAATAGCCCCTTATCAATTTCAACGATTACACGGTCATTTGATCGATTGAGAATTAGGGTTCGTATGAAATTGGGAAATCCAGAAACTTCAAGATAAAAGAAATTTGATCTGATTTAGTTCAATAAAAACGGGTTTGGTTTACTTGTTCGGTCGCTTGTCCGAGGAATTGAGGTCACAGGTTCGATTCTAACCCGGCCCTTTTAAAACTATTATTTTTAAGTTTTATTCCTTTTAAATCCATTTTGAACTATTTAAAAATCCCCAAAAATTTATAAAAGTATTTATAAAAACCGTGGAATTATTTTACAAACTCAGAAAAATTTTATAGATAAATCCATTTTATATAATTATAAAACTAATAGTTTATGTTTATAAATACCTATTTAAATCATAAAAACATACTAAAACTGTTTTTAAAATTCTAGAAAAATTACCCAACACTTCTGGAACTTCTATGCACTTGAACAAATTTTTATATTAATTTCAATGTTGTAAATATATTTAATTTATTTTAAATGTATCAAATATCTGCGTAAATAAGCTTTTAAAACTACTTAAACTATTATAAAAATTCTAAAAAAATTATATAATCTTTCTGGAACTTTTATAAACCTGAGAAAAGTTTTATTTTAATTTTTATGACCAATAAATATTTATTTTAATTTAAAAGCATTATAAAACACAATAAATAATTTATTAAAAATAATAAAATACATTTAAAAAATCTGAAAATTTTTATATAATATTTTTGGATTAAAACTAACTCAGAAATATTTTTATTTAAATAAAAATACTTTAGTTGAATAAAAATGAGATTTAACTTGAATTATAATTATAAATTTACATATTTTATAAAATTTCAGAAAAATATTTTTAATTTCTGAAATAATTATTTATAACAGAAAGTACTTTTATTTAAATTTATTTTATCAAATAGCAATTTATTTAACTTACAAACTCTATATTAAAACATATAAACATAAGACTTTGTAATTTAATTAGAAATTTTATATTATCAATTATATTTTTTATATATAACACTTTAACTTTTAAATATCCCTAGAATAATTAACTTGTGAATTTTGGATCATTATTTCCTTAACTTATAGTATTTATTCTTAATAACTAAAAAAAATACAACTTTATTGTGTTTATCCCCAAATCACCTAACTTAGATTTGATTTTCCTAAACTTATTTAGAACCTAGATCTTGAACCTAGAATGCCTTAGAACATTATTTAGAAATTTGTTGAACATAGAGAACTATAAATTTTAAATTATAGGTTTGTTTTGAGGAATTACTTCTTACAAGTTTGGGCTTACAACTACGTGAGCTTGCAACTTATTTATTCATATATCCAGTGAGTTTCATATTCCCCTTCTCTTAATTTAATTTTGTTTTCAAAACATCGGGGATGAAACATGAGGTTTAACTATTTGAACAATCTGTATCTATGAACTTTATCTTGTGATTTGAGCTTATGTCCCAAACTACATGTGAAGTATCCTTGAAACTTGCATTGATCATTAACTATATTAGCCTGATTGTTGTGATGATAGATATTGAACTGACCATTCCACCCAGCCGATGATCACTCATTTGCAACTATTGAACTATTGAACTTTGTATGTTTGAACTATTGTGCACAATTTGAACTATTGGAACTATAAGGATAGTATGTATTACTATGCCTAACTTGGTTAACTAAGGTTTGATCTGCAATAGTTTAATGTATGTTTCAACATTAAACCTTATCAATATATATGTTTATGATACAAGACTCAAATTTGAACTATTAAACGATTTATCGAGCCAACTTTAAGATTCTCACCAACTACTTTGTAGTTGACCTTTTCAAATTTATCATGTTTCAGGTGAAACTTAGTGAGCTTTTGGGAAGAACACATAAGATACTTGGACTTTAGAAGCATTAGAAATAATTTGAACTTTAGTTTTTGTTTATTTGAACTTTGGTTGTTTGAACTTTGTTTACTTGGAATTTAAATACACTGAATTTGGTTGCGTTAATTATGAAACGTTTTAGTTGATCATGAGCTACCGAACAGTCACGTTCGCGCGCCGACGTATTCCGCCGTCAGTTGGGGTGTGACAGATTGATATCAGAGCCATGGTTATAGGGAATTAGGTTATTAGACATGACCTAGACTGTAACCTAAGTTAGCTAGGATCTTATGTGTTCATCATCTCTATTTCTATCTTTAACCTTATTCTCGTCTCCATCTATTATCAGTAAACTTTCAACTATCAAAACTTCATGATTTTGAAAACATTCTTAGACTGATAGTGTAACCCAAAAATCTCGTCAAAGTCTTTGAGTTTTAAATAACAATTGTATACACGTGCAATCTGGAAGGGTAATTACCTATATCTTGGGGGGTTCTGTCTAGGAAAGCGTTTCATATAAATCCATTCCAACTGTTGGACCTGTTACGCTTTCGTGGGAACCCTTGGGGTGAGTAGTTACTTATAGGCTAAAACATGTCTCATGCATTGTTAAATAAAACTTGAAGTACTTTGATTAGTCCATGTAACCATACAATCCATATGGCCTATCTAAACTATCTTGAGATTCATATGAATATCCCATTGAAAACTAAACATCTACCATAATCTATGTTTTATTTCCATATAATGGCTTCCTGTCGTGAAATTCGTCGTTGCGAAAGGAACGAAGAGCTTGCGCAACTTGTAACCCAACAGATGGCCATTGTTTTACCAAACCTTTTAACTCAACTCAATGCAGCAAATAAAAATGAGGATGCTAAAAACGGTGGTAACCATAACTGCAACTTCAAAACCCTTCAATTCGTGCAAACCTGTCATTTTCAATGGAACTGAGGATCCACTGGTTTGTTACAATGGTTTGAAAGTATCGAGAATACTTTTCGTAACAGTGGATATCCAAATGATCTTTGTGTGCAATATGGGACAAGTGTCTTCCAAAAGAGGGCCTTGACTTGGTGGAACGGAGAAAAACGCAATCGTGGAGCTGAGGTTGCTTTGGCACTGACTTGGGATGAATTCAAGACTCTTATGACTGAGGAGTTTTCCCATGAAATGAAATCAAAAAGCTCGAGGATGAATTTTGGGATCTTGCCCAAGATAGTGGTGAAAATCTTGCCTACACACTCGTTTCCATGAACTTAGCCTACTGGTACCTAATATACGGTCACTCCTTTATCTAGGGCCATTGGGAAATATATTGGTGGGATACCAATGAAGATCCAAGACACTGTATTGGGTAGGAATCTAACAACCCTTAAGGATGCGATCTGACTAGCTGCAACCTTGACTGATAATCATGTCAAGGCAAGTACTCTAACAAGGAAAGGTGCTAAGAAGACTACCACTGAAACCACTGCTACTGAATCTTCCAAAGTCACCTCCACTAAACCAACCAAAACCACCCCTGCTAAACCTTCAAACAAGATCAAGAAATGAAAAATTAGGAATTTTGCTGTAACTACAGTTGTTCCTTTGAACCAAGTCCCCATGCTAGGATTAAATACCGCAAAGAAACTTATGTGGGAAACCAACCTTTGTGTAACACATGCCGTTTACATCACCCACCCAATGTGCCATGTCACCTATGCACCAACTGTGGGTGTTATAGACATTTGCACACCACTTGTGAACCAATCGACCACAATATAACCAAGTTTTTCTTGCCATCCAACAAAACCAAAACCACCAAAACAATCGAGCCATGGTTCAAAATCCCCCATTTTTTATCCAAGGAAGAGCTTGTTACAACTGTGGTGACCCAAACCACTTTCACAATACTTTTCCAAGACTCACAGCTCAACAAGCGGGAGTGCCAGCAGCTCGTGGGCATGCTTTCAACATCAATGTTAATGAAGCACAAAATAACAATGACGTGGTGAATGGTACGTTCTTAGTTGATAACAGATATGCTTCTGTTCTTTTTTATACGGGTGCTGATAAGAGCTTTATATCTCTTGAGTTTGAACCTTTACTTGCTAAGAATCGAACTAGATTAGAAAACAACTACATTGTAGAAGTAGCGGATGGAAGTCCAATTAAGATTGATTCATTTATTCGTGAGGTTCAGTTAAACTTAAATGAGCATAACTTCTTGACTGACCTTATACCTATGCAACTTGGAAACTTTGACATCATAGTAGGCATGGATTGGTTAACTCAAAATGGTGCGGAAATTGTGTGTGCTGAAAAATACATTCACATTCCTCTTCCGTCTGGCGATACCCTACACGTTTATGGAGAGAAAACAACTCGAGGGCTTAAGCTTATGTCGTGTACAACTGCGTGAAAGTACGTGCGTAAGAACTATGTGGCATACCTAGCCCACATTGTGAACAAGAAGGACAAGGAAAAGAATATTCAAGATATTCCTATTATTAGGGATTTTCCTTAAGTGTTTCCTGAAGATTTACCTGGACTTCCTCTTGCTCGACAAGTTGAATTCAGAATCGGTCTAGTACATGGTGCAAATCCTGTATCCAAATCACCCTGTCATCTTGCACCTTCAGAATTGCTAGAACTCGTGAGTCAACTTCAAGAATTAGCCGATAAGGGATTCATTCGCCCAAGTGTTTCACCTTGGGGAGCACCGGTCTTGTTTCTCAAAAAGAAAGATGGCTCATTCCAAATGTGTATCGATTATCGGGAGCTCAACAAACTCACTGTCAAGAACCATTATCCATTACCAAGAATTGATGATCTTTTTGACCAACTACAAGGAGCAACTTGTTTCTCAAAGATTGATCTCAGATCGGGATATCATCAGCTTCGAATCAATCACGAAGATATTCCAAAAACCGCGTTTAGAACAAGATATGGTCATTATGAGTTTATGGTTATGCCTTTTGGCTTGACTAATGCACCTGTCGTGTTCATGGATCTAATGAACCGGGTGTGCAAACCATACTTGGATAAATTCGTTATCGTTTTTATCGATGACATTATGATCTATTCCAAAACGAAAGCGGAACATGAGATGCACTTACGTTTGGTTATGGAACTCTTAAAGAAAGAACAGCTGTACGCTAAATTCTTTAAAAATATGAATTTTGGCTTAAATAAGTTCAATTTTTGGGGCACATAGTAAACGAAAAGGGCATTCATGTTGATCCTGTAAACATTGAAGTTGTGAAAAATTGGAATGCACCTAAAACTCCTATTGAAGTTCATTCGTTTCATGACTTAGCAGGCTATTATCGCTGTTTCATAGCCAATTTTTCTAACATTGTTGTACCTCTCACCAGTTTAACACAAAATACAAACCTTATGTTTGGGGTTCACAACAAGAAGAAGCATTTCAAACTCTTGAAAAAAGTTGTGCAACGCTCCTATCTTAACTCTACCTGATGGGAACGATGATTTGTGGTTTACTGAGACGCTTCTAACCAAGTCCTTGGTTGTGTCCTCATGCAACGAGGGAAGGTTATAGCTTACGCGTCACCACAACTCAAAATCCATGAAAAGAATTACACGACACAAGATCTTGAAGTGGGTGTTGTTGCGTTTGCCTTGAAAATTGGAGGCACTACCTTTATGGTACTAAGTGTGTGGTGTTCACCGACCACAAAAGTCTCCAACACATTTTCAATCAAAAAGAACTTAACATGAGACAACGACGATGGGTTGAACTACTTAAAGATTACGATTGTGAGATTCGCTATCATCCTGGAAAACGAATGCTGTTGTGGACGCTTTAAGTCGTAAAGAACCCATCAGAATCCATAGTATCAATATTCAAAGTGACATTCAAACTCGTGTATTGGAAGCACAACATGTCTCGATTACTGAGGGTAATATGTCTGAAGAAATGGCATGTGGTGCCGAGCATCAACTTGAAACTAAACCCAATGGATTACTTTACTATCTTGATCGTATTTGGGTTCCTCAACGAGACAATCTTCGCACTTCTCTTTTGAATGAGGCTCACAAGACTTGTTATTCTGTTCATCCAGGAGCAGATAAAATGTACAAAGATATCCGAAACCAGTATTGTTGGCCTGGTATGAAAAAGGACGTTGCTCTTTGTGTCTCAAAATGTCTTACTTGCTTGAAAGTTAAAGCTGAACATCAACGTTCTTCTGGATTACTAGAACAGCTAGAAATTCCCGTGTGGAAATGGGAAGGCATATCCATGGACTTTATAACTAAACTTCCTCGAACATCCAGTGGGCGTGACAACATTTGGGTAATTGTTGATCGTTTAACTAACTCAGCTCATTTTATTCCAATTCGTGAGGATTATCGAACCGAAAAGTTAGCTCGAATCTACATCGATCTTGTGGTTAGTCATCATGGAGTTCCTTTAAATATAATCTCTGACCGTGATAGCCGTTTTACCTCTCGTTTCCGGGAATCTTTACAATCGGCATTGGGCACTAAATTAAATCTCAGTACTGCTTATCACCCTCAAACTAATGGTCAAGCTGAATGGACCATCCAAACTTTGAAGGATATTCTTAGAGCCTGTGTCATCGATTTTGGTGGCAATTGGGACTCTTACTTGCCATTGATCGAATTCTTGTACAATAACAACTATTATACGAGTATTAACATGGCACCTTTTGAAGCTTTGTATGGCCGTAAGTGCCGATCACCTATTTGTTGGAGCGAGGTTGGTGAAGCACAACGAGTATTAACAAGAGACTTCTGATAAGATCATTCAAATTCGTGATAATCTTCGCGTAGCGAGAAGCCGGCAAAAGAGTTATGGCGATAATCGTCGAAAACCCTAGAATTTCAAATTGGTGATCTAGTTCTTCTCAAGGTATACCCTTGGAAAGGATTGGTTCATTTTGGAAAGAAAGGGAAATTAGCTCCTTGTTATGTGGGTCCTTTCAAAATCATTAAGCGTATCAGTAAAGTGGCTTACAAACTTGAATAACCTGAAGAACTAAGCAACATTCATCCTACGTTTCACGTGTCGAATTTGAAGAAGTGTGTGGCCGACGAAAATCTTCAAATTCCACTCAATGAAGTGCACATTGATGAAACGATGCGATTTGTTGAAAAACAGGTGGAAATTATGGATCGTGGTGAGAAATGACTTAAACGCAGTCGAAAACCGATTGTGCTAGTTCGATGGGAATCTAAGCATGGACCAGAACTCAATTGGGAACGTCAGGATCAAATGAAAGACAAGTATCCACATCTCTTCCTACCAACTTCGAGTAACTAATTTCTGGACGAAATCTCCTAAAGTAGGGGAGACAGTAATATCCCGAATTTTCCGATCATTATTACAACAATATAATCAGACTTATAATTATAACGAATGTTAAAAAATAATTACATGGAATTTATCTCGGTTTATTATGTTGCAATCCATGCATATATGTGTTTATGTATGCCATTATATATAAATATATATATAAATTTATTATTTACCAAGGATTACTAAATTTATTAAACTTTTATATAAATAAAAAGTTTAAAAACATAATAATCTTTAATAAAAATCATGGTTTAAAAAGAATTAACCACAAAAGAGTAAATTACGAATTATAAGGGGTCAAAATGGTAAATATCCCAAACCACCCCCCTCCTTTGCTGCTCCACGTTTTTCTGGCCCAAGTCTGGCTACCCCTGGCCGAAAACCGGCCTAGCGCCGACCAAGCCCCAAAACCGGTTTTTAAAGCACCATTCGATCAGGTTTCATTACCCCCATGACCCAAATCGACATTCTAACGTAAACCAATGTTTAAAACACGAAAATTAACGCATTAAATCAGGTTTAAATCATCCCGAAACCAAAGATTGAACTCTCAAATTAAATACGATCATTTTAGTCGAATTAATCATGATAAATACAGGGTTTTTACTCCTTTTGTTCATACGAAACTATCCATACCATTTAATCACTCTCAAATTTACTCGTGAATCGAAGAACAAGTGAAGAACGGCCGTGACCTTCGTGGAGCTCGAACTCGATCAAAACCCGATCAAAAAAAGTAAGTAAATACGTCCCTAGGCTCGGTTTTCAACATAGAACAATAGCCCTTTATCAATTTCAACGATTACACGGTCGTTTTATCGATTGAGAATTAGGGTTCATATGAAATTGGGAAATTCAGAAACTTCAAGATAAAGGAAATTTGAACTGATTTGATTACCCAACACTAATAGTATCCAGAAAAATTTTAATAAATAAATTCATTTTATTTAATTATAAAACTAATAGTTTATGTTTATAAATACCTATTTAAATCATAAAAACATACTAAAACTATTTTTAAAATTCTAGAGAAATTACCCAACACTTCTGGAATTTCTATGCACCTGAACAAATTTTTATATTAATTTCAATGCTCTAAATATATTTAATTTAATTTAAATGTATCAAATATCTTCGTAAATAAGCTTTTAAAAATACTTAAACTATTACAAAAATTTTGGAAGAATTATATAATCTTTCTGGAACTTTTATAAACCTGAGAAAAGTTTTCTTTTAATTTTTATGACAGAAAAATATTTATCTTAATTTAAAAGCAATATAAAACTCAATAAATAATTTATAATAAATACTAAAATACATTTAAAAATTCTGAAAATTTTTATATAATATTTTTGGACTAAAACTAACTCAGAAATATTTTTATTTTAATAAAAATATTTTATTTGAATAAAAATGCCATTTAACTTGAATTATAATTATAAATCTACATAGTTTATAAAATTTTAGAAAAATACTTTTTAATTTCTGAAATAATTATTTATAAAATAAAATACTTTTATTTAAATTTATTTTATCAAATAGCAATGAATTTAACTTGCAAACTTTATATTAAAACATATAAACATAAGACTTTGTAATTTAATTAGAAATTTTATATAATCAATTATATTTTTTATATATAACACTTTAACTTTTAAATATCCCTAGAATAATTAACTTGTGAATTTTAGATCATTATTTCCTTAACTTATAGTATTTATTCTTAATAACTAAAAATTACAAATTTATCGTGCTTATCCCCAAACCACCTAACTTAGCTTTGAATTTCCTAAACTTATTTACATCCTATATCTTGAACCTTATTATAAAGCATATTCTTTTGTAAATTAATCTTTTATAACACGCTCGTTTTAAAATAAACAAAGTTTTGTACCAATACTCTCGTTTCTAACATGCTAGTTTGAAAATATAAAGGCATGAGAACTTTTCTAAACAAATGCTTTCTAATGTGTTCGTTAGAATATTTATTATTTTAAACAACATTATAATTTCTAACACGCTCGTTAGAAATATTAGTTAAATGTTGATAACTGATTATACGGTTTCGAAAACCTCATTGTTTCTAACACGTTAGTTAGAAAACTTAAATTGTTCAAACCAATATTGTTTACCAAAAACAAATTACATCTAAGATGCTTGTTAGAAAATGTAAAGGTTTTGTAAACGATAATATTTTGCTAAACAAATAATAAACTTCTAACAAGCATTTTAGAAGGAAAAACAAGTGTTCACAAACACTTTGTATGTCTTTACAAAGCCATGTTTTTCTAATACAATTATTAGAAAATGAACGTTTAAAACTTATTTTGAAACAAACCAAAAATTGTTTCATGGTTCGATTCACAATCGAAACCCATGAATTCAAAACAATGAATCAAATCATACGTACTGTAACACTGTATTCGGATTAAATATTGTACTTAAATTACAAAATATGACTAATTTGTACTAAATATTTCTCAAAAATATTTACTAGATTTTATCAAATATCTTAGCTTATATTTAACTTTCATGAACCAAAAATCCTTATTTATAAGGTTTTTCATGAAAGTCTGTTTTAAGATTTTAGGAAACGGGTTCACGTTTTTATTATAAAACAATAATAAAATATACATAATAACGATACACTCGTTATTCGTAGGAAATAATCCTGTACAATACCGGTTCCAACATTAAAATAAATAATAAAAATAAATAAATTTATATACCACACTTGTTTTGATCCATGTCTTCACTGGATACTACAAATAGCTTCCTTGATTAGAAATTCGGTCCTATAAACGCCAAAGGTCAACTCGAATTCAAACTTGACCTTAACAAGTATAAATATCGAATTAAATTCATCTAATCGTGCATCTAACTCCTAAAAATCGTTCTGGGCACACGAAACACCCTCACTAATCGATTTGAACACGAAATCAAGGTGCTAAAGTCTCGGTCACACATTTCTAAACACTGGACCGAAAACCACCCAAACAAACACAAAGGTTAGTAATCTTTACATCATTACCTTCGTTTTATGGTTATGAACAATAGCCCTATGGTTTTGTATCCAATTGGAGTGTTACTCGAACGAATTTTGGATCCAAAATATTAGGGTTCTTCGATTATAATCTTTAAGGGGTGTAAAGAATAATAAAGGCTGATGCTCACCAAAGACTTTTGACTAAGTCTTGAACCCTGCAAAGCCTAAACAGCCTTCAGAAGGAAGGAATTAACCTTCAGAAGAAGCATTGCTTCCGAAGGTTAACTCTTTCCTACTGAAGACTTACACAAGAGCGAAGCTTCCGATACCCTCCTTAGCACTTAAAGAATCACAACACCAAAGCTTCCGATAACATGCTTTAGCAGCTTCTTTGTACATAGACTTCCGAAGACTTCCTTCTGACATATTCCATACACTTGTAGAAATATTCAGAGCTTCTTTCTCTCTTGAAGACCAACATAGAAGACATTCTCATGACAGTAAGTAGCACAGAAGATTTGTCAGAACTACAGAGATACCTTTACATTAATTCATTTTGTAGTCTAGGTATTTATTGTAAAAGTCAATGGAGTCTTTTGTATTAATTGTAATTAATATGGCATGGCCTGTCAAGTCCATAACAAATACTAGTTTTAGCATTAGTTTGTTTCTAATATTTTGTCCAGCCTTGTATCCCTATGAGGACACAGCTGTAGGTCTTAGTATAAATACGTTCACTTGTTAGTTAGTAAACAACAGGTGAGTGCTTTAGCTAAGTGTTGTAATCCTAACAGTTGAATGCAATATTTTGACCTTGAATTTACAATTGCTTTCAGTACTTTGTTCTCAAACTGTTTTACAAAACTAAGTTGATAGAGTTTCCTCAACTATCAACTTGTAGAAGATAACTTGTGATAAGTGTTGTGTAGATTACATAACCAGATCCAACAAGTGGTATCAGAGCATTGGCTCTTAACTTAAGTAACTAACCATTCTTAAGTTACCATTTGTGTATCTTCTACTACTCTTTGTGTTTCAAGCTATTTCAAAGTCACAATGACCACCATGAGCAAGCATGACAATGAGAATGGTACTCTCAATAAGCCTCCCACGTTTACTCCTAATGATTATGATACATGGAAGGTCAGGATGGAGGGTTTTACCAGGAACCAAGACTTCAAACTTTGGATGTCAATTCTTGAAGGAACCTTCATCCCAACTAATGCTGCTGCAGGCACCGGTGGAGCATCTGTGCCAAACGATCCATCTCTATACTCAGATGAAGATTATAAGAAGATGGAGGTGGATTCGAAGGCATTATGGCTGATCCAGATGGCGATTCCCAACTCAATCATACACGCATTTAAGAAATGCAAATCTGCACAGGAGCTACGGAACTCTCTGTAGCAGATGTATGAGGGATCAGAAGATGTTAAGGAAAATAAGAAAGACATGTTGAAATAGAAGTTTGAGAACTTCTGTCATGAGAACAATGAGAAGATGGCTTCTCAATATCTAAGGTATGTCCAGTTAGTTGATGAGTTGGTTGCTGCAGGTGTCAAGATGAAGAACCAAGATGTTATAAGAAATTTTCTTAGATCACTTCCACAAGCATGGAACATCTACTCTGTTGCTATTCGTAGACCAAAAAATCTGAGAACTTTGAAGCTGGGAGAACTGCTTGGTATACATAGTACATACCAAATGGAAATCGATGCACAAAAACCTAAATCTTCCTCAGTACCTTCAGGTTCAGCAGCCCTATATGCACCATCCAGAATCCACCATACCAAAATTAACAACCCATCTACCACTCCACTTCTACACCCATTGTCACCTTTCTTGAAACTCCTACTCCATCAACTTCTCACTCAAATCCATTCACTAACACAACTCCACTGCTTACTTCAAGCCAAGGAGCTTTTATGTCTGAAGAGACCAACTACTTCCATCTGTGCCAGGAAGATTTGGATGGAATTCATGCTGATGATCTTGAGGAGATGGACATCAATTACCAGCTGGCCATGATTTCTTATAGGGCAAAGAAGTTCTATGAAAGAACTGGTAGATAGTTTAAGAAGCACAATATGAAAACCGGGTTTGGCCTAGACAAGTCCAAACTCAAATGCTTCAACTGTCAACAACTGGGGCACTTTGCAAGAGAGTGTAAGTCCACAAGCTCTTAGCCATCAACATCTGGACAGCCACACCAAAGACCTTCAAGCTCCTCCAATAGCGCTAATATTGCACAACAACATGATTTTTCAGATTGGAGCTTCCAAGCTGAGGATGCATCAATCTCCAACAATGCCCTGATGGCCATCGACTCAACCTCTACATTCAAGGTAACTGAAGATATGTGTACTCCTGAATGTTTAGAAAAGTTAAATGCTTATAAAAGGTTTAATGCTCAAGTCTGTCAAGTCATTACAAGTTGTCAAGGCTAATTTCTTTGAATCTGAAAGAAATTATAAGGAAAAGATTGAGGAACTGGAAAAGACCATTTCCAGTTTAAAGCATGAAGACACTAACAAGCAGTGTCAAATTAACAATCTTTTTGAAAGATTGACAACTGCCAAGACATAACTCGTATTGGTTGAGTCTTACAGAGACAAATTTTTGAGTCAAGGTGAAAAATATGAAATTTTTTTTAAAATGAGTAATACAGCTGAGTTGGTAAAGAAAAGAGGGGCTGTGTTGGGTTATAACAAAGTGGAACCTCCATCCGCCTATACTCCAAAGGTGGCAGTTCGATGTAAACCAGAAATTAATCTTGTGTATGATGAGGTGTTGGATATACACAAAGTTGATCAAAATGATGATCTCTCTGATCTGAACCCCAATTCCTCAACATGTTCATCTGAGGATGATATTCCTACTGTTTTGGAAAAAGAAAAATCTGCTTTGAAAATTAAGAAAAGAAATAAGAGAATTAAGAAACCTTCATCAGTATTTGTCAAAGCTAAATACATACAAATGGGGAGTACTTCTTCAGATGAATATGTTACTTGTCCCACTGACAAGTCACATCGAGCCAGATCAGGAAATAGAAGTGCAAGCACCTCAAAAGCTGAAAGGAATCATCCAATAAAAAGTTCTTCCGGTACCCCCAAGTCAGAACAATCTGGTTCTGTGAAGAATGGTTAAGCTTTTCTCAAAGGAGAGAAGCTTCAAAAATCAACAAATGTTCAACCAATGAGTCTGATTTGTGGAGACACAAATCATTCTGCTGCTGAATGTTACTACAATCCAAAAAGAAGAGTACATTCAAAACCACAGGGAAGAGGAAGTCAAAACGGTTGCTAGAACAAATCATCTGTCTCATATGAAAAATAATGTGCTTCTGAAAGTTGGAAAAGAAAAGGTAATAAGTCTTCCGAAGGAAAAAGAACTTCGGAATCACATGTGAATATTGCTTCCGAAAAAAAAAAGAAACCTCATCCTTTTGAAAGAAGAAGAACATCAGAAGGAAAGCCCCAGGTAAAGGCAAAAACCAAACCATCGAAAGAGAGGGCAAAAGTTGCTTCCGATGGTTTCCAGAAGAAGCAAGCTCTCCCGAACACTTCCAATGTCAAGAAAATTTGGAGAAAGAAGGAAATATCTGAATCAACTGTTCAGCCACCTGTCCCATCAGAAGCAGGCTCATCATCTGTTCCACCAAAGATGATGTCAAAGAAATTTTTGTATAATGATGCCAATGGAAAACCCAAGACCACATGGGTTTGGGTTCCCATCAAGAACTAATTCACTTCTGGTCATGTGCAGGGACAACATGAATGAAAAAGTAACTTGTGGAATATTGACAGCGGCTGTTCCAGGCAGATGACATGCAACAAGACTCATCTGCACAAATATGAACCATTCTTTGGAGGGTCTGTTGCATTTGGAAGTGATCAGGTAGGAGGGTATATCACAGGTAGGGGCACAATCAATAATGGCAAGGTAAGCTTTGAGAATGTGCATTTTGTAAAAGAAGTTAATTCATTTAGTCCAAGTTAATACAAAACATAATTTGGCTGATCTCTTTACCAAGGCATTTGATGAAGGAAGATTCAGGTACTTAATCGCAGCCATTGGTATGATTAATTTTGAATAAATGAATTGATAGCAAGGACTGAACAACTATTCGGAAGATAAAATTAAATTCTCTTCTGATGAGTATTTACTCCTCAGAAGATGGTTTAAGTCTTCGGAAGTATTCTTCATTCCTTGAGTCGAAAGCACTCACACTTCAGAAGTCAAATTCCCTTCTGAAGTATTTCTCTTCCGATACATTAACTTTCCCTTCGGAAGTTCCATCTTCTGAAACTACTCATCAGAAGAAGATATCTTCTGAAGCACAATTCTATCTGATGAACTTGTCTGCATATTCAGAAGCAATGCTTCCGATGTTATATTTATCATTCTTGGAATATGCATCGGAAATATTTGTCTTTCGAAGAACACTTTCTGGTCTTATGAACTCCTTTCGATAGCAACATCTTCGGAAGCACCCTTACTCTTCGGAAACTTGTGAAAATTCCAATGCCCCACAGCTGTCTCGGATACCTTTTTCTGACACTCCGGATCTCAAAACTTTAATGTGTCTCCATATTAAATGCTGACATCCGAAGGTATAAAAGGTCTCCCGCTCATTCAATTTCTATCATTGTTTCCTCTTTCAAATTTCCTTCCTTATTCTCTCTGAAATTAACCCTAAATCCTCTTCAATCGCCATGGAGTCGTTCACCTTTCGACCTGCTCACAACTTGGCAGCGGAGCTTTCAGGCGAAAACGATGCTGAATTCGCTCCGATCATCTCCTTTCTAACAAGGAGCAGGTACTATTTTGCTCTTACCGTCAAACCTGTGGTGTATGAGTCACATCACCAACAGTTTTGGTGTTCTTGTTCTGTTGTTTCCTCTCCCAATGGTAGAACTCTAGTAGCTACCATTGATGCTCATCCTATCTACATTTCTGTGGAGACCATCTGTTGGCATCTTCATCTTAATGATGCCGGGGGAAGGGTCTCATTCACAAGGGATGAGGTAGCATCGACCTTTAGGTCATCGGGGTACAAAGGTCCTCTCCCTACAATAACCTATTTAAAGGGTAGAGTGTCCTATAATTATAAGTACCTCATACACATTTTTCTTCATTGTTTGTCCAATAAAACAGGTGGTTGGGATCAAGTTCCCTCTGATTTAGCTTCGGCTATTCATGGCTTGATTTCAAATCAACTGTTTAACTTTTCTGCTTTCATTTTTAATAACTTGGCTGACAATCTTTTGTCGCCAAAGAAGTTCTGTAAGTATCCCAGGTTTTTCAGCACATCTTCTACAGTGAATTGAGCTCATCCCTTTCACTTATTGGGAACATATATAACATTCCTTTGGTTAATGCCAAGGTTTTTGTGCAGCTGAAGAAGAAGAGTGTTCAGTTCTCTGGGACTTTCACTCCTCTTCTTCCTTCCATTGAGCCTTCTGCTCCTCAAGGTGACAGAACTGTAGAACCAACAGTTGCTGATCCCACATCTTCCTCATCTGTTCCTCACCCCATAAAGATCACCTACAAACACCGCCGAACCCCTGAACAGCTCTCTACAGCTGTTCAGGCCCCTTCTACTAAACCCGTCAAGAAAAAGGTGAAGAGAACTGTCAGGGACACAGTTCCGCCTAAGGTGACAGCCACACCTGCTACTTCACCACTGGTTCTTCCTCTGGAACCAATGGCAGCCCCCAACCAGCCTGAAAGCCCTCAGTGTGTGTCCCCATACATACCTGAGAATATCCAAATGGATTCTCCCATCATTAAGTCTGCTTCTGATGAAGCAACTCCCTTAGATCAGGGATTGTCTCCCAGGTCCCCAGGAGTTTATCACCCATCAATGCCCCCACCCATACTTTCACCCAAGCTCAAGAACCCTCTGCCTTTGCTCTGGATGATCCACTATCACCCACTACCCAAACCTTATTGAGAGTGGTGACACAGTTACAGGCAAGGTTCCCTGACCCATAGCCTACAAACACAGAGGTTGACCTTAGGAGTGTAGACAAGGTCAATACAAAGGAGGCTTCCACTACTATTGAACCTTCTCAGGTTCTTCAAGACAGTGGCACAGGAACTACGACCTCCCTGTGGCAACTCACATTGCTGATGACTTCTTTGAGGTCATCTTCAATGAGAGGAATTCTGGGTGCCAAGAAACCACATCTGGTGGTGGAGGTGCAGGAGCTAGGCTCAGGACTCCACTGCCCAGTGATTTCATTAAGTTGGATGAGGGCACCAACATTCAGGAATTAACGGCCATCATTTCCACTTTACAGGCCAGCGTAGCTCAACTAGAAACTGAAGTTGCTACCCTGAGGCTATAGGTTCAATCCAAGGATGCTACAATCTTGGACCTCCAGAGCTGCCCCCCAATCATATGTGCCCCATTCCATCCTGATCCTACTAAGGTAACCTACCTATCCTCTGATGCTACCGAAAAGGGGGAGAAAAGACACCTTAGAGGGTATGGATCTTCAGCAGAAGGAGAGGAGAAAGCTGCTCAAGAACCCACTCCATTCGTAGTCACTTTGGACAGTGATTGGAATGACTTCTTGGGTACTTATTTTCATTACTCAAGTTCTTCCTCTTCCTTCCCTTCCGAAGGTACAGGGGCTGCCATAGAGATAGAGAAGGAACTCACATCAAACATCTCTATGGAGCCTAGGTCCCCTGTTGGGATCCAACATTCCCCTTCTGGGACTAAGTCTCCTTCTGAGACTACAGCCACGGTTGCCATGGAGGAACCCACTCAAGCAACCACTTCAATCTCCATAGAACCTGTGTCCCCTCTTGGGACAATGGCTGGTGAAGACCTCTCCTCACATTCTGAGTCCTCTGTGGACTTGTCTAAGGAATCTCCCAAGTTGGTTCATCAACCGGAGGAGGTAGCGAATGGTAAATGTTGATTCCGAAGCTGCAGATGCTTCCGAGAGCCCAATCATACTTGATGATTCTTCCACAGAAAAACTCTTTGCCGATGAACCAACTGGTGAGGCAACATGATCTATCTCCTCTGGGTTGAATAAAAAGGACAAAGGAAATAGAAAGCTAACCCAGAGGAGGAAGCTGAACAAGAGGAGAAGAGGCCAAATATGAAGAAGGGCTGACCAGATACTTCCCTGGATGGAGAGATACTAAGACTCTCAGCTCTCCTCCAGGAGAAGGGATATGACATCGATGAAGTGCTTCTTTGGTCGGTGCCTAGAATGGCAGAAGAGCTGGATAGGGTGCAGCAGCAAGAACAAGCTGCTGCTGCATCCAAAGTTGCGGCAGCCTCTTCCAAAGTACTAACCAAGAAGCAGAAGGAGGCTGCCTACCGAGAGAAAATAAAGAACATCCTAGTAAACTATGGATTCTCTTGGCGGCAGCTTGGCCCAATGAAGAACTGTAACATGTACTTGCACTTGAAAGAGATTAAACAAAAGATAGCTAGAGGAAAGTTGCCTTCAATGGAGCAAATCCAAGCTCAAAAGGTAAGCCTGAACTTAGGCTTAGGTGGAGGAGTCACCATAGAAATACCTATCTCTGGATCTGGGATTAGAAAAGGTGAAGAGGTGATGTATGGTGCTTCAAAGGAAGCACTATTCCCAAAACAGGAACCCATCACTCCTCCATCCAGTCCTTCCCATGACAATATGCCACTATCGTCAGTGATCAGGATCAATAGAAGACAAAAAGATCAACAAGCAACAAACCCTGATCATATGGAACCACCAAGGATGGATGAGAGGAGAGAAGCTGAGCATGATGGATCTGAAGGCAGCAAATCTGGAGCCCACTACAGGAACTGATGCATCAGGGGGCTCCAATGATGAAATAGAAGCTGAAGCTGAGGAGGAGGTCAGTGGGCAAGGAGAGCAGGATGAGGAGAAAGAAGAAGGCTAACCAGCAAATCAACTCGTTCTCCACAAGAGTGCTGGTCCTTCCAAAAGACAAGGTCCATTCAAGAGAAGAAAGACTATGGCCAGAATAAAGCATGATGGACTGCCTCTTAATGTGCATGTTCCTATAGTTGGCTGGACATACAAAATAAAATGAAAAAAATCATCCTCTGGCTAATCAATGGAAATTATATGAAGAAAAGTCAGCTTGAGATGCTCTCCCTCAGTCCTCAATATGTGTTTGACATAGAGGACATGCCCCTGACTGATCCAGACAATAACTCTGAATCAAGACTCACTCCAAGACCTATCAAAGGAAGAGCTAAAATGGTAAGAAGTCAAGGTGTAAAGTTTTGGTAGCATCAGCCTAGGGGGAGACTGTAAAGAATAATAAAGGCTGATGCTCACCAAAGACTTTTGACTAAGTCTTGAACCCTACAAAGCCTAAACAACCTTCGAAAGGAAGGAAGTAACCTTCGAAAGAAGCATTGCTTCCGAAGGTTAAATCTTTCCTACCGAAGGCATACACAAGAGTGAAGCTTTCGATACCCTCCTTAGCACTTAAAGAATCACAACACCATAGCTTTCGATGACCAAAGCTTTCGATAACATGCTTCAGCAGCTTCTTTGTACATAGACTTCCGAAAACTTTCTTCTGACAGATTCCATACACTTGCAGAAATATTCAGAGCTGTTTTCTCTCTTGAAGACCAACACAGAAGACATTCTCATGACAATAACTAGCATAGAAGATTTGTCAGAACTACAGAGATACCTTTACATTAATTCATTTTGCAGTCTAGGTATTTATTGTAAAAGTCAATGGAGTCTTTTGTATTAATTGTAATTAATATGGCTTGGCTTGTCAAGTCCATAACAGATACTAGTTTTAGCATTAGTTTGTTTCTAGTATTTTGTCCAGCCTTGTATCCCTACAAGGATACAGTTGTAGGTCTTAGTATAAATACGTTCACTTGTTAGTTAGTAAACAACGGGTGAGTGCTTGAGCTAAGTGTTGTAATCCTAACAGTTGAATGCAATATACTTTGACCTTGAATTTACAATTGCTTTCAGTACTTTGTTTTCAAACTACTTTACAAAACAAAGGTGATAGAGTTTCCGTAACTATCAACTTGTAGAAGATAACTTGTGATAAGTGTTGTGTAGATTACATAACACTATCCAACAGGGGGCGATTTCGGGAGAAGGATTAAGTATAAATGAAATGAAACTCTCTCGTTCTCCGGGTGCCAGACCAACTGGTCCGGTGCTTGTGATACGGGTCTTGGGTACATGGAGGTACCGTGTTCGATTCCGGGCCAAGGCTTTTCTGAGCCATTTTTTTGTTTTTATTTTAAGGTTATTTTTAAATTTTATTTTCACATAAAATTTTTATAAATAAAAATCAATAGTTGTAGTAAATAAAATTTATAAACTTTTATATATTACATCAATTAATAAACTTATTAAATTACTTTAATAATTACAATAACTAGTAGGAGTGACCCGCGCTTCGCCGCATGCTGATTTTTGATGGTACACCTTAAGAGATCATATTCGACCACGTGATATCGACGATGTGATATATACGTGTCGATTACATGTGGATCCAAAACGTTTGCATAACAAAAAACATTGTTTGGGAATGTAACTTCTAACTTTGCATAACTATACTACACAAGACACACATATGTATTTTAGTGATCTTATTAATCCTATTATCACGCCTGCTTGTTTTCTACCGCATTATTGACACGAGAAACCATATTATAGTTAGATTTTATTTTGTTGAAAAATGTTTTACCTCTGCAAGAATCAAGGTGTCACCACTTCCTAAGCAACATGCAGCACCCAAAGCCTAAAAGAGATCCTTATAGTAACCTTGTTTGAGGACATTAACAGTAAATGGCATTAGCGAGCTACTTCCGTTTCCACAAAAAAAATAGTTATAGTCATTGACCGGGTAGCGGTTGAAGGCAGTGGCAAAGAGCCAAACACAAATACATGAAAGGGTCAAATGTAATTGAGATTTTATCATGACTAACAGAATAATAAAAACTAATTGCCTAAAAGTCGGTGTCACAAATTCATCATACCACATATCATTAGGTCCTAGAGGTTCCTCCTTCAAGAATACATCCAAACAAGATAACAAAGGGACCGATTCTTGTTTAGTTTTCGTAACACTAAGCCCAGGTTTATGTATCATTGGAAGATCCTTGAGGTAGTTTGAATCATATAGCTCGTGATCCTTTTCAGTCCAATCCAAAATAACTTTCACAATTGTACTAGGATTTACACCTGAATTTTTCAAATCGACTTTCCACTCATACCCCTATCATCCATTATGCATAAACGCAACGATAGTTCATTGCTATATGTTTCCTCTAACTCTTTATCACCAAACAAGTCACCAACTTCAGTATCAAGCTGACAGTCACTAGTACTTTAATGCCCTCATTCCTACTTGTTGAAAAAAGACTTTCCTTTTCAGTGGCCCCAAAACTCTGTTAACGGCCAACTCAATATCAGCGCCATTTCTTGCACCTTCTGAAAAGGTAACCAAGGGTGTCAAGAATCTTGTTCCTTCACCTGGCTTCAAACTGTAATAAACAGTGAGGTTTATTACTTACTTCAAGTTATATTTACAAGTGATATCTCATCCTATTAGCTATGCTTATATATAGGGCATATGTAGGGGAACAAGCCCCAGCCACCGTCCCACCACATACCTATTAGGACATAACACCACTTGCAATACAACTATAGATCCCCATTTTCATTTCACCCGTCCGTTTGTGTTCATCACCCATTGAATCATATGTAGAATAATATAATATGAGGGGTTTAGTTATCAAACCGAAGTATTGATAAACCCTCAATGTGTTAAGGAAATTAGATTAGTTTAATCCGATCCTTGTTATCATTTTATTCTTGTGGGGTTAACTGTTAATCACTTTTAAATAATAAGAGTGTTAGTTAACCAATTGATATTTGTTCTCGCTTGAAGTGCATAGAGCCTAAAAGGAATCCATTACAATCCTCACGTAACTAGATTACAATGCATCTGATTTACCTCTACCACTTTGTATTACCGTAGGCCTCATCGAAACTGTTACTAGTAATATGTCATGAGTGAAAATAAATAACTCAGTCTACTAGTCAACAGGAAACGATGGATTAATTACAATTATAACTGCAGATTAATATCACCATGTGTCGCTTACTAGACCCTGACTGTTCGTCGCCCTGTCATCGGTCATACGTTACCGGCCAATGATGATTACGACCAACATACTAGCCCTACAAGCTAGAGGTTTGTCAAACCTATGGTACCACTATGCTATCGTCGGTTTAGTGACGTCAAACTAACTGGCCAGCGATTTGTGAAGGGACTTACAATGATCAACTTGAATACATGGCACATGATTGAAATGATATAATGCAGACAGTTCAATAGTAATCAATTGTATTGTGTTCACCAATGTTGTTTGTTCTCAATGTTGTGTGTTCTCGTTGTTGTTAACAAAGTTAAATAAGATTTTGTCTTATTAAGCTATGTTAATTGTTGGGTGAATGATGTGGTTATCATGAAATTACATTATCTTGATTATCATTCCTTTTTATTCCTTATAGTCACCCTGTTGTCACTAAGGTGTGATAAGAACTAGTCTTACTACACCTAGTCGACTCAGGTGGTGGATGATACTTATTTCGTGTTATCTTGTAGTATGCATCGAGTTACAAGTTGAGTGTTATAAGAACTTGTCTTATTACACTTAGCTAACTCCGGTGTTGAATGATATTATGAAGATATATTATCTTCATGTCATTCATGTTTGTTATTGTTGTTGTCATCATGTTCACCTGTGATAATCCCAATGTCTGTTCTTGTAAGAATAATTAAGTGTTGTATGATATAATCTTACTACTATGTTATTCTATTGTGTTGATGAGTTATGAAGTTATATTATCATACTCATCTTAGTTGTCCCGGTCATATCATGATCATACAAGCATGCATACAATGATAAACGATAATAAGTCAAGCAATATTATCTAAATCAAAGTATAATCAATATGTTAAACTAAAACTTTTAAATAAATAAAAGTTAAGCATGTTTCTCAACCCCGAGAGTTTAAAATCGGTTAAGATTAGAAAAGGGGCATATGAACTCACCTTGTAGTAGTTGTAGTTGACTTAGCTTAAACAAGAAATGCGTGCTCTCTTGATTGTACTTGTTGTTGTATTCATGATCCTGTATTGATTTCATGTCGTTGTAACTTATAAGTATAAGTTGTAGTGATTAGTGTGCGTGTATGTGTTAGCCCTAAAATTGGCTAACACTCGTGAGTCGCGGTCATCATTCGGCCCTTGTTCCCATTTGTGATATATTGTAACAACCCTTAACTTAACTCAATTGAATTTAGTAAGCTTGGTTATTCAGTTTATGTTCAACTTGATCTACTATTATAACAAAAGGACTTCTTGGTATAAAACTTTAAGTTTTATGTTAGAGGTTAAAAACCCTTAACATTTGTAACATGGTTTTGTATCATCATTGTTCCCTTGGTCTTGACACCTTAAAGTCACTTGTTAAAACTTTTAAAATTAACATGTTTTAGACTTTATGAACTTCATTATACTCAAAACTTGCCACCTTTGTAGTATTTTAAGAAATCCATGCATAACATTCATGAAATTAACCTATGTTCTTCTTCATATTTTGAGTCAATTGGGCTGAATTACTCCATTGGGCCGAATATTTGGTGTTGGGCCAAAAGAGGCACTTGGCCCGTATGGGTGTGTATGTGGGCCGCTTAGGCTGGGCATGGGCCGAGAAATCATATGGACCAACTAGTGGAGTTTAACTGATCGGTGAGAAGTGTGGCTCCACTCCAGCGAACCTATCAACAACAACCCTAGGTTCGGCTTATCCTTAGGTCTGTGAAGCTACATGGTTTGGCTGGATGAGTCTCGGTTCTAAGATTCTTTGATAAAGAAAGGTTCGACCTTGTGGAGGTTCGCAGCTAGTGGACTTAGGTTCGACGAACCTTAGGGTTCGTCTGAATGGAGGTTCGAGCATGGTCTAGGTTCGGCCAAAGATGGGTTCGCCATAAAGGTTCGTAGATATGCTGGTTCTTGGTTCCTCCGTGGTTCGTGTAGGTCACAGCTTCGTGGCTCATGAGGTTCTTGAAGAATGCTTAGACGGTTAGCAGGTTCGTGGTTCACAATGTTTGAACAAAATGTAGGCTGGTTCGGCCACTACAGGTTCGGTTGACCGCCCCTGGTTTGGCTACCTACTACTTCCGAACCTTGTTCTTCATCATCTTCCTCATCGAGCTCGAAGCTGTTGTAGGACTCTACTCTTGTTAAGCTTATGGGAAATTTAGTTCTCAAGGATGTAGGGTGTGTGTATAAGAGTTTCTAAACCGATTGGATGCTTAGGTCGAACAAAGGGTATGAAGACCCTACTTTTTCGGATTTTTCAAGCTCAAGTACCTCGATTTCGGCTGGACAATTGCTCAAATTTGTTGTACTTCTAGGTAGAAGAGGTCGAGAGCTTCGTTTGGACACCAAGAACGCCCGATTTCACCAAGAAACGAGCAAGATATGATGATTTGAATCTTGTTTTTCTAGAGAGAGACTAAAACCGGGTTTGTGAGTTTAGAGAGAGAGGGAGAGTGAAATAAATGAGGTTGGTGCCTCATTTAGGCTTTATATACCCTGAGGGTGTTCGAGCTCGTTTTGTTTGCTCGTTTCTCGTCTCCATTGCGTTTCCGGATTGTTACGCGCATTTTACGTATTTCAAATAAAATGAATTTATTTTTAATGTTTGGAAGTGGTTATTCCTAGTAAATCTTTTACATTTTATTTCCTTAAATTATTTTATCGAAACCATGTATTTTAAATGTTTCGTCAGTTCGCGTCACCTTCGCGTGTATTCGTTCGAATCGTCACCCGAACGAACACGACGATGGTTTGGCTTTCTGACTTTTGTTTTCTACTTTCCAGTCATCATTTCAGAACGTTAAACTCACATATATTTTTGTGTGAATCGTCACCCACGCAAACACACTGTCACTTCATTATTCTGAAAGAACACTGCATTTATGTTCTGAATTGTGTTTCCTCACAGACGAACTCAGCTAAACTTCCTGTTTTCATCTTGTTTTCGTACTGATTTATCGGCCATCTGATTCATGTCATCTATGGATATCAGATCGCAACCGACATTTTCTTGTTGTTTACTTGTACACTGTTGTTTCTCTTGATTCGTTGTATTAACTGTACTCAGGTTTTCACCTAAATACAAACACCTATAGTTTATCATGAGTTGTTGTACTTACGGTATTTAAGTTTTCACATAAATATGTACAACTGTTTTCTTGTATCCTGAGTTCTGTTATCACAAACACTGTTCATATATTGTATTTGCACACAGTAAATAGTGAAAGTACACATACCGTACAGACTTGTCGGACGATCAGGTACTGGATGTCACATTATAATATGATAAATGCAGAAATTTTGTGAACCCAAAGCAAAAAAAATCATTGAAAGTAATCGAAGTATGTATTTATGAATGGACAATAAGAAGCAACAGCCTAATAACATTTATCATTTAAAATTTTGCAAGAATAGATTATGATCGTCTTTTTTCTATATGAAATTGATGCAATACATAAACATAGATTTACCTGAGGAGAAACCAAAACAACTTGAAGAAGCTTACCGTCAGACACCTTCCTTTCGGCTACATCAATCCCATTAACCGAACAATCAGCAGTTGAAGTTGAACTTTCAGCTGCAAAATACGCATAATGTCACTTGTAAGCTGTAACTACTAGGTAGTTAGCTTTTTTTTTTATGTTTATCATGTTTGATTAGAGTCTTAAGTAATGGATCATGATAATAAGTTCTTCGTTATATGTTTAGAATATATGGGGCTAGGCTTATAAAGCTGCAACTGCTACTTTTAATTAGATTATTGCTTTTGAATTTATGGTTTAGTTACATTATTACTCCTTATTTGACCTTTTACAAGTTGGTATTTGGTTTTGTGATTAAATTTCTACAAATCCGCTTCGCACGAAATTTAACTAGTTTGTTGAAATAAGTTATAGTTGATATAATTTGTTGTAATGTGCTGCTTGGTTTCAACATGGTATATCCATTATAGGTACAATGGTTGAATGAGGAAATAACTAAACTACAGCAAGAGAAAGAAACGGAACGACAAGATAAAGAAAAAGAAAGGGCAGAGAAAGTTAAAATGATGGAGCAAATTGAGGAAAATAGGAATGCAAATGCCAAAATGAAAGAGCAAATTCACATCCTTTTGAAGAGCGTATCAAAAAATCGCGCTAACTAGTTAGGCGTTTGATCTTTTGTTAGAGATTGTCATATATTTGTTATCATACCTATGTTTGGTATTTCTTATTGTACTTGCCTTTAGCACTTTTTCATATTTGCTTTGAATGTTTGTTTGATTAACGAACTAGTGCAATCTTATCAATTCATTAAAATATTTGATTATGGTATTGCATTTTATAAATACCGAAGAATTGAAAAACTAATTGTTTAATTCTACATTTTCAATGACCGAAACAACGGTAACAAATCTAGCAAGAAGTTTAACTAAAGCTCGGTTGATAAATTGGTCATAAATAGCTTTGTTGCAATTTCAAGTGCTACTAATTTGGTCCAAAAATTTGTCTAAAAAGGTTCGGAAGCGAAAAATTGCGGTCGCAATTGTGGTTGCTAACACTTTCTGAAGGTTCGGTCACAAAAGTAGTTGGAAAAATGAAACGGTCACAAATTTGGTCATTAATTTAGCCTCCAAATCTTTTGTCACAAAAGTGGTCACAAAAATAATTCAGTCGCAAATTCGGTCGTTAAATCTGCCACCAAATCTTTAGTCGCAAAATCGATCGCAACAATATTTCGGTCACAAAAATTGGTCGCAAAATAATTAGGGACCAAGGTATAACCGACCACCAAAATTGGTTACAAAATGGCATTTGCGACGGTTTTGTGACTGTTTTGACCGACGCAAATGGTCTTTTTCGTAATATTGAGTTATTTGTGATCATTTGATGAAGATTTGTGAAATGTTACTATAAATAGTAACTTTCGTGATACAAAATGTTGCCAGATGATTTTGATGAAATGAGCATATTGGAATGATGAGTTGTGATTAATGATAGGGATATTTGCAAGATTGATGTGTTTGATTTGATGTTATGAATGATTTGTTCATAAATTTCTATTTTTAGAAACTTTTATCAAGAAATTGTTCATGCATGTTAATCTTGATAATGTTAAAGTGTTGTTATGATAATAATGGTCTATTGCACATGTTGGTATAGTTTGATTTTTATTATAAATGAGTTTCGTAGTAATCTTTCCTAAAATAGAAACTTTATTTGGGGATTTTCATGAAATTGAGATAATGAACATGTTTGATAATGATAGATAGTTTGGAACGTCTTATTATGATGATGTGGAAGATTGTTGCACGATTTTTGAGGTTAAAACATAGCAAATATAAAAACTTACTATTAATAGTAACTTTAATGATGAAATGTGGTTCTAGACATCTTGTTTTAATGATCTAAGGGTTGTTATGTGATTTTTGATGCCAAAACATGATAATCATAGTAACTTACTATATTTAGTAACTTTATTCGCTTGAAATGATTTGTGTACTTATTTGACAATGTGTTACAAGTTGCTATGTGATAACATGATCACTTAGGAATAACAAACATGCTAGAATGATAAAATATTATTTTTTGTAGAAACCTGCTAAAACTGGAAACTTACTATAAATAGTAAGTTGTCCACTTAACATGACTATGTGTTTACATGCAATACATGATGAATAACGAACCTTGAACGAACTATAATAAACTAACGGTTCACCAACGGGTCGTTGAGTTGACACGGTCAAATTAAGTCAAACACGGACAAACATGGTCAAACATTAACGAACTTACCAACTTCGAGTTGTTGGGCACGAACATGAGCACAAACACAAACACAAACCTGAACACAAACTTATATGTCCTATGTGATATAGGTAACCAGTAATAGACACACAGGTCGATTTAGCATTTGCGCGCGCATAACTCAAGTGAGTTTACGACCCCTTTCTTAAACTATTTTCAAGCTTTTAAATAGGGGGAGAATACATGTTGTTATTTCAAACTATTTGTATGAACATTTGTGTGCGTTGGTTTATTGGGAACAAACATTAAGTGTTGTGTATCATAACAAGTCCTCGCACAGTCATACTCTGACAATTACGTTCGAGAATTACGTCATCAATGACTAAAAGCACATTTCATTGTTCTTGAAATCCACGTTGATTTAGCAATCATGATTATTACAGATTGAAAGTATGCGAGAGATCGTGAACGTGGGAGAAAACCATGCGTGACACGGAGTTCCGGATTCTCCAGAATCGTAAAACAAAAAAAATCACTAAGTATTGCAATCCAGGATCCGTCGCGCTACGCCAAGGCTATGTTAAGGTCCCTTGGCGGTACGCGATGAGTCAAAATATCTAATATTCATCCGGATTTCTTCGCAGCACGCCAAGGAAAAACTTGCCCTCTTGGCGGTACTCGACGAGTATGGCGGTTCAAAAAGTCAAATTTCTATAGCAGAATTTGTGCAGAAGAGTTTCTATACTCTTCCTCTCGAATATACATTCATATCAGGCGAAGAAAATCAAATTTCTAGCATCAAATCTATGTCCCGAAGCCATCTAAACCCACAGATCGCGCTAGGGAACGTTTCTACAACATCCGATCGTTTTTTTGCGACTGAAAATCTGTCCAATTAGGCCAGTAACGATTCGTTTCATCATACTAGTTTGATAATGGTTTGATTAGATCTTGTTTTTGAACGTAATGCAATAGTTAAGGTTGTTGATTATTGCATAGATGATGGCTAGGAATGATTATAAACCAAGAACTCGACATGTTAACGGTTAAATTCTCGTTTTGATCCGTTGTAATGTCCGGTTATCATGAAACTATACCTATGAATATAATGGTTTAAACCATTTGATTGTAACAATGTATGTGATTATCTTGATCAATCTTTGAAATGCAAGGTTGAACCCAAATGTTTCAAACAATTCACGATCATTAAGATATTCATTGGAATAACTATGTAATGTTTATGATAACAGTCAGATTAGTACATTGAACATGGTTATTAAACTTATTACAATGTCACATTATGATGTTTCATGATATTTGGATAATCAATAACAAGGATTGATCATTCCTAAGCCATAAATCCAACTAGAAACTGTTTCAGTAATATAATCAACAACAATACCTATTTGGTTAATCTGAGAATATTATGATCAATTAAATTAGTCATCAACTTCGTATTAGGAACCTGAATCAATATAGGTTCCTACATTATCATACATTGTATGATATGGCATTAAATCAACTAATTAAACCTAATATCGGTTTGATGGCTTGTAATACAATGTCTTTGACATTGGATGCTCAGAAAGATCTAATCAGTAAGTTAAAATATAAATAACTTATTAAACTTAAACTAATGCAGAATTTAGCTATTATCACCAGTCTGCGAGTGATTTTACTACCTTTGAGACTTCATGTGAGTTTCGTACAAGCCCTTTTATCTTTAATGTTTTACAAACACCGGGGTATCAATATGAAACATTTCTTGAACATGTGATATGTATCACTGTTATCTGTGTTATTTCATGTGACTTTTGTATGATTTCATGGGATTTTGCCGCTAGCTCTTCATCACAGTATCAAAAAGTCCTCATCCCTCGAAACTATATCTAGTGAACCTATGTGGGGCCGAACAGGAATCAATGATAGTACTATCGGCTGACAACCCATTCGCTGGGAGGTTTGCTTCTCTCCTTGTGTGAATGTTTGTTACCTATTTCCGAAACAGTTTCTTGATGTTAGTGATAGACATTAAGATAATGAGGCATAAAGATATTACCGACGGGGTGGTGTCTTCGTAAAACGTAGATGTGTCCGAAAGGAACTAGATACGGGTCCCATGGTTATCTTGAACTCTATATATCAAAAGCTTGCATATCACATCATATTGTTTAACTTAAACATTACGAACTTACTAGCTTTGTGCTGACCTTTCCAAACTCAAATCTTTTGCACGTAGACAGTGAGCATCGGCAAGGTTGCACATTTAGACACTTGTAATCAAATAATTTGACTTATGTAATAAACTTAGTTGTAAACTGTAATGTTGATTATGATGACGAAACCTTGTAATGTGTTATCTTTAAGTTAATCTGTGTGTTTGTGATAGCAGATCAAGTAAGTCACAACTCATCTCTGAGACATCACTACTACGCTTCCACAACCTTATCAGTGTGTTCAGTTACATCATCAACAGGTGACGAGAGGTGGGGGGTGTGAAACTGAGAGCACTGAACGTAATTAACGAACAAAACTTGTTTTGATTTGAGCCAGAATAATCAGGTGGTACGAATTCCAGTTATGAGTGGCCAGCATAATTGAAATTCGCAACACGTGTGCGTTCTAGTAAATTTCGATGCAAACAAAACAATAATAACTATAAGGACGAGTAGTTACTTTAAGATAAGAAGAGATATCATTTCATGGTTGTGCTGAATATTATTATTCAATATTCATTTCATGGTACTGATTTGGGAATTTTATTTGTACAGAGATGGCAAACCCATGTGAACGTTACATATACAGACAGATTTCAAATGTTATTCTGGATGACACGCCGAGTTTTAGCTCGAGTTCTGATGCAGACCCATCATAAGCATCTTCTGTAGCATCCTCAGCAATACCTCAGATTTCACACACACCACCATTGGAACCACAGACACCGCCTCTTGTACCGCATACACCACCACAACATCCACATGTATCTGATGATGATACCTCTGTTGACTGAAGGGCTAGAAGCCCATCACCTCAGAGAATCCCAATCTATACAGGGATTAGGAGGATGCGGGGACAAGCCCGCAAGACCACAGGGCTACCACATAGGCATCAGCTTGCCCCTAGAGATTTCCCAAGCTCCACCCACGAGGTGGGTGAGTCCTCACGATAGGCTGAGATGCGAGCTCAGCTACAGCAAGTCACTTTGGACCTGTAGGGTGCTCAACTGGAGTTGAGACAGTCTTACGGATCTCTACAGGAGACCCGTAACACCTTAATTGACTGAGACACGTGCGGCTCACCAGAGTCTAGTAGTGCAGTTTGAGGTGTTAGAGGTAGGCACTCGTGCCTGGAGGACGGTTATGGAGGATAGGATGAGGCAGACGGTGATGCATACGGTGATTATCTTATTCTGGCAGTATGTGGAGATGGGGAAAGTGCAGGCAGATAGGTTTAAGAATTTAGGAGTGGAGGTGAGGTTGATGGTGATGGCTATAGTGATGGCTGCTATAGCCATAGTGATAGCCTGCTTACCGTTCTTGATACAGAAAGTATGATCTTGGTGTGGATGTTTTGGGACTTTCATTATAAATACCATCAAAAACAGATGGATAGGTTGAGCGTGTGATGTCATGGGATGTTTTTGGTATGCGAAATAGATCCTATGTAGTTAGATGGTTATTAGTGTGGTTCTTGTGGCACTCTCTTGTACAAAACTATTGTGGTACTAATAAAATGGTTATTTCTGTATATCTATTTGTGTGTGGTGTGTGAATGTGTATGAGTATCAAACTTTTCAGAACAACAATTGTATAACATATCGTAACATATCAAAATTTTGTATGGTATGATTTCAATTGTTTGTGTGACATGTATCAATGTCCTGTGTTGCAACATATCAAAATCCTGTGTGGTATCATTTCAATTGTCTGTGTGACAGCGTATCAAAGTCCTGTGTGGCAACATATCCAAATCCTGTGTGGTAACATATTAAAATCCTGTGTGGTATCATTTCAATTGTCTGTGTGATAGTGTATCAAAGTCTTGTGTGGCTACATATCAAGATCCTGTGTGGTAACATGTCAAAATCCTGTGTGGTATCATTTCAATTTTCTGTGTGATAGTGTATCAAAATTCTATGTGGTAACATATCAAAATCCTGTGTGGTAACATATCAAAGTCCTGTGTGATAGCATATCAAAAGTCATGTGTGGCAACATATCAAAATTCTGTGTGTTAACATATTAAAGTCCTATATGGAAATATATTAAAAACATGTGAGATAACATATCAAAACATGGGTGATGATGTATCTAGTGTGAACAATAACATATTATTATCTGTGTCACAATGTCGTGTGCTGTGTGATACTATAACATGTTTTTGAGACAATAAGACTGAGTATAACTACAAATATATGTATGATTATAGTGTGTTGAAAACATATCTGAGTTATATCAATGTAGTTTTACTATGTTTCTTATAATCACATTTCAACATAAATCTTTTTTCAGTATAACTGAATACGGTTGAATCTATGAGACTCAAAGGGTTAAATCTTTAATATTCTTGAACTGACCTGAGTTTGTCTGCGTGTGAGCAGAACAATGGCTCCAAACCGAGGTCGGCCAACCAAGAAAGATGCCAAGAATGTTACTAACCCTGGACTGAATCAAGTCTCACATGTAAACATAGAATCAAATCCGAATCCACATATTAATTCGGAAACAAACGTGGTTCCACTCGAAAATATGGAAACGAATACAGTTCCACTCGTAAACCTGGAAGTGAACACGGTTCCACCTGCAGCTGCAAGTGGATCGGAACTAAATGAAGCAATGATAGCACAGATTGTTAAAGAACAGCTATCTGCTTGGGGTGTTTTAACCCAACATCAACCACATGTCACTTCTGGTTCTGGTGGAAACCATGATCTCACTGAACACAATGCTACCGGTGGCCACACAAAACAACAACAACAAAAAAACTGTTCCCGATCCACCACAACAAGGATGTACTTATAAGTACTTTGATTCCTATAACCCTCCTACTTTCACGGGTAAAGAAGGAGCGGCGGGACTTTTGAAGTTGATTGAGGAAATGGAAACCAAACTTAAAATCAGCCAATTTTTGGTGGAGCATAAGGTGTCTTATGATGGTTGTTCTATGAAAGATTCAGCTTTAACCAGGTGGAATACCCAGGCAAAAACTTTGGGCTCAGCTACAGTCGACTTGATGGGCTGGAACGAATTTAAAACTCTGATTATGTTAGAGTACTTCCCAATCAGTGAAATTCAAAAGCTCCGGGAGGAATTCTGGAATCACTCGATGATCGGTGTTGATTGCTTAGCTTATACCGATCGCTTTCATGAACTCACTGGTTTACTTCCCAATATGTTTCCTACGGAAGGAACTTTTATTGAGAAGTATATCAAAGGTTTTGTTCCCCAGATTCGGGGAATGGTGACTGTAGTTGAACCAACCACTCTTAAACATACAATTTTGTTAACCACTAAGATTACCGATGAGGCGGCAAGAAGGGGTACTTTGACCACAAAAACTCAAACGGCAGTGGGCCGTAGTGATGTCGGTACCTCAAGTGTTACGAAGGGTACCAAACGAAAGTGGATTGGAAAAACCAAAACCAAATCTCCGGCTGAAATTAGCCAGAGCAAACCAAGAGTGAAAAACTATGGTGCGGTTGTTCCTGAGAGGAAAGCTTACACTGGGCAGGCGCCAAAATGTAACAAGTGTCCTTTTCATCATATAGGATTGTGTCCAGTTTGTGCAAACTGTAACCGAGTGGGACACTACACTCGATACCATAATATGCATGCTTATCAACCAAACCAAGCTCCACGAAAAACCACTCAAACAAACCGGTCGTGCTTCAAGTGTGGAAGTCCCGACCATTTTATGAGAAACTGTCCGAAGAACAACAACACCAATCAAGGGAATGAAGATAGGGGGAGAGCTTTCCAGATTGGTCCAAACAAGGCATGATGCGAACATTGTCACTGGTACGTTTCTTCTCAATAATCTATACGCATCTGTTCTGTTTGATAAAGGAGCAGATAAGAGTTTTATCTCTCCTGAATTTGCATCATTACTTTCATTGCCTACGGTAGATCTAGAAACTCCCTATGTCATTGAACATGCTAATGACAAGTTAATCAAAACTAACAGTGTTATTCAAGGTTGTTCCTTTAATCTATACGATCACCTTTTCAATATCAATCTACATCCTGTTGAACTTGGAAGCTTTGATGTCGTTGTCGGTATGGACTTGTAGAGCCCAGTACACGATGAAGACTGACAAAGTCAAACAATAGAGAAGTGAAAGGTCAAAGTCCAGATTTTTGATTATTTTCGTGTACAGCTACTTCGAGTACACCATGTATTCGTGTACTCGAAATAGTTCATGTTAGATTTCGAGTACACCTAGACCTAGTATAAATAGACGTATTTTGTACAGGTTTAGGTTAGAATCCCGAGGCATTTGCTCTCTAGACGTATTGAGGCACTTGTACTCGAATTTTCAGCATAAATACAATGATTATATTTTTCTACTTGCTTTCTTGATTCTAGCTTGGATTCCACACTTGTTAGAGTCTATTGATGATGATTTAGAAGATAAAGTTTAGTTCTTGATCCGGTTTGAGACCTACAAGTGGTATCAGAGCTAGAGTGCTCTTTTCATCGTCAAGGTAACAACTTTCTTAAGCAAGATTAGTAATTTATCAGTCTATTCTACTCCATCTAGCTACTGTGTGAATTTGGGACTCCAGATCTTAAGAAATATTTTTATCAAATTTTCTTAAGTATTTTCGAGTTCAGCTATTTCGAGTACATATAGAGTGTTCGAAAGGGTGTTAGAAGTTCGACTACAAGGACCAGTGAGTTCAACAACAGGGGATCTTCGATTACAGTTCTGTTCGATTACAACTAGGTTCGAATACGCAAGTTGATTTCGAATACAAGGGAGTTTCGACTACATAAGATTTTCGAGTACAAGCTTAAATTCGATTACCCGGATTTTTTGAGTACAGATTCCTTTTCGAATACAAGAGGATTTCGATTACAAGGGTGTTTGTTGATCTGTTCTATAGGGACTTCGTGAGCTACACTTAGAAATTTTTCACACATGGCATCTAAGAATCTGACTAACCTGTCCAATCTACTCAATCTGGACAATGAGATCGGCACCGGAACAAGGCCACCAAGGCTCGTGTCGGGAGATAACTTCCAAGATTGGAAATTCAGATTCCAATCCTTTATCAAATACACTGATCCAAAGCTTTGGAGATCCATTCAAGAGGGTCCTTTTGTGCCCTCATACCAGAGTGAGATCAATGGTCCCCTTATTCCTAAAGATCCAGAATTGTACACTGACAATGACATCCTAATGATGAAAAAGGATGAAAAGGCTTATGCTTCGATTACAATGGCTCTATCGGCTGATGTTGCTCATGGATTTAAAGAACACAAGACAGCAAAGGAACTTTGGAATGTTTTGGTTGAACGGTTTGAAGGAAACGAAGACATGCGAGAGAGCCGCAAGGATATGCTTAGACAAAGGTTCAATATGTTCAATCACATCAAAGGAGAGTCTCTTGAAGCATAGCTTAATAGATTCACTCATCTAATGACTGAGATGACAAGTTCTGGAATTGAAATGACCAAAGGAGAAGTAAACAAGAAGCTTCTAAACTCACTGCCTTACACCTGGAATTCAAATTGTACAATAATCAAAAGAACAAAGGATATGTACACGACATCTCATGAGTGAGCTGATCTCGATCATCAATTCCTATGATATGGACGATAAACAGAGAGCACTAAACCATGCCAGCTCGATGGGCATTGCACCCGTGTCTGAAAATTCTGCTCTCCTGTCAGCTATCAATCTTCAAGCTTCAGGGATGCAACATTATCAGTCAACTTCATCACAGTCAATCCCTTTTGAGACTGCATTCCTGTGACAACTAGTACCTGATCGGCCGGCAAGTCCGTACGGTACGTGTACTTGCAAACAGTAACTATGTGTACATATGTGATTGTAAACAGAGTTTGTATTAACAGAATCTTAAATACAAGAAATCTTTGTACGTATTTTTGTGTAAACTTAGATACAGTAAGTACAACGTACATTTGAAACATTAGTTGTGTGTATTTAAGTGAAAACTTAAGTACAGTTAACACAACAGATCATGAGAAACAACAGTGTTCAAGTGAATAAAAAAAAAAATCGGTTGCGATCTGATATCCATAGATGACAGGAATCAGATGGCCGACAATTCAATGGGAAAACAATTTGATATCAGGGTGTTTAATTGAGTCCGACAGTGAGGAAACACAATTCAAACATAAATTGAAGTGTCGTTTCAGAATAACGAACTGACAGTGTGTTTGCGTGGGTGACGATTCACACAAACAAATCTGTGAGTTTAACGTTTTGAAATGATGACTGGAAAGTAGAAAACAAAAGTCGGAAAGCAAAACCATTGTCGTGTTCGTTCGAATGACGATTCGAACGAATACGCGCGATGGTGACGCGATTCGACGAAACGAAAACGAAAACACGACATGGACGATAATAAATTAATAAAAGAAAATAAATAATATTATACAATTTTGAAACTCATCAATTAATTAAAATAATCTTCTTTATTTATTACAATTAAATACGCGTAGATTTCCGGATACGTGACGAAATCGCGAACCGAGCAACCGAAACAAACCCGAACATCACACGAGATATAAAAACTCTAAATGAGAGTTTTCCTCTCATTTTTCACTCCTACATCTCTTTCTCTCTCTCTCAAAATCCGGCCAACACCAAATACCACCATTTTCAACCTTCAAAACCCCATAACTTCTTCATTTCTCAACCAATAGGAGTGATTCTTGAACCCACGCGAAGCTCTTGATGTCCACTACGTGAAAGTACACCAGATCTGAAGTTTTACCCAGCTGAATCGAAGGTACGAGCAAAAGAAAATCTGAAAAACTAGGGTTTCATGTTCTCTTGTTTAGACCCACACGCATCATCGGTTAAAAGTTGTCCTAGACCGACCCACTTGATTTCTAGAGACCATGGTTCGCATAACCTTCTACTGCAACAGCTTGGAATAGGTGGTGATGGATGAGGATGACGATGATGAAGGTGCTAAGCCGTGGAGCTGCAATCCAGCCGAACCCAAGGGTGACCGAACCTTGGGCCGACTGAACAGCAGCGAACCCTACGCGCTAAACATCAGCCGAACCTCATAATAGTCACGAACCCTCGTGATAATGGCCGAAACTTGGAAGCACCGGCCGAACCCTACGAACATAACCGAACCTACATCCTTTCTAGGGCAGAGGCGAACCTTTCCCAACCCACGAGCCTTCTGAAGTCCTGAACCCCATACATGGGATGTCACAAACCTTGATGAAACAGTCGAACCTTCACTGATGCTCGAACGACCATGCACGAACCTATGAGCCACTCACGAACCCTGGACCAACTTCTCTTGCCGAACCAAGGTGTAACTACAAACCGGAACCCACGAACCTTGGAGTTGGACATCTGATTAATTTGTTGGCCCACACAGCCTTGAATCATGTGAATTAACTGGCTTACACCGATCATGAGGGGTCGATTTGAATTACTTTCGGCCCAACAGCAAGTAGTTGGCCCAGTTGACCGGCCCAATACCAAGGAATAGGCCCAACAGCCCCATAGGCGGCCCAATAGAGACCTCCTCTATACCATCGGCCTATGAGAAGCTCTTGACCCACGTACACAACAGGCCCAAATCTCATTGTGTCTCGGCCCAACCCCCATAGATTGGATCCACTATTTCTGGCAGCCCACGAACATTACTTGGCCCAATCAGCCCACACACATATTGGATCAGTTCTCATTTAGCCCAACACCATGAGAAATTGGCCCATTTAGAAATACACGCCCCACCTACATACTATACGGCCCAAGAGTTTATCTAGCCCAAGTGGTTCGGCCCACACGAAAATCATAAGGCTCAAAGGCTCGAATATAATTGGCCCAATTAATAATCGTCCCACTTAAAACAAGGGTTGTGAACTACATTTAAATCAAAAGAGATTTAATATTATACATGAGATGTTTTAATAATCATAATACCAAAATTAGTGAATTCTAACTTAAAGAGAGTTCATAAACTTAATACACTAATTATACGAGAGTTGCGAACTAATAAAGTGATTCTCATGTAACGCCATCTTTCATCGTGCCAAGACTAACACACTTGGATTGATGAGAACTCGAGAAGGAATTAAAGCTAAATATACAACATAAAGGCATGGTTTAGTAACAACCTGAGTGATTAAGTGGGAGCACAAACCGTAATTAGTAAACAGGGCCGAATAAAGACCGTGACTCACAAGTGTTAGCCAACGATAGGGCTAACACATACACTCACACAGATTTTATTAACTTAGACTAATAAGTTACAACAACGTGAAATCAATACAGGAACGTGAAAACAAAACAAATAGAATCAAGGAGCGCGTGCATTCTTCTTTTAAGCTAAGTCAACCCTACAACAACAAGGTGAGTTCATATGCCCCTTTTTACTTTAATCTTAACTGATTTTAACTCTCAGGGCTGAGAAACATGTTTACTTTTATTTATTTAAAAGTCTTGCTTAACATGTTATTTATACTTTGATTTAGATAATATTAAATTGTTTATTATCGTTTATCATTGTATGCATGCTTGTATAATCATGAGATAACAGGGAAACTCAGATGAATATGATAATATAATTTCATAATCATCAATGCAATTGAATAACATAGTTGTAAGATTATATCTTATAACACTTGGTTATTCATACATGAGTAACATTGAGACAATTCATACACAAATAAACAATGAGAACTACTACAGTGAAACATGATGACACTACACAACCCATGAATGATTAGAAGATAAAATATCTTCTAAATATCATTCCACATTGTAAATAACCAAGTGTGATAAGTCAAGTACTTATAACACTTAGTTATAACTTAAAAACATACTATGTGATAGTATGAACGCATTGATCATCCACCACCTGCGTCACTTAAGGGTACTAAGACTAGTTCTTACTTTGGCTTAAGGATTATATGGTGAATATTGGAATTTATGAATGATAATCATGATAACGTAACTTCATGATAATCACATCATTCACACAATGATTAACATAACGTAATAAGACAAGTTCTTATTCAACTTTGTTAATCACATGAGAATATCCCTACATTGAGAACAATAACACATAGATGTACATCATCCATCGATATCTGTGGACTAGTAGACCGAGGAATTGATTTTCTCTCAAGTCATATTATTAGTAACAGTTTCGACGAAAGCTTTGGGATCACTCGGTAGAATAGAGGTGAATCGGGTGCATTGTAATCTGATTACGTGAGGATCACAATGGACTCCTTTTGGGCTCTATACGTTGCATTTGAGAATACATTACATACATTTAACTAACACTTTTAGTAATTTAAAGGTGTAACAACAGTTAACGCGCAGAAAATAGAATAATACAAGGAACAGATTAATTAAATCTAATATCCTTATTACACAAAATGGTTATCAATACTTCAGTTTGATAACTACAACGCTATCATTATATTATTCTATTCATGAGAACACAGGTGAATCAGTGAGACAAACATGAGAAATGAGAATGGAAATCAATAGTTGTATTGCAAGTAGTGTGGAGTTCTAGTGGTGATGTGGTGGGATGTTGGCTAGGGCTTAGTTCCCTTACATATGCCCTATATATAAGCATCACTGCTAGGATAATATAGTACTTATGAATTTAACTATTGAAGAGCCATTGGGTGAACAAGTGAAACAGACAATCATACAAGTAACATATTTATCATTGTGAATGTGCATGTGAATGAATCAAGGTTTTACATTAACTTACTTATGAACTCACCAACCTAGTGTTGACTTTGTTTAAATACATGTTTCTCTGGTAATGAACAGGTGTAGCTACTATTATGCATGGACATAGCTAGTGGACTTTTAGAAGACCTAGCTACTTTTGTGATTGCATACTTTTGGGATAACAAGAACATGAATCATCTTTTGTATATCTTGTACAGATACAAGATATAGTTATATTGATTCTTTTTGGTAGATTTACTGGATTAAATTATGAACGATACATTGTAATTTAATCTTGTAATTCTATGTCATGGATGTGTTAGTATTTCTCATTTATTTATCATGTGCTATGTAAACAATCTGATCACTCGATTATCACTCATGATATCGCGCCCCGGGAACCATCCGCCCTACGAGAAAACCCGATCCGTTCCCGCCGGCCCGGGGTGTGAAAGATTGGTATCAGAGCCATGGTTATAGAGATATATAGGTCATATTACTTTTACGGTTTGGCCTAAACTATAACCTAGGGACCCTCATATAGAGATCATGTGACTTAGGATTCAATTTGCATATGTCTTTTACTTTTGATCACTGCACTAATCGATTTCTTTCGGTTATGATCAGAATGCCGCCAAGAAGACAACCACCTCTATTACCACTGACTCAAGACTCTGCTCCTCACTCATCTACACCGACACCACCTGACTCTCCTCCACCTCCTCCTCCGCCACCACCGGCTTATCAGTTGGACGCTGCTACTGTGGCGTTGGCCACTCTTCTAACTAGCCAACTGAGGGATGTGATTCCCGAGACGATGAACCGCATCAACAACAACAACAGCAACAACGTTGCTAACTCATCTGGAGAAGGCAGCGGTAACACCAGACAGAGTCAGGATTATGCCTACAAGAACTTTGTAGGTTGCAAGCCACCCAGTTTCAGTGGCAGTGAGTGTGTCGTTGGATTAATCCAATGGATTGAGAAGATGGAAACCACCCTTGACATCAGTGGCTGTCCTGAACAGAATAGAGTCAAGTATGCTGCGGGATCATTTCACAAGAGTGCGTTGACTTGGTGGAACGCTCAGGTTTGAATTAGAGGCCGGGATGAGGCCCAGGCTATGCCGTGGAGTGAATTCAAGGCTATGTTGCGGGCAGAGTTTTGCCCAAGAAATGAACTAAAGAAGGTTGAGACTGAACTGCTCAATCTAGATATGATTGGTGCTGGGCATCTGGCCTACACCACAAGGTTTCATGAGTTAGCTACTTTGGCACCTGACGTGGTGCCAACACTTGAGAAGAGAATTGAGCGGTATGTTGGTGGATTATCGCCCAGTATTCGGGGTCATGTGATTTATGCCCACCCTACTACCATGGAGTTAGCTGTTACACTGTCAGCATCTCTGATAGATATGATGGTTGCTTTTGGTTACTTCAAGAAGGAGGCTGAAACAGCCAAGGCTGGAACTTCCAAGAAGTCGGATAAACGTCCGGCTAAGAAACAAAAGGTGGCTAGAAACTTTGCTGCCACTACTCAAGCCCGAATGCTCAACCAGCCACCACCATTGCAGATCAGGAAGCCATACACTGGCACTGCACCTTTGTGCAATTCATGTCAGTTTCATCACTTGCCAAACATCACGTGCAGATACTGCACCAACTGTGGGAGATTTGGTCACTTGGTAGCCCACTACAGGAGCCCAAGGGCTCAGAACAGAAACAACAATGCAGCTACTGCTGCCGCTGCTGATAACAGGTCTTGCTTCACTTGTGGGGAACCGGGACACTTTTCTAGGGATTGTCCCAAGAAAGCTCAACAAAGGGCTCAAGCAGCAAGGGGACGAGCCTTTCAGATAGGAGCTGCTGATGCACGACAGGACCCGAACGTAATCACGGGTACATTTCTCTTATCTGACTTCTATGCATCCATATTATTTGACACTGGTGCGGATCAGAGTTTCATCTCATCCGACTTTGCATGCCATCTTAATTACGATAAGGAACTGTTAGACTCCCCTTACACTATTGAGATAGCAAACGGCAAACAGATCACAGTAGACACAATATTTAGGAATTGCCCACTAACACTTGGCGATCACACATTTTCTATCGATTTGATACCAATGGAGTTGGGCAGTTTCGACATCATCATCGGAATAGATTGGCTATCTCTTAACCGAGTTGAGTTCATCTGTTCCGATAAACTACTACGCATTCCAGTGGAGAACAATGAGATTTTGGAGATTCGTGGAGACCAAGCGAGACGTAGTGTCAAGATAATATCGTGCATGAAGGCTCGCAAGTACCTCCGAAAACAATGTGTTGCGTTCTTAGCTCGTGTGATCGAGAAAGACAAGAAGGCAATCAAGATTCAAGATGTACCAGTTGTGAGAGACTAAGCGGACGTATTTCCGGATGATTTACCGGGACTGCCACCTGAGAGATAAGTACAGTTCTGAATCGATTTGATTCCGGGAGCGAATCCTGTAGCTAAGTCTCCTTATAGACTTGCACCATCAGAAATGCAGGAGTTGTCCAATCAATTACAAGAGCTACTCGATAAAGGATTCATCCGACCAAGCTTTTCCCCGTGGGGAGCTCCGGTTCTTTTTGTGAAAAAGAAGGATGGAACCTTCAAGATGTGCATTGATTACAGAGAGCTCAACAAACTCACCATCAAGAATCGGTACCCGTTACCGAGGATTGATGATTTGTTTGATCAATTACAGGGAGCACCGTACTTTTCAAAGATAGACCTGAGATCAGGCTATCATCAGCTACGGATTCAAGAGGAAGACATACCAAAGATGGCCTTTCGTACCCAATATGGTCACTACGAATTCATGGTGAAGCCATTCGGACTGACGAACGCACCGGCTGTGTTCATGGATTTGATGAACCGGGTGTGCAAGCCGTACTTAGATCAGTTTGTTATCGTCTTTATTGATGATATACTGATTTATTCAAAGAACGAGAAGGAACATGAGCAACACCTCAAGACAGTCTTGGAACTCCTGAGGAAGGAACGACTCAATGCCAAATTCTCCAAGTGTGAATTTTGGTTGAGAGAAGTTCAGTTCTTGGGGCACGTGATTAACAGTGATGGTATTCACGTGGATCCTGCCAAGATTGAGGCGATCAAGAACTGGGATGTGCCTACAACACCAACAGAGATCCAATCATTCTTGGGATTGGCGGGTTATTACAGGAGATTCATCTCAAATTTCTCTAAGATAGCTTTGCCTCTCACCAAGCTCACACAAAAGTCTGAACCTTTTGTGTGGACTCAGAAACAAGAAGAGGCATTCAAGACACTGAAACAAAGATTGTGCAATGCTCCAATCTTAACACTCCTAGAAGGCAATGATGACTTTGTAGTTTATTGTGATGCTTCCCATCAAGGACTCGGATGTGTTTTGATGCAACGAGACAAAGTCATCGCTTATGCCTCACGACAGCTGAAGATACATGAGAAGAACTACACAACACACGATCTCGAACTGGGAGCTGTCGTCTTTGCTTTAAAGATTTGGAGACACTACCTGTATGGTACCAAATGCACTATATTCACAGATCACAAGATCCTACAGCACATATTTGATCAAAAGGAGCTTAACATGAGACAGAGACGTTGGGTTGAGCTCCTGAACGATTACGATTGTGTGATCAGATACCATCCAGGCAAAGCAAATGTTGTTGCAGATGCTTTGAGTCGGAAGGAAAGAGTCAAACCCTTGCGCGTACGAGCAATGGGAATGACTGTGCAAACAAGTCTGAGAGATCACATTCTACAAGCACAACAAGAAACTGTGGCAAGAAACAATCTGAAACGCGAGCTCGATTGTGGAGCTGAGAAATACTTCACGACAAAACAGGATGGAGTTATCTATTATCTGGATCGTGTTTGGATTCCAGCAGTAGAAGAACTTCGAACACTCATACTTGAAAAGGCACACAAGACACGTTATTCAGTTCATCCTGGTGCCGATAAGATGTACCAAGATCTTAGGTCATTTTATTGGTGGCCGGGTATGAAGAAAGACATTGCCACTTATGTTGGTAAATGTATTGCATGTGCCAAAGTCAAAGCAGAACACCAGAAGCCTTCAGGTTTGCTGGAACAACCGGAAATACCACAATGGAAGTGGGAACAGATAGCTATGGATTTCATTACCAAGCTACCCCGCACTTCCAGCGGATACGATTCTATTTGGGTCATCATTGATCAATTGACCAAGTCCGCACACTTTTTGCCGATCAGAGAGACATACAAGATGGAGAGACTAGCTAGACTCTACATTGATGAAATAGTAGTGAGGCACGGTGTGCCCTTATCTATTATTTCTGACCGGGACAGTCGATTTACTTCGCGGTTCTGGCAATCATTACAACAATCACTAGGCACAAGTGTTAACTTGAGCACTGCTTATCATCCACAAACGGATGGACAAAGCGAGCGCACCATTCAAGCCCTAGGGGATATGTTGAGAACATGCATCCTAGACTTCGGTGGAAGTTGGGACACACACTTACCTCTCATAGAGTTCTCCTACAACAATAGCTACCACAGCAGCATTGGATGTGCTCCGTTTGAAGCACTTTATGGTAGAAAATATCGGTCTCCAATTTGTTGGACCGAAGTGGGAGACAACAGAATTACTGGGCCTGAACTTATTCAAGAAACTACTGATAAGATAGCCCAGATACAACAACGATTACAAGCAACACGTAGCCGCCAAAAGAGTTACACAGACAAATGGCGCAAGCCTTTGGAATTCGATGCGGGTGATCGAGTTATGTTGAAAGTGTCCCCATGGAAAGGCGTAGTTCGGTTGGGGCTAAGGGCAAACTAGCACCTAGGTATGTCGGACCGTTTGAGATTACTCAACGGATAGGTCCAGTGGCATACAGACTCAGACTCCCTGATGAGCTCAGTGGAGTACACGATGTGTTTCATGTATCAAATCTCAAAATGTGCTTATGAGACGAAACATTCATCATACCATTGGAAGAGATACAGATTGAAGAGCAATTACATTTCATCGAAGAACCTGTAGAGATTATGGAACGTGAAGTCAAGAGACTGAAACGAAGCCGTATTCCTATTGTAAAGGTTCGATGGAACTCCAAGCGTGGACCAGAATTTACCTGGGAGCGCGAGGACAACATGAAAACAAAGTATCCCCATCTGTTTGAGAAGTAAAGCCCGACCTTTATGTTTAAATTTCGGGACGAAATTTCTTTAACAAGGGGAGACTGTGACAACTAGTACCTGACCGGCCGGCAAGTACGTACGGTACGTGTACTTGCAAACAGTAACTATGTGTACATATGTGATTGTAAACAGTGTTTGTATTAATAGAATCTTAAATACAAGAAATCGTTGTACGTATTTTTGTGTAAACATAGATACAGTAAGTACAACATACATTTGAAACATTAGTTCTGTGTATTTAAGTGAAAACTTAAGTACAGTTAACACAACAGATCATAAGAAACAACAGTGTTCAAGTGAATAACAAAAACAAATCGGTTGTGATCTGACAGGAATCAGATGGCCGACAATTCAATGTGAAAACAATGTGATATCAGGGTGTTTAGTTGAGTCCGACAGTGAGGAAACACAATTCAAACATAAATTGAAGTGTCGTTTCAGAATAACGAACTGACAGTGTGTTTGCGTGGGTGACGATTCACACAAACATATCTGTGAGTTTAACGTTCTGAAATGATGACTGGAAAGTAGAAAACAAAAGTCGGAAACCAAAACCATCGTCGTGTTCGTTCGAATGACGATTCGAACGAATACGCGCGATGGTGACGCAATTCGACGAAATGAAAACGAAAACACGACACGGACGATAATAAATTAATAAAAGAAAATAAATAACATTTTACAATTTTGAAACTCATCAATTAATTAAAATAATCTTCTTTATTTATTACAATTAAATACGTGTAGATTTCCGGATACGTGACGAAATCGCGAACCGAGCAACCGAAACAAACCCGAACATCACACGAGATATAAAAACTCTAAATGAAAGTTTTCCTCTCATTTTTCACTCCTACATCTCTTTTTCTCTCTCAAAATCCGGCCAACACCAAATACCACCATTTTCAACCTTCAAAACCCCATAACTTCTTCATTTCTCAACCAATTTGAGTGATTCTCGAACCCACGCAAAGCTCTTGATGTCCTCTACGTGAAAGTACAAAAGATCTGAAGTTTTACCCAGCAGAATCGAAGGTACGAGCAAAAGAAGATCTGAAAAACTAGGGTTTTCATGTTCTCTTGTTTAGACCCACACGCATCATCGGTTAAAAGTTGTCCTAGACCGACCCACTTGATTTCTAGAGACCATGGTTCGCATAACCTTCTACTGCAACAGCTTGGATGAGGATGACGATGATGAAGGTGCTAAGCCGTGGAGCTGCAATCCAGCCGAACCCAAGGGTGGCCGAACCTTGGGCCGACTGAACAGCAGCGAACCCTACGCACTAAACATCAGCCGGACCTCATAGTAGTCACGAACCCTCGTGATAATGGCCGAACCTTGGAAGCACCGGCCGAACCCTACGAACATAACCGAACCTACATCCTTTCTAGGGCAGAGGCGAACCTTTCCCAACCGCCAAGCCTTCTGAAGTCCCGAACCCCATACATGGGATGTCACGAACCTTGATGAAACAGTCGAACCTTCACTGATGCTCGAAGGACCATGCACGAACCTATGAGCAACTCACGAACCATGGACCAACTTCTCTTGCCGAACTTAGGTGTAACTACAAACCGGAACCCACGAACCTTGGAGTTGGACATCTGATTAATTTGTCGGCCCACACAGCCTTGAATCATGTGAATTAACTGGCTTACACCGATCATGAGGGGTCCATTTGAAATACTTTCGGCCCAACAGCAAGTAGTTGGCCAGTTGACCAGCCCAATACCAACGAATAGGCCCAACAGCCCCATAGGCGGCCCAATAGAGACCTCCTGTATACCATCAGCCTGTGAGAAGCTCTCGACCCATGTACACAACCGACCCAAATCTCATTGTGTCTTGGCCCAACCCCCATAGATTGGATCCACTATTTCTGGCAGCCCACGAACATTACTTGGCCCAATCAGCCCACACACATATTGGATCAGTTCTCATTCAGCCCAACACCATGAGAAATTGGCCCATTTAGAAATACACGCCCCACCTACATACTATATGGCCCAAGAGTTTATCTAGCCCAAGTGGTTCGGCCCACACGAAAATCATAAGGCTCAAAGGCTCGAATATAATTGGCCCAATTAATAATCGTCCCACTTAAAACAAGGGTTGTGAACTACATTTAAATCAAAAGAGATTTAATATTATACATGAGATGTTTTAATAATCATAATACCAAAATTAGTGAATTCTAACTTAAAGAGAGTTCATAAACTTAACACACTAATTATACAAGAGTTGCGAACTAATAAAGTGATTCTCATGTAACGCCATCTTTCATCGTGCCAAGACTAACACACTTGGATTGATGAGAACTCGAGAAGGAATTAAAGCTAAATATACAACATAAAGGCATGGTTTAGTAACAACCTGAGTGATTAAGTGGGAGCACAAACCGTAATTAGTAAACAGGGCCGAATCAAGACCGTGACTCACAAGTGTTAGCCAACGATAGGGCTAACACATACACTCACACAGATTTTATTAACTTAGACTTATAAGTTACAACAACGTGAAATCAAGGTGAGTTCATATGCCGCTTTTTACTTTAATCTTAACTGATTTTAACTCTCAGGGCTGAGAAACATGTTTACTTTTATTTATTTAAAAGTCTTGCTTAACATGTTATTTATACTTTGATTTAGATAATATTAAATTGTTTATTATCGTTTATCATTGTATGCATGCTTGTATAATCATGAGATAACAGGGAAACTCAGATGAATATGATAATATAATTTCATAATCATGAATGCAATTGAATAACATAGTTGTAAGATTATATCTTATAACACTTGGTTATTCATACATGAGTAACATTGAGACAATTCATACACAAATAAACAATGAGAACTACTACAGTGAAACATGATGACACTACACAACCCATGAATGATTAGAAGATAAAATATCTTCTAAATATCATTCCACATTGTAAATAACCAAGTGTGATAAGTCAAGTACTTATAACACTTAGTTATAACTTAAAAACATACTATGTGATAGTATGAACGCATTGATCATCCACCACCTGCGTCACTTAAGGGTACTAAGACTAGTTCTTACTACGGCTTAAGGATTATATGGTGAATATTGGAATTTATGAATGATAATCATGATAACGTAACTTCATGATAATCACATCATTCACACAATGATTAACATAACGTAATAAGACAAGTTCTTATTCAACTTTGTTAATCACATGAGAATATCCCTACATTGAGAACAATAACACATAGATGTACATCATCCATCGATATCTGTGGACTAGTAGACCGAGAAATTGATTTTCTCTCAAGTCATATTATTAGTAACAGTTTCGATGAAAGCTTTGGGATCACTCGGCAGAATAGAGGTGAATCGGGTGCATTGTAATCTGATTACGTGAGGATCACAATGGACTCCTTTTGGGCTCTATACGTTGCATTTGAGAATACATTACATACATTTAACTAACACTTTTAGTAATTTAAAGGTGTAACAACAGTTAACGCGCAGAAAATAGAATAATACAAGGAACAGATTAATTAAATCTAATATCCTTATTACACAAAATGGTTATCAATACTTCGCTTTGATAAATACAACGCTATCATTATATTATTCTATTCATGAGAACACGGGTGAATTAGTGGGACAAACATGAGAAATGAGAATGGAAATCAATAGTTGTATTGCAAGTAGTGTGGAGTTCTAGTGGTGATGTGGTGGGATGTTGGCTAGGGTTTAATTCCCTTACATATGCCCTATATATAAGCATCACTGCTAGGATAATATAGTACTTGTGAATGTATATTGAAGAGCCATTGGGTGAACAAGTGAAACAGACAATCATACAAGTAACATATTTATCATTGTGAATGTGCATGTGAATGAATCAAGGTTTTACATTAACTTACTTATGAACTCACCAACCTAGTGTTGACTTTGTTTAAATACATGTTTCTCAGGTGATGAACAAGTGTAGCTACTATTATGCATGGAAATAGCTAGTGGACTTTTAGAAGACCTAGCTACTTTTGTGATTGCATACTTTTGGGATAACAAGAACATGAATCATCTTTTGTATATCTTGTACAGATAGAAGATATAGTTACATTGATTCTTTTTGGTAGATTTACTGGATTAAATTATGAACGATACATTGTAATTTAATCTTGTAATTCTATGTCATGGATGTGTTAGTATTTCTCATTTATTTATCATGTGCTATGTAAACAATCTGATCATTCGATTATCACTCATGATATCGCGCCCCGGGAACCTTCTGCCCGACGGGAAAACCCGATCCGTTCCCGTCGGCCCGGGTTGTGACAATTCCTATCATCTGGACAAGCTGGATCAGTGTCCAAGATCAATCCAGAAAATGAAGAAAATTTGTTGTTGTTTAAGGGTTTTATGAATAGCTACAATTCCTTCATAGCTGGAGAGTTAGCACCTGCAAACCTAACTCAGGATAACTTAGAGCAGATAAATCCAGCTGATGTGGAGGAAATGGATATCTCATGGCAGATGGCAATGGCTGTGTTTCGGGCAAAGAAGTTCATTAAACGATATGGAAAGAATAGCTTTGGAAATAACCCAGGAAAGAAACTTGGATTTGATAAATCCAAGCTGCGGTGCTACAACTGTGATCAACCTAGTCACTTTGCCAGGGAATGTAAGAAGCCAAAAGTGGCAAAGGAAGGAGAGAAGAAGCCTGAAGAGAAAACTGTGACTACAGCCGCAGGAGGAAGTACTAGAACGTCCAAAGCACTGGTAACTCAAGAGACTGACTCCTATGATTGGAGTGATCAGGTATAGGAGTTGGAGCTTACTCTGAGTCACGCCTTCATGGCCGAGGTAGACGACAAACAAAAGGAGGTAACTGAAAAACTTTGCTCTACCTCTTGCATAGATAACGTATTTAAGTATAGGTCACATAATGAATCACTAATCAAAGAAGTAACCAAACTTAAATACTTTAATTCAGAATTTCTTAAAAATGAAGGAATTTTCAAAAGAAAACTTGATGCCGAGGGTAGGGATGTGGCAAGGCTTAAAGAACTTTTAATTGATAAAGAATCCAACTATCGTGATGCGAGATGCAAGATCGATGAACTCACGATAGAATTGGACCAAGTCAAAAATCTACTTTCCAAAACATCTGTAAAATACGAAAAGTTTGACTACTCAAGTAAGGTTTTGGAAAACATGATAAGCATTCAATTCAGAGAAAAGAGGAGTAAGGGTCTTGGTTTTAAGGAATGTTAACCACCTTTTAACCATAATTACTCAAGCATGCCAAGAATCAACACATCTGTTGATGACATGGAATTGGATTCTGATCGTGCTTGTGATTTTCCCACCAAACCTGTTATGCTCACAGTTGACGCCGTTATGACTAATGATTCTGAGGTTTGTGCAGAAAAATTAAGTGTTACAGGTTCAGAGGAGAAGGAGGTAGAAGGAAGTGCTGGGAGGAGCACAGATTGTTCAACATCTGCAAGCAAATTATCTTTTGTTCCAAAAACTGATTTTGTTGGAAAATTTGATGAAATTAAAATTAAACCTAATGATATGTTGAAAAGTTTTCAGAAGACATTTGCTATAAATCACGTCTCAAAATCAACTTCCTCTCCTTTGACAAAGCAGGCAGCACCGGCTCATTCCACAGTTACCAAGGAGGAGGGTTCACAGTTGAATCCTAACTGTGAACCTTATGTTCCAACTGGATCCTTGGAACAAGTTTCTTCAAACTTATCCTCTGGTCGAAGTAACTGTGATGTAAAGCCCTTTGACCCAATTGAATTTCATTAGAAAGTCTGCTGCTATGCATGTGGGAAACCAGGCCACATTGCTCGACACTGTATGCACCGACCTACTGAGTTCTTCTATGGAAAGAATCAGAAGGTCACACCTAAGGCTAAACTGGTTAGCAAACATGTGAGGACCGTTCCATCCTCCAAGCCTAAGGTAACCTCTCAAAAGGGGACTCAGACTCAGACTCCTTCCACTGCTAAAAGGGACATGAAATCAAACCAAACTCAATCTGGTTTTCATAAGCAAAATACAAGTATGTTTAAAACTAAAACTAACTCTCTTCAAAAACCTAAGGTAAAACCAGTTGACCACGGCAGTGGAAGCAAGTCAAAATTTGTTAAAAACAAATCAGACAGACCCAAAAACAGACCCAAACCTAAAAACAAAGTCTATACGATTTCCAAAGTGCCTAAGTCTATTATGATTTGGATACCGATCTCTCATTAGTTGATTGTATGTGATGCAGGGACGACCAAGCAAGCTTAAAAATGTTTGGTATGTTGATAGTGGTTGCTCCCGGCACATGACTGGGGATTTTTCTCAATTACACGAGGTCACACCTTTTAATGGCGAATATGTCTCATTTGCTAGAGACAAGGGAGGAAAGATAAGCATGAAGGGCACGGTGTAAAATGGAACTCTTTGTTTTGAAGATGTTTATTATGTTGAAGAACTCAATCACAGTCTATTGAGTGTTTCTCAGATTTGTGACAAGAGCTTTTCCACACACTTCACAAACAAGGAGTGTCTCATTCTGAAGCCTGGATTTGTAGTGCCTAAGAAGTGGATTCTGATGAGAACTCCAAGGATAAACAATGCCTACATTATCAACATGAACTCAGAGTCATTCATAGAGAATACTTGTTTGTTCTCAAAGGCATCGGAGCATGATTGTCTGTTATGGCATCGCCGACTGGGTCACGTAAATTTGAAGAATCTAAACAGACTCTCCAAGGGAGATCACGTTATCAACTTTCCTTCTAAAGACTTCTCTACTATTGAAAAGTGCATAGCTTGTGCCAAGGGGAAGCAACACAAGAGACCCCATAAGCCTAAACTGTTCAATTATATCTCTTCAGTTCTCCAGCTTCTTCATATGGATCTCTTCAGACCAGTCAACGTAATGAGCATCGGGAAGAAGTTATATTGTCTTTAAGTGACAGATGATTATTCCAGATTTACTTGGGTATTCTTTCTGACCAAGAAGGATGAAACACCAGATATCCTGAAGAAGTTTATTACCTTGATCAAAAATCAGAAGAATCTAAAGGTTAAGGTGATTAGAACTGATAATGGCACTGAATTTAGAAATCAGACTCTTATAGATTTATGCGATGAAAAAGGGATTGCTAGGCAATACAGTGCAGCCAGAACACCTCAGCAAAATGGAGTTGCAGAAAGGCAGAATAGAACGCTTATAGAGGCTGCACGAACCATGCTATCAGAATCAAAGCTGCCAATCTTCTTCTGGGCCGAAACTGTTAATACAGCGTGTTATGTTCAAAATCGAGCCCTCCTGAACAAGCGCCATCAGAAGACTCCCTATGAAATTCTTTTCAATCAAAAGCCTAAAGTTGGTCACTTCAAGTCTTTTGGATGTCCTTGCACTCTTCTTCATACAGAGCCAAACCACAAGTTTAATGATAAGGCAGATGAGTGTTACTTTGTGGGTTTTCATCCGAGAAGGCTGCCTACAGATTTTACAACAAGAAGACTCGGGTGATTGTGGAATCGTACTATATTGATTGGCAAGAAATGAACTCTACTGATGCCGGTTCTGGTCCAAACTGGCTATTTGAGTATGATTCTATTTTTAGGCCTTTCAACACTACTTCCGAGAGTGCAGGATCATCTGAGCAAGCTGATGATTTCTACAAAAGTGATGATGGCGACTATAGGGTTGACTATGTTCCCTGTGATCCCAAACTTTTGACAGTTGACCCTCCAGGATGTACAATAATGCTCATCCTAATCAGCCAACTCCGATACATGAAGTTCTCCCTTCAGATTCAGATACTTCTGAGTCTGCTCAGCCACTTCCAGAAACATCCTCCCTTCTAGAAACAGATCAAGTTTCATCCTCCTCTCACCACACCTTTGATAACCACTCTTCTCAGATAACATCCCTGAGTAACATTGCGTGGATCATGAAGCTGAAGTAAGTAAAAATGTTCCTGTCGACAACATCTCTTCCTCAAATGAAGATCCGGTGAACAACATCAGCAACTGCTAGATAATCTAGCTGTGGAGGAAGTACCGACACTCAGCATTAACAAGAATCACCCGGTTGAAAATATTATTGGACCTCTCTCAGAAGGTGTTCTCACTCGGAGCCGATCCATTACAACTCAGAACCTCTTGCCTGAAGAGACAACTACCAGAAGTCAATCACGTCCGATTAATTCTTGTTTATATTCCTGTTTCATTTCGCAGGTCGAGCCCAAGAATGTCAAAATGACTCTCAAAGAGTCCAGCTGGGTCGAAGCAATGCAGGAAGAGCTGATGCAGTTTCAGAAACTCAAGGTCTGGAATCTGGTTCCCCTACCCAAAGGAAAGCTACCTATCAGAACCAGATGGGTGTTCAGGAACAAAAGAGACGACTCAGGAGTCATTATCAGGAACAAGGCACAGTTGGTAGTTCAGGGCTTCTACCAACAAGAGGGGATAGATTATGAGGAAGTCTTTGCACCAGTCGCAAGACTTGAAGCCATACGGATTTTCATGGCCTATGCCTCATACATGAACTTCATAGTGTATCAGATGGATGTGAAGACCGCCTTCTTGTATGGAAAGGTAAAGGAAGAAATCTATGTGTGCCAACCCCCAGGCTTTGAACATTATCAGTATCCAAACCCTGTCTACAAGTTAGACAAAGCACTTTATGGTCTTCATCAAGCACCTCGAGCATGGTATACTACGCTTACTGATCACTTGCTTGCAAATGGATATACCCGTGGAGCCATCGATCAGACTTTGTTTGTTCGCAAGGATAAGGATAATTTGATTCTCGTCCAAATCTATGTGGATGACATTATTTTTGGCTCAACAAGCTCGGCGTTTTGCAAGGAATTTGAAGGGGTAATGAAGAAGAAGTTTGAGATGAGTGCAATGGGAGAAATGACCTTCTTTCTGGGTCTTCAGGTGAAGCAAGATCCAAAAGGCGTGCTGATTCATCAAGGAAAGTATGTCACTAACATTCTGACAAAATTCAAGATGTTGGAATCAAAGATTGCATCTACCCCCATGGCTGCACGTCCGGTCTTAACTTCGGATTCTGATGGTGAAGATGTTGATCAACACCTATATCGCTCGATGATTGGTTCCTTGATGTACTTGACCGCTAGCCAACCAGACATCATGTTCTCTGTATGTCAATGCGCCAGATATCAAGAAAATCTGAAGGCGTCTCAACTGATTGCTGTCAAGAGGATCTTTCGGTACCTTGTCGGGAAACCTCGTCTCGGTTTATGGTATCCTAAGAACTCTGAATTTCGTTTGCATGCTTATTCTGACAGTGATTTTGGTGGTTGTAACTTAGATAAGAAGTTCACCATGGGAGTATGCTAATACTTAGGAGATCGCCTTGTCTCATGGCAATGCAAGAAACAAACAACCGTATCCACATCTACTGCGGAAGCTGAATATGTTGATGCTTCCAGTTGCTGCTCCCAGGTTATATGGATGCAACAGCAACTCCTCGATTACGGTTTGAATTTTCTTGACTCTCCTATTTATTGTGACAATGAAGCCGCCTTACAGATCGTCAAGAATCCGGTACAACACTCCAAAACTAAACATATTGATATCCAGATTCACTTCATCCGTGACTGTTTTGAACGGAAACTAATTCATCTTGAAATGGTCCATACAAATGACAATCTGGCGATCTTTTCACAAAACCGTTCGATATAGCACGCTTTCATCACTTACTTGCATCTCTCAAACTAATAAGCTTTAAATAAAAGCAAATTTTTGTAAATACATTAAAATTTGTGTTTTGATTATTTTAATTTTAGATCACAAATTTAGGGGGAGAAAATTTACAAAAACAACGAAAAGATTTTGGTTTTTTGAGTCAGGCTAAGATAATCTACAAGTTTAGGGGGAGTTGAGTTTTTAAAAACCTAAGAAATGGAGATTCTACCTAGTATTATTCAAGAAAATTCCAAAAAGATTTTATTCTTTCAAACTTAAGAAAATACAAAAAGAGTTTATGTGAACAAGCAAAGTAAATCGGTCAAATTGGGAAGTGAAATAATTTCTGAGGATCAAAATTTCACAAACTTAATAAAATTTCTAAAGAATAACAATTTTGAATATCTATTATGCACTAAGAAATTGAAACAAGTTTTCCAAATGAAAGAATTAGACTGGATCAAATTAAAATATATGTATAAAAATAAGCGTGAAATTGTGATCATTAGATAACTAGAAATGTGTGACAACTATTTGACTTTTTGTCTAAAGTCCTTGAGTCAAAACTAGATTGTGTTTCAATAAACTTGAAATCGTTTTGAAAAACTCGGGTATTTCCTATGTTTTGTGCAAACAAAGAGAGGGAAATATCTACTGAAGCATTCTTTGCTTTGCGTAACCAAAGACCTGGATGTGTGACGTTAAGGCCAATGTGCCTGCAGATCAGTAAATAAAAGATGCCAATGAGCACAAGATGATAGAACCCCTTCTTGTTCTTGATTCTAATCTAATAGATCTATTCTTTTCTTTTCTCACCTTAAACTCTGTCAAAACATTTTAAGTTCATTGAAACACAATAAAAGTTTGAAACAAAAGATTTTACAAAATTGATTGGTTGCATGTTAATCTGGTTTTACAGTCTGTGCTCACAAATTTCCTAAGATATTTTCAAAACCTTGATCATATGTCTTATTTCTAAGTTATGGATTAACGAGTGGAAATCATTGGTGGGGTATAGTTGTTTAAAAGTTGCGCTTCATTAAGAAATTACTTAAGCCAGTAAAATTTTGACAACAGATTTGATCCCACGAATTTGACCCGACTAAACCATAAACTTGTCCAAAGTTTTCAAGTTTTATTTTATTTTATTTTATTTTATTTTATCTTTATTTTTCAGAAAGTTAAAGTTTAAACTAAATAAATAAACAGTGTGTACTCGAAATCGAGTACACGAAAATTGCATACTCGAAACAACGGCTCTAAATAGCCCAACCTTCTTAAATTTCGAATACCACTTGATTTCGAGTATAGATTTTTCAGTTCGTGTACAGACTTGATCCTCTTTAGGCGATCTCGTTTTCTAGAGTCTTTTTCGAAATTCTACTCCGGTCATCTTTTAGATCATCTATAGGCGACCTTAGGTATAGAGTTTTGTTAACTTTTGACCGTGGATTCGAAAGTTATGATCAAAAATAAATTTCGAATACGCGTTTTTCGAATACAGGGAGTTCTTGGCTAAATTGACTTCGAAATACTTTAAATTGAAAGGCGATCTTTAGATATGTTGCTCGCCTATCAATTCCGAGTATTTCACATGAAATTAGAAGTTCTAAGGAGCAAAAATGATAAACTTTTAAAGGCTTTCTTGTGTTCTCGAAATCTAAAATTTCGAATATAGGCACATTTTGAATACAGCATGTATTTTGTGTACAGACTGAGTTTCGAGTACAAACGCACTTCGTGTACAACCTGCATTTCGAATACACCATTCACTTCGTGTACAGCATGTACTTCGTGTACACCTACAATTACAAATAAGCAATGTTATTTCGAGTACAACTGTTGGTTCGAGAACAAACCTATTTGGACATAGAAAATTTTCATCATTTCATGTTTCTCAATCTTGAACTAACTTAATCTGTTTTGTTTCTCAGATGGCTGACTTACGGTTTGTGCCGGATCACAACATGACGGCATATCTTGGAAATCCACCCGAGAAGCATTCCGAATTCAAGAGTCTGGTTGAAGGATTGATCCTGTCACCAGTCAACTACGCAATCATGGAACATCCCATGATTGTGACTGATTTTATTCGAGATTTCTGGAGCACTGTAGAAGAGCATACTAATGACAAGGGGACTGTCAGCATTGTTGGAAAGATTCAGGGCAAACCCATTGTTATCACTCAGCAAATTCTTAGAGAGTGTTTGCAATTTGAAGACAAGGAAACTGATCCCGTTGAGCTTGATCAAGATTTGGTTAACAGGACCGTTTATCAGATGGGACATGAAGGTGCCTATCCACCCACTGAGAAGAAATTACTGCACCCATATTGGAGATATTTGGCTCATGTCGTCACTCAGTGTCTCTCTGGAAAAAAAGGCGATTACGATGTACTTAATCAGACTCTCAATTCATGTCTTGTAGCTCTGGCCTTAGGAGTTGATTTCAACTTCTCTAGGATGATATTCCTTGATATGCATGCCAATATCAAAGGAAAAAGGAAAGAACGATTTCTGGCCTTTCCCCGCTTTGTGCAGATCGTTATCGACAAAAGATATCCAAGCTTGGATCGTACGTTCGGTTCTCTGGAGATCAAGAAAATGCGAGAAGACATCTTTGGATACATGAAGATGAAAAAGTGTGGGAAAAAGCAATACATTGGTGAGAGACCACTGATAAAGTTTGGACGTTTTGTGGGAGACATGGGTGTGATAGAGGATCAAGGCACTCCTGTTGCCTTTGTCGCTGATGAACATAACATTCCTACGGGAACACAGACATACACGACTGCCGAGGGACACGTTTCCGAGGCCTCCTCATATTCTAGTGAAGATTTCATTGCTGAGAAGCCTCCACCGACAAGGGAAGAAAGGGAGGAAGCACAGGATTTGGATTATACTCCTACCCCTGAGTCGTCGCCTAAGAGAAAGAGATTGAAGACTATGTCCAAGCGGACCAGAGATCCCAGATTACAGCAAATGTTCTCCGGTCTATCCTTCTCATCAACAGCATCGATTCTACCACCTCCACCTACACAACCACCTCCACCCTTACAACCACTTTCATCTTCACAGTCACCTCCACCTGCAAAACCCAAGCCACCCTCACGACCAAAGCCACCCGCACAACCCAAACCATCCACACAACCCAAGCCACCCACAAAACCAAAACCACCTTCAAAACCAAAGCCACCTTCTCAACCAACCAAACCCAACCTAGTCATCAAAATTCCAGCTCGTTCTCCGCTTTCATCTTCAACCACTCCTATTTCCCACACCGAGACTCCACCATCTCCACCTCGTTCACAAAGTGACAAGGGAAAATATCCCTTGCACGCAGAATCACCATACGAGCCGAAAGAAGTGCCTGTCGATCTCGTGAGTTTGCAAGACAAAGTCTTCATGCTTGAAAGAAAAGCCGAAGAAAAGGATGCCAATATCCGAATCATGCAAGATGGAATGATCAAGATAGCTAACAAACTGGAGAAGTTTCAGGGGCAACTCAAGGCACACTGAAAGGTCATCATATTCCTTTCTATGGAGAACCACGAAATGAGCAAGGAGATCAAGAGACTGAAAGGAGAAGAGGAACCTGAATCTGATGATAATGACAAAGAAGACGATGCTAGTGATGACAGTGATGATAGTGATGATGATGACAATGATGATAATGATGGTGGTGATGAAAAGAAAAAGGACTCCTCTGATAAAAGAGATCAATGGCCTCCTGATGATGACAATCAAGGAGGTGATACAGGAAATCCCTCTTCTTCCACTACCAAGCCTGCAAGTCACTATGATGATCTATTTGGAGATATTCCTGATGACATTCTATTCGGTGATGGCCTTCCAGGAACTGATATGGAGAATGCAAGGCTTGATGACTTCTTCAAGGATCTTCCCGATGATTATCTTTTCGAAGGAATCGGTAAAGGAACCGAAGGAGAAGTTGAATCTTCCACAGGGGCATCTGTCGAACAAGAACCGGAAAATATTGTACTTGGCAACGTCTCCACCGATCCTTATATCGATTATTTGTATGCCCACAAATACATTGATGCATTAGGACAGGATGTCACCTCTCTTCACGAAGTGATTGTCAGTTGGTTTGACAAGAAGAAGGATTGGACACCTTCACCTCCTATGGTTAAAGATACTTGGTTCAAGGAGATGAGAGACGAACATTGTCACACCCCGAGCCGGCGGGGTAGGATCGGGTTTTCCCCGACGGGCGGAAGGTTCCCGGGGCGCGATATCATGTGAGATAATCGAAAGTGATCAGATTGTTTACATTTCACATGATATAAATGAGAAATGCTAATATAATAGAATTACAAAGTTAAATTACATCAGTATCGTTTATAATTTAACAATGTAAATCTATTGTAAACATCATAAAAGGCCTATCTGTATTTACACAAGATATACAAAATAAATTGTGTAATGATGTCTTCAAAAGTATGCAGGTCCAAAATACCAAGTCTTCTATCTGAAGCCCTAGTCCAAAAGAAATGACTTCTTAATTAACCTGTTCGTCACCTGAGAAGTCATGCAAAAAGATCAAGTCAACACATGGTTGGTGAGTTCATATATTTTTAGTAATTAAAAATGATTTGAAAACCTCCTTTGGTAAAGACCCTAACCTCATTAACACCACATGTAATATCCGAATCGGTATGCTTATATATATGGCATATGTAGGGTCGAACTTACCGCCCGCCCAGCCACCGTCCCACCACATACTAATCCGTATATGACACTGTTGTTAATGATAATTAAGCATTTTTACCCTTAACACAATTCCATAAGATCCTCTGTTTGTTGTCCCTGTATATACAATCATTTGAAATCCATGTTGATTTCATAAGTTCCTCACTCAATATGATCAACCACCGTAATTGCAAAAACAGTTATAAGTGTTTAATTAAATAAATAAATAAACATTTAATAAAATCTAAGTCCTAATGATTGGGGCCTTTGGTCATACTCGAGTAGACTAGTCTGTCAATCTAGGTACTTAGTATTTAGGGAATCTGTAAATATCCTCAAACATATGACCTACAAATCAAACGGTCTAGCTAGGACTTCTTGAAATGTAGGGTTTTTGTTTCGTCTGTTTTGGCATATGTTATCTCTGATATTTCCCAGGTTTTCCCTTGAAAATGATTTATTGATTCGTCTGATACTGTTACAAGATGTACTTGATTCGTTGATCATAGAATACTAGATTCATTGATCAAATGTACACTTGATTCATAGTTCAACAAACACTTGATTTGTAGAACATTGAATATTGTCTTTGCAAAGATTGTTTTGTTTGATTTGTTGAAGTCCCACACTTGTTTCACCAAAATGTTTCATTTGATTCATTGAATTCACCCATTTGATTTGTCAAAATGTTTAGTTTGATTCCTTGAACTCCCACACTTGTTTTGTCAAAATGTTTGATGTGATTCTTTTGAAATGTCTTGATCTGTTGAAATCTTTTAGTTTAAATCCGATTATTCACTTGATTTATAAGTAAATCAGTCAGTAAACCTGCATAAAATCTTCCTAGACATGGTCTAGGATAACATTTATATATGTAAACATATAAAATTAAAAGCATTTAAGTAAACAATTTAATAAACAGTTTACCCATGCTTCTCAGCCCCGCGTTTTAAAAACAAAAATGTTAGAAAAGGGGCAATGAACTCACTTGTGTTGATGTCTAATGTACTATCACAAAATGCGCACTCTTGTTTGTAAGCTAGGTATCTTCGGTTCCTGAGTTGTTTTATAAGAATTTGAATATAATAAGTACGTGTAATAGTCGTTGCGCCTAAGACTTGGTCTTTGTGTGTGTGCAACTAAGTGTCCTATTACTAGTGTAATTCTAAGATCGAATCTGTCTTAGCTACCCTTTTTATGATCCCAAATCCCATGGTTAGTTATAATAACTTACTTTTATATTTTAGAAAATTTCGGCAGAGTTTCCTTTGTTTTTCGTTTAAAAATCCAGACAAATACATTGTCTATTTTATAACAAATCCCAATCAATGCTATAACACAAATCTTTTATAACAAAATTTAACTAAAAGAAAACATTGCCATTTATAAGTCACATTTCTAATTAAGCAAAACTTCAGAATTTATTAAACCAACTTTTACAAATTTATAACATCTTCATCTTTTATAAACATCATTATTTGAATTGAATCAACATCTAATGTACAACGGGCTTAGTTAAACCCCATTGGGCCACTTTGGCCCAATTGAATGTCTTTGGTTTCTAGTTACTTAACCAACTTGTGTTGTTGTTTCTCATGAATGTCTATGATCATTTGATTTTATTTATTTAACCTTATCATTTTATGTTAAACATTCAGTTATACCTATGCATGTATGATTAGGATTCCATTCTTAGTCATGCACACCCACATGTATAATTAATTGATCCAAGTACCACCATGCATACACCTTATGTGATAATTACACATGAGAAACCTAGGTTGGTGATGAGTTACACATTTCCTAGGTTCTTACTACTAGTTTTGATGATTCTTGATCCCACCTCAATCTAATTAAACGAATTTTAGTTTAACATTGGGCTTAGGGCAGCGAACCTTATTAGAGGAGTTGGTCTTAGGTTCGGCTATGTTTAAGGATAGGTTCGGCCATCTTCTAACCTGGACGAACCATAATGGTTCGGTTACTGTTTCAGTTTGAAGGTTCGTGGCTCGTGGTTCGTAGGTCAAGGGTTCGGCTGTCAGGTGATGGTTCGCAGCTGAGTTTGATCCAAAGATTCGGCTCACCCATTCCTGTTACTAGGCTCGTGTAAGGTTCGCGATCTGCATGGCCAGGGTTTGGCCATGCAAGGTTCGTTGCTGCACCATCACAGGTTCGTTGCAGGTGACCTAGGGTTCGGCTGACAGACTGAGTACAGCTGCCAGGTTCGTTGCAGAGACCATGCAGGATTCGGCTGCATCATGTGGGTTCGTGTAGGGTTCGGCTAGCGAACCTGTATCATCAACCAGCTCCTTAGCCCACGAACATGCAACTTCTTCCCTTTTCTAGTTCAAATCTGTTACAACACAAATCCTACCCTCTTTCTCGTTGATTACTTGAGTTATCTAAGTGTTTACTAGTGTGTAAAGTGGCTACAACATCAATAAAACCCTAATGATCGTAACATACTATAAAACCGAATTTAAACTTAACCCTTACCTCAATTTACGTGGAAGAAAGCTTGAACAAGTTGTACTTCTGAAATCTACACGATGAGAGGGTTGTAATGAAACCAAAATAGCTTGAATCCACAAAGAAATGAGCTCTAATTCTTAGAGAGAAGGTGGAGAACTATCCTTTAGAGAGAGAGGATTAGAACGTAAATGGGAGAAAGAGAAGGGGTGAAATGGGTTGGTGTGGTCATTTATGACCACATTGATTACCCACAAACACCCGGTCGTTTGATCTCGTTCGGTTTCGCGTAAAATGTCGTTTCGTGTAGTTTTCGCGACGAAACAGTACTATTTTAAAAGTAGAAATCATTTAATTATTCTAGGTTGTGATTCCTAATAAATTAACTAATATCTTCGATTTATTTTAATTTAAAGTATTAATTTACTGTTTAAATTGAAATGTACGGTCGTCGCGCGTATTCGTTCGAATCGTCACCCGTACGAACATGACGATAACTATACTTTTCAATATTGTTTTCTAATTATAGAATATCATTCAGAACGTTAAACCTTCAGGTATATTCATACAAATCGTCACCTATACAAATAACCCGTCAATTTAGCATTCACGTAACAATATTCGTGGGTTTTGTTCTTTAAAGTCTCGCATACGTTTATACATAATAAATTATAAACAAATAATCACTTGATGGTTCTGTATTGTCAAATAATTATCTGACTCAAGAACCATCGTTCTGAACTGTGTTCCTGTTAAATGTTTCTGAGTTTGTTCTATGATAACACAAAATGATAATGATAAATGATATGAATCTGAAATGTACTGAATTGTATATGGTTCGTACCTGTTTCACTGTTCATGTACTGTAGAGATCACTGTTCCGGTGACGGTTCTGGCACTGATGTTACAGTCTCCCCTTGTTAGAGAAATTTCGTCCCGAAATTTAAGAGTTGTTATCGGGTACAGCTTCCTCTTCAAACAGTTGGGGATACTTTGACTTCATGTGATCTTCACGTTCCCAAGTAAACTCGTGTCCCCGTCTCGAATTCCATCGAACCTTTACAATAGGAATACGGCTTCGCCTCAGTTGTTTAACCTTGCGATCCATAATCTCCAAAGGTTCTTCAATGAAATGTAATTGTTCATCGACTTGAATTTCTTAGATTGAAATGACGAGAGACTCGTCAGCAAGGCATTTCTTTAAGTTTGAGACGTGAAACACGTCATGAACACCACTTAGTTCATACGGTAATTTCAATCGATAAGCTACAGGACCAATACGTTCGATGATTTCGAACGGTCCCACGTATCGTGGTGCTAATCTGCCTTTCGTTCCAAAGCGTACAACGCCTTTCCATGGGGATACCTTCAACATGAATCGGTCTCCCACTTGGAATTCCAACGGCTTGTGCCGTTTGTCGGCGTAGCTCTTTTGTCTACTCCTTATTGCTCGCAGTCTTCTTTGAATCTGAGCTATCTTGTCAGTGGTTTCTTGAATAAGTTATGGCCCAGTTATTCTATTGTCTCCAACTTCAGTCCAACAGATCGGTGATCGACATTTCCGACCATAAAGAGCCTCGAATGGTACACATCTGATACTGCTGTGATAACTGTTATTGTAGGAGAACTCGATCAGTGGCAAATGGGAATCACAATTTCCACCGAATTCCAATACACAGGTTCTTAACATGTCCTCTAGAGTTTGAATAGTACGTTCGCTTTGACCATCCGTTTGTGGGTGGTAAGCTGTACTCAGATTTAACTGTGTCCCTAGAGATTTTTGCAGTGATTGCCAGAACCTTGATGTGAATCTGCTTTCTCGATCAAAGATAATAGACAATGGCACACCGTGGCGTACCACTATCTCATTGATGTATAATCTTGCCAGTTTATCCATGGTGAAAGTCTCACGCATAGGAAAGAAGTGAGCAGATTTTGTTAAACGATCAAGGATCACCCAAATTGTATCATGACCACTGGAAGTGCGGGGTAGCTTGGTAATGAAATCCATAGCTATTTGTTCCCACTTCTAGAGGGGAATCTCAGGCTGTTCCAGTAGACCAGACGGTCTCTGATGTTCCGCCTTTACCTTTGCACACGTCAGACACTGACCGACATACTCGGCTATGTCTTTCTTCATTCCAGGCCACCAATAAAATCCACGCAAGTCTTGGTACATTTTATCAGCGCCTGGATGAACAGAGTATTTAGTCTTGTGTGCTTCATCGAAGATAAGTTTTCTCAATTCATATACCGCCGGGATCCATATGCATTCTCGGTAGTAGATCATTCCATCAGGCTTCGTGTCAAACTGTTTCTCTGCTCCGCAATCAAGTTCCTTCTTCAAATTACCTCGGCCAAGTGCTTCTTGTTGTGCTTGGATAATCTTGTCACTTAAACTGGTCTGCATGGTTATCCCCATTGATCTAACACGTAGCGGTTTGACCTGTTCCTTCCGGCTCAAGGCATCAGCTACGACGTTCGCCTTTCCCGGATGGTACTTAATTACACAATCATAGTCGTTCAGAAGTTCAACCCAACGGCATTGTCGCATGTTGAGCTCCTTCTGATCAAAGATGTGCTGCAGACTCTTGTGATCAGTGAATATGGTACACTTGGTGCCATATAAGTAATGTCTCCAAATCTTCAATGCGAAGATTACTGCTCCCAGTTCAAGATCATGAGTAGTGTAGTTCTTCTCATGAACCTTTAACTGTCTTGATGCATAGGCTATAACTTTGTCCCGTTGCATTAACACGCAACCGAGTCCCTGATGAGAAGCATCACAGTACACAACAAAGTCATCACAGCCCTCTGGGAGAGATAGGATTGGAGCATCACATAGTTTCTGTTTCAATGTCTGAAAAGCATCTTCCTGTTTCTGCTCCCAGACAAACGGTTCACTTTTCTGGGTTAACTTAGTGAGTGGTAGTGCTATCTTAGAAAAATTTGAGATGAACCTTCTATAATAACCTGCCAATCCCAGAAAAGACCTTATCTCCGTCGGTGTCTTTGGAGTGTCCCAATTCCTTATCGCCTCGATCTTGGCAGGATCTACATGAATTCCCTCGCTGTTGACTACATGACCAGAAATTGAACTTCTCTCAGCCAGAATTCACATTTAGAGAATTTAGCATAGAGTTGCTCTTTCTTCAACAGCTCCAAGATCTTTTTAAGGTGCTGCTCATGTTCTGTTTTGGTCTTGGAATAAATCAGTATGTCATCAATAAAGACAATGACAAACTGATCCAAGTACGGCTTGCACACTCGGTTCATGAGGTCCATCAAAACCGCAGGTGCATTTGTCAATCCGAAGGGCATCACCAAAAATTCATAGTGCCCATATCTGGTTCGGAAGGCTGTTTTTGGTATGTCTTCATCTTGAACTCTCAGCTGATGATATCCAGACCGCAAGTCAATCTTTGAGAAATATTGAGCTCCTTGCAGTTGGTCAAACAAATCATCAATCTCGGCAATGGATACCGATTCTTGATGGTTAGTTTGTTCAGCTCTCTGTAATCTATGCACATTCTGAACGATCCGTCTTTCTTCTTCACAAACAAGACCGGAGCTCCCCAAGGTGAGTAGCTCGGTCTGATGAAACCCTTGTCGAGTAACTCCTGCAATTCATTTGACAATTCCTGCATCTCCGATGGTGCTAATCTGTAAGGAGATTTAGCAACAGGAGTTGCTCCAGGAATTAGATCAATACGAAACTCTACCGGTCGCGCAGGTGGCAAACCTGGTAGGTATTCAGGAAACACTTCAGGATACTCTTTCACTACTGGTACATCTTGAATCTTTTTCTTCTCCTTTCCTTTTTCCACCACATGAGCCAAGAACGCCACGCACTGCTTCTGTAGACACTTATGCGCCTTTATGCAAGAAATGATTTTGACACTTCGTTTTGCTTGATCCCCTTTAACTTCCAATACACGATCACTGGGCAATGGAATTCGAAGTAGCTTTTCAGAGCAGATGACCTCCACTCGATGAGACGAAAGCCAATCCATTCCAACAATGATATCGAAACTACCCAGCTCCATCGGTATCAAATCGATGGTGAATATATGACCATTAAATGTCAATGGGCAGTTCCTATAAACTGTACTAACTGTGATTTGTTTCCCGTTAGCTACTTCTATAATGTAAGGGGAGTCTAACTGTTCCTCTATGGAATCTAGTTGGCATGCAAAGTCGGTAGAGATAAAACTCTGATCTGCACCAGTATCAAACAGAACAGATGCATAAAAGTCATGTAAGAGAAACATACCAGTGACCACATTTGGGTCCTGGCGTGCAGCTGGTGCTCCAATGGCAAAGGCTCGTCCACGGGGTGCTTGAACTGCTGGTTGTGCCTTCTTCGGGCAGTTCTTCGCAAAGTGGCCTTGTTCACCACAGTTATAGCATCCACCATGGTTCTGATTAGCTGGTGGAGGGAGAGCCAAAGCAGCATTGTTGACTGTTTGGTTAGGTGTCATCCGGCAGTACTGGACCCAATGACCCTTTCTTCCACATCCCGTGCATTGCTTGCATGGAGTGTCAGTAGGGTGATGATACTAACACTTGGCACACAGAGGAAACGTGCCAGTGTAAGGTTTGCGGTTTGGGTTCTGTGGTGCTGCTGCCACTTGTTGAAGAGGTGTGGCCACTGTGTAGTTCTTGATGGTCTTCTGTTTTTTCTTCTGATGGTGGTGGGGTTTCTTTGAAGACTCAGCTTTCTTCTTGCTGGGTTCAGCCTCCTTCTTTAGAACTCCAGAGGCTACCATGAGATCTGTGAGTTTCCCAGACAGTCTCACTGCAGATTCAACAGTAGTAGGGTTGGCTGAAACAACCATGCCCTGAATGCAGGCGGGAAGTCCACCTACATAACAATCTATCCTTTTCTCCAGAGTTGGTACCATATCAGGTACCAAAGCAACTAACTCATGGTAACGAGTAGTGTACCCCATGTGATCAGCCCCCTTCATCACATGGTTGGATAATTCAACTTCCAACTTCTGCAGCTCATTCTTGGGGCAGAATTCGGTTTGCAGCAGTGTCTTGAAGTCTTCCCATGGCATTGCCATAGCTTCCTCTCTTCCTCGGGTGTTGATCTGACCATTCCACCAGGTCAGAGCCCTTTTGTTGAATGTTCCAGCTGAGTAACGGACCTTGTGGTGTTCAGGGTAGCTGCAAAGATCCAAGGTTGCCTCAATCTTCTCAATCCCATTGGATTAATCCAACGGCGCCTTCAGACCCACTAAAACTGGGTGGTTTACATCCTACAAAGGACTTGTAGGAGTAATGAGATGAATCTCCAGTATTTCCACTAGCTTCTCCTGATGTGTTGCCAGTGTTGAGGATTTCATTACGAAGACGAAGGAACATCTCCGGTATTGCTTCTTTCATCAGATTTGTCATCTGGCTACTTAGTAACGTCACCAGAGCGATAGTAGCAGAATCCAAGGTCGGTGTTGTGCCCGAACCAGATGTTTGAGTAATCAATGGAGGAGGGGGAGGAGGAGGTGGAGGAGGCGGTGAGTCATTTGGTGATGGTGTGGAGGAGTGTGTAACACCCCGACCGATGGCGGAAACGTCGGGATGCCACGAGGGATGCGTAGATTGTTCAAAAGCTCGTGGGCATCTAAATTCAATCATCATATATCAATCAATCAATTATAATAATTACACAAAAATCATGTTCATCATGACTTAGTTACATCAATTACACAAAAGAATTAGCTAAACTAACTAAACTCTAATCGCCAGAATTTTAGTTAATTAGCTAAGTCCAAGATCCTATATGATGATGTCCAAAATAGAAAAGATCACCCTCTTCATCCTACTTGTCTCCATCACCTGAAACATGTAAGAAATCAAGTGTCAACTACAAAGTAGTTGGTGAGTAATCATAAGTTTTATACTTAAAAGGTTTTATAAAATGAATTTAAAAGTTTAAGTTGAAAAATGGTTTTAATAAAAGTTTAGATAAAACGCGTATAAATACTTATGATTTTTTGAGAAATCCACAATAATACCTGTATGAGATAATCCAACCAATCCCCAACTCAACAATCAATCACATACACAAACACATAATCACATATCCAATCAGTCATAATCAATCATAGATAATCAAATTCAACGATAGATAATCAATCCACATAACTAATCAATCAATCAATCTCAACTTCAATATTCTCAAATAATATATGTGACTATACATGGACATTAGGCAATTAACATAAGTTAAAAACATGATCCATGGAGTGGTCGCTAACCACGTGACAATACATGAAGTCAAAGCAAATAACCGAAGTCAAAGGCAATGATTCACGGATGTGGAAACCATCCACGTGACAATACATGAAGTCAAAGCAATTAACCGAAGTCAAAGGCAATGATTCACGGAGTATGTGACAATACATGTAATCTTTGTTATCGACCGAAGTCAATAACAATGTTTACACGGATGTATGATAATCTGTGATAATCCATAATAGTGAATATCATAATGATAAACAGGTATTATCCTTGTGTTATCAAAATAATATTTAAACCGGTATACATGTTTCACCTCCGAGTTTTGAAACCAAAAACAGTTTAAAGAAAGGGAGGTTATGAGAACTCACTTGAAGTCCTTAGTATCTGTGTTCTCGTATTATGCGCGCTCACCGTTGTCGTACTGATGTTGTATTCACAGTCCTGTGTTTGATTAAATGTTATCTAAAGTTATGATCCCTTATTTGATTGTTCTTTTTGAAATCTAAGTTGTTAATGAGTTGGTGTAGTGAAAATGACTCATTCTTGTGATTTTCATAAGAATGGCTCATGCTAATGAGTTTTCACCCGAATGAGTCATTCTCCCGAATGAGTCCCGAATGAGTCAGTCGTCGAATGAGTCTCCCGAATGAGTCCCGAATGAGTCATTCGCCGAATGAGTCTCCCGAATGAGTCCTCCGAATGAGTCTCCCAAATGAGTCATTCGCCCGAATGAGTCACCCGAATGGCTCATTCTCCCGACTCATACTCCACTCATTCTCCCGACTCATACTCCACTCATTCTCCCGACTCATACTCCACTCATTCTCCCGACTCATACTCCACTCATTCTCCCGACTCATACTCCACTCATTCTCCCGACTCATTCGGCCGAATGGCTCATACTCATGGGCCATTCGCCCGAACGGGTTTTCAGCCATGGGAGAAGATGATTTCGAGGTATAGTCGTATATATAGTCGTTTTGAGTGGGTTTAGATAAGTAAACTCATTTAGAAGGTGTATGGGTCGAAAAATGGGTGTTTTAAACCGACTAAAGTTGGGTTTTTGTCGGGTTTGTAGAAAACCCTAAAAACCGAAACTTCTCTCTAAGATTTTGAAAGTTTGAGATGGAGATAGGGCCGATCCTTGGTACCTTTGTGAAGGGAATGTCGAGAGCTTCGATTTGGCGCAAGAATGAGGTGATTTGGTTTAGTTTTGAGTGAGTTATGGTAGAGAGAAGGTAGAGAGAGAAAGTGTGGCCGGAAATGGGTTTGTAGAGAGAGTGTGTGTGTAAAAATGAGGAAGAAGATGGTGATCTTTCTTCTTTATAACGCGTATTATTGCCCCGTGACCGGTCTCGTTTTTATCGCGATAAAATATAATAAATGATCGGTTATGCTCGGTTTTTAACGAAAACATATTTAAACATAAAATGTTTAAATAATTGGATTTCATTAATTAAAATGATTTAAATAAGTTTATTTCGTAAAACGATTTCGTTTTATTTTTACTAAATTAATTATTTTAAATAACTGATTTATTCGGTTTTACTTTAGGTTGTGATTCCTAATAAACGTTTTCAGTTTTCATTTATTAATTTTAATATCGTTTGATATTATTTAATTACTTCGTCAAAACGCGTCACTCGCGTACGTATTCGTAAAGATCGTCACCTTAGCGAATTCGTCGCTCGTATCGTATTTCGATTCGATTTACGATTTATTGAATATCGTTGCAGAATATTATTCCTAATAATTATATTCGTGTGAATCGTCACTCACGCGAATACATTTATTAAGTTAATATTTCTGAATTAATATTCGTGTTTAAATAACGTTCGTAACCTCACCATCGCGTAATCAGTTCCATTATTTTATAAATTTTAATATTAAAATTCCCAAACCAAAACCCATATTCATTTTTATTCCGAACCATCATTATTTTCAATAATATAACTGAGATAAACTCTCTGGTTCTGTTTAATTGGGTTACAACTAAATTCCCATGGTTTACACGTATAATATGTTATAACATGCATACCAGAAATAGTGATGATATCAATAATGACAATCAATAATTCATAATCATTAATAAATAACAAATCTCCGGTCGTAACAGTACAATCGTACGGATGTACGGACAACCGAAAGTACAGTGATGTTACAGTGTCCCGAAATTCAACTTGGAGTGACCGTAGTAAATAAATGTGGGTACTTAAGCTTCATCTGATCTTCTCGCTCCCATGTGAACTCTGGACCCCGCTTCGATTCCCAACGCACTTTGACAATTGGAATTCTACTGCGTTTGAGCTTTTTAACCTCACGATCCATTATCTACACAGGTCTTTCAATAAAGTGCATGGTATCATCAATGCGAATGTCATCGAGTGGTACCTGAAGATCCTGATCAGCTAAGCACTTTCTTAAATTGGACACGTGAAACGTCGGGTGCACATTACTAATTTCATCAGGAAGTTCTAACTTGTAAGCAACCTTCCCAATCCGTTCGAGGATCTTAAAAGGGCCTACATAACGCGGAGCAAGCTTTCCTTTCTTCCCGAATCGCACAACGCCTTTCCAAGGCAACACTTTAAGTAAAACCATATCTCCCACTTCAAACTCTAAAGGTTTTCTTCGTTTATCCGCGTAGCTCTTCTGTCGACTGCGAGCAGCTAACAGATTGTCGCGGATCTGGCGGATCTTGTCAGTCGTTTCCTGGATAATCTCAGGACCAGTAATCTGCGAATCGCCGACTTCAGTCCAACAAATAGGTGACCTACATTTCCTGCCATAAAGAGCTTCAAACGGCGCCATACCAATGCTCGCGTGATAACTGTTGTTATACGAGAACTCAACCAACGGTAAATGGCTATACCAATTGCCACCGAAATCGATGACACAAGCTCTTAACATGTCTTCCAATGTCTGAATCGTTCGCTCCGTTTGACCATCCGTTTGAGGATGATAAGCGGTGCTAATATCCAGTCTTGTTCCAAAAGCTTCATGAAGTGATTCCCAAAATCGTACCATAAAGCGAGCATCACGATCCGATATTATGCTTAGGGGAATACCATGTCGACTGATGATCTCATCAATGTAGATACGAGCTAACTTCCGCACAGGGTAAGTTTCGCGTATCGGTAAGAAATGAGCCGACTTCGTCAATCTATCAACAATTACCCAAATGCTATCTTTACCGTTAGTGGTCCGTGGGAGTTTAGTAATGAAATCCATGGAGATATTCTCTCACTTCCACATTGGTATTTCAGGTTGTATTAACAATCCAGAAGGTCGCTCGTGTTCTGCCTTGACTTTCGCACAGTTAAGGCACTTAGACACATATTCAGCAATATCCTTCTTCATTCCAGGCCACCAGTACAAGCCCCTAAGGCCTTGATACATCTTGTCAGAACCTGGATGGATTGAATAACGAGACTTATGAGCTTCATTCATAATCACCATCCTAAGATCACCCCTGTTCGGTATCCACAACCGATTCAAATAATACATTAATCCATCATCTTTAGTTTCCAATAAAATTTCAGCCCCGCAAGACATCTCATTTTTCAAGTCATCTTGAGCTAATGAGTGTTGTTGAGCTGTGAGAACATCATTACGGAGACTATTGTGCACTCGGACACTATGGATCTGAACTTGACTCTTGCGACTAAGCGCATCTGCTACTACATTCGCTTTACCAGGATGGTAGCGAATTTCACAGTCATAATCATTCAACAGTTCAACCCATCTCCGTTGTCTCATGTTGAGCTCTTTCTGATTGAGAATGTGTTGCAAACTTTTATGATCAGTAAACACTACACACTTAGTGCCATAAAGATAATGTCTCCATATCTTCAAGGCAAACACGACTGCGCCTAGTTCCAAGTCATGTGTAGTGTAGTTCTTCTTGTGAATTTTCAGCTGTCTTGATGCATAGGCCACAACCTTTCCCCGCTGCATGAGGACACAACCGAGACCTAGGTTGGATGCATCGCAATAGACTACAAAATCATCATTTCCATCAGGCAGTGTCAAGACAGGAGCATCATAAAGTTTCTGCTTCAAGGTCTGGAACGCCTCTTCCTGCTTTGGTCCCCACTCATATGGCTTATTCTTTTGAGTCAAAGAAGTAAGCGGGACAGCAATCCTGGAGAAATTTGAGATGAACCGCCGATAGTAACCGGCGAGTCCGAGAAATGATCGAATCTCCGTCGGTGTCTTCGGTGTACTCCAATTCTTCACCACATCAATCTTTGCAGGATCTACGTGAACACCATATTCGTTGACTATGTGTCCCAAGAATTGAACTTCCTTAAGCCAAAATTCACATTTAGAGAATTTGGCATACAGTCGCTCCTCTCTTAAGATCTCCAAACCCAACTTGAGGTGTTTCTCGTGTTCTTCCTTGGTCTTTGAGTAGATCAAAATATCATCAATAAATACGATCACAAATTTATCCAAGTATGGCCTGCAAACACGGTTCATGAGGTCCATGAAAACCGCAGGTGCATTGGTAAGGCCAAAAGGCATTACCAAAAACTCATAATGGACATATCTTGTTCGGAATGCAGTCTTGGGAATATCATCTTCATGTACGCGAAGCTGATGATATCCAGACCTAAGATCGGTCTTTGAAAACCATGCCGAGCCTTGAAGCTGATCGAAGAGATCATCGATACGCGGCAGTGGATATCGATTCTTGATTGTAAGCTTGTTCAATTCGCGGTAGTCAATGCACATTCGGAATGACCCGTCCTTCTTCTTGACAAACAGGACCGGTGCACCCCATGGCGAATGGCTCGGGCGAATGAATCCTTTATCAGTCAGCTCTTGCAGCTGGCTCGCCAATTCTTGCAACTCCGAAGGCGCAAGTCTATAGGGAGCTTTCGCGACTGGATTCGCACCAGGTACTAAGTCAATTCGAAACTCTACTTGACGTTCTGGTGGAAGACCCGGCAAATCGTCTGGGAATACTTCTGGGAAATCTCTGATCACGGGAACATCTTCAACTCTCTTTCCTTTATCCTTTTTCTCCACAATATGAGCTAAAAATGCTAAACATTTCTTCCTAAGGTACTTGTGTGCTTTAGTGCATGACATAAGCTTAAGACCTTTGCTAGAAGTTTCTCCAAAGACTCTTCAAGTTTCACCAGAAGGCAATGGAATACGTATGTATTTCTCATGGCAAACTATCTCCGCTTTGTGGGTGGCTAACCAATCCATGCCTATGATCACATCAAAGCTACCAAGATGCATAGGTATGAGATCAATCGGGAAAACGTGATCATTTAAGTTCACAGTACATCCGATAATAACAGTGTCAATATCAATAGTGTTTCCGTCAGCCACCTCCACGTTAAACGGTTTATCTAGATATGTACGTGTTCTACCAAGCAAGCATTCAAAATCATATGATACGAAACTCCTATCGGCACCAGAATCAAATAAGACAGATGCATAAGATTTGTTGATCAAAAATGTACCGTTGACGACGTCCTGGTTGGCTTGAGCAGCTGGAGCATTCAGTTGAAATACCCTCCCTCTTGCCACCCTCTGATTATTCCCGGTCAACTTTGGGCATTGATTTCTGAAATGACCCACTTCACCACACTCATAACAGGCTCTTGCCTGTGCCTGAGGTACCTGGCAAACGGGTACAGCTGGAATAGGTTGTGCACGTGGAGCTGGCAGTGCAAGCGGTGCTTGTTGCATCCTTTGTGCTTGCGGTGCACTCCGACAGACATTAGCAAAATGACCAAACTTGCCGCAGTTGTTGCAGACGCGACATGGCAAGTTCGGTACGTGATGATATCTGCAAGTATTACATTGGGGAGTATTCCCAGTGTAGTTCCTTGCAGTGGAGTTGTTTGATGATTGCTGCGCAGACTTAGCAGCAGGAGTAGTGACCATGAAGTTCCTGGTCTTTCTCTTTTTGTTGCTGCTTTTGGAAGAACTAGCAGCTTCAGTCTTGACTTCAGTTGAAGCCTCTTTCGCAGCTGATTTGGTGTCGGTCTTCTTAAATCCCTTCCGAGTGAGTGTTCCATTCTTCACGTGATTATCAGTAAGAGTTGCAGACAATCGGATCGCAGCCTCAAGTGTTTTGGGATTGCTCCCGTAGACTGTGTCCTGAATCTGTATAGGTAACCCGCCTATGTACTTCTCAATAGCTCTCTCAAGTGGTGTCACCAGATGAGGGACCAGCAGACTATACTCGTGAAAACGAGTATTGTAGATGACGTTCTCCCCGCTGTCTTGCTTGAGTTCCCAAAACTCAGTCTCAAGCTTCCTCATCTCGCTTCTAGGACAGAATTCAGTGGTCATTAAGTTCTTGACCTCTGTCCATGTCAGTGCTAAAGCAGTCTCAACTCCCCTAGTTCGTTTTCCCCCATTCCACCAAGTTAGTGCTCTCTTTTGAAAGACACTAGTGGCATAACGAACTTTCAAGTTCTCAGGACATTCGATGTTGATGAAGGTGTTCTCCATACTCTCGAACCACTGTAGCAGACCAGTGGCCGATTCAGCTCCCGTGAATTTCAGGGGGTTGCAGGAATTGAAGTGTTTGAACGTGCAAGTTGTCTGGTTTGCACCACCTCTGTTCTGAGTGAGAGACTGATTTGCTTGAGTCAACTGGTTAACCAAGCCAGAAATAAGTGTGGCTAACTCTTGTATGCCGGAGTTGGCATTACCGTTGTAAGCATCCCCACTGTTCGAGTCATCTTCGTTGTGACGGCGCGGCGGCATGTTTCTGAGAAATTAGAAACATGTTACTACCGTTTACAACGTAAGTCTTACCAACAATGGTCAATTGAGTTCATTTTAAACAGTTAGGATTACATATAGGAACTATATTTCTCTCCTATCTGTCATTAAACTCATAACATTTATAAATTTCCTACTATTATACTAAGTGTCCTAGTTGGTCATAACTAATATTAGCTAGCTATTACTAAGTCCTATACAATCCCCACCCTATACCAACACTAACAACCTCCCGATGCAATGCAACAAGCTTATATATAGGGCATATGCAGAGGTAGATCGCAATCTCCCCTACACCGTCCCACCACCGTTCCATTGCACCACGATTATGCCCTTGTTAGTGTTTAGGGTGTATCATGTATCTCACCATAGTCTCACTTCACAATCCCTATCCCGGGTAGGATAATTTTGAGTGAAGTGGTCTCCAGTTCCCTTGGACAATTAGATTCGCCTAATGTCTAAGTTCACCTGACATGTAGGTTTGCCTATTTCTAAGTTCACCTAATGTCTAAGTTCACCTGACATTAAAGTTCCCCTAATTGTCTAAGTTCACTAAATTCTATGTTAATCCCAATGCCCATAATTATCAATGAGGGTTCATATCATTACTAAGTGCTCTTATTGTCACTAAGTGTTCATATCTTCCCTATAATTTATTCTCATCAAGTGTCCATACCATCACTAAGTATTAGTATCATCACTATGCGTTTATATTATCATCAAGTGTATCATCATCCAAGTCCTCAATTTATCACTAAGTGTTCGCGTCGTTCATTGATCCTATGCACCCTACGTGTCCAATGAGTGTGTTTATAAATGTGTTTATATGTATCCATCAAATGTGATCATCCAAGAATCAATCCAAACCATTCCAACAATCATACCATCAACAACAACCTCACAACAATCAATCAAGCATAACCTTACAACAATTCCTAATAATATCCTAAGTTTCCTGACACTGACAGACCCCCAATATACTACAAATGGTGTATATATATAGGGCATATGTAAGGGTCAGTCGCAACTGCCCTAGCCAACATCCCACCACCTTTGTAGTATACCACGAGTGTGTCCTTGCCTGGAGTTTATAAATTAAATAAATAGTTTCTAAAGCAGATAATTCATAGACAGATAAATTCCTAAACAATTTATTTCCTAAGCAAATAATTTCCCAAACGGGTAGTTCCCACATTCTTCAATACTGACATCCACCTAATGTACCGTAAATGGTATATATATAGGGCATATGATAAGGGTAGGTCGCAACCTCCCAAACCACCGTCCCACCACCTTTACGATACACCATGTGCATGTCCTTATCGAATCATTAGGGAACAAGTAAATAAGTAAGCAGCATACATAATCAGATGTATAACAGGAGTTCAGTTAACATGTAATAAACACATAAGCATGAAGTCCTGAATATACTAACTAGTGTATGAATTAATTCATACTAGGGTATCCTACGGTTATAGACTAGGTCAACCATTTCTAGTAACATAATTCCCTATAACCCAGGCTCTGATACCAATCTGTAACACCCCGACCAATGGCGGAAACGTCGGGATGCCACGAGGGATGTGTAGATTGTTCAAAAGCTCGTGGGCATCTAAATTCAATCATCATATATCAATCAATCAATTATAATAATTACACAAAAATCATGTTCATCATGAATTAGTTACATCAATTACACAAAAGAATTAGCTAAACTAACTAAACTCTAATCGCCAGAATTTTAGTTAATTAGCTAAGTCCAAGATCCTATATGATGATGTCCAAAATAGAAGAGATCACCCTCTTCATCCTACTTGTCTCCATCACCTGAAACATGTAAGAAATCAAGTGTCAACTACAAAGTAGTTGGTGAGTAATCATAAGTTTTATACTTAAAAGGTTTTATAAAATGAATTTAAAAGTTTAAGTTGAAAAATGGTTTTAATAAAAGTTTAGATAAAACGCGTATAAATACTTATGATTTTCTGAGAAATCCACAATAATACCTGTATGAGATAATCCAACCAATCCCCAACTCAACAATCAATCACATACACAAACACATAATCACATATCCAATCAGTCATAATCAATCATAGATAATCATATTCAACGATAGATAATCAATCCACATACCTAATCAATCAATCAATCTCAACTTCAATATTCTCAAATAATATCTGTGACTATACATGGACATTATGCAATTAACATAAGTTAAAAAATGATCCATGGAGTGGTCGCTAACCACGTGACAATACATGAAGTCAAAGCAAATAACCGAAGTCAAAGGCAATGATTCACGGATGTGGAAACCATCCACGTGACAATACATGAACTCAAAGCAATTAACCGAAGTCAAAGGCAATGATTCACGGAGTATGTGACAATACATGTAATCTTTGTTATCGACCGAAGTCAATAACAATGTTTACACGGATGTATGATAATCAGTGATAATCCATAATAGTGAATATCATAATGATAAACAGGTATTATCCTTGTGTTATCAAAATAATATTTAAACCGGTATACATGTTTCACCTCCGAGTTTTAAAACCAAAAACAGTTTAAAGAAAGGGAGGTTATGAGAACTCACTTGAAGTCCTTAGTATCTGTGTTCTCGTATTATGCGCGCTCACCGTTGTCGTACTGATGTTGTATTCACAGTCCTGTGTTTGATTAAATGTTATCTAAAGTTATGATCCCTTATTGATTGTTCTTTTTGAAATCTAAGTTGTTAATGAGTTGGTGTAGTGAAAATGACTCATTCTTGTGATTTTCATAAGAATGGCTCATGCTAATGAGTTTTCACCCGAATGAGTCATTCTCCCGAATGAGTCCCGAATGAGTCAGTCGCCGAATGAGTCTCCCGAATGAGTCCCGAATGAGTCATTCGCCGAATGAGTCTCCCGAATGAGTCCTCCGAATGAGTCTCCCAAATGAGTCATTCGCCCGAATGAGTCACCCGAATGGCTCATTCTCCCGACTCATACTCCACTCATTCTCCCGACTCATACTCCACTCATTCTCCCGACTCATACTCCACTCATTCTCCCGACTCATACTCCACTCATTCTCCCGACTCATACTCCACTCATTCTCCTGACTCATACTCCACTCATTCTCCCGACTCATTCGGCCGAATGGCTCATACTCATGGCCATTCGCCCGAACGGGTTTTCAGCCATGGGAGAAGATGATTTCGAGGTATAGTCGTATATATAGTCGTTTTGAGTGGGTTTAGATAAGTAAACTCATTTAGAAGGTGTATGGGTCGAAAATGGGTGTTTTAAACCGACTAAAGTTGGGTTTTTGTCGGGTTTGTAGAAAACCCTAAAAACCGAAACTTCTCTCTAAGATTTTGAAAGTTTGAGATGGAGATAGGGCCGATCCTTGGTACCTTTGTGAAGGGAATGTCGAGAGCTTCAATTTGGCGCAAGAATGAGGTGATTTGGTTTAGTTTTGAGTGAGTTATGGTAGAGAGAAGGTAGAGAGAGAAAGTGTGGCCGGAAATGGGTTTGTAGAGAGAGTGTGTGTGTAAAAATGAGGAAGAAGATGGTGATCTTTCTTCTTTATAACGCGTATTATTGCCCCGTGACCGGTCTCGTTTTTATCGCGATAAAATATAATAAATGATCGGTTATGCTCGGTTTTTAACGAAAACATATTTAAACATAAAATGTTTAAATAATTGGATTTCATTAATTAAAATGATTTAAATAAGTTTATTTCGTAAAACGATTTCGTTTTATTTTTACTAAATTAATTATTTTAAATAACTGATTTATTCGGTTTTACTTTAGGTTGTGATTCCTAATAAACGTTTTCAGTTTTCATTTATTAATTTTAATATCGTTTGATATTATTTAATTACTTCGTCGAAACGCGTCACTCGCGTACGTATTCGTAAAGATCGTCACCTTTGCGAATTCGTCGCTCGTATCGTATTTTGATTCGATTTACGATTTATTGAATATCGTTGCAGAATATTATTCCTAATAATTATATTCGTGTGAATCGTCACTCACGCGAATACATTTATTAAGTTAATATTTCTGAATTAATAATCGTGTTTAAATAACGTTCGTAACCTCACCATCGCGTAATCAGTTCCATTATTTTATAAATTTTAATATTAAAATTCCCAAACCAAAACCTATATTCATTTTTATTCCGAACCATCATTATTTTCAATAATATAACTGAGATAAACTCTCTGGTTCTGTTTAGTTGGGTTACAACTAAACTTCCCATGGTTTACGCGTATAATATGTTATAACATGCATACCAGAAATAGTGATGATATCAATAATGACAATCAATAATTCATAATCATTAATAAATAACAAATCTCCGGTCGTAACAGTACAATCGTACGGATGTACGGACAACCGAAAGTACAGTGATGTTACAGAGTGTGGAGCCAAATCTTGTGGTGGTAGAGGTAACAAGGGAGGCTGTCTTCTCGGCGGCATTCTGATCATAACCAATGAAGTTATTGGTTAGTGAGATGATCAAATATAGAAGACAGTATGCAAGAAACTCCTAAGTCCTGTTTCTCAATATGCAGGGTCCCTAGGTTATAGTCTAGGCCAAACCATTTAAATAAGTGACCTATATTTCTCTATAACCATGGCTCTGATACCAATCTGTCACACCCCGAGCCGGCGGGGTAGGATCGGGTTTTCCCCGACGGGCGGAAGGTTCCCGAGGCGCGATATCATGTGAGATAATCGAAAGTGATCAGATTGTTTACATTGCACATGATATAAATGAGAAATGCTAATATAATAGAATTACAAAGTTAAATTACATCAGTATCGTTTATAATTTAACAATGTAAATCTATTGTAAACATCATAAAAGGCCTATCTTGTATTTACACAAGATATACAAAATAAATTGTGTAATGATGTCTTCAAAAGTATGCAGGTCCAAAATACTAAGTCTTCTATCTGAAGCCCTAGTCCAAAAGAAATGACTTCTTAATTAACATGTTCGTCACCTGAGAAGTCATGCAAAAAGATCAAGTCAACACATGGTTGGTGAGTTCATATATTTTTAGTAATTAAAAATGATTTGAAAACCTCCTTTGGTAAAGACCCTAACCTCATTAACACCACATGTAATATCCGAATCAGTATGCTTATATATATGGCATATGTAGGGTCGAACTTACCGCCCGCCCAGCCACCGTCCCACCACATACTAATCCGTATATGACACTGTTGTTAATGATAATTAAGCATTTTTACCCTTAACACAATTCCATAAGATCCTTTGTTTGATGTCCCTGTATTTACAATCATTTGAAATCCATGTTGATTTCATAAGTTTGTCACTCAATATGATCAACCACCGTAATTGCATAAACAGTTATAAATGTTTAATTAAATAAATAAATAAACATTTAATAAAATCTAAGTCCTAATGATTGTGGCCTTTGGTCATACTCGAGTAGACTAGTCTGTCAATCTAGGTACTTAGTATTTAGGGAATCTGTAAATATCCTCAAACATATGACCTACAAATCAAACGGTCTAGCTAGGACTTCTTGAAATGTAGGGTTTTTGTTTCGTCTGTTTTGGCATATGTTATCTCTGATATTTCCCAGGTTTTCCCTTGAAAATGATTTATTGATTCGTCTGATACTCTTACAAGATGTACTTGATTCGTTGATCATAGAATACTAGATTCATTGATCAAATGTACACTTGATTCATAGTTCAACAAATACTTGATTTGTAGAACATTGAATATTGTCTTTGCAAAGATTGTTTTGTTTGATTTGTTGAAGTCCCACACTTGTTTCACCAAAATGTTTCATTTGATTCATTGAATTCACCCATTTGATTTGTCAAAATGTTTAGTTTGATTCCTTGAACTCCCACACTTGTTTTGTCAAAATGTTTGATGTGATTCTTTTGAAATGTCTTGATCTGTTGAAATCTTTTAGTTTAAATCTGATTATTCACTTAATTTATAAGTAAATCAGTTAGTAAACCTGCATAAAATCTTCCTAGACATGGTCTAGGATAACATTTATATATGTAAACATATAAAATTAAAAGCATTTAAGTAAACAATTTAATAAACAGTTTACCCATGCTTCTCAGCCCCGCGTTTTAAAAACAAAAATGTTAGAAAAGGGGCAATGAACTCACTTGTGTTGATGTCTAATGTACTATCACAGAATGCGCACTCTTGTTTGTAAGCTAGGTATCTTCGGTTCCTGAGTTGTTTTATAAGAATTTGAATATAATAAGTACGTGTAATAGTCGTTGCGCCTAAGACTTGGTCTTTGTGTGTGTGCAACTAAGTGTCCTATTACTAGTGTAATTCTAAGATCGAATCTGTCTTAGCTACCCTTTTTATGATCCCAAATCCCATGGTTAGTTATAATAACTTACTTTTATATTTTAGAAAATTTCGGCAGAGTTTCCTTTGTTTTTCGTTTAAAAATCCAGACAAATACATTGTCTATTTTATAACAAATCCCAATCAATGCTATAACACAAATCTTTTATAACAAAATTTAACTAAAAGAAAACACTGCCATTTATAATTCACATTTCTAATTAAGCAAAACTTCAGAATTTATTAAACCAACTTTTACAAATTTATAACATCTTCATCTTTTATAAACATCATTATTTGAATTGAATCAACATCTAATGTACAACGGGCTTAGTTAAACCCCATTGGGCCACTTTGGCCCAATTGAATGTCTTTGGTTTCTAGTTACTTAACCAACTTGTGTTGTTGTTTCTCATGAATGTCTATGATCATTTGATTTTATTTATTTAACCTTATCATTTTATGTTAAACATTCAGTTATACCTATGCATGTATGATTAGGATTCCATTCTTAGTCATGCACACCCACATGTATAATTAATTGATCCAAGTACCACCATGCATACACCTTATATGATAATTACACATGAGAAACCTAGGTTGGTGATGAGTTACACATTTCCTAGGTTCTTACTACTAGTTTTGATGATTCTTGATCCCACCTCAATCTAATTAAACGAATTTTAGTTTAACATTGGGCTTAGGGCAGCGAACCTTATTAGAGGAGTTGGTCTTAGGTTCGGCTATGTTTAAGGATAGGTTCAGCCATCTTCTAACCTGGACGAACCATAATGGTTCGGTTACTGTTTCAGTTTGAAGGCTCGTGGCTCGTGGTTCGTAGGTCAAGGGTTCGGCTGTCAGGTGATGGTTCGCAGCTGAGTTTGATCCAAAGATTCGGCTCACCCATTCCTGTTACTAGGCTCGTGTAAGGTTCGCGATCTGCATGGCCAGGGTTCGGCCATGCAAGGTTCGTTGCTGCACCATCACAGGTTCGTTGCAGGTGACCTAGGGTTCGGCTGACAGATTGAGTACAGCTGCCAGGTTCGTTGCAGAGACCATGCTGGGTTTGGCCGCATCATGTGGGTTCGTGTAGGGTTCGGCTAGCGAACCTGTATCATCAACCAGCTCCTTAGCCCACGAACCTGCAACTTCTTCCCTTTTCTAGTTCAAATCTGTTACAACACAAATCCTACCCTCTTTCTCGTTGATTACTTGAGTTATCTAAGTGTTTACTAGTGTGTAAAGTGGCTACAACATCAATAAAACCCTAATGATCGTAACATACTATAAAACCGAATTTAAACTTAACCCTTACCTCAATTTCCGTGGACGAAAGCTTGAACAAGTTGTACTTCTGAAATCTACACGATGAGAGGGTTGTAATGAAACCAAAATAGCTTGAATCCACAAAGAAATGAGCTCTAATTCTTAGAGAGAAGGTGGAGAACTATCCTTTAGAGAGAGAGAGAGGATTAGAACGTAAATGGGAGAAAGAGAAAGGGTGAAATGGGTTGGTGTGGTCATTTATGACCACATTGATTACCCACAAACACCCGGTCGTTTGATCTCGTTCGGTTTCGCGTAAAATGTCGTTTCGTGTAGTTTTCGAGACGAAACAGTACTATTTTAAAAGTAGAAATCATTTAATTATTCTAGGTTGTGATTCCTAATAAATTAACTAATATCTTCGATTTATTTTAATTTAAAATATTAATTTACTGTTTAAATTGAAATGTACGGTCGTCGCGCGTATTCGTTCGAATCGTCACCCGTACGAACACGACGATAACTATACTTTTCAATATTGTTTTCTAATTATAGAATATCATTCAGAATGTTAAACCTTCAGGTATATTCATACAGATCGTCACCTATACAAATAACCCGTCAATTTAGCATTCACGTAACAATATTCGTGGGTTTTGTTCTTTAAAGTCTCGCATACGTTTATACATAATAAATTATAAACAAATAATCACTTGATGGTTCTGTATTGTCAAATAATTATCTGACTCAAGAACCATCGTTCTGAACTGTGTTCCTGTTAAATGTTTCTGAGTTTGTTCTATGATAACACAAAATGATAATGATAAATGATATGAATATGAAATGTACTGAATTGTATATGGTTCGTACCTGTTTCACTGTTCATGTACTGTAGAGATCACTGTTCCGGTGACGGTTCCGGCACTGATGTTACAAACATATAGAACATACATTTATTTCAGATGATAGAAACATGTTCGCTGTTCGTAATGACAGGTCCAACGTGTGCTGCTGGATGTATGACAACAAAAGGGACATCTATATGGTCAAAAGGATGAATGGAAAGGTTGAATATTATAAGAGACCGAGAGATTTCTGTACATTGCCAAAGGTTGATATTCGAAGTATCAACAAAGCTATGTTCTTCAATCCTTCCAAAGACTCAAAGGCTGACCTGTTCGCCAAATTCATTAAAGACCAATGTGGAAAGGACTTTCCTGTGATGCGCACCGCAAAGGGAAGGCGTTTTGCTTCGACATGTATTATCGATCCAAAGACGAAAAAGCCATGGATATACTACAAATATCCTCCACCGCATGTTGAGATAGCAGTGCCAGTTTCCCCAAGAGTTCCTGACAATTCTTTGGCTAACTTCGTGTCTTGGTATTTTGATGATCTGAACCTTGCAGCAGTAATCATCAAGAACAAAGATGACATTAACGATATCGATATGATTCTTGACCCGATGGATCTATTGAAGTATGGAAAAGAAGACATGATGAAGCTCCACCAATCTCCAATACGAGTTTATTCTGGTCCGATGAGGAGGCTAAGCCATTCACTCGCACGGTTGCTTATGCCATCGAGCTGAAACTTTATGCAGGAGCTGGACCACACAATGTCACTCTTCCTATTGGATGAGTTCGCCAGTCTAGGGGGAGTTTGTAGAGCCCAGTACACGATGAAGACTCACAAAGTCAAACAATAGAGAAGTGAAAGCTCAAAGTCCAGATTTTTGATTATTTTCGTGTACTGCTACTTCGAGTACACCATGTATTCGTGTACTCGAAATAGTTCATGTTAGATTTCGAGTACACCTAGACCTAGTATAAATAGACGTATTTTGTACTGGTTTAGGTTGGAATCCCGAGGCATTTGCTCTCTAGACGTATTGAGGCACTTGTACTCGAATTTTCAGCATAAATACAAAGATTATATTTTTCTACTTGCTTTCTTGATTCTAGCTTGGATTCCGCACTTGTTAGAGTCTATTGATGATGATTTAGAAGATAAAGTTTAGTTCTTGATTCGGTTTGAGACCCACAGGACTGGTTTTATGAAAATCAAGTGAAAGTTGTATGCCAAAACAAGGTGATCCTCTGCCACATCACACCCAATGGCTTGACACCGTTAGTGGAAATTTGGGGGTGTGGCACACCATGAAGAGTTTATGTGGTTGGTATTAATGAAAATTGGTATATTAACTAAATTACCTAAAACTGAAATTTAAAATCTAAAATGAAAATTTTGACACGGACTACATAATTTCCGCGAAATAGATCGAACTAGATTATGAAAAAAATTGAAAACTAATTTATTTGTAACTCAAAAGTAAAAACGGATGAAACCAGGATTATTGTTTAGTAAGGAATTAGGCCCTCTTGTGTTTTGATCCGTTAAAAAATTACATAGACATAACTTGTTTAGAATTCACGTTGATCGATAATTAAATCTCAGATTTTTGATTTTTTAAATTAATTTATCTAAACCAACCCAAACACGATTACCAATTATGGTTATTAATCTAATTGAGATTTAATGTTAATAGTATGAAATTGATAAATGATGAACATACAGTTGAATTTGTATTCGGGACTGAGTTGATTTTGATTCTAGAATCTTTGATGTGATTGAAATAATTAATTTTTTATTTCCTAAGCCATTGAAATCCTCCAAAATCGTAAAAGTCATCCCAAAGGTTGATCCCTCAAAACCCATGGTTTTGGGACCTAAAAAGGTGGCAAAAACGGAAAAATCTGCAAGTCCCCGCAAAGCCTGTCGTATGGTACACGGCTTTCTCTTTGTACATTAATTTCGTTCTTTGTAGGCCATCGACACAAGTATGCTAGATTGATACGCCACTATTAGAAAATATCTGTTTCCTTCAATTTTGAGCTTCCGTGCATCCTTTTTCATGCGTGCTTCAATCCTTGGTTTCCAAATCATGTAAACTTCATCAGAAAATTTGAGATCACACAACGTAGAGCTAATCATTGTATTTCATGCAATTATTGAACAAAAGCATGTAATTACTCACATAAAACACATGGAAATACCTAAACCATCACCCATTTACCCAAAGTGGCATTATCATCTAGTTGTATGTCCAATATTGATGTAATGAGAAACCTGGCATATGACAATGTGATTATATGAAATTTGGTCATGATAATTTTAAAGGGAAACGTCATTATCATGATTATCATGATTATCGCGTTAAATAAACGTGTTATGTGATAAAATAGGTAATTCTCATATTCTACAACTAAAATAGAATCAAAATTCAAAACTAAATTAAGAATTTTTTTTTTTTTGACATCAAATTGATACCAATTTAAGTTGAGGAGTTGACTCTAAGATATATAAGTATACGTTTTCAAAAATATTATAAGATACAAGTACACGTGACTAATAAGAGTATAATATATGATTTTTTATAATTAATAAAATCATATATTTTTTTCCTATTGATATAATGAATAATACCTCGTGAGGAAAAAAATATATATGTATCAAACGTCTAAAGAATAGGATGTTAGATTTATAAAACTAAAGAAAAAACTAATTATGTAGCTTAGATGACTATTATCTTTAGATTTATCTAACGATGTAGGGAAAGAGATCAAAGGAACTGTCACGATTATGTACTAGATCTGGCATGACCCAACAAGCCATGTTATATTAAAAATCATAAATCGATATGAATAAGTATCATGTGGGGTTGTGATTCATATTAATCAAATTTAAATTTAATATTACGATACTATCTTCTTTGTTTGGAAAGACGATTTATTTGTTTGAGTGATCTTGAATCATTGGATGTTTGCTATACGTTTGACAAAGTTTGTTGTGATTTATTTGTTTTATATAATATACAATTGACAAAGTTTGTAGTCTATTTTTTTCGATTTTTGTTAATTACACTAGGGGTGTTCAGTTTTCGAATCGGATTCGAAAAAATCGAAATTGGATTCGATTTTTATTCGAAAATCACCAAGTCGAATTCGATTCGAATATTCGTATTCGAATCGAAATTCGAATACAATTATTTATATATATATTTTTATTATATATATACAAGTAGTTACTATAAAATTATTATATACCTATGATTTTATTAGTTTGAATGTTATCACTAATATTACAACTTAAATGTTAGTTATTTGATATTTACATATTTATAGTGTATTTGATATTTTGAATGCATAAACATTTTTTAATTAAATTTGAATCAAACCGAGTTCTGTATACGAATACGAATCGAATTCGAATGCTCTTAAAAAATTCAAAATTCGAAATCATTCGATTCGAAATATTCGAGTTATTCGAAATTCGATTCGATGAATACCCCTAAATTACACTCTAATTATTTGTAATTAATTAATTTTTTTAGTTATTAATTTTTTTTATTACACTATAGTCTTTTATCATTCTTTTCCATTTTCTTTTTTTCTAATTTTTAGTTATTTAGGCTCACGTTTTGGAAATTAATTAAAATTTTTCTTTTAGTTTTAAACTTTCCTAGGTTTTTTTTTCTTCTAACCCTTTTTTATTAACATATATCTATTTTGTTTTTTCTCCCTGCTAAAACTTTTACCGTTCATTTCTTATCCACACACATTTATAAAATCTATACTTTAAGGTTTTCTGTCAAAGTGAAAATAATTACGAGACATCTTTTTATATCTGAGTATTGATATACAAGATCGTGTATATATGCTAATATTTGAAAAATCATGGTGAAATTTCTGGTGCAACATGCAAGTTGCTTTCTTACTTTCTTTTCTCTTAATTAGATCTTTTTTTAATATTTGTTTTGTTTTAAATTTTTCTTTTATATAGCTCAGCTCATCTACTAGAACTTTTACTGTTCATCTCTAAAACTACAAACATTTACAATGACTGCACTTTAAAATTTTATGTCGAAGTGACAAGTACTGTGAAATGTGTTTCTTTATTGTATTTTTGTCCTTTGTATTTCTTTTTCTATTTTTTTTTCAACTTTTCCTTATTTTCTATTAGGTCTAGAAAATAATTAAAATTTTCTTTCAATTCTAAATATTTCTTACTTTTGTTTTATTCTAAGTTTTTAAAATTTTCTTACTTTTGTGAGCAGGATAACCTTCTAGAAATCCTTGTTCATCTAAAATATAAAGCCTTTAGTTGTTTCATGGTTGAGGTAAATGTAAACAGAAACAAAAACCCATCGGGAAATACCATTAGCTAGTACGCTAGAGCCATTTGAATCAATGGATTTACGTGTGAGCTGTTTACATGTGAGCTATTATCAGTTATAACAAACAAAAAGGTGACAAAATATTTTCAATACGCTAGAAATGTTTGCATTAGCAAACAACCTACATCACTTATTAGCTCTCAAGTATTATTTTATATGACATTCAGTGACGGATCAGTAAATTCTTTACGATAAGGCCATTTTCTTCTAGTGCTTTTGGAGTAAATTGTCGAAATGGTCATTGGCTACAATTTCAATTTTAGTCCATAGGTTTCATAAATTACTCATAACTTTGCACATTTGTTACACATATGGTCCTTATGTGAGGGTATTTTGGTCAAGTATGCAAGGATAATTTGGTAACTTAAGGGCTATATGTCATACAAATGTCTAAAGTTTGGGACCATATTAGTAATTTATAAAAACTAGGAACGAAAAGTAAAATTGTAGCAAATCACAAGGACCATGTTAGTAATTTACTCAGCACTTTTATTTTTATTAGCATGATGTTATAATTATTAGATTGTGTCTAGGTCACGAGAGCAGGTCGGGTCATATCGGATTAAATAATAACATATGCATACATATTTGAAATATTTTATCATCTAAACACAAACAACACGAACAACAACTATTAAAGGATTGATTCCTAAATAAAATACATGTAAATCATTATCACGTGGTAGAGATGTGAAATATATCAATTTTGCTATTTTGCTTCTTCGTGCTTCTCAAAACTCGAATATCGTGTTGTTTTATGCGGTTATGAAAATAAAATAATAGAATAATAACATAAGTAAATCCCGAATGTTTATAAAGGCATTTAAATTTTTAATTACAAACACCGACAAAAAGAAATATTGCATTCAATCCTACACTGCAAATTAATAATAAAGAAAAAAGGTCCATTAAAGCATAATCAGCCACTGTCACTTAGAAACGGCAAGCACACGTGGTATTAAAAGGAAAAAAAATTAAATAAAACAAACCCTTTAATTAAAAAATATGGGTAAATTTCACTTTTAATCATTTATGTTTACACAAAAATTCAGAGATATGTCTTTTATGTTTCAAAATATCAAAATCAGTTCTTAAAGTTTCAAATGTTGCAAACTCGGTCATTTTTTTCGTTAACCTTGGAAAGTATTAACAGAATAAGGGGCATAAATATCAAAAAACCATATAGATAATTGAGTAAATTTCACTTTCAGTCCTTTATGTTTACATAAATCTTCATATATGACCCTTTATTCTACTAATACTTAACAAAGTTAAGGGAGAAATGGCCGAATTTGCAACTTTTGAAAATTTAGAGGACTGATTTTGACATTTCAAAACATAAAGAACCATCTCTCAAATTTTGTGTAAACATAAAGAACCAAACATAAAATATACAACCAAGCCATGTGACCGATGACCCTATTAAAAAAGCCTCATTTTAACCCGCTAACCAAAGTACCTCAACCCATGTTGCATATAAAATTAAAAATCAATCATATAACTAAAAGTGATTGATGTCCATATAAGATATAGGCCTTGTTTGGGATTTCATCTAAAAATGACTTACTGACTTATTGGCTTTTTTAAAAGGGTCAATTACATATATTCTCTTGTTAAAATCATTTATTACATATTTACCCAATCATAAAACTAAATTATATATGTCCCCTTTTTAAACTAAATATATTACATATTTATCCATTTCATTAAAAAACAAATTATGTATTTCCTATTTTACCCTTAACGAACTAACTAAAAATAACTTACATATTTCTCCTTACTAAAGGGAGATTTTGGAATTTGGGGATATTTGTAATTTTAGTTTAACATTGGAGATTTATGTAATTTTGATGTTTAATAAGGGATATATGATATTATCCCTTTTTAAAAAGGCAATAAGTTGTTTGCTTAACCTAAAAGGACTTTTGAAATGACTTTTTGTTAAAAGGTGATAAATTGTTTTTCAAAAGCTAAAAATTCTAGCTTTTCAAAATGACTTATGACTTATTGACATAAAATTACAAATCTACCCCACTCTTTACCCTTTACCCAATAACATTAAATAGTGTCAATAAAAAAATGTCCTTTTTAGTCATTTTGAAAATTAATTTTGAAAAAGTTAATCCAAACACATTTTTAAAAACTTTATTTCAAAAAGTCATAAGTTAATAAGTACTTTTGATAAAAGGTCATTTTTAGGTTAAATAAGCAATCCTAAACAGGGCCATAATTAAAGCCTGACTTTTTATGTAGTGTTTGTATGTTAGCCTACCGGATATGACCTAAGAAAAACAAAAGACAACCGAAAAAATACAGAAACACTTGTGAATGAAAATTATTAACTCTGTATTTAACAAAATTAAAATATCTAAACATGCAACCAGCCTTATGAATGAAAAGTATGCAACTAAGTAAAACACACAATCCAATCATCACAAATAAGTAATCAAAATATCATATAAATTAAGGTAATAGGAATATCAAAGAACAACAAAACATACAACCAATCAAAATAAACAACCATGAACTAAAATCTACAATGGAAGATGTCAGTATTTTAACAAAACATATGTGATTTTTGGAAAATCATTATTGATTTGAACGACGATAAGAAGTCAAGATTAAAAAGCTTAATCAAAGAAAATGTGTTAATTGTGCAAGAAACCGTGATGGGTAACTTGCAATTAAGCAAGAAATCCTCCAACAAAAATCTTAATAATTTCATTGATTTGATAAAGGAATTAAGGAAGGTAGCCATTACGTTGGAGATGATGAAACCTGCAACTAATAATTCACAAAATTTCTATCGAATTCATTATTGTCAAGTATGTTTCCTATAATTGTGCATATACATTCTATTATTTATGTTTTCCATTCCATTGTTTTCATGTATTTTATTTAGTTTCATAAAGATGTTCAATTTTAAAAAAAATTATTAATATTCTTATTCTTATTCTACATCTATCCTATCCCCGCAAGTCCACAACACCCCCTCCCCACCTATGTTAGGGCAACAGGACTGTTCAAAAGCTCGGATAAAGCTCGTTTCTAACCGAGCCAAGTCCGAGCGAAGGTTGGCTCCGCTCGTGGATCAGCTCGTTTGCACTACATGCTACGCCAAAATATAAATATATAGGCTTACTTTTAATAATAAGTATACTTTTGTTTCATATTTGTAATTATGTTAAATCAAAAATAATAATAAAAAATAAAAGAGCCAAAAAATAAGCCACACACTCACTGTCACACCCCTGCGCCGCGTGCGGAATCCACGGCGCGGTGACGTATGATCAGTTGAATCATGCACAAGTATTGAATAAGAACAACCACAATGGATTACTACATTTCATAATGTTTAGACAGTTGATTAGTTACAGACAATCTATCTACCAAAAGTAAGACAACTACAGACCCAAAATATAGTTTACAAAATAAGACTCCAAACAAGACAATTAAACATTTAGGATTTAGTGAGTTTCTATTCCATCCTAGCATGTTTCTTCATCTTGTTCTATCTTAGAATGGTCGCCTTAGTTGTCCCTGAGATTGTCTTAAACCTGATTACCTGAAACACGTGAAAAGTAACTGTCAACTACAGACGTAGTTGGTGAGAACAATAGGTTTAAGCATTTGTAAACATGAGTATATGATATAAGACATAGGTAAGTTAAAGCATCATAAGATTCACACGGATGAGCTGCAACCCAAACTAACATCAAGTAAGAAAATGAGTGTAAACAGTCCAATCACTGTTTGCACATGAGTCAACATATAATATCAAGTCCCAAACCACGTTTGGAGTTAGATAATGTGTCAACAGTTTTGAATAACCATATGTAACCGAAATCTGCAGTTAGTTTATAAAACAGATTTAAAACTAACTGCAGCAATCGGCCTGCCCCAATGTATGTGTCCGCTTTCCCTTGTTGTGATCACCCAGTACTAACGCTAATGAATATGATACTTGATGGGTTTATAAGTTTGTTTACAACAAATGACACCATGTTTTCTGAATCTTACTTTAACCGGATGTGTTAATGTCTTATTGAAAACCTGGATTTAACTCCACGAGTTGAATCCTTTGTTTATGTAACTTGAAATGAATCTCTTGATTTGAATACCATGATGTGAACAACTTGACTTGAATACCATGTTTTGAACCAATGAGTTTGAATACCATGTTTTGAACCAATGAGTTTGAATACCATGTTTTGAACCAATGAGTTTGAATACCATGTTTTGAACCAATGAGTTTGGATACCATGTTGTGAACCACTTGTTTTGAATACCTTGATGTGATGTCCTTGTGTAATAACAAGGTTTATAACAAAAGGTTTGTAAATCCTTTAAAAGAACATTTGAGTAAAACTGTTATAAAACATTTCAAGAAAACATTATAAAATTCTTTTTTTAGTAATAAAGGTTTAATAGTAAATAATTCCTTTAAAACAGTTGACAATATCCTTAAACAGTTGAAGAATCACTTGGATTCATAGGATAAACCTGTAATGTTTATGAATGCACATACACTGTGCAATGAAACCAGATTGAAATAGCGGTTTTGATCACGTGTTCCACCCCAAAATAGTTATAAAACAGTAAAAGAGGGGCTAAAGTTCTCACCTGTCTGCAGTAGACTCTGAACTAAAACAGTTAGCAAGTAGCAAACAGGACTTCTAACTTGTTCCTATAACATTGTAATCATACATAAGATATAGGATTTATAATTGTATAACTTGATTCATTGATTGACTTGTGTTCTCATGATTATGATTGTTGTGAAAACTTGAATGTTATGATTTGAATTTCTTGATTGATCATGGGTCCAAGAAACTTATGAAATGTTCTTTGATGCATAATTCTTATGCATAAAATGATATTTGTTCTAGGCTTTGATAACCGTTGATTACCATTTGTTGTGAAAAGATGTTCAAATGTTTTCAAGTCTTGTGATTGTGAATTGATCTTAAAATTAAGCTAAGTTTAGTTATAAACTTAAACTCAATAAGATCGAATTACAAGCTACTTTGAGTGGTGGCCTATAATGGGCCTTAAGCCCAATAAATCATAGTGGGCTTAATCAAAGTTCTATGGGCCTCTTAGGTTAACAAGGACCATTTGGGTGTGCTAGGGAGCCAATTGGAGGTGGTGTTGGCCCAACACATGTACATAAACCTTGTATCGCGCCAAACACAATAGTAAGCAAATTAGAATCACAATGACCGAGGGAACTTGAATTGGGCCTAAAGGATATGAGTAGGGCCATCCCATGTTTATGTAGGTCATATAAGCTTCTAAGGTACTATTGGGCCACTTACTAATGGAATTGGGCCGAGTGTGATGGGGTTGGGCCGAAAACTAATGGGCTGCCATTCTTGGGCAGCGAACCCTTTGAGGTTTTAGCCCAAGTTCGTCTGATATGTTGGTGGGTCTGCATGGGTTCGGCCGATTGCATGGTTGAAGGGTTCGGCCATTTAGCAACGAACCATATAGTTCGTCTAGGTTAACTATTGCATGGAGGTTCGTTGGACATTCAAATGGTTCGTGAAGGCTCGTGGTTCCTTAGAGTTCGCCTGAGTTGGTTCATGTAGGATAGTTCGGCTGGGACATGGTTCGGCAACAGCATGAGATGGTTCGTCTAAGCTAGGAGAGTTCGTGGTCTTAGGATGGTTCGTTGACAGCAGGAAGGCTCGTGAGGACCCCTAGGGTTCGGCTGATAACACCACGAACCATGCAAGGTTCGTGAATCCTCTTTAGGGTTCGGCCGGCTGAGGATGAAGGTTTAGCCGCCGAACCTGTTACCAGCATCATCACCATCTTCGAAATCCTTGGATCCAGACCACGATCTAACTAGTATAACTTCAGATAGGGTTGCTAGTGGTGCGAAAATAGAAATGGAGTGCTAAAACCGGCTGGTTGTCGGGTTTGATCATCAACACAAATACAAACATGAAAACCCTCTTTTTCCAGATTTTCAACCGATCATACCTCGTGTTTGGCTGGACAATTCCGTGGTTTTCTTGTACTTTCGTGTAGAGTTTGTCGAGAGCTTCGCGTGGACACCAAAAACTCCGAAATCCGTTGAGAAATAAGCGAGTTACGCGCGTTTAATGCTCGGTTTTTCTAGAGAGAGGTTGGAGAACGAATTTGGTAGAGAGAGAGAGGGTTTGGCTGCATTTAATGAAAAAGATGGTCTTCTTCAAGGCTTTTATAGCCCGGGTGGTGTTCGGGTTTGTTTCGGTCGCTCGGTTCGCGTTTCCGGAACGTAACGCGTAATTTACGCGGTTTTAAATAAAATAGATGTTAAACTCATTTAAATGATGAGTTTCAAAATTGTAAAAATATAAAAATAATTAATATAATTATTTTTACTCTTCGTGTGTTGTCGGATCGTTAAAACATTCACAATTACGTGTATACCCGCAATCGCGTACGTTTTCCGATCGTATTAAAATATTTAAAGTCGTTTAATCGTAATTATAAGTTCAACATTCGTATTATTATGGATCGTCACCCATAACTATACTCAGTCTCGCTTACAGATTACGATCTTGGTTGAATTAATTAATTGTCATAGTATTCGTCTCGACACTACGCACTAACACTAACCTGTTACACCGAACGCAGTATATGTATAGGGCTCACTCTCGCTGCCCACCACTGTTTCGATATAACAAGTTACTGTTCTTGCCTAGTGAAATCGACTGTAATTAAATAGTACATACTTGTTAAATGATAAAGATTCTAACACACAAGCACATAATGACACATGATTCACATTGACTGACTGAACAAGTACACACACTGTTCTAACACTGTTTACAACTACATGACTATATGCACAAATGTTACAGTCTCCCCTAGTTAAGGGAATTTCGTCCCGAAATTAACTAGCCGAAGATACGGTAAAAAGATGAGGGTACTTAAGCTTCATCTGGTCTTCACGTTCCCAGGTGAACTCAGCACCGCGTTTGCCCTCCCATCGCACTTTCACGATTGGGATACGGCTGCGTTTAAGTTTCTTGACCCCATGATCCATGATCTCAACTGGACGTTCAATGAATTGCATGTTGTTCTGAATCTGTATGTCTTCCAGTGGAATCTGAACATCATGATCCGCCAAGCATTTCTTAAGATTCGATACATGAAAAGTATCATGAACATTGCTTAGCTCCACTGGAAGTTTGAGTTTGTAGGCTACGGGACCAATCCGTTCCAGGATCTCAAAAGGTCCAACGTACCTTGGTGCAAGTTTCCCTTTCTTCCCGAATCGGACAACGCCTTTCCAGGGAGAAACTTTGAGTAAGACTCGGTCACCAACTTGAAACTCAAGCGGTTTCCGACGACGATCAGCATAACTCTTCTGCCGATCTCGTGCGGCCTTAAGCCGTGACTGAATGATTGTGATCTTGTCTGATGTTTCCTGAATAAGTTCTGGTCCTACGACCTGTGAGTCACCAATCTCGGTCCAACAGACCGGTGATCGGCACTTTCTACCATATAGAGCTTCGAATGGTGCACATTGAATGCTCGTATGATAGCTATTGTTATATGAAAACTCAATGAGTGGGAGATGAGTGTCCCAACTTCCACCGAAGTCAATGACACAAGAACGGAGCATGTCCTCAAGTGTTTGGATAGTCCTCTCGCTTTGGCCGTCGGTTTGGGGATGATACGCCGTGCTAAGATTAACACGCGTTCCCAAAGCCTTTTGCAATGATTGCCAAAAGCGAGAAGTGAAGCGACTATCACGATCAGATATGATTGATGTTGGAGTACCATGACGTGCAATGATTTCGTTGATGTACAATGTGGATAGCTTCTCCATCTTGTAATCCTCTCGGATTGGGAGAAAATGAGCAGATTTGGTGAGTCGATCAACGATCACCCAAATCGAATCGAAACCTCTCGGAGTTCTCGGCAACTTTGTTATGAAATCCATGGAAATTTGCTCCCATTTCCATTGAGGAATTTCAGGTTGTTGCAGGAGTCCCGAAGGCTTTTGATGTTCTGCTTTGACCTTTGAACACGTAAGACATTTTCCCACGTACAGTGCTATGTCTTTCTTCATTCCCGGCCACCAGTAAGATGTCCTCAAGTCCTGATACATCTTGTCGGCTCCAGGATGAACTGAGTATCGCGACTTATGAGCCTCATCACAGATGAGCGTGCGCAATTCTTCAGACTTTGGAATCCAAATGCGGCCGTTGAGATATAACAACCCATCAGCTCGAGGTTCTAGTTTCTTCTCAATACCACAATCCAAGTCTGTCTTGAGTTGATTATCTGTTACTACTTGTTGTTGTGCAATACGAATCAAGTCTTTCAAGTTCGGCTGTGTGTTGATCTCCATGACTCTTACACGAATCGGTTTGACTGGTTCCTTGCGACTAAGAGCATCCGCCACCACATTGGCTTTACCCGGATGGTAACGAATCTCACAGTCGTAATCAGTTAGAAGCTCAACCCAACGTCGTTGTCTCATGTTGAGTTCTTTCTGATTGAGAATGTGTTGAAGGCTCTTGTGGTCTGTATAGATAACACATTTAGTACCATACAGGTAGTGTCTCCAAATCTTCAATGCAAAGACCACAGCCCCTAACTCAAGGTCATGAGTAGTGTAATTCTTCTCGTGAACCTTAAGTTGTCTTGAAGCATAAGCAATGACCTTGTCCCGTTGCATAAGTACACAACCGAGACCAAGGTTTGAAGCATCACAGTAGACAATGAAATCATCACTGCCTTCTGGAAGACTAAGGATAGGGGAATTACATAACTTCTGTTTAAGAAGTTGAAATGCATCCTCCTGTTTCTGTCCCCATATGAACGCTTGACTTTTCTGAGTCAATGTGGTAAGTGGCAAGGCTATCTTAGAGAAGTTTGCAATGAATCTTCTGTAATAACCTGCCAGACCCAGAAATGAACGAATCTCTGTTGGAGTAGATGGGGTAGTCCAGTTCTTAATCGCCTCAATCTTCGCCGGATCTACATGTATCCCATCCTTGTTTATGACATGTCCTAAGAAGTGAACTTCCTTTAGCCAAAATTCACACTTTGAGAATTTAGCATAGAGTTGTTCAGCTCTTAGTAACTCTAAGACTTTCCTCAAATGATCCTCATGTTCTTGTTCTGACTTGGAATAAATCAGTATATCATCAATGAAGACAATAACAAACTGATCCAAGTATGGCCTGCAGACTCGATTCATCAAGTCCATGAACACTGCAGGTGCATTGGTCAGTCCAAATGGCATAACCACAAACTCATAGTGTCCATATCGAGTCCTAAATGCAGTCTTTGGTATATCCTTATCATTTACTCTTAACTGATGATACCCGGATCGTAAATCAATCTTAGAGAAGCAAGTTGCTCCCTGTAATTGATCAAATAGATCATCGATCCTAGGTAGAGGATATCTGTTCTTGATTGTTAACTTGTTCAGCTCACGATAATCTATGCACATGCGAAATGAACCGTCTTTCTTCTTAACAAATAGAACCGGAGCTCCCCATGGAGAGAAACTCGGTCTTATGAAGCCCTTGTCTAAAAGTTCTTGAAGCTGACTAGACAGTTCTTGCATCTCAGACGGTGCTAACCGATACGGTGACTTCGCCACTGGGTTTGCTCCAGGGACGAGATCAATTCTAAACTCCACTTGTCGGACTGGTGGTAGTCCAGGCAAGTCTTCTGGAAATACGTCTGGATAGTCTTTGATAACCGGTACGTTTCCAACTGCTTTCTTGTCAGGTTTCTTTTCCACCACGTGAGCTAAGAATGCATAATATTTCTTCTTCAGATACTTCCTCGCCTTGATGCACGATACAATCTTCAATTCGCGGCAGGGTTTCTCACCGTAGACTATCATCGTTTCGCCGGACGGTAAGGGAATTCGAATAAGCTTTTCAGAACATACGATTTCAGCATTATTCTTAGATAACCAATCCATTCCTACCACTACTTCAAAGCTTCCGAGGGTCATAGGAATAAGATCGATGGAAAAGAGATGGTCATTTAGTCTTAGCTCACAAGCATTAATGATGGAATCTACAACTATAATTTTACCATTCGCTACTTCTACAGTATAGGGAGCAGTAAGTGTGGATAGTTGCATATTAAGAACAGAAGCAGTATGAGCAGAGATAAAGCTTTTATCAGCACCAGTATCAAATATGATAGGAACATAATGATTATTGATAAGAAATGTACCCGTGATGACTGCCGGCTCTTCACGTGCTTCAGCAGTTCCAATAACGAAAGCACGAGCAGCAGCAGTATTGTTGTTGAGTTTTGGACACTGGTTTCTGAAGTGCCCTTCTGCTCCACAATTATAGCAGGCTCTTCCACCTGCAGCAGTAGAAGTTGTGGCAGCAGTTGTTGCAGCAATAAGATGAGCAGATCGACAAGTCGCTGCAAAGTGTCCCATACGCCCACACTTGTGACACTTTCTGCATGCAATAGTGGGTAGATGATGGTACTGGCATTTGGTGCAGAGTGGAAATGAGCCAGTGTACTGCTTTCTGACATTAGCAGGTTGTGGCATAGCAGTGAGGGGAGTAGCATGAGTAGGTGCAGCCGCAGTCAACGCTGCAAAGTTCTTGATTGTCTTCTGTTTCTTCTTCTTGGGATGGTGCTGTTCAGGCTTCTTGCCGTCCTCAATCTGTGCTCTTTTAAATCCCTTTCGGGTGAGCACTCCCGATTTAACATATTCCTCGGTCAGAGTAGCACCGAGTTGAATCGCGGCTTCCAAGGTAGTGGGGTTGTTCCCCATAACAGTTCCTCTAACCACTAGAGGCAAGCCTTCGATGTATTTCTCTATCCTGCGGGATAGAGGAGTAACCAAATGTGGTACCAAAATGCACAACTCATGAAAACGAGTTGTATACTTGGCATTTTCGCCACTATCCTGCACCAGATTCCACATCTCTACCTCCAGTTTCTTCAGCTCGTGACGTGGACAAAACTTTTCCACCAGTAAGTTCTTGAATCCATTCCATGGTAAGGCTAGAGCGACCTCACGTCCCCTGGTGTTCTTCTCAGAGTTCCACCAGGTGAGCGCTCCCTTATGAAAAGCACTTGAGGCCATCTTGACCTTCAGATTTTCAGGACATCCAGTGAAGTCGAGAATGTCTTCGATACTTTCCAGCCACTGCAGTAGACCGGTTGCTCCCTCAGTACCAGAATACTTGGGAGGTTTAGCATCGTTGAACTGCTTAAAAGTAAAGTTAGCAGTTCCAACGTTAGTGGCATTGGAGTTGTGTGCAGAATCACCGGTACTTCCCCGAAGATTCTGGGTAATATCAGTGACCATACCCGGGATCACATCCCTCATGTGAACAGCGATAGCTCGAGCAATCTTGTTAATTTCATCATCATTACCGCTTGTCGAACCCCCAGCATTTGGGTCTCGTCGAGGAGGCATTCTACGAATAGAAGCCACAAGCGGGTCAGTAATGAGAATGGATACAATTGAATTTTTATGATAAGGTCAGTAATATATCCATACTACTAGTATTATCATTCAATTGTAATATGATCCCGTACACGTATAAGTTATCAACTTATTTGTATACTTATCATGTGAATATGTACGATGTCTCATGATCTCTCCACCAAACCTACACACTGACACTTTCCCGATACACCGAAAATAGTATATATATAGGGCTCACTCTCGCTGCCCACCACCGTTTCGATATACCACGATCATGCCCTTGCTAGCATTTGGCAACACGTTTGTACTGATTTCCAAGTGTGTTCCATTGATTAAGAATCCCATGAATCTTTGATCAAATTGAACTATGATTGATTCCATGATTGAACTATGATTATGTTATGCGTGCACCTACTAACAGTTGTTAACATGTAGAACTAAGTCATACGTGTGTTCTACACTTTCCTGTTAACTTATGCCAGTAAGTACTAATGATGTAATCACTTAAGAATTTTCACTTAAGGTTTACATTTATGATATGTTCACAACTTGGTTGATTCACCATAATGTCTGGTTCATCCAAGTTTGAATTTCATTATGATTTGATTCACCAATGTTTGTTTCCCAAATGATTGTATCCCATGTGTTTTGACTAATGTTCCATGTGTCCAGTTGATCCTGAATCCTCACTCCAAATATAAACGCCGGATTTCCCCTAACATACTGAAATAAGCTTATATATAGGGTAAGCTCTCACCGACCCACCACTTACCTTAACACGTCAGCGTTAATCCGTCGTCTATATTTGGGGCTAAGATTCCAACTGTTGATTGATTATGATTATCCCATGATTTCTCTTGTTCCTTGATTCTGTCTATGATTGTGTAAACCATGGTCCTTAATTTACTAGAAACTAAGACCTTAGGTTTATGTATATGTGTCCTAGGTTAATCAACCTAGTTTCCCAATACTTTAAAGTACTGAGCATAATGATTTCCTGTGAGAACTTCAACTAAAGAATACTGTTACACAGATTCTAAGTTATAAAGTCCCTATGATAATGAACACCTGATAATGATAACAATGATAACGATGACAAGGATTTCAAATCTAAGTTCTAAATTAATAGACCTCAACCTTTGAATTCCTATAGTGATATGACAAGGATCTCAAATCCAAGTTCTAAGTTAATAGATCTTGACCTTTGAATCCTATAATGAATATGACAAGGATCTTAGATCAAAGATACTAAATTAATAGATCTTTGCCTCTAAATCCCATAATGAATATGACAAGGATCTTAGATCAAAGATACTAAATTAATAGATCTTTGCCTCTAAATCCCATAATGAATATGACAAGAAATTCATATCAAAGATACTGAAACTACAGATCTTTGCCTCTGAATTTCTATAATGATCTCTGTGTGAGAATTTCAGATCAAGGATACTAAGAATACAGATCCTTGCCTCTGAAATCCTTAAATGCATATGTGTGAGAATTTAATTCGGTTTCTAAAATTATAGAAGTCCGATTCAAATTCCTTGACTCGATGTCTAATCTTAGAAAAATGTCCCTAAGATCTTTCAAGCTTATTGTAGACTTAATGCTCACTTAAGTTACTTAGATCCTAAGTATCCTCAAGCCTATAGCACTTAGTCCTATTGGGTAGCTTAGGTTATAGTCTAGGTCATTAAACATTGGGTTTTTCCTAGTTCTCTACAACCTTGGCTCTGATACCAACCTGTCACACCCCTGCGCCGCGTGCGGAATCCACGGCGCGGTGACGTATGATCAGTTGAATCATGCACAAGTATTGAATAAGAACAACCACAATGGATTACTACATTTCATAATGTTTAGACAGTTGATTAGTTACAGACAATCTATCTACCAAAAGTAAGACAACTACAGACCCAAAATATAGTTTACAAAATAAGACTCCAAACAAGACAATTAAACATTTAGGATTTAGTGAGTTTCTATTCCATCCTAGCATGTTTCTTCATCTTGTTCTATCTTAGAATGGTCGCCTTAGTTGTCCCTGAGATTGTCTTAAACCTGATTACCTGAAACACGTGAAAAGTAACTGTCAACTACAGACGTAGTTGGTGAGAACAATAGGTTTAAGCATTTGTAAACATGAGTATATGATATAAGACATAGGTAAGTTAAAGCATCATAAGATTCACACGGATGAGCTGCAACCCAAACTAACATCAAGTAAGAAAATGAGTGTAAACAGTCCAATCACTGTTTGCACATGAGTCAACATATAATATCAAGTCCCAAACCACGTTTGGAGTTAGATAATGTGTCAACAGTTTTGAATAACCATATGTAACCGAAATCTGCAGTTAGTTTATAAAACAGATTTAAAACTAACTGCAGCAATCGGCCTGCCCCAATGTATGTGTCCGCTTTCCCTTGTTGTGATCACCCAGTACTAACGCTAATGAATATGATACTTGATGGGTTTATAAGTTTGTTTACAACAAATGACACCATGTTTTCTGAATCTTACTTTAACCGGATGTGTTAATGTCTTATTGAAAACCTGGATTTAACTCCACGAGTTGAATCCTTTGTTTATGTAACTTGAAATGAATCTCTTGATTTGAATACCATGATGTGAACAACTTGACTTGAATACCATGTTTTGAACCAATGAGTTTGAATACCATGTTTTGAACCAATGAGTTTGAATACCATGTTTTGAACCAATGAGTTTGAATACCATGTTTTGAACCAATGAGTTTGAATACCATGTTTTGAACCAATGAATTTGGATACCATGTTGTGAACCACTTGTTTTGAATACCTTGATGTGATGTCCTTGTGTAATAACAAGGTTTATAACAAAAGGTTTGTAAATCCTTTAAAAGAACATTTGAGTAAAACTGTTATAAAACATTTCAAGAAAACATTATAAAATCCTTTTTTTAGTAATAAAGGTTTAATAGTAAATAATTCCTTTAAAACAGTTGACAATATCCTTAAACAGTTGAAGAATCACTTGGATTCATAGGATAAACCTGTAATGTTTATGAATGCACATACACTGTGCAATGAAACCAGATTGAAATAGCGGTTTTGATCACGTGTTCCACCCCAAAATAGTTATAAAACAGTAAAAGAGGGGCTAAAGTTCTCACTTGTCTGCAGTAGACTCTGAACTAAAACAGTTAGCAAGTAGCAAACAGGACTTCTAACTTGTTCCTATAACATTGTAATCATACATAAGATATAGGATTTATAATTGTATAACTTGATTCATTGATTGACTTGTGTTCTCATGATTATGATTGTTGTGAAAACTTGAATGTTATGATTTGAATTTCTTGATTGATCATGGGTCCAAGAAACTTATGAAATGTTCTTTGATGCATAATTCTTATGCATAAAATGATATTTGTTCTAGGCTTTGATAACCGTTGATTACCATTTGTTGTGAAAAGATGTTCAAATGTTTTCAAGTCTTGTGATTGTGAATTGATCTTAAAATTAAGCTAAGTTTAGTTATAAACTTAAACTCAATAAGATCGAATTACAAGCTACTTTGAGTGGTGGCCTATAATGGGCCTTAAGCCCAATAAATCATAGTGGGCTTAATCAAAGTTCTATGGGCCTCTTAGGTTAACAAGGACCATTTGGGTGTGCTAGGGAGCCAATTGGAGGTGGTGTTGGCCCAACACATGTACATAAACCTTGTATCGCGCCAAACACAATAGTAAGCAAATTAGAATCACAATGACCGAGGGAACTTGAATTGGGCCTAAAGGATATGAGTAGGGCCATCCCATGTTTATGTAGGTCATATAAGCTTCTAAGGTACTATTGGGCCACTTACTAATGGAATTGGGCCGAGTGTGATGGGGTTGGGCCGAAAACTAATGGGCTGCCATTCTTGGGCAGCGAACCCTTTGAGGTTTTAGCCCAAGGTTCGTCTGATATGTTGGTGGGTCTGCATGGGTTCGGCCGATTGCATGGTTGAAGGGTTCGGCCATTTAGCAACGAACCATATAGTTCGTCTAGGTTAACTATTGCATGGAGGTTCGTTGGACATTCAAATGGTTCGTGAAGGCTCGTGGTTCCTTAGAGTTCGCCTGAGTTGGTTCATGTAGGATAGTTCGGCTGGGACATGGTTCGGCAACAGCATGAGATGGTTCGTCTAAGCTAGGAGAGTTCGTGGTCTTAGGATGGTTCGTTGACAGCAGGAAGGCTCGTGAGGACCCCTAGGGTTCGGCTGATAACACCACGAACCATGCAAGGTTCGTGAATCCTCTTTAGGGTTCGGCCGGCTGAGGATGAAGGTTTAGCCGCCGAACCTGTTACCAGCATCATCACCATCTTCGAAATCCTTGGATCCAGACCACGATCTAACTAGTATAACTTCAGATAGGGTTGCTAGTGGTGCGAAAATAGAAATGGAGTGCTAAAACCGGCTGGTTGTCGGGTTTGATCATCAACACAAATACAAACATGAAAACCCTCTTTTTCCAGATTTTCAACCGATCATACCTCGTGTTTGGCTGGACAATTCCGTGGTTTTCTTGTACTTTCGTGTAGAGTTTGTCGAGAGCTTCGCGTGGACACCAAAAACTCCGAAATCCGTTGAGAAATAAGCGAGTTACGCGCGTTTAATGCTCGGTTTTTCTAGAGAGAGGTTGGAGAACGAATTTGGTAGAGAGAGAGAGGGTTTGGCTGCATTTAATGAAAAAGATGGTCTTCTTCAAGGCTTTTATAGCCCGGGTGGTGTTCGGGTTTGTTTCGGTCGCTCGGTTCGCGTTTCCGGAACGTAACGCGTAATTTACGCGGTTTTAAATAAAAATAGATGTTAAACTCATTTAAATGATGAGTTTCAAAATTGTAAAAATATAAAAATAATTAATATAATTATTTTTACTCTTCGTGTGTTGTTGGATCGTTAAAACATTCACAATTACGTGTATACCCGCAATCGCGTACGTTTTCCGATCGTATTAAAATATTTAAAGTCGTTTAATCGTAATTATAAGTTCAACATTCGTATTATTATGGATCGTCACCCATAACTATACTCAGTCTCGCTTACAGATTACGATCTTGGTTGAATTAATTAATTGTCATAGTATTCGTCTCGACACTACGCACTAACACTAACCTGTTACACCGAACGCAGTATATGTATAGGGCTCACTCTCGCTGCCCACCACTGTTTCGATATAACAAGTTACTGTTCTTGCCTAGTGAAATCGACTGTAATTAAATAGTACATACTTGTTAAATGATAAAGATTCTAACACACAAGCACATAATGACACATGATTCACATTGACTGACTGAACAAGTACACACACTGTTCTAACACTGTTTACAACTACATGACTATATGCACAAATGTTACACTCACATCCTAAAATCTAAATTATATAAAACCAAACTAAAAATGAACAAGTCGAGTCCTAGCCAAGATTTAAAGCTCGATTTATAATATCCCAGTCAGGCTCAGTTTAAAGAGTCTGAGCTAGCCGCTGCCTTAGTACCGTTCGGCTCGTGAACATCCCTACCTGTGTACGGAGGTCATTATAGCCGCTTTTTTTTTATTATTATTATTGATTGATAATGAATTGTATGTTAGTTTTTTTATTACTGTAAAAAAATGTTTATTTTTGCATTTACGACTTTTAATGTTATTTTATGTTATTGAAGTGTTAGATTAAGTTAATATTTAGTTCCCAAATGAGTTTAAGTCTTTTTTTTTGTTACTTAAATTTTTAGGACAAAATATGGTTCAATTTAATATTTAAGAACAAAATATGGTTCAATTTAATATTTAAGAAATACATGTAAACTCAATCCATTATTTCAGTCGTAAATTCAAAATATAACATTAATTAAGACGAAGAAGCAATAAAAAAATCAAGAATATAAGAATCAAAAGTTAGTTGGCTAATTATAACTTAGTTTTTGAAATAAGTGAAAAATATTGATTAATGTGTTTTTCAACTTTTTCTGAAGAAAACTCAAACTATTGCAAAGAAACCATAATAAAATAAAGGGATAACTTCGTGAAAATGTAACAAATTTTTCATTTTGTTCCAATCAAGTCACTCAAACTTTTTATTTTCACAATTAAGTCATTCAAGTTACTTTTTGTTTGAATTTTATGCTTTTAACTTGAATTGTAGGTAATACATATTGATATAAGTTTGAGTGAATAATTTTTTTTAAAAAAAATGACTGAATTGAATAAGTAATTATTAATTTAACTAATATCTGACAAAAAGCAAAACATTAATAATTAATAATTACTTATTCAATTCAAGCATTTTTTTAAAAAAAAAATATTCACTCAAACTTATATTAACATGTATTACCTACAATTCATATTAAAAACATAGAATTCAAACAAAAAAATAACTTGAATGATTTAATTGGGATAAAAAAGTTTGAGTGACTAGATTGAACAAAATGAAATATTGGTTACATTTCTACGAAGTTACCCCTAAAATAAATTAACAAAAAGAAGAGACGTGTTGTTAGATAATGGCTTGAGAAATTTTAGCAATTCTTCGCATCCTTCATAGACGTTTCAAATTGGAACTTCTTTGTCAGGGATCATGTTTGCAGAAATTAAACTTATAAATTATCAACAAACTAAATTCTCAAATTTAGCACCCTCTATACGTTTTGTATCTCGTATAGACCAGGATGAGACGTATAAGAAGTCAATCATATAAACGTTATATAGGCCTACATAAGACATTTTTTAAGTGCCAATTATTATTTGTTAGATTTTCTCATTTTTAATAATTGATTGTATGGACCTATATGAGACATAGGTCCAATAAAAGACATAAACAAAACCAATCATCACCGAAATTATGCGTCAGAGGGATTACACGTTTTGTATAGGTATATATAAGATGTACAATGTCAATAAGATGTTAAATTAAAGAAAGGAGATGTGTAGATAACCGGACCCTTATTTCATCTAGCCAGATGACTAGTTGGACCCTCCCTTTATATAAGTAGTCCTTTGATGAGCAAAACATAAATCACTCCAAGTGAATCAGAAATGAAAAAAACTCATGTTCTGTTAATACCTTATCCCGCACAAGGCCATGTGACACCACTTATGGAGGCAGCAAGGCCGTAAGAGTTGCACGGAAGATGGGCATTAGACTTGCAATGTTTTGTCCCAGCTCGGCTGCAGCTTTGGCTGTGATTATGAGCCTTCAGAAACTGATGGATGATGAAGTTATAAACTGCAATGGTTAGATTATATTTCATTGACTTCCATAGCTATGTATTTAGCCTTATGAAATGAAACTTTTATCTCAGGAATACCTTTGAAGGATCAAAAGATTCAACTGTCAACAACCATGCCATTCATGAACCCTACACATTTTCTATGGGCATGTATAGGCGACTCAGCCATGACCCAACTTTTGTTCAATTTCTCAATTATTGAATGTAAGGAAGCAGCCGTAGCAGCTGACCACATAATATGCAATTCAACCATGGACTTGGAGCCTGGGGCATTCACTCTATTTCCAAAGATGTTGCCAATCGGTCCACTTTTGGCAACCATTAGATCCACAAGACAAGTAGGTCACTTTTGGAACGAAGACTCCACTTGTCTAACATGGCTAGATCATCAGCCTGTCCGCTCAGTCATCTACGTAGCATTTGGGAGCATCACAATCTTTGACCAGACTCAGTTTGAAGAGCTAGCGCTAGGACTTGAGTTAACCCAAAATCCGTACTTGTGGGTTGTTCGGCCTGGTACATGTGACAATAATGACTATGTCTACCCAAGTGGCTACATTGAGAGAATCGGCAATCGTGGGAAAATGGTTAGCTGGGCTCCTCAGCAGGAGGTCCTTAGCCATCCGTCTGTGGCTTGCTTCATAAGCCATTGTGGTTGGAACTCTACAATGGAAGGTGTTAGCAATGGCGTTCCTTTCTTATGCTGGCCACACTTTGCAGATCAGTTTTTTAACAAAACATACATATGTGATATCTGGAAAAATGGGGTGGGTTTAAACAAAGATGATACAGGTATTGTTACACGAGAAGAAATCAAGATTAAAGTGGAGGACCTGCTCAACAACAACGTAATCAAACAAAGTGCCTTGAATTTGCAGGAAAAAGTGATGGACTGCGTGAGACCTGGAAATTCTTGTAACCAAAATCTAAAGAAATTTGTTGATTGGGTAAAGGAAGGAGATGAACATGCTCTTCTGAATGAAACCTGCAAATGATGTATAATTTTGTGGATTTCACTATTTTCATGTGTGTAATTTCCAGTCAAGTACGGATATGTACGTTTTATTATTTATGTAATTCGGTTTTCATGTATTTTATTTCGTTTAACAAATCATGTTTAAGATTAAAATAATTACCATGAGTCTTATTTTATGACAGTTCTGTCGCAAAGCATACTACGCCTATGTCCAAATCACATTCAAATGACTCTTTCAATGGATGACATTGTTAGAGAGTAGTCCATCAAGTTAAGGATATGGTTATCGCCGCCTTAGTGCATATTATGGATTAAATTGTGTGCAGTGGGGCATGAATACCTGGACGACAAGGGTGTCACGTGATCATGTGTATGTTTATGTGAAGGAGTGATGAGAATAGTTAATTGTTTTGTGTGACGCCTACATGAAGTAAAGTAAAGAGAAGGTTATGGTTACATATAATCTTAGAGAGACTCAAGCTTATTAAACCAATTTTTAAGGTAAAGAAACTTTAATAAATAATTGTTGGTTGTGTGTTTAAATGTGATTTATTGTTGGTTTGTTACAAATAGATTTGTTAATTTTGACTCAAAAAAAGATAAATGTGTTGATTTGGGTGAACGATTAATGTATTTTACGTTGAAAGTCAAATATATTCATCAAATGTCTATTTTGAGATTTTTTTTCTAATTTTAAAGGGAAATGTCAATAGCTATTTGATAGCTAATCTGATTAATTGTTTAGGATTGGGTTCAACTAAATAGTCCTCTTATCCTAAAAAGGCTAAGAAAGATTATTAGCCATTAGATCATAGGATTAAATTTAAGATGAAAATTTTAAAATTTTAGTGGGAAAAGTTGTTAAAGGGTAAGTTAGTCATAACCACTTTTCCCCCAAATTTTTTAAACGTTCATAACTTTTACATACGAAATTATTTTTTTTAAAAAAATATATCATAAAAACGAGGATTTTTTTTATCTTTAAAATGAGTATAATTTTATTATAAAAATGAAATTTTTTCAGCTCATTGTGTCTAATTATCGTCATTGTGTCTTTTTTAAATATTTGTGTATAATTATCATTTTGTGTTTTTCTTACAGGTAATTGTGTCTTTTTTATAAGTAATTGTGTCTTTTTTAAATATCATTGTGTCATTCATACTCGTCATTATGTCATTCTTGCTTAATATTATGTATTCTGCAACATTATTGTGTCTTAAATTGTTCATTAAAATACAACATTGAGCATAAACACAAAAGACACAATGACAAGTATAAAAGACACAATGACTTATATAAAAGACACAATGACTCGTACAAAGTTGTTATACTCATCATTGTGATTTTGTTACAGGTAATTGTGTCTTTTTTAAATATCATTGTTTTATTCATACTCGTCATTGTGTCATCCTTGCTTAACATTATATATTCTTCAACATCATTGTGTTTTAAATTATTCAGGAAAATACCATATTGAAAAGAAACATAAAAGACACAATGACCTAACTAAAAGACACAATGACATGTACAAAATTGTTCATACTTGTCTTTGTGTCTTTATTATAAGTAATTGTGTCTTTTAAAGATAATTGTGTTATTCATATTCGTCATTGTTTCATCATTACTTGACATAATGTATTATACGCATCATTGTGTCTTAAAATGTTCATGAAAACACAACATTGAGCAAGAACAAAAAAGACACAATGACCTGTACAAAAGACACAATGATCTTTACAAAAGACACAATGACCTGCACAAAAGACACAATGAACTAAAAAAACAAAATTTTTTCTATAGTAATACACTACTAATTTGGAAGATAAAAAAATGCTCGTTTTTATGGTATATTTTCCAATTATGTAGTTTATACAATAGTATATCTTATAATTTATCTGGATTTCTGTTAGTAATAAAATGAGAGAAAACTGTCACGATTCTACTAGATGCGGCATGACCCTGCATGACGTGTTATATTAAATATCATATATGAATTGATATGAATACCTGTCACATAGGGTCGTGATTCATAAAAGTCAATTATGAATTAAACTAGTTGTTTCTCGCGAGACGGGAATTTCGCAAAGACTGTTAATATCAGAATGAGGACATGGTCCCTATATCAAAAGTCAGATAAAATAACACAATACAATGGATGTTACTTTGACATAAACTCTAAAGTGTAATTGTCATAAACGTGTGACAGTCACACCAAAAAAGGGTCATGCTTAGTTATAAAATCTAACATCAAGAAAACAAAAGTAAAGGATCAAAAAATAAAACAGAAAAAATTAATAAGCATTATATATTTAGATAATGTTATTGTTCATTTGGGAGAGAGCGCCTTTACATAATGTCACCCAATTAAAAAAAAATTAAGTCATACATTTTTGCCGATATGAGTACTCGTCACGAAATTGGTAACAATATCATGAATATCAAAACATATACTTAAAAAGTGGTTGTTGTCAATCCGTTCTAAAACAATAAACCGAACCATTGCAAAAAAATGTGACACTCACAAAGAATAAAAACGCAAACATAGATAAAAATGTAGAACAAAACTATTATAATGTAACTAATATTATTATTTAATTATTACTATTACTTAATTATTATTACTAAAGTTTAAAAAAAGTCTTGGTCATGGCTCGAACAACCGATCGTGCGTTTCAAACACCAAGCTTTAACCGGTATATCACACTTGCCTTTGCAACTAAAATATAACTATAATATAACTATTATAGTAAAGAGGAAAAATAAATTAGAGACTTAACCCTTAGTCTATGTTAACATTTGATAAATGGTTTGAAAAGCATAAATCTTTATTTAATAATGATAAATGGTTTGAAAAGCATAAATCTTTATTTAATAATCTAACATGTGAGATTTTGAAAAAGTAAGGATAAAAATGGTAGAAATTTCATTTGTTTAAAGTTATTACTATTCGTTACCATTCCAAATGTATATATGATAATATTTGCATCTAACAACTCATTTTACAATTATACAAATCAAATGTAAATTATTTGATAAGGGACCTCTTAGGGAGACGTCAGCGTGGTTTTTTGAACATCATTTATACAACTCGTATAGGTCTATACGAGCCGTATGAATATTTTAATTCCGACAAAAACTGACACATCACGTCATAGATCTGACATGTTCTTGTGACGCCAACCATACGTATGGGCCTATACGACCCGTATGGATGTTGGTTTTTGAAATGTGTGCCAATCATTTGAGTTCTCGGTTTGCGTATCAATTATTTGACCAGACGTTTGGATAAACACTCGATTTGCGTGCGAATACGTACTGTATAAGGAAAGATATAGTTTAAGTTTTCTTCATTCAATCTATTCCTCGTTAAATATTTGCTTGTTTGTATTTCGAAATCGTATTAAAGGTTTAACAATGTCGATAGGAAGCAACAACTTTAGAGATGAATATATGTGTGTCTATGAAACTGATAAGGTAGTAGACTTATTTGTTTCATAGTCGTTAGTTTATAAAATCTTAAACATTTTTTTCTTTCAGGTATTTGCTGGTGCTGGTGAACTAGTTGAATGGGCCATTGCTAAAGGGCTTGAAAACGGTTATGTGTTAGTTATACGTCGAATCCAAACTAATGCATCCGGAGTCGTCATAAAGGTGTGGATTAAATGCGATCGTGGTGGCATGTACAAAGGAGAACCAAAAGTTAGACGTGCTTGTTCAAAGAAGACTGAACATGAATTTGAGCTAATTGGTAAATACGAGAGAAGTTGTGGTGGTTGGAAGTTGCGTGTGGTTAACAGTGAACACAACCACCAAAGGGCTGAACAACTAGGCAGTCATCCTTATACGATGTGTAACAGTACCCGACCGATGGCAGAAACATCGGGGCGCCACGAAGTGTAAATTGTTCAAAGCACAGGATATAAAGTTGTAATTACTTAAAAGACATTTCATTAATTTAAAAATTTTAATTCAAACATTCAATACATAGTCAAAAGATTTAAATCCTAACTATTACATCAATTCAAGTTCAATACATTAAACACAAACCAAACAAAAACTAAGTCCAAGATCAATGATCATGCTTATTTGCATTTTCACCTGAAACATGTTTAAAATCAAGTGTAAACTACGAATAGTTTGTGAGTTTCATGTTGGGAATTCTAGGTTACTTTTTATTTAATCAATTTCAATTAATCGCATTAATTGAAAAAATCAGTTTTCATAAACCGGATTAAACTATCAGATCAAATCTGACACAGCGGAAGCATTTAAATTTTATAACCTTTCGATTCGTAATCGAACCAATTCCCAAATAAGGATCCAGCTATAAATCGTTTAAACAACAATTAAATTAAATAACTCAACCATAGGGGGTTTTAGAAATCGACCTTTACGAAGCGGTTCCAAATCCACACGATGGATCGGCAACGGTCTCGCTAGTTGACTCATTACGATCACCCGAGTCCGGATCTCGTCCTACGAATCACCGGATTGGACCAAAATAGATTTTTGGCTCGGCTCGGCTCGACACACAGTTCGGCCTGTGGCTTGACACACGGTTCGGCTAAGTGACCTGGCTCAGGCAAGGCAGCCCTCCTATGGCTCCTCTTGGCCCCTCGACTTGGCTCGATGGTAGCCCGGCGCTGCCCCTTGGCGCGGCCTGCTTGCAGCCCGATCTCGGCTCGTTGGTGGTGGTTTGTGGCACCCAAAAACCACACAAAATGGTGGTGGTTGTCAAATGTGGTGATTTGATCTAGATTTAATAGTCAAATTAGATCCACATTTTTAGGATCTAGGAATTACCAATTCAAAATTGGAATTCCCACCACTTATTTCAAATTTAATTCAAATTAAACTCTTTTAATTTGATTAAACTCTTTTAGTAATTAAACTATTTAATTACTACTCTCCAATATTACTAACTAACAATTAGTTAGTATCATTTAATTAAATGTTTAAAGTTTAACTAAATGTCAATTTGTCAATTAACATTTAACTAACAATCCCTTATAATAAAGTTCAAAACTTTATTTGTTTAATGAATTAATTATCTCTATAACTAATTCCCACCGATTATTATTTCATAAATGATAAAAGCCAATTCGATAAAACCGACAATTCGTGATCGTATATTATGTTTAACAATTAAACATAAAGTCGTTGCCTTCCAAAGTGTAACTCTTTGGATCATACCTTTCATAGCAACGTTGAACTTATCGTTAATCGGGCATCCAATATCCAACAGACTCCCACTTGGACGATTCATCGACTAAGTGATTCAACGAAGACAGTGTTGGATGCCTAGCTGCATCACGCTGCCCATAGTAAGGTATGACTTCTTAAGTCGACTAAAAACTCCTTAGTTTAAGTAACCCTTTACTTTAACCAACAACTATAGTCTCAGATAACCTTTATCTGTATATCCTTTCTATTTAGATATTCCTTGAACATGAGACATGGATCTCTCTTCAATCTCATATATTGTTCAAGTATTCTCATTCTCGTTCTCAATTTAAAATGATCTAACAAACTACTTTTAGTTTGAGCGTGGCCACGCTTTTACATCAGTTTAAATCAACGAGGGCGCCAGAATATCTTCTCTTATCTATATAAGAGTATAGAATCCCTTTGGCAGCATATAACTCCCACTTAATCTTAGAATCATTCCCAATCGTTACCCTTATTATTGCCCATTTTTCAAGACAGTGTTAGGTAAGATCAAAAAGTGACCTTTGATTAATGTTAGTTCAATATACTCCTTAGGTCTAAGGATATTTGTGTATATCGAATATACTTTAATATCAAAACATCTTATGACAACGATCCATGAAGAATGTTTTGAAGCGAGTTACGTCCGACATCATTCTCTAATGAATGTCTATGAATCTTGATTCTCAACACTTGAGCTTTTATCACTATAAACTAACCAAGCATTCAAGTAGTCTTAGTTCAGATTGATTCCCATGAATATGATCGACTACGGACATTTAGAATACTATATTCAAGGATACTAAAATGTACAAAATTTCGAATTTAGAAACATAATTCATTTTGCCTTTAACCATTAAATCAAAATGAACATTCAATGTTTCGTGTTTCGATTGTAGAGCAGCCAATACTAAAGTTAAATCAGATTCCCCATCTAGCATATCTAATATCTATTTATTAGCCTTATCCTCATATTCAGCTCTATAAATAGATTTAGTGAACTTAATTGCTAGATTCTGATTTATGAATTTTATTTATTATTACGTCTTTCTTTCAGTTCTTTCTCATAATGCTTCTACTATAATATGACTACAATTTCATAGTCTTAGCTATCTTATATTGTTGTCATATGTTTTCTCAATCCATTCCTAGTCATTAGGAATCTTATTGAGATTAGTAATAAACTCTTTCATTCTAAGCATTCTGATGCGTTTATTTGTGTTCTCTAACCTTTAGTGAACACGTCATGCTTTGTCATAGGCAATTTGCATGTGACTCTTCATCTTATGCAAGATTTATCTAAGTTTTATTTTCAATCTCTATTGAAAATGTCATTGGATAAATTATATATTAACCATTAATATATATTCAATTTTAACAAATAAAATTGTTACTTATTTCGTTTAACATCATATGTTAAAGTTTATGTCTTTATTATAGAAACAATTTTCTATAATTAGTATGTCATCCACATACTTACATAATGTTGTCATTAGAATTTACTACGCTCCCACTAGCCTTGACATATATATATATATATATATATATATATGTAGAACATCTTTGCCCTTTAGGTAAAACTAACACCTTAGTTTCTTATCATGACAAAGATTCCCACTTGAGATGCTTTTATCAACCATGGATTTATCGCCACAAGTTTGCCATATTAGGATTTCAAAACTTTCTAATTACTTATAAGAATATTCATTTAAGGTGTTCTTATGGTAATTCAGTTTTGATATTTAACTACTTATCTGTCAAACAACTCTTACTTACATAATTTGTAGTATCCTAATACATCCATGTTGATCTTGTCATTGAAATTCTCTAATTTCAACTACACAACATCTGAATGTTGTTTAAACAAGTCTCTTAGCTTGTTTTATTGCATCTTTAGTGTTTATCGTTCCAAACCATAAATTATATTTATCAATCAACAGTTACACTTCTACAGGTTTTGGGTTCACTTTCCCATGAGCTTCTGTAGATGTCATGTGTAACCTTTGGTTATTAAACTCATTTAAGATACATTCAAACACTTTGTGTTGATTGAAACATATATATCATATCTTTGCAGAATTGAACTCTTTCAATATGCCCTATCTAATTTTCAACCATACAGTTCCTTGCATTAGGAAGCAATTGATGAAAATGCTATTTATTCTATTTTAGGGATTTATGATAACTATCTTTATCATTTATGAGGATCCAATTTTAAATAAATGGTTAACAACTCTTTGTTACATCCTCAAGCCCCTAAATAGGAATTTATACAGGTTTATTTTACAACTCTTTATATATACCTGTAATTAAAGCTAGTGTAGTAATTCATATGATAAGTTCATTGGGATATTCTTTCATTGGATCATATTCAAGAGAAGGACACATTATATATTGGTATTTATAAAATTACCTACATCATTGTGTACTTGGTTGTGAAACAATTTCACATTATATGCATTAATTTGGTAACCTTTGGTTATATCTCATATATAACTATTGTTGCTTTTAGATCATCATTTTATTGAAATCTTCTTTGAACTCTTTCAAAGATTTCATTAGGTTCACAACCTTATGAAATATTCATATTTAATCTTTAGACAATTTATGCAACAGAATTGCATTTTAAATATCACAATCTTTATAACCTTCCTTAAGCATGTTGTGTAATCATCAAAATCTTATAACAATGAATTCCATTTTCAATTGTTTAGAGATTCATGTATTACACCTTGCCTTAAAGGTTAATCTTGTCTAATTATAATTATTTAAACACTTTAAATTATTCTATTAATATGAATCGTATGTATTGCCTTTATTTGTAATTCTATCATATAGAATTCACTTTGCATTATCAATAATTATTATCAATTATGCTATCAAAACATTTTATCAAGCATAAATATAATAATCAATAAATGCATAATTAATACCAGAAGCATTATTCTTAGTCAAACTAAGAATGTAAAAGTATTCATAATTGTTTTAAACCATTTAAACAATCAATGAAAAATGAATAAAAGAACATTTCTTCTATTTGTCTTGTCTTCCATCCCATGGAATTCAAGACTCAAGCTCCCAGCTTATCAACCACCTTGAATACTTGCAAATAATTGAAATAATTGTGACGCTCACATTATTATCAAATATTTTCCAATTCAAGAAATATGTTGAATGAACAAGGCATACCAGAAGATCCCGGCATATCTGAAATCTTCAGACACCGAGCAAAAATGTACTGGACCACATCGACCTTGGTCAATGGTCTCTTCTTCCCACTGCTCACCTCTACCCTTATCTTGGTTTCCTCAATCAAGAGCATCCCCTTGAGTTCATCAATTGTCCCTCCAAATATATTTCTTTTGTAACTCGTTACAAAAGATTCATATTCCTCTGGTAGGGAAATAAGGATGAAATCAATAGGAATCTCAAGGTTCATGGGATAGCCTAGTTTGCCAAGCCTATCAAAATAGCCTTGCAACCTATCAACGTGAGCCCCTATGTCTCCACCTGGTCTCAAACCCTTTTAGACCTCTTTAAGAATTTCAAATCGCCAAAACCTGTTTGGCAGGAAACTCTTTTTGATCTTCTTAACCATCTCATGATTGGAGAGATACATAAGCTGATCCACACATTCAGGAGACACTGAAGTTAATATGAGATATTTTATCTCACATTCGTGTCCAATGTGCTTCATCCTTTCAGATGTGGTGCAGCCTATAGGTGGCTCGGGAGTAATAAGGTTATCCAAAGCATACATGTCACACCCCGAGCCGGCGGGATAGGATCGGTTGTCCCGTCGGGCGGAAGGTTCCCGGGGCGCGATATCGTGAGTGATAATCGAAATGATCAGATTGTTATATTGCACATGATACATAAATGAGAAATGCTAAACATGATAGAATTTACAAAGTTAAATTACATCAGTATTGTTTATAATTTAACAATGTAAATCTACTATTAACATCATAAGTTTTCTATCTTGTATGTACACAAGATATACAAAATGGTATGTGTATGATGTCTTCAAAAAGTATGCAGGTCCAAAAATACTAAGTCTTCTAAATGAAGTCCTAGCCCAGAAGTAATGACTTCCTAATTGACCTGTTCGTCACCTGAGAAGTCATGCAAAAAGATCAAGTCAACACATGGTTGGTGAGTTCATATAGTTTTGTGAATTGTAAATGTTTTGAAAACCTCTTTTGGTAAAGACCCTAACCTCACTAACTCCACATGTAATATCCATATCGGTATGCTTATATATAGGGAATCCTGAAAGGGTCAAGCCCAGACGCTATCCCACCACATACTAATACGCATATGCCACTGTTGTTAATGATAATTAAGCATTTTTACCCTTAACACCATTCCATAAGTTCTTCTGTAATTGTCCCTGTGTTACAATCAATTGAAATCTATGTTGATTTCACAAGTTCATCACACAAAATGATCAACCACAGTAATTGTATAAACAGTTGTAAATGTTTAAGTAATTAAATAAATAAACATTTAGTAAAATCTAAGTCCTAATGATTGGGGCCTATGGTCAACTCGAGTAGACTAGTCTGTCAATCCAGGTACTTAGTAGTGAAGGAGAGCTGTAAATCTCATCAAACATGTGACCTATAATCAATCAGTCTAGCTAGGACATCTCTTGATATATAGGCTTTCATAGTTCTTTAGACCGTCCATAGTTCTTTAGTTCTTTAGTTCTTTGGCACATGTTATCTTTGAGCATTTCCCAGATTTCCCCTTAAAATAGTTCTTTGTACTTAGTTCTTCCAAATAGACCGTTAGTTCTTTGACATCACACCCTTGAAATAGTTCTTTGAACATAGATCGTTAGTTCTTTGAGAATAGACCGTTAGTTCTTTGAAAATAGATCGTTAGTTCTTTGAAATAGACCTTTGAAAATAGTTCTTTGTTGAGATCCTTAGTTCTTTGAAAATAGTTCTTTGAAAATAGTTCTTTGATTTGAAACAGTTTACCTAAACAGGAGTCTAGGATAACAGTTATACAAGTACAACATGTAAAAGCATTCAAGTAAACAATTTACATAAAACAGTTTACGCATGCTTCTCAGCCCCGCGTTTTAAAACAAAATGTTAGAAAAGGGGCAATGAACTCACCTTGTAGCTGTTGACTTAGCTTAAACGAAAGACTGCACGCGCTCTGTGTTGTAATTTGGTTTGTTTTCACGTTCCTGTATTGATTTAACGTTGTTAAGACTCGTAAGTATAAGTTTGTAGGATTTCGTGCGTGTAGATATATGTGTTAGCCCTAAAGTTGGCTAACACGCGTAAGACTTGGTCATGATCCCTGTTCGGTCCCATATGTTTGATTCAAGTTAATGACCTTATAATTTATCATCTTGTCATTAGTTATATGCCATTTGCATTGATGAAAGACTTAGTGCTTAGTTTCCAACTCGTCTTTGTTGACTTTATACGTTTTGAACATTTATCGCATAATTATTGATTAATTAAGCAAACATTCTTTTGACATATATTATTTTGATCTTATGAAATGTAGTGAACTCATTTGGGCCTAATCATGGCATATGGACCGAACGTTGTGACCAAGTTACTTGTTGGGCCATGTGTGTAACAAGTTGGGCCTTGGGCCCAAATGCATGGGCCTTGGATTAGTTCTTAAACATTTGAGGATGGTAATGCTTATTTGAAAGTGTGGAATACTGATTTGGACTAATGAAATACAAAGGCCTTGCCAAAAGTTACAAGGACTAGAGTTCAAGTAGCCTTGTGGGCCTTGTTTTGGGCCTCTAAGAAATTTATCGGGCCCAAGGTGGGCCTTGGCAATATTTGTTGGGCCTAGTGTCATAGAAGACTGTAGGAATTGAGATTGGGTCAAGAACGGGCTGTTGGCCAAAGGATTAGCATGGTGGCCTCAAATTGAGGACATGGGCCTCAAAATAGGCCTTAAATTGGTTTTCTGTGGGCCTCGGGCTGATTTTGTTGGGCCCTTTGAGATTTGTCTCAGGCCTTCACTAATATAACTCATAAGCCAAGTTGGGCCTGGCTAAATGGGGCTGGAACAATGATGGGCCTAAAGATTGGACTGTTGGCCTCAAATGGTGGCCTTGGGCCAAAATCTGTGGGCCAAAGGATGATTTTACTGGGCCCCTTGAATCCCATCAAGGCCTACAGTAAAATAGAGTATGGGCCAACCTGGGCCTGGTTCATTTGGGCTGAAATCGGTCGTGGCCCTATTTTGTCCAATAAACTTGGGCCGAACAAGGTTTTTGAGGTTATTTACTAGGCCTACTATAGGTTCTGGGCTGGAACAGTAAAGTTGGGCCAAGATATCATTGGGCCTAGGTAGTATGAGGCTGGCCCATCCTGGGCCAACCAGAACACCTTTGGGCCTGATATTGGGCTTGATGGAAACCACTTGGGCCCCTTAGAGTTTGTGGTTTAGTCCTTTAAGCCTAGATGGCTATATCACTGACTTTGGGTCTTTCTAATGATTGTTGGGCTAAGAAATCACAGTGGAACAAGTATGGGCCAAACGAAACTGAACTGGGCCTAGACAACTTCTAGTGGGCCTGTTGTAAACGGCTTGGGCCCATTAGGGTTTATGTTTGACGCTTCTTGGCCGTTTATGCTTTCCCCCCCCCCCTTGTTCATCCTTAACCAACTGAATATGCTTGGACATGGCCTTCATGGTTGAGTAGGGTTTGTCACTGTCGAATGAGCTGCCTTATTCGGCTAAGGCTAGGCCGAATGAAGTGAAGTGGCTAATGTGGTGATGGCTCCGAATGAGGACACTGGCGAATGGCTAAGGCTCGAATGGACTGAGGGTCGAATGAGGCTGCTGGGCGAAGGAGGCTGGCGAATGAGGTGAGGCTCGAATGAAAACCCTACTGGTCGAATGAAGCCTCTTTCGGCTGTAGCCATTCGCGGCCCTGGGCCACCCATTCGGCCGGGGTTTGCTCAGCCACCCATCGACTTCATTTCAATGTTTCAACGGTGGTGGTGGTTAAGGGCTGTGCTCGTGGTCCTATGGTTCGAAAATGAGGGGTTTAGAACTGGTTTTTAAGAAAGGGTCGACTAAAGGGGTGAAAACCCTAGTTTTCGAGATTTTCTCATGCTAGTACCTCGAATTCTAGTGAGTAACAGCTCCGATCTGTTGTACTTTCTTGTAGAGCTCGTCGAGGGCTTCGCGTGGGCGCAAGAATCACCAAATTTCGTTAAGAAATGAGAGAGATATGATGAGGAGAAGTTTGGTGGTGGCTAGGGTTTCAAAACCGGGATTTTTGGTTTGGAGAGAGGTTGAAGATGATAGAAATGAGGGAAAACTCTCATTTAAGGGTATTTATACCCCGAGGGTGTTCGGGTTCATTTTCGTTGCTCGGTTCGCGTTTTCGTTACGTTTCCGAAAAATTACGCGTAATTTAAATGGTTTTAAATAAAAAGAGTTTAAATTAATTATTTTGATGAGTTTCAAAATTGTAAAATGTTATTTATTTTATTTTATTAAATTACTTTCGTTCGTGTCGTGTTTTCGTTTTCGTTTCGTCAGATCGCGTCACCTTCGCGCGTAATTCGTTCGAATCGTCACCCGAACGAACACGACGATGGTTTTGCTTTCTGACTTTTGTTTTCTACTTTTCAGTCATTATTTCAGAACTTTAAACTCACAGATATGTTTGTGTGAATCGTCACCCACGCAAACACACTGTCAGTTCGTTATTCTGAAATATCACTGTAATTGTGTTTAAATTGTGTTTCCTCACTGTCGGACTCAACTAAACATCTTGTTTTCACATTGTTTCTGTACTGACTTGTCGGTCATCTGATTCCTGTCAGTTGTGGACATCAGATCGCAACCGATTTGTTTCTGAGTATTGTTCGAGCATCGTTGTTTCTCGTGACTTGTTGTGTTAACTGTAATTAAGTTTTCACTTAATAAATGTAACAAATGTTCCAAATGTACGTTGTACTTAATGTATTTAAGTTTATACGAAAATACGTACAACGATTTCTTGTATTTAAGATCTTGTTAATTTAAGTACTGTTTAAAATCGTATAAGTACACATAGTTACTGTAGAAAGTACACGTACCGTACGGACTTGCCGGACGTTCTGGTACTTGCTGTTACAGTCTCCCCTTGTTAAAGAAATTTCGTCCCGAAATTTAGGAGTTGTTATCGGGTACAGTGTCTTCTTCAAATAGTTGGGGATACTTTAACTTCATGTGATCTTCACGTTCCCAAGTAAACTCGGGTCCGCGTCTTGAATTCCAACGAACCTTTACAATGGGGATACGGCTTCGCCTCAGTTGTTTAACCTTGCGATCCATAATCTCTAAAGGTTCTTCGATGAAGTGCAACTGTTCATCAACTTGAATCTCTTCGAGTGGGATGACGAGTGATTCGTCAGCAAGGCATTTCTTTAAGTTTGAAACGTGAAACACGTCATGCACACCACTGAGTTCATCTGGTAAGCTCAATCTGTATGCCACAGGACCAATACGTTCGATGATCTCGAACGGTCCCACATATCGTGGTGTTAGTTTGCCTTTCTTAGCGAATCGAACTACACCTTTCCAAGGGGAAACCTTTAACATGACACGATCACCCACTTGGAATTCCAACGGCTTGCGCCGTTTATCAGCATAGCTCTTTTGTCTGCTTCGTGTTGCTTGTAGTCTCTGTTGTATCTGAGCTATCTTGTCTGTGGTTTCTTGGATAAGTTCTGGCCCAGTGATACGATTATCTCCTACTTCTGACCAACAGATCGGTGACCGACATTTTCGACCATAAAGAGCCTCGAATGGGGCACAACCGATGCTGCTGTGATAACTGTTGTTGTAGGAGAACTCAATTAGTGGCAAATGAGAATCCCAATTACCACCAAAATCTAGAACACAAGTTCTCAACATGTCCTCTAGAGTTTGAATTGTACGTTCGCTTTGACCGTCCGTTTGTGGATGGTAAGCTGTACTCAAATTCAACTGTGTCCCTAGAGATTTCTGCAGTGATTGCCAGAACCTTGAAGTAAATCTGCTGTCTCTATCAGAGATAATCGACAATGGCACACCATGGCGTACCACTATCTCATTTATGTATAATCTTGCCAGTTTATCCATCGTGAAAGTTTCACGCATCGGCAAGAAGTGAGCAGATTTTGTTAAACGATCGATGATCACCCAGATTGTGTCATGACCACTGGAAGTGCGGGGTAGCTTGGTAATGAAATCCATAGCTATTTGTTCCCACTTCCAGAGTGGAATTTCTGGTTGTTCCAATAAACCTGAGGGTTTCTGGTGTTCTGCCTTTACTTTAGCACACGTAAGGCATCGACCAACATACTCAGCTATGTCCTTCTTCATACCCAGCCACCAATAAAATGCACGCAAGTCTTGATACATTTTATCAGCACCAGGATGTACGGAGTACTTGGTCTTGTGTGCTTCGTCGAAAATAAGCTTTCTTAACTCATCTACTGCAGGAATCCAGATACGATCCTTGAAGTAAACAAGTCCATCAGGTTTTGTTTCCAAATGTTTCTCCGCACCGCAGTCAAGTTCCTTCTTCAAGTTTTCTTGTTCAATCACCTCCTGTTGTGCCTGCATGATCTTGTCGTGTAAGCTTGTCTGCACAGTCATTCCCATTGCTCTGACGCGCAATGGTTTGACCCGTTCCTTCCGGCTCAAGGCATCAGCAACAACGTTTGCCTTGCCCGGATGGTACTTGATCACACAATCGTAGTCATTCAGAAGTTCAACCCAACGGCGTTGTCGCATGTTGAGCTCCTTCTGATCAAAAATATGCTGCAGACTCTTGTGATCAGTAAATACGGTACACTTGGTGCCATATAAGTAATGTCTCCAAATCTTCAGTGCGAAGATTACGGCTCCCAGTTCAAGATCATGAGTAGTGTAATTCTTCTCATGAACTTTTAACTGTCTTGATGCATAAGCGATAACTTTGTCCCGTTGCATCAGTACACAACCAAGTCCCTGATGGGATGCATCACAATAAACGACAAAGTCATCACATCCTTCCGGGAGTGATAGAATTGGAGCATTACATAACTTTTGCTTCAATGTCTGAAAAGCATCTTCTTGTTTCTGTTCCCAGACAAACGGTTCACTCTTCTGAGTTAACTTAGTGAGAGGCAAGGCTATCTTAGAAAAGTTCGAAATGAACCTCCTATAATAACCTGCTAAACCCAGAAAAGACCGTATCTCCGTCGGTGTTTTCGGAGTGTCCCAGTTCTTTATTGCTTCAATCTTGGCAGGATCTACGTGTATTCCCTCACTGTTGACTACATGCCCCAGAAATTGTACTTCTCTTAGCCAAAATTCACACTTAGAGAACTTGGCATAGAGCTTCTGTTCTGTCAACAGTTCCAAGATCTTCCTGAGATGTTGCTCGTGTTCTGCTTTGCTCTTGGAATAAATCAGTATGTCATCGATGAAAACAATAACAAACTGATCTAAGTACGGCTTGCACACTTGGTTCATGAGATCCATGAAAACCGCTGGTGCGTTTGTTAATCCGAAAGGCATCACCATGAATTCGTAATGCCCGTATCTGGTTCGGAATGCCGTCTTCGGTATGTCTTCATCTTGAACTCTAAGCTGATGATAACCAGACCGCAAGTCAATCTTAGAGAAGTACTGAGCTCCTTGCAGTTGGTCAAACAAATCATCAATCCTCGGCAATGGATACCGATTCTTGATGGTTAGTTTGTTCAGCTCTCTGTAGTCTATGCACATTCTGAACGATCCGTCTTTCTTCTTCACGAACAAGACCGGAGCTCCCCAAGGCGAGTAACTCGGTCTAATGAATCCTTTGTCCAATAATTCCTGCAACTGGTTTGATAATTCCTGCATCTCTGAAGGTGCTAGCCGATAAGGAGACTTAGCAACAGGAGTTGCTCCAGGAACTAAGTCGATTCGAAACTCTACCGGTCGCACAGGAGGCAAACCTGGTAGGTCTTCAGGAAATACTTTTGGATATTCTCTTACTACCGGTACGTCTTGTATCTTCTTCTTGTCTTTCTCTTTTTCCACTACGTGAGCCAGGAAAGCTACACACTGCTTCTGTAAACACTTACGTGCCTTTATGCAAGAAATGATTTTGACACTTCGTTTTGCTTGATCCCCTCTGACTTCCAATACACGATCATCGGGCAATGGAATTCGAAGCAGCTTTTCAGAACAGACAACTTCCACTCGGTTAGAGGAAAGCCAGTCCATTCCAACAATGATGTCGAAACTACCCAACTCCATCGGTATCAAATCGATAGAAAATGTATGACTATCAAGTGTCAATGGGCAATTTCTGTGAACTGTACTAACTGTGATCTGTTTTCCGTTAGCTACTTCTATAATGTAAGGGGAATCTAACTGTTCTTCTATGGAATCTAATTGGCATGCAAAATCGGCAGAGATAAAACTCTGATCCGCACCAGTGTCAAATAGAACAGATGCATAAAAGTCATGTAAGAGAAACGTACCAGTGACCACATTTGGGTCCTGGCGGGCTGCTGGTGCTCCAATCGCAAAAGCTCTTCCACGAGGAGCTTGAACTGCCTGCTGAGCCTTCTTAGGGCAGTTCTTTGCAAAGTGGCCTTGTTCGCCACAGTTGAAGCATCCACCATTGTTCTGGTTAGCAGGTGGAGGGAGAGCCAAAGCAGCATTGTTGGCTGCTTGTTTTGGTGTCATCCGACAGGTTTGGACCCAATGGCCCTTTCTTCCACATCCCGTGCAGTGTTTGCAGGGAGTGTCGGCAGCATGGTGATACTGACATTTGGCACACAAAGGATATGCACCGTTGTAGGGTCTCTTGTTGGGGTTTGTTGGTGCAGCTGTTACTTGTTGAAGAGGGGTGGCCATCGTGTAGTTCTTGATGACCTTTTGTTTCTTCTTGGGTTGATGATGAGGTCTCTTTGATGACTCTTCCTTGTTCTTGCCAGCATCAGCCTCTTTCTTTAGCACTCCAGAGGCAACCATCAGATCAGTGAGTTTCCCAGACAGTCTCACTGCTGACTCGACAGTGGTAGGGTTGGCTGAAACAACCATACCTTGAATACAGGCGGGAAGTCCACCCACATACCTGTCGATCCTCTTTTCTAGAGTCGGTACCATGTCTGGCACCAAAGCAACCAACTCGTGATAACGAGTAGTGTACCCCATGTGATCAGCCCCTTTCATCACATGGTTGGATAACTCCATTTCCAACTTCTGCAGTTCATTCTTGGGGCAGAATTCTGTTCTCAGTAACGCCTTGAAGTCCTCCCATGGCATTGCCATAGCTTCTTCTCTACCTCTAGCGTTGATCTGACCATTCCACCAGGTTAGAGCCCGCTTGTTGAATGTTCCAGCAGAGTAGCGGACTTTATGATGCTCTGGACAGCTGCAGAGGTCCAGAGTAGCCTCAATCTTTTCAATCCATTGGATTAATCCAACGGCGCCTTCAGACCCACTAAAGCTGGGTGGTTTACATCCTACAAAAGACTTGTAGGAGTAATGAGATGAATCTCCAGTATTCCCACTGGCTTCTCCCGATGTGTTGCCAGTGTTAAGGATCTCATTACGAAGACGAAGGAACATCTCCGGTATGGCTTCTTTCATCTGGTTTGTCATCTGGCCACTCAGTAACGTCACCAAAGCGATGGTGGTAGGATCCAGTATGGGAGTCGTTCCTGAGCCTGATGCCTCTGTGATCAGTGGAGGAGGAGGTGGAGGCGGTGGAGGAGGTGGCGGTGGTGAATCTTCTGGTGATGGTGTCGAGGAATGTGGAGCCAAACCTAGAGGCGGCAACGAGGGAGTCTGTCTCCGCGGCGGCATTCTGATCATAACCAAAGTAATATTGGTTAGTGCAATGATCGAATGCAGAAGACATAATGCAATAAAGCCTTAAATCTTAAATTCTCTACATGCTGGGTCCCTAGGTTATAGTCTAGGTCAAACCGTTTATATAAATGACCTATATTTCTCTATAACCATGGCTCTGATACCAATCTGTCACACCCCGAGCCGGCGGGATAGGATCGGTTGTCCCGTCGGGCGGAAGGTTCCCGGGGCGCGATATCGTGAGTGATAATCGAAATGATCAGATTGTTATATTGCACATGATACATAAATGAGAAATGCTAAACATGATAGAATTTACAAAGTTAAATTACATCAGTATTGTTTATAATTTAACAATGTAAATCTACTATTAACATCATAAGTTTTCTATCTTGTATGTACACAAGATATACAAAATGGTATGTGTATGATGTCTTCAAAAAGTATGCAGGTCCAAAAATACTAAGTCTTCTAAATGAAGTCCTAGCCCAGAAGTAATGACTTCCTAATTGACCTGTTCGTCACCTGAGAAGTCATGCAAAAAGATCAAGTCAACACATGGTTGGTGAGTTCATATAGTTTTGTGAATTGTAAATGTTTTGAAAACCTCTTTTGGTAAAGACCCTAACCTCACTAACTCCACATGTAATATCCATATCGGTATGCTTATATATAGGGAATCCTGAAAGGGTCAAGCCCAGACGCTATCCCGCCACATACTAATACGCATATGCCACTGTTGTTAATGATAATTAAGCATTTTTACCCTTAACACCATTCCATAAGTTCTTCTGTTATTGTCCCTGTGTTACAATCAATTAAAATCTATGTTGATTTCACAAGTTCATCACACAAAATGATCAACCACAGTAATTGTATAAACAGTTGTAAATGTTTAAGTAATTAAATAAATAAACATTTAGTAAAATCTAAGTCCTAATGATTGGGGCCTATGGTCAACTCGAGTAGACTAGTCTGTCAATCCAGGTACTTAGTAGTGAAGGAGAGCTGTAAATCTCATCAAACATGTGACCTATAATCAATCAGTCTAGCTAGGACATCTCTTGATATATAGGCTTTCATAGTTCTTTAGACCGTCCATAGTTCTTTAGTTCTTTAGTTCTTTGGCACATGTTATCTTTGAGCATTTCCCAGATTTCCCCTTAAAATAGTTCTTTGTACTTAGTTCTTCCAAATAGACCGTTAGTTCTTTGACATCACACCCTTGAAATAGTTCTTTGAACATAGATCGTTAGTTCTTTGAGAATAGACCGTTAGTTCTTTGAAAATAGATCGTTAGTTCTTTGAAATAGACCTTTGAAAATAGTTCTTTGTTGAGATCCTTAGTTCTTTGAAAATAGTTCTTTGAAAATAGTTCTTTGATTTGAAACAGTTTACCTAAACAGGAGTCTAGGATAACAGTTATACAAGTACAACATGTAAAAGCATTCAAGTAAACAATTTACATAAAACAGTTTACGCATGCTTCTCAGCCCCGCGTTTTAAAACAAAATGTTAGAAAAGGGGCAATGAACTCACCTTGTAGCTGTTGACTTAGCTTAAACGAAAGACTGCACGCGCTCTGTGTTGTAATTTGGTTTGTTTTCACGTTCCTGTATTGATTTAACGTTGTTAAGACTCGTAAGTATAAGTTTGTAGGATTTCGTGCGTGTAGATATATGTGTTAGCCCTAAAGTTGGCTAACACGCGTAAGACTTGGTCATGATCCCTGTTCGGTCCCATATGTTTGATTCAAGTTAATGACCTTATAATTTATCATCTTGTCATTAGTTATATGCCATTTGCATTGATGAAAGACTTAGTGCTTAGTTTCCAACTCGTCTTTGTTGACTTTATACGTTTTGAACATTTATCGCATAATTATTGATTAATTAAGCAAACATTCTTTTGACATATATTATTTTGATCTTATGAAATGTAGTGAACTCATTTGGGCCTAATCATGGCATATGGACCGAACGTTGTGACCAAGTTACTTGTTGGGCCATGTGTGTAACAAGTTGGGCCTTGGGCCCAAATGCATGGGCCTTGGATTAGTTCTTAAACATTTGAGGATGGTAATGCTTATTTGAAAGTGTGGAATACTGATTTGGACTAATGGAATACAAAGGCCTTGCCAAAAGTTACAAGGACTAGAGTTCAAGTAGCCTTGTGGGCCTTGTTTTGGGCCTCTAAGAAATTTATCGGGCCCAAGGTGGGCCTTGGCAATATTTGTTGGGCCTAGTGTCATAGAAGACTGTAGGAATTGAGATTGGGCCAAGAACGGGCTGTTGGCCAAAGGATTAGCATGGTGGCCTCAAATTGAGGACATGGGCCTCAAAATAGGCCTTAAATTGGTTTTCTGTGGGCCTCGGGCTGATTTCGTTGGGCCCTTTGAGATTTGTCTCAGGCCTTCACTAATATAACTCATAAGCCAAGTTGGGCCTGGCTAAATGGGGCTGAAACAATGATGGGCCTAAAGATTGGACTGTTGGCCTCAAATGGTGGCCTTGGGCCAAAATCTGTGGGCCAAAGGATGATTTTACTGGGCCCCTTGAATCCCATCAAGGCCTGCAGTAAAATAGAGTATGGGCCAACCTGGGCCTGGTTCATTTGGGCTGAAATCGGTCGTGGCCCTATTTTGTCCAATAAACTTGGGCCGAACAAGGTTTTTGAGGTTATTTACTAGGCCTACTATAGGTTCTGGGCTGGAACAGTAAAGTTGGGCCAAGATATCATTGGGCCTAGGTAGTATGAGGCTGGGCCCATCCTGGGCCAACCAGAACACCTTTGGGCCTGATATTGGGCTTGATGGAAACCACTTGGGCCCCTTAGAGTTTGTGGTTTAGTCCTTTGAGCCTAGATGGCTATATCACTGACTTTGGGTCTTTCTAATGATTGTTGGGCTAAGAAATCACAATGGAACAAGTATGGGCCAAACGAAACTGAACTGGGCCTAGACAACTTCTAGTGGGCCTGTTGTAAACGGCTTGGGCCCATTAGGGTTTATGTTTGATGCTTCTTGGCCGTTTATGCTTTCCCCCCCTTGTTCATCCTTAACCAACTGAATATGCTTGGACATGGCCTTCATGGTTGAGTAGGGTTTGTCACTGTCGAATGAGCTGCCTTATTCGGCTAAGGCTAGGCCGAATGAAGTGAAGTGGCTAATGTGGTGATGGCTCCGAATGAGGACACTGGCGAATGGCTAAGGCTCGAATGGACTGAGGGTCGAATGAGGCTGCTGGGCGAAGGAGGCTGGCGAATGAGGTGAGGCTCGAATGAAAACCCTACTGGTCGAATGAAGCCTCTTTCGGCTGTAGCCATTCGCGGCCCTGGGCCACCCATTCGGCCGGGGTTTGCTCAGCCACCCATCGACTTCATTTCAATGTTTCAACGGTGGTGGTGGTTAAGGGCTGTGCTCGTGGTCCTATGGTTCGAAAATGAGGGGTTTAGAACTGGTTTTTAAGAAAGGGTCGACTAAAGGGGTGAAAACCCTAGTTTTCGAGATTTTCTCATGCTAGTACCTCGAATTCTAGTGAGTAACAGCTCCGATCTGTTGTACTTTCTTATAGAGCTCGTCGAGGGCTTCGCGTGGGCGCAAGAATCACCAAATTTCGTTAAGAAATGAGAGAGATATGATGAGGAGAAGTTTGGTGGTGGCTAGGGTTTCAAAACCGGGATTTTTGGTTTGGAGAGAGGTTGAAGATGATAGAAATGAGGGAAAACTCTCATTTAAGGGTATTTATACCCCGAGGGTGTTCGGGTTCATTTTCGTTGCTCGGTTCGCGTTTTCGTTACGTTTCCGAAAAATTACGCGTAATTTAAATGGTTTTAAATAAAAAGAGTTTAAATTAATTATTTTGATGAGTTTCAAAATTGTAAAATGTTATTTATTTTATTTTATTAAATTACTTTCGTTCGTGTCGTGTTTTCGTTTTCGTTTCGTCAGATCGCGTCACCTTCGCGCGTAATTCGTTCGAATCGTCACCCGAACGAACACGACGATGGTTTTGCTTTCTGACTTTTGTTTTCTACTTTTCAGTCATTATTTCAGAACTTTAAACTCACAGATATGTTTGTGTGAATCGTCACCCACGCAAACACACTATCAGTTCGTTATTCTGAAATATCACTGTAATTGTGTTTAAATTGTGTTTCCTCACTGTCGGACTCAACTAAACATCCTGTTTTCACATTGTTTCTGTACTGACTTGTCGGTCATCTGATTCCTGTCAGTTGTGGACATCAGATCGCAACCGATTTGTTTCTGAGTATTGTTCGAGCATCGTTGTTTCTCGTGACTTGTTGTGTTAACTGTAATTAAGTTTTCACTTAATAAATGTAACAAATGTTCCAAATGTACGTTGTACTTAATGTATTTAAGTTTATACGAAAATACGTACAACGATTTCTTGTATTTAAGATCTTGTTAATTTAAGTACTGTTTAAAATCGTATAAGTACACATAGTTACTGTAGAAAGTACACGTACCGTACGGACTTGCCGGACGTTCTGGTACTTGCTGTTACAATACAACTTTCCTTCTATTCTTAGGACTTCTCTAAGGTGATGCATCCAAGTAGAAAAATTACTCCCATTGAACTGATTTCGAAAAAGGCTTATCCTATGAGGTTTAGTTGCATCAATGAAAGACATCTATAACATTCAAAAGAAAAGTTTTAGTATTTCATGCTTTATATAATTCCAAATTAATTATGGCTCATTAACAAAATCAATTTAGAATTGTGAGATCCTGTTTATTTAATGAACAGTGAATTGGTTAAGCTCTCTATTTACTGTTCATAATAATACAGGAGGGTTACGATAACCAACTATGACGATCATAATCCTCAAGTTTTGGGGTTTGTTAGAACACTAATTTCTAACTTTGTACATTTACCCCAACTATGCCAACTTGACTCTTCAAGTATACACCTTACGATTTTTGACTGAATGACCGGCCTAAGTGTATTAGGAATCACGATCATTCCTTTTTCAATAAAACCATAGACCTAGTGCAGGGTAAAGCACAAACACTAGATGTTAGGTCAAATTGATAAAGTGTCTCAAATCTAAGGTGACATTTAAATCAAAATGTTTATCCTTTTCTACCATATATAAACCTATAGCAGGGTAAGCACTAACTCTAGGTTTACATATTTAGAAAATAAACATCTTGACCAATGAGTCATTTAATTACTTTAATTAATTGCTTTTGTGTTTCAAAAACATTATGGACAACTAAATTTAAATGAGGATAGTTGTGCATTTTATAAAATCTCTATTTTATTTATTTGCTATCTAATTGAAATCCTATTTCAATTTTGACCTAATTTGTTTTAATACCTTATTAAAAACCAAATTGATCATAATCGCGAATTTGTTAGTCTAATCAATCGTATTGATTTTATTGTTTTAGTTTAAAACTATTGAACTATTTGAAGCATGACACAAATCGTACAATTTCATAGTAACAAAATCATATTTGTTCTTGATTTGCGATAGTTTGAAACTCCTTTCAACTCTCAACTCGATTAGTTTTAAATACCTCATTTAAACTAAGTCTGTAATTATCGCGAATCATTTTAAACTAACAAGTTCTAATTTTATAAAATAAACCTTTTATTTTATAAACTGATTTATTAAAATAAAACACTTATATTTTAAAACCCTTTTAAAGTAACTACAAAACTCCTTTTGTATTACTTATTGTTTTGCAATGATTGTGAAAAATTTGTTTTTACTAGTTTTATATTTCCCAAATATTAAACATCCACAAACAAAAAAATGTGATTATGAAACGAGCCAAAGTCTCATTTGTTCGGTTTAGTTCGAGTCATCAAACACCAACTGAACAATTCTAGGGTTTACTATTCAACGCCTTGAATCTTGTCTCCCACTTGATCCAAGATCACCATCTACGATCTCCCTGATTGTCTCTATCTTCTGTCTTGTATCCATTGCTTGATTACATTTGTAAAATACAAATTACATTACAAAATTGAAACCTATTCTATTACATCGGGTCCAAATACCCGTAGAAATACAAGATTTCAAATAAAACAACCAATCAAACAAAACAAAAGATACAATCACATGGGTCGGATCCTAGGGCTCGATTCATAATCACAATCACAATCACAATCACAATCATCACATTCACAGTTTCGATCTTTTTGTCAAACAAAAGTTTTGACAAAACAAAAACAAACAAAGATCGATTATTAATTGCATTTACACGTTTGTAAAACCGCTCTGATACCACTGTTGGAAATTCTAGGTTACTTTTTATTTAATCAATTTCAATTAATCGCATTAATTGAAAAAATCAGTTTTCATAAACCGGATTAAACTATCAGATCAAATCTGACACAGTGGAAGCATTTAAATTTTATAACCTTTTGATTCGTAATTGAACCAATTCCCAAATCAGGATCCAGTTACAAATCATTTAAACAACAATTAAATTAAATAAAACAACCATAGGGGGTTTTAGAAATCGACCTTTACGAAGCGGCTCCAAATCCACACGATGGATCGGCAACGGTCTCGCTAGTTGACTCACTACGATCACCCGAGTCCGGATCTCGTCCTACGAATCACCGGATTGGACCAAAATAGATTTTGTCTCGGCTCGGCTCGTGGCTCGACACACTGTTCGGCTCGTGGCTTGACACACGGTTCGGCTAGGTGACCTTGGCTCGGCCTGGCTCGAGCAAGGCAGCCCTCCTATGGATACTCTTGGCCCCTCGACTTGGCTCGATGTCAGACCGTCGCTGCCCCTTGGTGCGGCCTGCTTGCAGCCCGGTCTCGACTCGATGGTGATGGTTTGTGGCAGCCCAAAAACCACACAAAATGGTGGTGGTAGGCGACGGCCACTAGGGTTTTTGGAGAAGGAGAGTGAGTGAAAGAGTGGTTGTCAAATGTGGTGATTTGATCTAGATTTAATAGCCAAATTAGACCCACATTTTTAGGATCTAGGAATCACCAATTCAAAATTGGAATTCCCACCACTTATTTCAAATTTAATTCAAATTAAACTTTTTTAATTTGATTAAACTCTTTTAGTAGTTAAACTATTTAATTACTACTTTCCAATATTACTAACTAACAATTAGTTAGTATCATTTAATTAAATGTTTAAAGTTTAACTAAATGTCAATTTGTCAATTAACATTTAACTAACAATCCCTTATAATAAAGTTCAAAACTTTATTTGTTTAATGAATTAATTATCTATATAACTAATTCCCACCGATTATTATTTGATAAATAATAAAAGCCAATTCGATAAAACCGACAATTCGTGATCGTATATTATGTTTAACAATTAAACATAAAGTCGTTGCCTTCCAAAGTGTAACTCTTTGGATAAACGTTAAATTTATCGTTAATCGGACATCCAATATCCAACATTTCATAGGTTTGAACACTCACACCAAAATGTTTATAAAAATGATATAAATAATGTCTTATGTGAACTCAAAGTTCAATGAACATAGTCAAAATGAACTAGCAAGTAAAGCAGATCAACTAATGTTAACAAATGATGTTCTGACCATGTTCTAGCATTACTAACAATACTGAAATAGAAAACTATCACCTAGGACCTTCCCCGTAGGGTCGATCAAACATCGGTGCAATGGTCGGTCCAATAGATCTATCTTAGTCACTAAGGGTGATCAATGCATGTTCTCAGCTAAATTTCACTAACTATAAGGTCATTAAACTAAGTTCACAAAAAAATGATAATAAATAAGTTTCATGTTTCACCCCAAAAGTAAAATAGTAAAAAAGGGGCTATGAAGACTTACCTCGACGTGTGAGATAGCCTTTGTAATGTATATCAAGTTATAGTTCACAAGTATGTCCAACAAGTTCAAAGTTCACCTAAATGTTTCATTTGGCATAATGTTATACAACTATGGTTTCTATGGATTCTCTAAAAGTTTAAATAGATCAATGGGTTTGATTTGTTTTGAATTGTTAAAACTCTAAATACATTATGGTTTATTTGTTAAACAAAAAATAGTGACGATGTTTGTAAGTCTTAATTACTCATGTTAACATAAAATATTAATTAAAATGTTGAGGTTAAATTAATTAATGTTTAACAAAAAAAGTTAATAACCATTTGAAATAATTCATTAATTTAACATGCCAAATATTAAATTAAAAAAAACTTTATATAAAGTTATTTGAACATATTAAATACCAAATAGATTTTATAAGATGTGTAAGAATGTTTTTATAAAATCTACATTCTAGTTTATCAATATTTCAAGAAATATATATATATATATATATATATATATATATATATATATATATATATATATATATTTATATGCCAATGTTCTTTAAATTAAAAGAAAATGAGGTTATAGTTTATAAAACTTTAAATAAAGTGTTTTAAAGATTTACTTGGACGTTATGAAAAATGAACATATAGATTTTTAAAAAATGTACAAGAATATATATATATATATATATATATATATATATTTATTTATTATTTTTTTATGAACTCTAAAATCTATATATGTTATATATGTTATTAATTATTTTATTAAATTGATAGAAAATTATAAAATAAATTTTATGTATTTAATCTACTTAAATATAATTATTAACCAATAATCTATATATGTTATATATATTATTAATTATTTTATTAAATTGATATTTATATTTTTTTTATTAAAAATGGTAGTATTTTAATAAAAATAATTTTCTATAAAAACAAAATTTAAAAATAGGTTTTAAATAAAAAGATATAAAAAATTTGGCCCAAACCGGTTTTAACCAGCTGGGCGGAGAATCGAACTTGCGACCTATTGATGGGAATCACAAGCTTCTACCACCTGAACCAAGGGCCTAAGCAGCGAGAGACAACCGGATTAATTTAATTTAATCACTCTTGCCCTCCCTTCCCCAACTCTGTTCATAGAACCCGAAAACCCTAACCCATTTCTCAATTCAAATTCGATCGTTTCCGCTGTGTTCCCGAGTTTATTAAACGAGGGAAAAGAAAGGAAAAGAAATGAGATGAAAGAAATGGAAAAGAATGGCTTTCTTTCCTTCCATTTCCTTCCAAATCGGAAGGAAAGAAAAGCAAGGAAATTTAGCCTAGGTTTCCTTCCACTTCCCTTTCTTTCTCTTCTTAAATGAAACTCGGGAACACAAAATGTGTTATTTTCTTTTCTCTTCATTCGTTAAATGAAACTCAGGAACATAAAAATGTTTCCCCTTTCCTTCCATTTCCTTTCTTTTCTCTCGTTAAATGAACTCGGGAACACAACGTTCAAGTTCAGATTGTGATTAGAATCATGGGGTTATTGTTCAGGGTTGAAAAAAGATTACAACGGTATAAGAAACACCAACCTTTGGTTGCTAATTCGTGGTGTTTGAGTTAAGAACTAGAGACGACGAATTGAGAGCTTCACGACTCAAATTCACGGTTGTTTGAAGTTTTTGAGAGCTTTTAAATCACCCAGACAACATCGAAATGATTTTAGGGAGTGTTCTAGTCTAGTTAATTCTGTTTTTATACAAGTTTTGGTTAGGTTGAATTCGTGCATTTTAGGTTCATTTTAGGTAATGGTTTGTGATTGATTCTATATTAACTCGTTTAAGTGCCGATTGAGAATGATTACCGCTATCATAAGCTTTCCAAATATAGACTTGATTGACTTGGGAACAACTGTAACTATGTAGTGGTGAAGCCGGGTCAAGAACGGGTTGAAATGGAGCCATGGTTATTGGTTGGGGTGGTAACCGGGTAGAGAAGGAAAATTGAGAATGGATATTGGCAGCTTGGGTCCCTCCTTTCTTTCATTTGTAATTTATGTTTCAGATTTGGCATCTTTAGTCCTTCAAGTTTTTATTAACCATTATAAATTTGTATAGTTTACTTAAAGTTTATAAAATTTAATATAATTAATGATTTTATAATTTCTAATTGTTTTATTTACTATTACATAATCAAAATTGAATTATTTTGTTTATTTTTATTTATTTACCAATAATTTCTAAATTTTATAAAACTTTATTATAAAAGTATATCTAATGTTAAAAAAATGTGTCTTTGATTTTATTTTATTAACTTATAGAATTTTAAATAATTATCCATACAAATTACACACACACACACACACACATATATATAGGGGATGGTTCCATTGTTAACCCTCTCTTATATCGTTAACCTGTGTTAACCCGACATTTTTTGCCCGAATCTTTGTTTTTTTTCATAGTTTTTGTTATACATAAATAGGGGGTTTCTTTTTTGTGTAACTTACACTTACTTACACTTGTAAATAATTTTTAAACGGTGATGAATTAGCAAAAACACAAAAAAGAAACCCCCTATTTATGTATAACAAAAACCATGAAAAAAACAAAGATTCGGGCAAAAAATGCCGAGTTAACACGGGTTAACGATATAAGGAAGGGTTAACATTTGAACCTCTCCCAATATATATATATATACACATATATATATTAAAGTATGTTTTAATTATTTATCATACACACAGACTTATATATTTTAGTTATATATATATACATGTATATATATGTATGTATGTATGTATGTATGTATGTATGTATGTATGTATGTATGTATGTATGTATGTATGTATGTATGTATGTATGTATGTATGTATGTATGTAGGATTTGAGCTCAAATAAGAACCTATCTTAATTGAGATAACCGGTTAAGCTAAGCAAAATTCGCACAAATATTTGAAATTTTTTTCATGGCCTTTATTATATATAAATAGGGTTTTTTTTTGTGATTTTTGCTAAATCATCACCGTTTATGATTTTACATTAGTATAATTGGAGAAAAAATAAATATAACTTGTAGTGTAACACAAACTTACACTTGATTTAATTTCTAAACGCTTGTGAATTAGAAAAAACACAAAAAAAGGAGCCCCATATTTATGTATAAAAAAGTCCATGAAATTTTTTTTTCAAAGATTTGAGCGAATTTTGTTTAATGGGTTATCATCGATGTGTCGTAGGTCAATCAAAAAAAAATTATAATTAAGAACTTAGCTACCTTTGACTATAGCAAGGGCAAGTAAGGTCGTCTCTGTGACAATCCGGTATTTTCGAATTAATCTCGTTAACTGAAAATAACGAAATCACAAATATGAGGCCCAAGGTAGGCCCAATTGTAAATATGAGGCCCAAGGTAGGCCCAATTGTATTTATGAGGCCCAAATGGATAGAAGGTAGGCCCAATTATATCTAGGAGGCCCAAAAGGATTAATCTAGCCCAATAATGTTCCAATTGACCAATTAGTGACAATTCGGCAATTCGGATTAACTCCGTTAACTCTAGAATAAACCGAAATGGTATGTAATCGAACAAAATCAAACCTGAGGGTTAGAATTAAGCAAGATCAGTCTTAATAGGATTAAATTGCAAGGATTAAACTTGTAAAATCATGAAATAAACAATTTTGACTTTTTGCAAAAAAATTCGAATTTCATGATTATTTCAAGTAAAAATTAGAATTGATTGCTCTTAATCATCCTATTGATGATTACTAATGAGTAGAAACCGTTATTAGTCCGTTAATTCGTCGAATTAAACTCAAATGTTAATGAAAAGTTGTAACCGTTTCAAAGTGGCATCAAATTCGCATCATTGGATCAAAATCCACGAAATCGAAAACACAGAGACACTAGTCGGCCTAATTAGAAGCTATTCCATATTACAATTCGAAGCAACAAGTTCGGGATTGAAGAACACAATCGAGACTTGGCCGAAACTCCACCCACAAGTCGAATCACTTCAATTCGAGAACAAATCAGGTAAGAAATCACCCCTACACACTCTAAAAGTGCCGACTAAGCATACCCCTATGTTTAATTCGTGTATAAACATCAATGTTTATGAATCCTAAGTCTAGGGTTCATCATCATGAACGAATTGGGGATTTCGTTACAATCAAAATTAAAAATCAAATTAAATTATGCCACAAGTTTCATAATATACCGATTAACGAAATACATATATCAATTTTATGAAACAATAACTAACTCTATGATTTCAAGTATTAGGGTTCTTGATAAAATACGTTTTGGGGGTTTTCATGAAAAGGAGTCTTAGAATCAAATTAAACGGTTCCTTAATTTTCATAAGGTTCCGACTAAGGTGAAAGTTGTATTAGTTTTATATAAAAACATCGAATTTCTCGAGATTGGGTTTAGGGTTCTTGAGTTAAAACCGCTTTGGGGATTTCTATGCAAATGTTTATAGAAACTAAATTAACCTTTACAGATAGTTTCGAAAATACCTACTAAATGAAAACCCCATGATTTCGGGGACTCACATTAGCAAATTGAACGACTTTGAGTTGGAGTTTAAGAACTTGAGTTCGAAACTGTTAATGTTCAATTAATCTGGCTATAGTGGCTTATTTTTCGAATTAAAACCACCAACAGAGTTGTTTGTATCCATGGGACAAAAGCCCCATGGTTAGGGGATCAATGGGATTCGAATTGGAGCCAATTGGATGTTAATTAATTCGGTTAGTGAAACAAAGGGGGAATCAAGCTAGTTGTTCTTAAAACCAATTGATTCGGAAGCTGTTAACAAATGTTGAAGCAGTGGAGTTGGTAAGGGGCGTGTGCTACAAGGTAGAGGTCGCGGGTTCGAATCCGGCCTCTACTGGTTTTTGAGTTTTAAAGATCAGTTTGATTTTTGGGCCATAACTTCTTCGTTCTAACTCCGATTCGATCCGTTCAAGTTGCGTTGGAACCGTAACGAAATCCCGGACCAAATAAGATAATAAAATTCACATTTTAGATCGAAAACGTAATCGCGTATAATTACGTTTATTTAAATAAAATCATATATGGTTTTATTTAAACGATTTCAAAGGCACGCGTACATACGTATGCCTATTCCTAACACTCTAACATACGTGTGTTAACACGTATGTGATTTCAAGCACAAAACGACATCCCTAATAACAATAAGTTATTGTTTAAACACAGATTCTTCGTAGAGGATCTTTTACGCGAGTTCACGTGTGTTTTATCATTCTTCAACAATCAAAGGTGCGTACACGGCCCCTTTCTTATTTTTAACTGTTTTGGGGGAGAAAACATGTGCAACAAACACTTTTAGATACATATCACTTGCATGAGTTAGCTGTTTACATTATGTGACAACATAGCATTTACAAGTCCTTACACTTCGAACCGTTTAGTTTGCCGTAGCGCAAAGCGTGGTAGTTGGAAATAGATCTATTAGGTTTGACAAACCTCACTTGGTAGATGGGATCTACGCAAGTGTTTGACTGACCAAACACACATTACTATTGTTTGTGCTAGACAATAGTGGCAAGGCAAAACATGCGATAGCATGCACTAGTCAGCTTCGGTGTCGACCACTTATGTAAATAGTATAAATGACTAGCTATCATGACTATGCATGTGTGATTATGTTATCTGCAAACTTTATATTCAAACTGTGGTTTCAACATTTGCGAATGCTTAAACCTGTGTAATGCACCAACCTTTGTGTTGACTTGATTTACATGTTTTCTCAGGACGCTAAGGTGCACAAGAAAGCAGGCATGGACTAGGAGATTGAGTCGCATGCATGTCTTTACATTATAGTTATTTGGATTTGAACATTTGAAAACTTTGCATTGTAATTTACATTTTACAATTGTTATTGTTTTAAAACGCTTCCGCAAACTTTGAAAGCTTTGATGTTACAGTTTTAGACCAAAGTATGTTTTGAAATTCATATAGAGGTCTTCGTTATGTCTAATGATCTGAGATCCTGGTTTGTCACGTTCCCAAACGGTATGATTCCGTTAGTTGAAAATTGGGGGTGTGACAGATTGGTATCAGAGACATTGGTTATAGCGAACTAGGTTTGCATCTGTAGACTTAGACTATAACTGTTAGACATTAGACACGCATGCTTACACGTATCACTTAGAAATTACATATGGCATTATGTAACAGACTTGCTTACACATTCCATGGCACTGCACTTACATATGGTATTATGTAACAGGCATGGCATCTTCATCATCAGCACCATATATATACATTGATGATTCGGAGGATGAGGAGCCGGTGGTTCCAGCACCACCATCATCACCAGCACCACCTATCCCATCTCCTCCACCATCTGAGAGAGATGACTCAGATCCGGAGGAGGATCCGGATGAGGACCCGGAGGAGGATCCAGATGAGGACCCGGATGAGGATCCGGAGGAGGAGCCAGTTGAGGGTACTCAGGAGATTCCTGCTGAGGGACCTTCTACTCATCCACAACCTGCATTAGATGTTCCTGAGCCTAAGAGGCAACAGACTGATTCTGAGGAGATCGCCAAACTACGTGAGGACTTGTACTGGGCAAATGATAGGATTGAGTACAATGTTCGAGAACTCTGGGATGCTAACGAAAGACAAGATAACCTTGCTCACCTGGTTAATGAGATGCGAGATGAGATCATCCATTTGACTGATCGTCTTCAAGCTTCTGAGGACCGAGCTGAGATTCTGGAAGGCAGACTTGAAGCCTTGGAAGACTTGGTGGTCTCGGAAAATGAAGAAGAGGATGAAGAGGATGAAGAGGAGGAAGGGGAGGAACCAGCACCAGCTGTTGATTCTGATCCTGAATCCACTATTGAGGATGATTGATTTTCTCTATTTTGTTTAAACTTATTAGGGGCAGGTTGTGTCCCTACATTAGAAGTTTGAAAACTTATGTTTGATTTTGAAAGTATTGTATTCAAATCAGATTATTATCTATTGAAAGCTATTATTTACTGACAACAGTTGTGTTGATTTCTACAATTACATGGTTGTTGTTTGTTGTATTGTTTACACATGTCACATTGGACTTTGATAACACTTTAATGCTTCTTTTAACTAGGAAGATAATGGCTGGAGAGAACGTACAAATGACAGTTGCTGAGCTCAATGAGCTGATCAATAACAGGGTCGCGGAGGCAATCGCGAACTACGTTCAGACACACACTACAGGGCCACAGGGTCCAGCAGGGGGAGTGGTGAATCCACCGGTGTGCACGTTCAAGATGTTCTTGGACTGTAAACCACATAACTTCAAAGGATCGGAGGGGGCCATTGGACTCCTTTGATGGATTGAGAAGGCTGAATCAGTGTTTGAAATGTGCAACTGCCCTGAGGAGAATAAGGTAAAGTATGCCACTGGAACGTTGGAGGGTCCAGCATTGACTTGGTGGAACTCGAATGTCCAGACTTTGGGATTGGGTGAGGCTAATGCCTTGAATTGGAATGGTTTCAATACTTTATTGCAGGAAGAGTACTGCCCTCGCAGTGAGATGCAGAAACTGGAGGAGGAGTATTGGCATCTTAAGATGGAGGGGTCAAACATTGAGGAATACACGACCCGGTCACATGAACTGGCCAGACTTCTACCTCACATGGCTACTCCAGCCAGTAAGTGGATAGAGAGGTACATCGGGGGATTGGTGCCTCAGATCCAGGGTTTGGTTACTTCTGCAAATCCCACAACAATTCAACAAGCTGTTCGACTGGCGCACCAATTGACTGACCAGGCAGTGTTACAGGGAACTCTGCCTAAACGAACATCAGCTACTAAGGTGGGAGACCACAAAAGGAAATGGGAAGGTAACAACTCCAAGAGTTACAACCAACAGTCGTTTCAGCAGAATCGAAGGCAGGATTCAAACAAGTCTTACCACAATTCGAATAGTGGTCAACTGTCATCATCGTCAGGGGGTTATATTGGTAAACATCCAAAGTGCAACAGGTGTGGATTTCATCATGCGGGAAATCAGTGTGATAAAGTTAAGTGTCAACGGTGTGGTAAAGTTGGACATGCAGCTAAGGATTGCCGTGGAGAGCTGCAAAACAATTCCAACAATCAGAATAACAACCAGAACAACGCACAGAAGGGTTGTTTTGAATGCGGTAAGATGGGGCACTTTAAAAAGGATTGCCCACAACTCAAGAAAGGCGGGGATAACAATGCCAATGGCAACGGCAACGGCAACGGTAACGACAATGGCACCAATAACAACAACAACAACAATGGTGCTAGGAGCAGGGCGTTTGTGATTGGAGGACGTCAAGCACGGGAGGATCCCAACATTGTTACGGGTACGTTCCTCTTAAATAATCACTATGCCTCTATGTTATTTGACACTGGTGCTGATCGGAGTTTTGTATCTAGTTCACTTGCTAAGTTGCTAAATGTTAGTCCCACTGCCTTAGATAGTCCATACACTATAGAATTAGCTGATGGCAAGTTAATTGTAGTGGAACATATTCTTAAGGGATGTATCCTTGATTTGATGGGTCAAACATTAGAAATTGATCTTATGCCTATTGCTTTAGGTAGTTTTGATGTAGTCATTGGAATGGACTGGTTATCCAAACACCAGGCTGAAATAGTATGCCATGAAAAGATCGTTCGTATACCTCTTCCGTAGGGAGAGACATTGTATGTACAAGGTGAGAAGAGCAGTACGCCACTGCGTCTCATATCTTGTATGAAAGCACATAAATGTCGGCGTAAAGGTCATACGGCAGTTATAACACTGATAACTAAAGAGCCGGTAGCTGAGAAGAAGATTGAAGACATTCCAGTAGTTTGTAAATTTCCGGAAGTATTTCCAGAAGACTTACCGGGATTACCGCCTATCAGACAGGTGGAATTCCGAATCGACCTTACACCAGATGCAGCACCGATAGCTAGGGCACCTTATCGACTTGCACCATCAGAGATGCAAGAGTTATCTTCACAACTGCAAGAGTTGTTGGATAAGGGTTTTATACGACCTAGTTTTTCGCCGTGGGGAGCTCCAGTCTTATTTGTCAAGAAAAAGGACGGGACTTTCCGTATGTGTATCGATTACCGGGAACTTAACAAAGTTACCATCAAAAACCGGTATCCGTTACCCATAATTGACAGTCTGTTCGATCAGTTGCAAGGTTCGAGTTATTACTCGAAGATCGATCTCAGATCGGGTTATCATCAACTAAGAGTTCAAGAAGAAGATATTTCGAAGACAGCATTCAGGACGCGCTATGGCCATTATGAGTTCTTGGTCATGCCATTTGGGTTGACAAACGCTCTAGCTGTATTCATGGATCTCATGAATCGTGTTTGTAAACCTTACCTTGATAAGTTTGTCATTGTTTCATTGATGACATTCTCATCTATTCTCAGACTGAGGAGGAACACGCTGAACATCTTCGATTGTTGTTGGAGTTACTGAAACAGGAACAATTGTACACTAAGTTCTCGAAATGTGATTTCTGGATGCGAGAAGTACAAGTTTTGGGTCATATAGTCAATGAAAAGGGCATTCACGTTGATCCAGCAAAGATTGAAGCAATTAAGAATTGGGAAGCACCAAAGACTCCTACCGAGGTACGACAATTCCTTGGTTTGGCGGGTTATTACCGACGATTCATTGAGGGTTTCTCAAAGATCGCTCAACCACTTACAGCTCTTACGCACAAGGGAACAAAGTATAACTGGACGGATAAACAGGAAGCTGCATTTCAGTTATTGAAACAGAAACTCTGCAGTGCACCGATTCTGTCCTTACCGGAAGGGACGGAAGACTTTGTGGTGTATTGTGATGCATCTGCACAGGGTTTGGGATGTGTGTTGATGCAACGTGATAAAGTAATTGCTTATGCTTCAAGGCAATTACGACCACACGAAAAGAATTACACTACTCATGACTTGGAGTTAGGAGCAGTGGTTTTTGCTTTGAAGATCTGGAGGCATTATCTATATGGAACCAAGTGTACCATCTACACTGATCATAAGAGTTTGCAACATATCTTTGATCAGAAGGAGTTGAATATGAGACAACGACGATGGGTTGAGTTGTTGAACGACTACGAATGTGCGATTAAGTATCACCCGGGAAAAGCTAATGTAGTAGTTGACGCTTTAAGCAGAAAAGACACATCCACAAGACGGGTTCGCGCACTTATGATGACGATACATACTGACTTACCTGACAAGGTACGCAGTGCTCAGCTTGAGGCCTTGAAAAAGGAAAACTTGGTACAGGAATCCTTATGAGGAATGGAGGAACAATTGGATGTTAAACCTGATGGGATTCATTATTTCATCAATCGACTGTGGATACCTTTGTATGGAGGTCTAAGGGAACTCATGATGGATGAAGCACACAAATCTAGATATTCAATCCATCCAGGATCAGACAAGATGTAACATGACTTGAAGGCACTGTATTGGTGGCCTCACATGAAAGCTGACATTGCTAGATACGTTAGCAAGTGTTTGACTTGTTCGAAAGTCAAAGTGGAATATCAGAAACCATCTGGTTTGCTGCAACAACCAGAAATACCCATGTGGAAATGGGAACAGATCTCGATGGATTTCATTACTAAGTTACCCCGTACACCGAGTGGTTGTGATACGATATGGGTAATTGTCGATCGATTAACGAAATCTGCACATTTCTTAGCAATAAAGGAAACAGACAAGATGGAGAAATTGACTCGTATTTACATCAAGGAAGTGGTAGCACGGCATGGCGTGCCAATCTCTATTATATCGGATCGGGATGCCCGATTTACTTCCAACTTTTGGAACTCACTCCATAAGTCATTGGGAACTCGTTTGGATATGAGTACCGCCTATCATCCACAGACCGACGGTCAGAGTGAACGTACGATTCAAACACTCGAGGATATGTTACGGGCTTGCGTAATTGACTTTGGTGATAGCTGGGAAAACCACCTACCGTTAGTGGAATTCTCTTACAACAATAGTTATCATACAAGTATTCAGGCAGCACCGTTTGAAGCTTTGTATGGTCGTAAATGTCGTTCACCAGTTTGCTGGGCTGAAATTGGTGACAGTCAGATTACAGGTCCTGAACTAGTACACGAAACGACGGAGAAGATTGTACAAATCCGGAACCGTATGGCAGCGGCCCGGGATCGACAGAAGAGTTATGATGACAAACGTCGTAAGCCGTTGGAATTTCAAGTAGGAGACCGAGTTCTTCTAAAGGTATCACCTTGGAAAGGTGTGATACGATTTGGCAAGCGCGGGAAGCTTAGTCCATGGTACGTAGGGCCTTTTGAGATCCTGAAAAGGGTTGGTCCGGTTGCGTATCAACTCAAATTACCGGATGAACTCAGTGGAGTTCATGATGTCTTTCACGTATCGAATTTAAAGAAATGTCTTTCTGATGAGACATTGATTGTACCATTGGAAGAAATACAAGTAGATGAACAGTTACGATTCATTGAAGAACCAGCTGAAATCATGGACCGAGAGGTCAAACAACTTAAACAAAGTAAGATTCCGATAATCAAAGTCCGGTGGAATTCAAGACGTGGTCCTGAATTCACATGGGAACGGGAAGACCAAATAATGAAGAAGTATCCTCATCCGTTCAAAACAACAAATACAAACACTGAGAGCGCACGTTAAATTTCGGGACGAAATTTCCTTCAACAAGGGGATGACGTGATGCTTCACACATCAACACTGCAAATTTCAAACTGTAAGCACAAACACTTTATTCAATTGGTTTTATTACAAACATTTGTGCTACATTACATTTTATACATTTTATGTGCTACATTTCATATGTTACATGTTATGATAGTACATGCATGATTAGTTACACACATTTTGCTATGTGCGGGGTTGCATAGTACAAACAGTTACAGACACTCACTATGTGTGAGGTTACACAGCACAGTATGATCAAACACAAACAATCACAGTTAGGTGAACTAACTAGTGTACACGCAAACAGTCACATTGAACGATCACACTTAGTTGTGATGTTGCAAGCATTAGATTTTGTGTGTGAGTACACAAAAGCACACAGAATGATCAAACCACACTAACACGTACAATTTAAAATCGTAAGTAGTTTCCTAACTACTCCTAACATTTACTAATTTTCGGGACGAAAATTCTTTCAACAAGGGGATGATGTGACAATCCGGTATTTTCGAATTAACCTCGTTAACTGAAAATAACGAAATCACAAATATGAGGCCCAAGGTAGCCCAATTGTAAATATGAGGCCCAAGGTAGGCCCAATTGTATTTATGAGGCCCAAATGGATAGAAGGTAGGCCCAATTATATTTAGGAGGCCCAAAAGGATTAATCTAGCCCAATAATGTTCCAATTGACCAATTAGTGACAATTCGGCAATTCGGATTAACTCCGTTAACTCTAGAATAAACCGAAATGGTATGTAATCGAACAAAATCAAACCTGAGGGTTAGAATTAAGCAAGATCAGTCTTAATAGGCTTAAATTGCAAGGATTAAACTTGTAAAATCATGAAATAAACAATTTTGACTTTTAAAGTCAAAATTCGTGTGACTTTTTGCAAAAAAATTCGAATTTCATGATTATTTCAAGTAAAAATTAGAATTGATTCCTCTTAATCATCCTATTGATGATTACTAATGATTAGAAACCGTTATTAGTCCGTTAATTCGTCGAATTAAACTCAAACGTTAATGAAAAGTTGTAACCGTTTCAAAGTGGCATCAAATTCGCATCATTGGATCAAAATCCACGAAATCGAAAACACAGAGACACTAGTCGGCCTAATTAGAAGCTATTCCATATTACAATTCGAAGCAACAAGTTCGGGATTGAAGAACACAATCGAGACTTGGCCGAAACTCCACCCACAAGTCGAATCACTTCAATTCGAGATCAAATCAGGTAAGAAATCACCCCTACACACTCTAAAAGTGCCGACTAAGCATACCCCTATGTTTAATTAGTGTATAAACATCAATGTTTATGAATCCTAAGTCTAGGGTTCATCATCATGAACGAATTGGGGATTTCGTTACAATCAAAATTAAAAATCAAATTAAATTATGCCACAAGTTTCATAATATACCGATTAACGAAATACATATATCAATTTTATGAAACAATAACTAACTCTATGATTTCAAGTATTAGGGTTCTTGATAAAATACGTTTTGGGGGTTTTCATGAAAAGGAGTCTTAGAATCAAATTAAACGGTTCCTTAATTTTCATAAGGTTCCGACTAAGGTGAAAGTTGTATTAGTTTTATATAAAAACATCGAATTTCTCGAGATTGGGTTTAGGGTTCTTGAGTTAAAACCGCTTTGGGGATTTCTATGCAAATGTTTATAGAAACTAAATTAACCTTTACAGATAGTTTCGAAAATACCTACTAAATGAAAACCCCATGATTTCGGGGACTCACATTAGCAAATTGAACGACTTTGAGTTGGAGTTTAAGAACTTGAGTTCGAAACTGTTAATGTTCAATTAATCTGGCTATAGTGGCTTATTTTTTGAATTAAAACCACCAACAGAGTTGTTTGTATCCATGGGACAAAAGCCCCATGGTTAGGGGATCAATGGGATTCGAATTGGAGCCAATTGGATTTTATTAATTCGGTTAGTGAAACAAAGGGGGAATCAAGCTAGTTTTTCTTAAAACCAATTGATTCGGAAGATGTTAACAAATGTTGAAGCAGTGGAGTTGGTAAGGGGCATGTGCTACAAGGTAGAGGTCGCGGGTTCGAATCCGGCCTCTACTGGTTTTTGAGTTTTAAAGATCAGTTTGATTTTTGGGCCATAACTTCTTCGTTCTAACTCCGATTCGATCCGTTCAAGTTACGTTGGAACCGTAACGAAATCCCGGACCAAATAAGATAATAAAATTCACATTTTAGATCGAAAACGTAATCACGTATAATTACGTTTATTTAAATAAAATCATATATGGTTTTATTTAAACGATTTCAAAGGCACGCGTACATACGTATGCCTATTCCTAACACTCTAACATACGTGTGTTAACATGTATGTGATTTCAAGCACAAAACGACATCCCGAATAACAATAAGTTATTGTTTAAACACAGATTCTTCGTAGAGGATCTTTTACGCGAGTTCACGTGTGTTTTATCATTCTTCAACAATCAAAGGTGCGTACACGGCCCCTTTCTTATTTTAAACTGTTTTGGGGGAGAAAACATGTGCAACAAACACTTTTAGATACATATCACTTGCATGAGTTAGCTGTTTATATTATGTGACAACATAGCATTTACAAGTCCTTACACTTCGAACCGTTTAGTTTGCCGTAGCGCAAAGCGTGGTAGTTGGAAATAGATCTATTAGGTTTGACAAACCTCACTTGGTAGATGGGATCTACGCAAGTGTTTGACTGACCAAACACACATTACTATTGTTTGTGCTAGACAATAGTGGCAAGGCAAAACATGCGATAGCATGCACTAGTCAGCTTCGGTGTCGACCACTTATGTAAATAGTATAAATGACTAGCTATCATGACTATGCATGTGTGATTATGTTATCTGCAAACTTTATATTCAAACTGTGGTTTCAACATTTGCGAATGCTTAAACCTGTGTAATGCACCAACCTTTGTGTTGACTTGATTTACATGTTTTCTCAGGACGCTAAGGTGCACAAGAAAGCAGGCATGGACTAGGAGATTGAGTCGCATGCATGTCTTTACATTATAGTTATTTGGATTTGAACATTTGAAAACTTTGCATTGTAATTTACATTTTACAATTGTTATTGTTTTAAAACGCTTCCGCAAACTTTGAAAGCTTTGATGTTACAGTTTTAGACCAAAGTATGTTTTGAAATTCATATAGAGGTCTTCGTTATGTCTAATGATCTGAGATCCTGGTTTGTCACGTTCCCAAACGGTATGATTCCGTTAGTTGAAAATTGGGGGTGTGACAGTCTCCACAGAGAATCAGTGGAAAGTGCTAATTGTCACTACAAACTAATTAATCTAAGAAAAATGAAAACTTGAGATTTAATTGAATATAGAGAAAACTTAAATTTTGATTTGAAAACAATTAATGAAAAACGTAATCACTTCCGGTTTTTAGTTGCAAGTTCCACGATGAATGTAAGTTAAACCTATCAAATTCATGTAAAAATCAATTGTGCTAATCAATTCGCTTGAAGTGGTGATAATGGAACGAACGTTTAAGATTTGCTCATTCACACAATCACCAATAGACATACGCAAAGCATTACACAATTACCAATGTGTAAACGATGCAAGAAAACCGAATCACTGATAGTAACGTATCAATACAAGAACATAAATCTATTGTTTAAATCAACCA